>JBBYHM010000025.1:5723323-5816606 GCA_038381775.1 Adansonia rubrostipa
ATATTTTTTAATTTATTTTTTTCCAAAATATTTTTAAATTTAACCTTTAGTAATTTAATAATTTTCTTTCATTAAGTCTTAAGATATAAATAACTTAAAATATTTTTAAATGTTTATACTATAATATTATATATATTTATTCTTTTTACGATAAAACTATATAATATATATAAATACAAAACCAATATCTATTATATAATTGAAAAGAGGGCTAGCTTGGGCATTAAATGTTAAAGCCAAGGCTCAACCTATTTTTTTAAACAGGTTTCACTTTTTTACCCAAGCTTATTTTTTTGCCGAATATTTTTGTGTAGAGACATACCTTTAAGCTTATGTAAGTAACATAACTCGTAAACACCTTTACTTGTCAACTTTGCCTAACTTTTTAAAAGCCTTGATAAGATACTTGATTAGCTTCATAGTTGGAAGTTTAATTATTAATACTTGAAGTTGATTAGATGAGAATGTTTAACAAATTAAAATCTTATACTCAATATCTATTTCAAAGTATATGTTCTCAATTGATAACTAATTAAGTGCTTTATTTTTTCTCTTTCTGCTTAAGCTATATAATGAAATTACTCTAAATTTTATTGTCAACAATCCCCTTTTCACCATGATTTATTTACCTCCGACATAAGATTATCTCATTATCTACATATTTTTATTATAGTATAATCTTTTTTATTTAAAAGTTAAATTATTTTTTAAAGCAAAAAATGCAAAAAAAAACATAAATTTTTGTAGTCAACATAACGCAAATCTACTTTTAGGTAATACTAATAAACAAATATACTTAAAAATATCGTATTATACAAAAGCTTACTTGAAAATATAAATAATTTATTTTTGAATTTAAACATTTAAATTATACAAAAATTATTACATCTAACATAAAACTAAAAATAAAATAAGACCCGGATCTAACTCAAACCCAAACCTAAAATGACTCTCACCTAGAAAACATAAGCTCAAAAGACTCAAACCCATCAAACCCACCAAATTGCCACTTTTACTTTCTACTTTAATTTTAAAACTAGTTTTTAGCCTGGCAATGAATATATTTACAACAAAATTTAGTAATGATCATTAATATGTATAAAAACAGATTTCGCTAATAGGTATATTGCCATATTAGTTTCTTACCTCACATGTTATATTTTGCAGATATAGAAACTCTTGTTCTAGACTTGGCTTCTTCCATTAAGTTCCATATTGAAGACAAATCTTGCATCTTGCATCTTGCATCTTGCATCTTGCATCTTTCATTTCATCAGATTAAAAACGACTAAATGGTAGAGCATCCCTTTAAACAGAATATTTGTAAATCTGGTAGCCGCTGAAAAATTCAAGGAAAAAAAGGTTGAAATGAACATTTTGAAATAGAATCTTAATTTTATTTATCAAAAAAAAAAGAAAAAGAAAGAAAATTTTGAAATAGAGAAACTACTTACCCAAAACCCAATGGTACTACCTATTCAAAAGATATTAAGATTATTAACTAAAATATTAAATCCAATAACATAAAATATAACTCTATAGAAACAAATTGATATCATACGTCAATGAAAGTTGATTATGCTACAACTTTACAAAAATATCATAATATAATTAAGAAGTTGTTAGAGCTGAATGCTCTTTTAAAAGAAAATAAATTTAGAATAGTGTTAGTAATGTTTAATGAATCATAAACTCATGTACATATATACATATACATAGAGATGGGAGAAAACGAATGTTTTCGTTGTCTTTTTCTTTTTGAAATTAAAAAAAAAAAATCAAAAAAATAATACTATAGTTATCACAATTAAGAGATTGTTTAATGGAAATCAAAGATTTTTAAATACAAAGAGTTTATTATAATTAAAAATATTAATTATAGGAAAAAGTACCTAATTTTAAAAAAATAAAATCAATCATATTATTGGTAGAAAATCAAACTTCATTATTAAAATGTGGCAGATTTGGTTTCCTTTTTTTTTAAAGCCTAATAAATTCTATGTTATTCAATTTCATAAATCAAAAACTGAAACCTGTACAATTAGACGTATTATAAGTTATTTCATAATAACTTAAAATATTAATAACATATTGGACGAAATTATTGTAGGAAAAATTGGAATTATAATTAGAATTTAAATTAAGATATTGAAAGAAACTTAAAAGATAAATCTGTCAAAGTAAATAAATATAATTTACTACATAAAATATTTTATATATGAAAACAAACAATTAAATGTAAGATACATGAGTATTATTTAAGATTGTATATGTGTATATAATATTCCTTTTCAACAATTTGCTTAATTTTAGCCAAACATATATAGCAAAATTTGATTAAAAAAGAAAAAGATAATAAATATAGCAAAAAAATAGAAAGCAAAAATAATGTTAACTTGTCTAACTATTATGTTATTTAATTTTTCTATATTTTTTTTTTCTCTCTTGAGGTGTCTTAATTGGCTTGCTGGAACTTATCCACATAATTGGTTGACTTCTTAATTTGTCAGGTTTTCTTATGTTTTTCTTCTTAACTCATCGAATTTTAAAGCTTGAGAAGTTCCATGTTTGGAAAAGAAAATTGAAAAAATTAATTTAATGATTGAAAGTCATATTCGAATGTCTATTTAATATATAATCATTAATTACTTTTTTATTTCATCTTTCGTTTTTTATTAAACTGAACGTAAATTAAAAAATAGGGAAAAAAAAAAGAGAGAGAGATAAAAAGGACAATCAATTTAGGCTCATAACTAAGACTTTTAATTCAATATCTAATAAAATCATTCATTTCAATTTTTTTTTTTCCATTTTTTACAGAACTTTTTATTGTTTAAATATTTAAATCTAATATTAGTAAAAGAATTCAATTTGATGCGCACCACAAATTAGATTCCCAACCATGATACATACGCTGCAGCCTTAACAATCGCCCGAAATCAGTTTGGTTGTTAGAAAACACTTGGACAAAATACGCTACACAAAAACGGGAAACCAATTATTAAGCCAACCTATCACAACATACTCTCTTTGTAACTCTATTTTCTTATAAAATAACAATGCTATAAAATCCTCAACCCTATCAACCGCGCTTTAACGAAATAATCTGCTGCACCATTCTTCTCCTTGAACATCTTTCCCAGAATAACATTCTTTTTGCATTTCTCCACCAACCAATCAATCTCACTGGAGGCAAAGCATCACTCGTTCAAGTTTTCCATTCTATAAGAATTACAATTTTTATCAAAAAAAAAAAAAAAAAAAAAGAAAGAAAGAACAACCAATATCCTAAATGTTAGAACCTAAGAAGTATACTCGTAACCATTGAGGGTTAAGACATCTATTTATAATAATGAATAAATGATAGAATAGCTAATAGTTTGAATATGAATGTTTTATTTATTTGCCTATAAAAGGAAAATAAATATTACATAAAAGATTTTGCTATGATTTTTCATCGACAATTAATTGAAATTTGTATGCCATTAATTATTGAAATAATTACCGATCGTTGTTTCCTATTTGAACTTGATTTAATTTTTTAAATCTTGATTCTAAATAGCTTCAAATTGATTGCATCAAATTAATTAGAGCACAAAATTCTATTTTTATAGTTTGCAAAAATTTCTTAGCTATTGAAATCACAACATAGATCATAAAATCCAATTAAAATGTAAAATAATGTAATTTATATGAAATTAGAATAATCAAATATATGATACATGATGTTAATTTAAGATTGTACATATGTCAGAAGAGTAAACCGTCCACATAAAATTTTTACCTTTTTTTGCCAAAAGTTTTGGCTTTTATGTATCGGCACTAGTTTCAATCCCATGCGATGCATGGATGATGATTTTATTTTTATATTATTAATTTTTATATAAATATTTACATAAATTATTGAGAATAAAATTAAGAATTTATTAAAAAATTAATTTAATAATTTGATAAATTTGAATTTAAGTTATGTATGACTTAACAAAAAATATTTTATGTATTAAGTAACAAATGAAAAATATCTTATTTTTTATTAATAAATTTTACATTAGTTCAAATTAATTTCATTTAATAATTTTTGTTACCAAATTTTATCTATTGGATGAATATATTAAAATATTTGTTATTCACCTAGCTAAAAAATGTAGTAAGTATTAATTTCAAAATATGGTTTTTTTTTACCAAAATAAAAATAAAAAGTTAATTTATTAGTTATATAAATAAACAAACATATTAGAGTGATTAAAAAGTTCTGTAAGGCATCAAAAAAAAAAATTACAAGATATGTCTTATGGAAGTTTTCAAGTTGAATGATTTCTACGCGTGAAATTGCCTTCCTTTGGCTCCTCTATTTGTTGTCCCTTCATAGGTATTTTACCAACCGACAAAGAATATTAAAAGGTATTAAAATATAATTGTAAAACATTAAAAATATATATTTTATATATTTTATAAAAGTAAAAGAAAAATCAATTAAAATGGAAAAAAAAGCAAAGAAAATTAAAATCAACCCAAAGAATTTGCAAAGAATAATTTAATTATAGTGTCTCGAACAAAGTACTTTTAATCATATTATCTATGCATCCTGCTAAAAGTAGTCCTATTTATATTTGTAAGGTGGTTAAGGTATTTATTGCAATCAATGTTAAATTTTAAACTGACCAAGCAGCAAAAATAGTAGTAATTTATATAAATGTAATTTTAGCAGTATCCTATTTTGTTTGCATTTTTAATATCTTTCAAATATGAGTAAAGTCGTAGAAATTAGAATAATATATATTTGAAAAGTAAAGAAATATAATTAATTAATCCAATCAAACCAAATTTAATTAAATTAATTAGAAGACGGGACACTTATGAAAGATTGTCCTCATATTTTTAAAATTACTTCGTCCATGTAGTGAACATATGTTAGGAATTGAATTTATTAAAAAGTCAAACAATAGATTAATATTATTTTGCGTATTTAAAAAATTATTAAATGATTTGGTTTGAGTATTTAATATTTTGCATTTTTAAGCAAATCAATTCAAGCAATTATTATAGAAAGAGTTCTAACTTTTAAATGATTAATCGATCAAAAAGAAAATAAGATTTTTCTTTTTAGACTGAAAATAAGAACATTTTAAATTATAAGAAATTTATGTTTAGCAGTTAGAATAGTTAAATATAAGGTATAATAATTTATTTTAATTGATTTAATTATTTATCAAAATTTTTTAAAATCAATATATATAGTAAACGTATATTAAAACCAATTATGGATTAAAAATGTTAAAAAATCAGCAATTATCACCATGTGTAATATATATATATATATATATATATACACATATATTATAGGTTAAAATTTTGGAAAGTGAATATTTTTTTTTCATAAATATAATTCAAGAGTTTAATATGGAAGAAAAAATAAAACAAACTTATTCTATGTATTATTTATAACAGTTAAAATT
The DNA here is from genome assembly GCA_038381775.1 of Adansonia rubrostipa. Lineage (NCBI taxonomy): Eukaryota > Viridiplantae > Streptophyta > Magnoliopsida > Malvales > Malvaceae > Adansonia > Adansonia rubrostipa. Next base: position 5,728,780 of record JBBYHM010000025.1, read on the forward strand.
TCATTACTTTTTAATATAAATTTAATTTAAAGCTATTTAAGGTAAATAACAATGTAATTAATTTAATTTTTGAATGATTTTTTAATTAACAATCATCAAATAAAATAAAGTGTACCTATTAGAAGGCACATAACAATTTTTTAAGATTACCCATGTGTCAAAAATACAAACCATAAACATAAGATTTTTTTTTTCCTTTTTGGTTAAAAGCTTGACTTTTATATATTTATATATATATATAATATATATATATATATATAAAAATGTGTCTTCCATATAAGTGTGATCAATGTCATCGGCATTCAACATACAAGCTTGAACCAATCATAATATAATACACGTTTTTTATTCTAAAGTTACACAATATCTATTATCCTTTACCATTCCACAATCAAAAGAATTGGAATCAAAAAAACGTGTGGATAGCAATGCAAATTCAATAGTTAGTCACCAAAGTACCAAGCAAACTGATGATGCCCATGCCCCATGCGCATGCCCACGCCATGCCCTCAGATTGTTTTGTTGCTCACATCATACCTACTACCCCATGTCTCACATTTCTTCTGCTTCTGATAGAAGGACAAAATTATCCATATTAAAACTCTACTTGTTTGCTATTTCAATTGCTGACTAATGATTTCATACCGAATCAAATATTCCATTTAGAAAACTTTGATGGGAAAGATACGGCAATCCCTACTTATAATTGGCACAATGAAGGAAAAACTCCTAGGAAATGAAGGCAATTTACAGCGATGAAGCAGAACAGAACATAAAATAGCAACAGCTGCATGTGATAGTTTAAACTCTCAAAAGGCCATTCACATGTCCTTTGATGAACAGAATATAGCAAGAATTTCATTTCAAATACTTACTTACAACAGGTTTAATAGATTTCCTATGAAACTTCATGCATAATGTTAAAAACTTTACTCAACAAAACAAAAGAAAATTCACCATCTGGCATTAGAGATTAAAAACCATTTTTGGTCCCTTGCGTTAGAGAATAAAAACTATTTTTGGTCCCTTGAAACCTTACCGAACAGCTTAACAAGAATAAATTTTAACACCTAACTAGTCAATCAATCTTCATGATAAGTCAGTACATAGACCCTACTACTAACACTATTATGATTTATGCAGTTGGAGCATAGCTTAATGCAAGGATATAAGAATTTATACTTTAATGGGCGAAAAGTAAGCCAGTTCACCTAGCATACAGCATATTATTACCTGAATTTTGCTGATAAAAAATGGCCAATCCTGTGGATTGATATGCATGCTACAAGTTTTCTCCAACACTAGCAATTGGAAGGCTATCTGAGACTTTCTGAATCCTAAGCCTTTTTGTCCTGTAGAAAGGGGGAAAAAAGAAATAAGTTATCCCAAAACTAACAATAGAAATTAACATGCTTATTGAAAATCATCACAAACCCAAAGTTAAAGTTGCCCTTTTTACGGGGCTAATAAGCAAAACATGGGCAATGGGATCAAAAGGCAGTTGGATTAATATATATTTTTCACCTCTCCATTAGTTTTTAAGTGAAAAGACCAAATTGATAACTTCTCTTTTCTTTACGAGATAAGATCAAATTTTACCGCTCTAGTCATGATGTCCAATCAAATTTACCATCAATTTTCGAATGATAGCAATTCTACCATATACTTTCTAATTTGATTCAAAAATGGTCAAAAGTTAGAATATTATGTAGGAATTTAATTCACATCACATTTGTTGTAATTCCAAACATACTAATTGTTACCATAAACAATTGCGATAAATATCAACCACAAATATCGACAACAAAAAGAACCAAAACAACAAAATAACAACCATAAAGTCACATTACAATTACTATTTAAATCCAATTATTTTATAGAATATTCCATTATTTTTAAGGAATATTCTTTTACAATTAACTTTTGACTATTTTTCAACCAATTTAATTGGTTCTAAAAGACAAAGCCCTAAATATAGTTACCTTATAGAAGAGATGTATTTCTCTATATCTGGTTTCTGTTCGACGTCATAGACAAACCATTTTTCATCAGGTGTAACTGGATCTGATGTCCCAATATCTGTTCATTAAACATAAGACTTAAACTTCCAAAATCATATGGCTGACAAACGCATTAAAGTAATGCATTAAACCCTAACCTTGAAGCAATATATAATTTTCACTGGTATAGCCTCTCAGCCTCCAGAAAGCATGACCACTAACATCCAATATAATAGGTGCGGTTCTAACAGCATCAGATCTTTGTCTCTCTGCAACGATTACAAAGGAATGTCAGCTATTTCAAATGTGAGAATGTGTATCAAAACATGTATCCAGAAGTAGCTTTCTGCAGGAAGCACTAAAGTTGAAACAATTGGAAATGGAATAATCCATTGGTAACAAATACGAAAAAGCCAGGGTACACCCTTAATTACTAATATATCAGTTTAATGATTTAGATACAAACAAAATGCAATACTACAATCAAGGTCAAGATCCTCAACTAGAGCCTTAGACGCATAAAGCTTTTATCTTTTAACTCTATTAATGTCAAGTCTTAACCAATTTAACTTCATAAAAGTTAAAAATGAAAATAACATTTCTACTACAAATAACAGAAACTTCTAGCACATGGTAGAACTTAGAATGCAATTATTTAACAGTTTGTAAAACCGTTCAGATTTATTACCATTTCAGCAATGGCACTTAAAATAGTAGTGAATATTCAAAATTCAAAAGCTACAGAAAAGTTAATGCACATGTTCAGTGCAACATATCCTTAAATACTCAATAACTATTCCCTGTCTATTTTAGAACATGTGTTTGTATGTTGGGTGGGAGAAGAGGATTACATAGTTCATAAGCAAAATAAATGAGTTCATGCACATTTTCCAAATAATTGCTTGAACTACAGAAATAAGAAATTGAGAACATACTCTTTGGTAACATGCCCATTGCCTGGAGCACATCTGCATGAACTTGAGCTGCTTCTTTTTTTATTTGTGTAATAAGAGTCTCGTGCTCAGAAACTGACAGAGGAGCACCACTTTTTTCAATAATAGCTTTGGCAACCTCATCATGCATTTGCTGCCTTAATTGTTTTTCCTGTGGTTAGTAAAAAAGTCAGTTTTCCATGAAGATGCTTAAGATCATCTAAGTCAAAACAAATGCATGTACCATTACATGCATTACCTTATCCCTTGCAACAAGAATCTTTTCTTTTGCTTCCTTCTCTCTATCAACAAAGTCAGAATTTTGCTTGTCAATCCAATTCCTCAATGATCTGAAAATTTACAGAAGAATGAAAAGAAGAGTTCTAATTTGCAAAAGAGATATTTACAAGCAAATGAAAAGAAAAGAGTTCTAATCTGTAAAAGATCAGGCTTTGTAATTCATCCTTGTTACTTACATAGTGCAGAGGGCTTCATTGCATAAAATGTTTAAGAGTTTAAGCTTCAAAGAACTGTCTAACATATTATACGCATCCACACCATTATCATAAATATCAGAAGGAACTTCTTCCGGAGCACAGTGGGATTCAGACACATATTGGCCAAGGGCTCGAAACCATGAACCATTGTCACTCGCTCTTAAGGGTGGAAATCTGAACAAACAATACAGCAGAAAATTATAATTCAATCCTAAAAAAGATGAAATTCAGCAGTTAGGGGTATTGATTTATACTTTTTCCCCGTATCTTTTTGTATTAGAGACAACAATTGTATATGAATTTGGACTACTGGAGAGTACTGTAATCGGCATCTGCCGCGCCCACGCATTATTTCTCTGATTACAGATTCTGCTTGCCCTTTCTTCATATCAAGAACCTAAAACATAACAAGCAAGAGAATAACCAAAAATAATCACTAAATTAAGAAAGCCTGGGCAGATAAAACAAAAACAAAGAATTACACTTGACAATATAATTAAACAATAAGCACTTTCAATCAACAAGTATTTCCCATTGTAAGGGGGAAAAAATCAAGACAAAAAATGGAAGCACCTATTTTCCTAGGGAAGGGCAGAATAACATGGTTTATCAGACTGTGTTGCAAAGGGATATATACAGCAAATCAGAATTTCATGACTCCAAAACCAAATTACAGAAAATTCATCATAAAAGGGATTTTACCATTAAATAGTCCTATATTGTTCAACTATTGATAACAGTAGATTTAAAATGACGTATCTAGCTTGAATGTTAAATTTAAAAGAAAAAATACTAAACTATCTTACATACCTCTCCAAATGCTGCACAAAACTCTAAGAATTGTAATGCATGACCTACATCTTTGGGAGGTAAATCAACACCAGCAACCGTTTCTAAGCTGGTACCCTGAGGCAATTGAATTTCCATGTCAAACTTTTTATCTCTGCACGGCTTTGTTGCTGACTTGAGCTTGCCACTGGTGTTATCATTTTCAAAACCGTTTAAACTTCCAGGATCCTCACTTTTTACACCATGTTTTTCCTTTTTAACAGGAGATATGGTGTTACTTTGTAGAACCTGCGTCTGAAGATTCTTTTCCTCCACAAAGCAGCCCACAGATTTTCCTTTCGACTTCAGCTTTTTCCTGGACCCTTCATCAGAGGTAGTGGGCTCCCTTTTCTTAGAAATCTCCTCCAACATTTTAACTCCATTTAAAACTCCTGCTTTCTTGCTTTTTGCACATTTAGTTTCTTCTCCTTTACTGGGACTGGAAGGATCATTAATTTGCACTTCAGTCTTCGAATTTTTTTCATCTGAAAGGCGACCACAATCTTTTTTATTTCCCTTCACTTTTTTCTTGGAAGCTTCCTTCGAGGTTTTAGGCTTTTTTAGACTAGTTTTCTTCAAAGAAGCTTCATAATCGCCATTGCCATTACACAGTTCCTTCAATCCTTCACGTTTCATTTTCTTAGGTTTCTTTTCATTAGACAATGATGTCAAATTCTGAGAATTAACTTTGGAATCAAAGTCTCCACCAAAAGAATTTTCCTTCCCAAGCTTCCTCGGTGAACTTGCCATAGACTCCTGTAAACATCAAAGAGACAAATCCCATCAACCAAAAACTGTGACAAATAGTCTAGTACCATTTGGAAGAAAAAAAATCAAACCTTAGTTTGATTCTTTGGCGAAACACCCAAATCTTTTATAATCTTTTCACATCCAAAATTTTCAGGTCCTTTAGCTTGAAGCAATTCTGAAACAGAAGAGTACCCAGTTTTCTTGGCTGTGTGCACTAGTATACCAGTAGGGTTATGACCTTTTTTCTTCCTGAAAAAGAAAAACATAGTACCCATTCAACTTAAGACTCCGTCAAAGTTAACACTAAGAATGAACTATAGAAACATCCTCAGCGCGATATGATTACATGCAGCAACTACAATTACAAATGTCTCTGCACTTGGGACATTTCCAATCAACCAACAATGAGACTTCTTCTGCCATCTCTCCATATCTACCCGATATCAGTCCAACAAAAGAAAACTTATCAGTTTACAGCTTTATTTAATTAAACGGATTGTTCAAGAAGTAAAATGTTAGAATAAAGAAAAAACCTGTTCAATAGACATTTATGACAATACTTCATGGTACATTGCTTGTCCCTTTTCAAGTTCTTGCATGAAGCCATGAAATCCATTATTTTTTGCCGGCACTTGAGCATTTCATCCCAGGGCAAAAGAAATGTCAGGGAAAAATAATTTTAAAAGATAAAACCCAGAGAATTATATATCAAAAAGATTAACGAAGTCCCATGTCCATTGTAATCTAACATCTATATACATATATATAATCCAATTCTTTATTTTCAATGATAGTGGATAGATATCAATATTTGACCCTCCAAATATAAGGACAAAGTATACTCATGCCAAAGACATAGCGATATACAACACTCAATCACACAAGTTCAGATAAAAAAAAGGCGAACTAATTTTGAACAACCCACAATATTCCAAATACATAAAATAAGAAACATGAGTATTTTCCAATCAGCTAGCACTAGCAGTACAAAAACTATAATAATAATAATAATAATAATAATAATAGTAGTAATAATGAGATACAAGAACATTTATTAAAGTCAAATTCAGAGCTTACCATGATGATATTACTATCATAATTTGCAAACCAACGTCCATAGGAGTAAATATTTATATGAAACAACTATTTCAGGTCAACAAAGATCTTAAAAAATAAATAAATACATAAACCAAGGTCTGCAAAAGACCATTATGTGTCAATAATTGAATGATAGCAATATTTGCTGATATCAAATAATTATTTCCAACAATCTTTTGTCACCAATAAGCCCCATAATAATTAAAAGAAAGAAACATATGTCAGAATTTGAATAAAAAGTAATATTTTCTTACCTAAAATAATTGTTTCATACAACATTTTCTCGTCAGCCAAACAGAACAAAGAAAGTAAAAAAAAAAAAGAAAGAAAAAAAAGCCCAAACCAAGGGGACAAAAAAAAGACCAAAACAAGGGTAAAAACAACTAAAAAAATCAGTTAAAATGAATTTCAACAAGAAAAATAAAATAGAAATACCTGGTGACAAGTTTTTCCAGTTTGACAATCATAAATTCTTCGTCCCACGAGTCGAATTCCATTTGCCTTTGTTTGCTTCTCCTCGTCCTTTTTGGAGGCAGAAGTTGAAACAACAGCCATTTTTGTTTTTTTTCTCTCCTTGAAATTCTCAAACAAATGAATTCTTTTGGTTTCTTTTATTGGAAGTTTTCAAATCGGAATTTGGTTATGGGTTTCCCGCTTTCCCTGTAGTGGCGGGAAACAAATTTGAGGAAAACTTACTTGGAAAATGTTAACTTTACGGGAAAACAAACAAAAAGGAAATTCCCGGGAGGGAATCGTAAATTTTTAAGAGAGTTCAATTGAGCGCCAAATTGTCTAACTATTTGTAATATAAAAAAATAAATATTAATCGTGCCCTAATAACAAAAAATATAGAATGGGCCCGCAAAGAAGATCAGATGGACTTCGCTTCAAACCCCATTTTGTAGTGAGACGCTCACTAATTTTTAGGCCCTGCATTGTATATCCAAAATAGCATGTATGAGAAGAAATATACTTACGTACGTTATATTACATACGATGAGTTTTTGAATGTGATATATTCAATAAATATGAAAAAAATAATAAATATGATATAAAAATTTAAATATAATTAACATAAAACATTTAATATATATCTTTTTATGTAGAATTTTGACATTTTAATAATTTACGTTGTTTTTATGATATTTGTGTGATTGTGTTAGAAAAAGTAATTGGGAAAGAGATTTTAAGACAAACTTTGAGATGTGAAAAATATTTTTCTTAAGGCTTTATAATGTCTCCAGGACACAATAAAATCATAAACTTATAAGCAAAATAGTGAAAATGATAGAATAGAAATATTTATTTTATAAGCAATGTAAAGTAATTTTTGTAAAAGACTTGCCTTTTGGATAAACTTTTTGGATATTCTTACATAACAAAATTTGGTGAATGATGTGTTCTTTCAACACAATTTTTTTGATGCAAAAATTTATTTTGGAGTAATTATTATTTAATTATTTCAAAAATATATATATATAAATATTAAATTGTTTCATCAAATTTAAACTCAAATGCCTCAAGTACCCATCTTTGAAATTAAATAAATATTGACCCACTAGGTGAGCCCAATAACAATTTGGGCCAATGTTTTTTTTACTCGATTGTCCAATTTAATAAAAATAAATATTTATAAATTGTTCACTCTTAGTTTTTTTATTCAATGTGGGGTTGGGTTGTTCCCATCATTATTATAAACGACCAACAGTCCCCCATTAGTTTAGAATGTTGGTGATTTAATTTTGTTGCCTTTCACACAAATAAAATATGATGCATATAATATAGAGATCAATTTGAACCACCAATTAGCAAATGTATCTTATAATTTTAATAAAATTATTGGTGTCCACAGATTAAACCACAGTTTCCTACATTAAAATTGAAGAAACATCAAACATAATATTTATTTATATTTCTATCATAAGTTTTTCACTTTTAGCACTAAATAGCCATGTGCTTATCTTGTTTTTAATAAACGTTTGCAAGAAAAGTCCCTAATTTTTCTTGTTAAAGTGACACCATTCCTTATGTTTATATAGGTAGAGTTCTTTAATGTCTCCATTGTTTTGAACATTTAAAACAAAAAAACAATGAATTCTATTAAGAGTACTTAGACTCATCCTCTATACGCAATGGACGCACTAGTATGAAATTTTCTTTGGAATGGGTTTCACTAGTGCATCACAAACATATATCAATAACTTGTTTTTACTCTTTGAACTTTATAATTAGAGGTTACTAATTAAAAGTTGGGTTTCCATTATTGGTGTCTAATATTAATAGTTTTAAACCCATTCTTTTTGTAGTACTACTTAAAAAGTCTTTTGGTAATCCTTTAGTTAAAGGAGCTGTCAAATTATTGGTAGACTTCACATTTGTTATGGTAATTACCCCATTAGAGATTAATTCTCTAATAAAATCATGTCTTATGCTAATATGTCTAGATTTTCCATTGTATATATCATTATATGCTCTAGAGATTGTAGTTGCACTATCATAATGCAAGGAAATGTCTGGCATTGGTTGTGGTCACAACTCTATATCTAACAACAAATTTTTTAGCCATTCTACTTCCTTGCCTGCAATAGCTAAAGCTATAAATTCAGATTCCATAGTTGAATAAGAAATGCAAATTTGTTTTTTAGATGCCTAACTAATAGCTCTTCCACCTAGTGTAAACATTCAACTTCATGTGGATTAATTATTATTTGCACTAATAATCCAACTTGCATCAGAGTAACCTTCTAATACGACTAGGTAATCTGAATAATGTAAGCTAAAGCTTTTAGTTCTCTTAAGGTATCCAAGAACTCTTCCAATAGCTTTTCAATGAATTGCATAAGGTCTCCTAGTATACCTTGATAATTTGCATACTACAAATGCTATATCCAGCATAGTATAATGCATGGCATACATTACACTTCCAATAGCACTAGCATATTCAACTTGTGTAATTACTTGATCATAATTCTCAGTCAATTTTATACTTGAATCATATAGAATTTTAAATTTCTTTATATTTAAATTTCTTTATATTGAGATGTTTAAATTTTGTAATCAATTTCCCTATATAATGACATGGATTAAGAACATAGCTATTACTATGCTTTTTAACTTTAATTCCCAAGATTATATAAACCTCATTTAAATCTTTCATTTTAAAAATAGAGGTTAGATAACTTTTTGTCTCTTTTATGCTAACCATATTGTTGCTAAAAATAAGCATATCATCGACATAAAGACATATTATTACTTTATATTCTTTCATGAACTTTGAGTAAACACATTTATCAACTCCATTATGTCTAAAACCATTTGATAATATGGCTCAGTCAAATTTCTTATGCCATTGCTTAGGAGCTTGCTTTAGACCATATACTTACTTAATTAACTTGCAGACTTTTTTCTCGTTTTTGGGAAGTATAAAACTTTCTAGTTGTTCCATATATACCTCTTCCTTTAAGTCACCATTTAGAAAGGCTGTTTTAACATCCACTTGATGTACACGTAGCTTAAAAATAGAAGTTAGAGCCATAAGAACTCTAATGGATGTTATTCTTGCTATCCAAGCATATGTATCAAAATAATCTATGCCTTCCTTTTACTTGAAACCTTTGGCAACTAGTCTAGCCTTAAAGGTTTATATTGAACCATTATTATTATATTTTTTTTCTAAACACCCATTTACATCCAATAGGTTTAGAACCCATAGGTAAATCAACTAAGACCCAAGTATTGATGGACATTATTGAGTCCATTTCATCATTTATAGCTTTTTTCTGTAAAGTTGCATCTGTTAAAGTCATTGCTTCACTAAAGGTCTTAGGTTCTTCTTCTACATTAAAAAGCAATGGTATTTTACTTAGTACTTTGGTTCTAGTTCCTTCAACTAGGAAAATTATTGATTTAGGAGAAACAAAGTCAAAATGTAAATGTTGCTCTTTTCTCATTCTCTTATTTTTTCTTGTCTCAATTGGATCATTGCTTTCTTTTCTTTTTTCACCAATTATAGGAGCCTATCCATTTTGTTTCTCATGTTCTTTTTCATGATCAAAAGCATTAAAATATATTTATCTTCAAAAATATTAGAACTTAAATCAAGTAATTTATATACTTTTGAATTTCTTGCATAACCAACAATATATGCTTTTAATAGCTTTAGGAACTAGTTTTGTTGTGAGGATCAGGTACTTTATAAGAGGCCATACACCTTTATACTTTAAAATAATTTAAACTCAATTTTCTGCCATTGTTCCATAATTCATATGGTGAAACACAAAACCTTTTTAATGGAACTCTATTAGTAATATGACATGCTGTTAATAAAGCTTCTCCCCATAAATTATGAGGTAGCTTAGCATTTAACAACATACTACTAAGCATATTCACCAAAGTTCTATTTTTTCTTTCAGCTAAACCATTTTGTTAGGGTGCATGTAGTGCAGTTCTTTGATAAATTATTCTATTCTCTTCACAAAACAAGCAAATGAATCTGAAAAATACTCACCACCTTTATCACTTTGAAAAATTTTAAATTTTTTTTCTTTTGATTTTCAACCATTGTCTTGAATTCTTTAAATTTCTCAAATGCTTCATCATTTATTTTAATTAAAAAAACATAGGTTAAACGAGAATAGTCATTAATAAATGTTATCTTCTTCTTGTTAGCAAATCATTTAATTCACAAATATTAGAATGAACAAGTTCTAATAATTCTAAATTTCTTTCAACTTTTAGAAAAGGTTTTCTATTCATTTTTGCTTCTATACATATTTCATATTTATCTTTACTATCTTTTTGAATAGAAAAGTAACCATGCTTTGACATATAAGATATGGATTGGTAATTTAAATGTCCTAGACTAGCATGCAGTAAAGAAGAAGTGTGCTCAATAATATAAATAAAGGCAACATTAATTTTATTCATACTTAGTTTGAAAATACCATCACTAGGGTAACCTTTTCCTACAAATACAGAATTTCTTGATACTACAACCTTATCAGATTCTAATACAATTTTAAACCCATTTTTTCATAACAGATGTTCGGATACAAGATTTTTCGTAATTTCAAGAACATGAAATACATTAAGCAATTTTAGTTTCTGCCCTGAAGTAAACTTTAACTCAACAGTTCCCTTGCTAAAAACCTTAGCGGCATTGTAGTTTCCCATTAGGATCACTACTAGTTTCCATATTTCTCATATGTTTTGAATTGCCCTTTATTATTGCATACATGAATTGTAGCTCCAGAATCCAACCACTATTTTGAAGATTTAGTTGCATTAGCCATATAAACTTCAGTAATCATGCCAATTTACATTTTAGTCACCATAGCAACAAGTTCTTTCATATCTTGTTCAACAAGATTTACTTTTTTGTATTTTCAGAACTATAAGAAATCTTATTTCCAAAATTTTTGTATCAGCAGTCCTTGATAAAATGCCCTTTCTTTCTAGAATGGAAGGACATTTTATCAATTTTGTTTTTCTTGTCCTTTTGAATTCTTTTTTCTAAATCTGAGACCTTTTTTTACCTTTAAAAGAATTTTTCTCACTTACAAAATTTACATTAGAACCAAAAATAAGTGCATCTCGAATGCAATTTTTAGCCTCTATTTGCAAATGAGTCTTAAAACTTTTGAATAGTATAAGATTATGGAGAATAAAGTATTTTCTTCCTATATTGCTGCCACTTAAAAGTGAATCAAGAATTTTGATATCTAGTTCACTGATTTAGGGGCTAGAATTTGCAATTCATGCACTTGATCTATGATAGGTTTGGTATCAATCATGGTAAATTCAAAGTATCTTAAAGTAAGAAACTTATTTGTGCCTTTATTCTTATTTCTATATGTGTTCTCAAGTGCAGTCTAGATTGTTCTTAGTAAAGTCATATTTCTATAGAGATCATATAGTCTAATAGTAAAAGAGTTAAAAATATATCCGCAACAGATGAACTCATCCTCTTGGTGTTTGCTCCTTTCCTTTGTTGCAGCATCAGAATCTGTGGTTGTTTCTTCTAGTAATGGTTGTAGATTAGGATCAAGGACATAGAAAATCTTCAATGTAGTTAACATAAACACCATTTTGTCTTTCCATCTTGTGCATTTGGTTCCATTAAGCCTATCTATTTTGATAATAACTTGACTTTGGAAATGAACCTTTACACTTGAATTTAGTTCGGTTTTCATCATTATAAAGCCTTAAGATTGTTAGAAAAAATAATTAAGTACAACATTTTAGGGCGAACTTTAAGGTGTAAAAAACACTTTTCTTAGGGCTTTATAATGCCTCCAGGATACAACAAAATCATAAACTTCTAAGCAAAATAGTGAAAATGGTAGAATAGAAAAGTCCCTTTTATAGGCAATCTAAAGTTACCTTTGTAAGGGACTTGTCTTTTGGACAAAACTTTAGCTAAGTGTTATGTCTTTACATAGCAATTCTTTGGTGAATGATGTGTTCTTTCAATACAACTTTTTTGATGCAAAAAATTATTTTGAATTAATATTATTTAATTATTTCAAAAAATATGTATATAAAAATATTAAATTGTATCACCAAATATAAGCCCAAGTGCCCCACATGCCCAAGTGCCCATTTTTTACATTAAATAAGTATTAGCCCACTAGGTAAGTCCTACTAGCCCACTAGGTGAGCCCAATAACAATTTGGGCCAAGGTTTTTTACTCATTTATCCAAATTAGTAAGAATGAACATTTATAAATTATTCACTCTTAGTTTTTTTATTCAATGTGTGATTGGGTTGTTCCCACCTATCGTTCCAAACTACCAACAAATTGACATGGAAAATAAAATAGTTTGCACTTGGTTTGCTCTCAAAACTACGAACTATAAACTCATTTATACAAAAAGAAATAATGTGATTCATGTTATTAATGATTCAAAGCATTTTACAAATTTCATTTCATATGTTGTATAATTATCATATACTTAATTTGTTGACTGACCATGCTTTAGCTGGGACTTTGATTTATTATTGCCAAAGTAACAATGCTAACTAGTTTGATTAAGCATAGTTTAATCAAATATGCTTACCAAGTACATGAAACTATATATATATTTTTTAAAAAATAACAAAGTGTTCTATTTTGAAACTTGTTAGAAATGATAGTAGTGTGTGTGTGTATATATATGCACAAAAAAAATTAGTGTTTTGTTCCATATCTCTAGCTATCTCTTAATTGTTTTTCATTTAGTCAAAGTGTTAAGAAAGATAAAACTCATGTCAGAAAAAAGAACTATATGTTGTTTTGAGTGATAAACAGGCAACTCTTTTGGAGAATCCTCTGTTAGCCTAAATTGTTATGTGAACATTTTATCCAATATTATATAAGATGGGACTTAGTTGAAATCTGTCATAAGAGGGGAGGAAAGATAGAATTGAAATGTACAATAGGCAATTTGATCACCCAAAATGAAATTCTAGCTTAGAGTTTTCAAAAAAAAGGATAAATGGATTAATACAAGTCTTTGAAGCACTGAGGTTTTAGAAAGATAGATTATTGTTGTTGTTGAAAAAATTTTGGATAGATTAGTATTGTTGTTGAAAAAATTTTGGATTGAGAACTTTCTTGGTGTAGAAAACTAGGCTTTTGAACACAAAAGCTCTAATTTTTTTTTCTTACTTAGCATTGAGGTTGAATAGAAACAACTTTCAAATGCAAAAGCTATCTTAAATCTCAGTGTTAAACATAGCTAATTGATCAAAATCAATTGAATTTAATTTTTTTCAATAAAATAAGCCACTCTATAAATCTTAGATGTGTATCCCAAGTTTACCAGAAGATCACACCATTGTTTGACATATGCCCAAATTGGATCTATAATGAACCTCATACCAACATAACTAAAATCTAGTTTCTAACTTTATTAAAAATTGTCTCCCTAAGAAAGCATAATTAAATTAAATTATGATTTGCAGTTGTCGCAACATGGCCAAGATACAAATCCTGATCAAACCTAACTAAAAAAGTGGGTGTACCCTTCGTTCCTATATATATATATATCTACGTACCATTATTCTTTTTATTTTTAGGGGCCATATCATTATCATTTTTTATTTTTTGGGGATCAAGTTGTTGAGATGAATCACTCACTCAGCTTAATCTTAAATAATCATTACGAAAATGACCATTTATTTTGGAGATGCCACCAATCTAATTTAGCTAGGTGAGATTGATCACCTATCAGAGTTCGTATTTTGAGGGTGACAAAACCCTTAAAAACAAACTCCAGGGTCCACGATAATACCAAAGATAGCATGAAAGGGTTTAGGAGTCAGTTGCAATCACAAGCAAAGATTGATCTCTCTCATGATGCTAGGCAATTGGTACCTTATTAATTACATTTTAACTTAAAATTTTGATATTTATTTAGTTTAAATATTCGATATTTAATTATAATTCCTACATTTTAAAATTTTTCAAAATTCCAAATTTATTATTCCTCTATAGAAAATTGGATTTTCAATATCTTTGAAAATTAAAATATCTTTTCCACTTCAACGAAAGATCGAAGGAATATGAAAGGTTTTGTAATTATCTCTTTTGCACCCAAGCGAAGAGCCAAAAGAATACGAAAGGTTTTAAAATTCAAAATATCTTTCACACCCCATCGGAGAGCTAAAGGGAAATGAAAGGTTTTACTTGTTTACAAAATTTGAAAAATCCTAATTTTCTCATTTTTAAAAGGATATCTCGTTATCAAACCACGAAACCCTTCCATATTTGGGAAAAATTTCATGTATTACTTCAACTTGGAGACATTACCTTAATTTTTAAAAATTTTGATTTTATCAAAAATAATAATAAAAAACTCATCCTAAGACTCGAATTTGATCGAAGTGACCAAAATCTCCCCTGAAGTACACCTTCGACATTGAAGTATTCTGGTGACCTTAAAGGACTCAATTTTAAGGTATAATTACTAAAATGTCGCTATGGTATACTTTCAAAATTGAAAATATCTCAGTAACCTAAAAGACTCGATGACTTCATAAATGAATGGACCTATTCCTACTGTGCACTTTTGATATAGAAGTATCACAATGATCACATAAGACTTAGTTTTAATATAAATTACTAAAATGCTACCTTCGAGGTTAAAGTTTCTTGGTTACCCTAAATGATTTAATAACTTCATAAAAAGATAAATCTATTCCTATTATGCACCTTCGACATAAAAGTGTCCTAGTGATCATAAAAGACTCAGTTCTAGGGTAAATTATTAAAATGTCCTTAAGATATACCTTTGACATAGAAGTATTCCAGTAAGCCTAATGGATTTGATAATGATATGAAATGATAATTTTACGCTAAATGGGGAGCTTTGACATCGAATTTGACCTAAAGTGCAAAAATTATTAATAGGTCACTGAGTTTTTAAAATTGCATTTTAACCTTAAAAAGGCTAACAACACTATAGATGTCTCTAAATGGCCAAAATACCTTAAATGGGTAATTTGACATGCAAAATGACCATTCTGAGTGTAAAATGCAAGGCTTTACCAAATGGTTTCTAAACTTTTTGAACATTTGAAAATGGCCTTTACATGACATAAAACACAAAATCAAACATCAAATACATCAAAGTCAACATGGAAAACATTCAAATATCTCCAAAAGCATTTGGCCAAACACCCTTGGCCTTAGAACAATTTTTTGCTTTTGCAAACAAATCCTTAAAGCTTCTAAAATTACAAACACCTAAAAGGTTCAAAAATGCATGACATGCATTTAATCATGTTTAAAATGCACAAAAAACACTGATAAGGGTATATGAAGTTCTCGGCCAAGCATAGAAGGCCTTGAAATAATTTTTTCAATTTTCCAATTTAGTTCTTAATTTTCCATATTTGCAAAATAGCCTAAAAATTAAAAAAAATCACTAAATCATCCACTTTAGGTTCAAGCAAGCATGGAAACAACATTCCAAGGACTTCAAAATTTTTTTAAAAAATTATTTTCTTGCCTTTGCAAGTTTCAAAAATTACAAAATAGTCCAAAAGATCATATAATCAAGCATGAAAAATCATCAAAGGGCCATGATGATTTTTAATCAACCTATATATCAACCAAAAGTAATTTTTTTCTTTATATAATTTCATGGATAATAACATAAATATATGTCCTAATTTTAACAAGCTTAAATATGCTTGAAATCATGATAAATAATGAATATATAAACATAAATCAACGTGAAAATGCCTCAAAAAATAGTGCAAAAGTATATACATATAAAAAATAATATCAGTTCTATCAACAAACATGAATTATATTAACAAAAATCAACTTAATTTTCAAAAAAAACATAATATAACAACTAAATCAAGAAACTTTGATCATAGCTTTCATACTTAGCCTTTCAACATGGATCAAAATCCATGAGCTCAAGTAGTCGTAAAGTTCACTAAAAAGATGGAAAAAGCTTGAAAGGAAGAAAAATCAAGAGTTATGTAAGTGAAATACCTTGAAAACTTAAAAAACTTTAGAAATTTGTGTGTTTTTTTTGGTTTCTTTTGCTTATGACAACATTAAGCTCTCAAATGAAAGCATGCTTCCCTTATTTGGGAAGAATTCAACTAAGAGGGACAAAATCCCTTTTAGCCAAATTGCATTGATTTTTTCTTATTATTTTTATTTTATTTTTGATTTTCATTATTTCTTTGATTTTTTTTTGGCTTTATGATAAGGCTTTATTAATTATTTTTGTCTTTTTGTATTAGTAATCAAATCTTAGTCAACAACCTAATGCATGAGTCATGCAACTTAAGCTTAGGTTTCATGAAAATTAGGATAATATTAATCTTAATGATAAATTCAATCCCAAATAAATTAATTCTTGTATAATTAAACTATCAAATTTTGAAATTGAATATAATTATCCATGAATTTTGAAAACGTAAGAAAAATAAAATTTTAATTGCGAATTTTATAAAAAAATGAAGTGAATGGACTAAATGTAGAAAATTAAAAGTTATAAATTGATAAATTCATTTACAAATTTAATTACATAAAAGGCTGAATTAAATATCCACATAAAATTTTAGATCTAAAAGAATTAATAAAAATTTTCAAAAGAAAAAAATTATTGGACTTGGTTGTAAAATCAAAATGGCTTTATTGGGCCTTATCGAAAATTCTAAATAGGCTTGTTGGAATAAACAAAATTGGGCCTATAGAGAATGAAATAGGCTTGGTAGAACATCAAAAATGGGCTTGGCAAGCTTCCTGGGCTTACAGAAAAAAAAATGAGTTTTAAGGTCTATCAAATAAATTAGAAAATTTTAAGGCTATAAAAAATACTTGGCCCATAGAAAATAAAATTAATAAAATTTTTACATAAAAATTCAAAAAAGAATTTTTAAGAAATTTTATGCTCAAGAAAAAGGCAATCAAAAATTCTAAACTCTTAAAATTTTATGAGCAAAAATCCTTACAGAAGAAAATTGATATTTAATAAAAATGAATTGGAATTTCAAAAAACCTATATTCAAGCTATTTTATTAAAATATGCAAAAATATTTAGAGTTCTTAACTCTAAAAAAATTTTACAGATAAAAAAAGTTCATATTTTAGAACAAAAAAATTCTAAAAATATGTTCAAATTTATAAGAATGGATTAAATTCAACATATTGCTCAAAATTTTAATTAATAAAAATAAGATGAAAACCTGAAATCTGAAACAAATTTTACCATAAAAATTTTGTGAGCATGAAAGTTGTGGAACTTGAATAATTCAAAATTAACGAATATATTTAATAATTTGATACCTCATGGTATAAAATGCCAATATAAATATTTCTTGAATATTTTTTAATTTTTCAAGATTAGTATTGCTATAAATACTACCCAAGTATTAGTAAAAATATACAATGACCAACTCCCAAAATTTCATGAAAAAATCTCAAAAAATTCTAAAAAATAGGAAATTTGTCTGTAACATACATGAAAACAAATTTCAAACTTTGTATAAAGTTGAAAGCTAATTTCTTACCTTGATATTCATCTTTTTTATCCAAGATTTGTTCTCTATGACCTTTGAAATGGTGATTTTTCTATCAAGTGCACGAGTGGTCATTTAGGTATGAACAAATAGTTCTTAAAAACGCTTAATCTTTACAGAGGAGGTCAACCCCCACCAGGATGATTATGTAATTATTGGGGTCATAGAGAACAAATCTTGGATAAAAAATGACGAATATCAAGGTAAGACATTAGCTTTTAACTTTATACTTGTGAAACTTAAAATTTATTTTTGCATATAATGCTACGGTCAAATTTTTCATTTTGAGGAATGCTTTGAGATTTTTTCATGAAATTTTGGGAGTTGACTGTCATATATTTTTACTGATACTTGTGTAATATTTATGATGATACTTACCCCAAAAAATCAAAAATCTTCAAGAAAAAATTTGTATTGGCATTTTATACAGTAACGTGTCAAGTTAAATTTATTTACTAAATTTGAATTTTTCACAAAACCACTTGTGTCATGCTCGTGAAATTTTTTAGTAAAATCTATTTTGATTTTCAAGTTTTGATTTTTATTATTTTTATAATTTAATATTTTGATTAATGTGTTGAATTTAATTCCATTTTATAGATTTGAACATATTTTTGGAAATTTCTTGGTTCTAAAATATGAACTTTTTCTCATTTGCAATTTTTTTTTGTAAATTTTTTAAAGTTTAAAATTTTAAATATTTTCACATATTTCAATAAAATAGCTTAAATATTGATTTTTGAAATTCCAATTCATTTTTATAAAATATTAATTTTCATTTGTAAGGATTTTTGCTGTTAAATTTTTTAGGAGTTTAAAATTTTTAATTGCCTTTTTCTTGCAAGTAAAATTTCTCAAAAATCTATTTTGAAATTTTTATATAGGAAATTTATTAATTTTATTTTTTAATGGGCCAAAATATATTTTTTTTATTTCATGGGCATTAAAACCCATTAATTTTGCTAATGGACTTAATAAGCTCATTAATTTCCCAACAAGTCCAACAAATTTGCCAAGCCCCTTTTTTATTTTCTACCATGTCCATTTCATTGTCCACAAGCCCAATTTTATTTATTCCAACAAGCCTATTAACTTTCCAACAAGGCTCAATTAAGCCCATTTTGATTTTACAATAAGGCCCAATATTTTTTTTCTCTTTCCAAATTTTTATTAATTCTCTTGGATTTAAAATTTTTATATAGAAATTTAATTAGGCCTTTTACATGATTAAATCATACTTGAATTTTTAAATTTTTAACTTTTAATTTCTTACAATTTAATCCCTTTACTTTTTTTTCATAAAATTTGCAATTATAATTTTATTTATTCTTAAATTTTTGAAAATTTAGTATATTTAATTTAATTTCAGAATTTGATAGTTCAATTATACAAGAATCAATTTAATCGGGATTAAATTTTATCATTAATATTATCTAAATAATTATAAAACCATTATTGGCCTAGGCACATAAAAAGATAAAATTCATTAATTAATTCTTATAAAAAAGGCTAAAAACCTAAAAGGATAAATTTTAACCAAATAATAATAATAATAATAATAATAATAATAATAATAATTTATATGGCCATTCGAACAAGGGAGCTTTTTATCCCCCATGGTCGAATCCTTACTCTATTATTTAAGTTAAAGCGTAATGGGGGCATAAGTAAAAAACACAATAAAAAAAAAACATAAAAATTTCTGAAGTGCTTCAAGTTTTCAAGCTATTTTACTTAGATAATTTTTGATTTTTCTTCATTTTAAGCTTGTTTCAACTTTGTAGTGAGCTTTGTGACTACCCAAGCTCAAGTATTTTGATCTATGTTGAAAGGCCATATATGAAATCTATGATCAAAGTTTATTGATTTTGTTAATATATTTGATTTTTTACTAGCAATAAATTGATTTTTACCAAATGACTTTTGTTTGTTGATAAAAAAGATGTTATTTTCATATGTATATATTTTATGTCATTTTCCTTGGCATTTTCATGATGATTTATGTTGATATGTTCATTATTTTTCATGACTTCTTACATATTTAAGCTTGATAAAATTTATGACATGTATTCATGTTGATATTTATGAAATTATAAGGAGAAAATTTTTTTTGGCTTGCTATATATGTTGGTCGAATATAATAGTATGCTTTGAATAAATTTTTATGCTTGATTTAATGGTATTTTGGACTATTTTGTCATTTTTAAAAATTATTGGGACCAAAAATAATTTCCCCAAAATTTTAAAGTCTTTTGAAGGGTATCCTTCTTTAGATGGTTTTATAATTACTTTTTTTTTAGGTTATTTTGTAAATATTGTAAAAATGGAAAAAATTATTTCAAGGCTTTTCATGCTTGGCCGATAGCTTTATACACCATTTGCGGTGTGTTTCACGCATTTTTAACATATTAGAATGCATTTTATACAATTTTATATTATTCGAGACCGTTTTACTATTTTAGAAAGTTTAGGGACTTATCTGCAAAAAGGTGAAAAAATTGTTCCAAGGCCAAAGATGTTCATCCCGAATGCTTTTAGTGATATTTAAAATATTTTCAATTTTGATTTTCATGTATTCAAAGTTTGATTTGGTGTTTTATGTCATGTAGGGATAATTTTGCAAAGTTAGAAAAGATTAGGGACCATTTATTAAAGCCTTGCATTTTAGGGTCAAAATGTTTTTTTTCCCACATCAAATTAGCCATTTAGGGTATTTTGGTCATTTTAAGAGCATTTCTAGCATTTTTATCCATTTAGGGGTTAAAAAGTAATTTTGAAAAACTTGAAGAGTTATTAGGAATTTTTGCATTTTAGGTCATATTAGATGTCAAAGCTACTCATTTAGGGTAAAATTGCTATTTCATATCATTATCGATCCTTTAGGGTTACCGAGTTACTTTTATGTCAAAGGTACATCTTAGGGCTATTTTAGAAATCAAAAGTCCACAGTAGGAATAGGTGCATTCTTTTATGATGTCATCAAGTCTTTTAGGTTAATGGGATACTTTTATATCGAAGGTATATTTTATAGATATTTTAATAATTTACCTTAGAATCAAGTCCTTTAGGGTCACTAGGACATTCCTATGCCAAAAATGTACTTTAAGGGTACTTATGATAAGTTTTATTATCTTTGATAAAAATAGAAAATTTTCAAAAATTAAGGCAAAATCATTTAGTTAAAGCAGTATGCAGAATTTCTCCTAGTTTATGAGAGGGGTTTCACGAATTATTTTAATAATGAGAGATCTTTTTTGAAAAGAGAAAATCTAGATTTTTTGAATTTTGTAAAAATAAAACCTTTTATATTCCTCTGGCCATTGATGGGGTGCGAATGATATTTTGATTTCTAAAACCTTTTGTATTTGTTTGGCTCTCTGGTGGGGTGAGAAAGATATAATAATAAAACCTTTTATGTTTCTTTAGTCATCTGGTGGTATACAGAAGATATTTCAATTTTCAAAAATATTAAAAAACTTGATTTTCTCAAACTGAATAATAAATTTGAAATTTAGAAAATTTTGGTATATGGAAATTATAATTAAATATAAGATATTAAAACTGAACAAAAATCAAATTTTAAGTTAACACATGATTAATAAGGTTCCGATCACCAGGATTCATAATAGGGATTGATCCTTACTTATAATTGTAATAGATCCTTGAGCCTTTTTCACATGATCTCTCGTAATGAGCATAGACCTTGGATTTCATAATCCTCGAAATATAAATTTCGATAGGTGACTAATCTCACCTAGCCAAAATAGATTGGTAGCGACTCCAAAATAAATAGTTATTCTATAATGACTATTTAGGGTTAAGTTGAGTGAGTGACTTATCTCAAAAATTTGATCCCTAAAAATAAAAGAAAATAATGATATGGCCCCTAGAAATAAAAAATAATGAAATAAAGAGATATATAAGAACGGAGGGTACACCCACTTTTTAAGTCGAGCTAGGCAGGATTTATATCTGGGCCATATTGTGATGGCTTGATACTTTATGGGGACAGGTTAGAGAGTCAGGCCTAAAATTAATCACGTGTTAACTAAATTTTGATTGATTCAGTTTTAACGAGTATTTAATTATAATTTAGGTATTTTCAAAACAAAGTTTTTTTTTTTTTATTTATATGGAAATTCTGATATATATTCACTAACTCTTTTTTGTTTCCTTTAAATTGTTATTATTATAGGGCATTGAGGATAGGGCTTTGTTTATTTTAAAAGAGTTGAGTATAATAGGTTTGTTTGTTCCCTTATACACATTGTGCACATGCATACCATTAAATTCTCTTCCAAGCATATGGAAGGGGCATAGGTTACCCAATATTTTAGGAAAGGGTGAAATAGCTCTACCTTCTAAGGTGTTAGCCTCTGTTGAGGCTAGTGAAAAACCTATTAGGTGTAAATTCCCATGCCTACTCGAGTGTTAGCCTTGTTATGGGTATGAAAGATACTCTGACTCGAATTGAACCCTTTCCGACATAAACCCCCGATGGGAAAGGATTAAGGTACCTAGTTAATTCTTTCCAAACTTAGGGAATAATTCAAGAACCCATTTAGATGTCTGACCTATACTTCATGTATTGAACTGTAAGGGCTTCACCTATTTAGAGCCATACTCAATTTTAAAGGTTACCAATTAGGTACACTAAGGGGATGTTTTAACCTTTTACTTTTATAATTTAATTTTTTAAATAGCAAAAAATGTACATTGTGTTGCTATAATATATCTTATTTTTATTTATTTCTCACGTTGATTTGCCATGTTATGATGAATTTTCTCAAAGTAATTTTTGGTACCAGAAAAAATGGATTTCATGGATTCTTTCTTTAAAAAAACTTGAACCTCTTTTTCTAAAAAAAAAAAGGTTAAAAAAAGCAAAAAAAAATCAAAAAAAGAGAAAAAGGAAAAAAAATCAAAATTAAAATTAGATTGATCAATTTTTAAAGCCTTTAGGTTTACTAAACAAAAGAAAAGAGATAGTATTAGGATTTTTTTTTAAATTTTTGCACAATATCTTTATTCTATGAAAACTTGTAAATTCATTTGCATTTGCAAGGTTCACATATTCATTTGTATGTGTGCTCATGCATTCACAATTTCCTTAATGTACTAAATTCATTCCATTTAAAAGATCAAGACATGGATAACAATTTAGAGGCAAGAATCAGCACGTTGGAGTCTAACCAAGAAGAGTTTGGTCATAAAGTCCAAGGAATGAAAAATTAGCTTGATAGATTGATAAAAATGGTCAAGGGTCTAGAAAAGGAACTTTACCGAGAAGCATCCTTATCCTTGGTGAATCCAGAAAATTAGACTTTTGAAAATCAGTTGGAAGCACTATGAATACCTTGAAAGGACTAGTTAGAGGAATGGGGTATGAAATCAAAGAGACAAAAGAACAGTTGTTCAAATTGAAAAAAATATCAGCGATCCTTTTGGGTGATCCGTAAGAGTCGCCAATGCCTTTAGCCCAACCTTTGGCACTTGAAAACCCAAAGACTAGACTGACCATACCACTAAACGAAGATTTTAATCCCTAGTTTATTCACATGACTAAAGCAAAGATGCCCAACTCTATATCTATGCAGATTAGCTTGGCCTTTAACCTTATTGGTTTTCCTGATACTACCGCATCATTTTTTAGTGTCCATACTGAGAAAATACCATGAAAGAGCAAATTTGATTTAATCTCATTGACCTATAAAATAATGTACTCTCTCTTGTTCCAGAGTTAGCTCATTGTTCCTATGCACATTTTTTCCTATAAACCCCTTTATCTTAAATAGTATAGCATCAATGCACATTACAAATGCCATGCGAGATAATGGAGGTATTCCATAGAAAAATGAAATGCGTTCAAAAGAAAAATTTAAGACCTACTTGATGCCAGTGTAATCCAGGTCAAACCAAGGTCAAATGTTGCTACTAAACTTTCGTCATGTTTTTGGAAGCATTAGAATATCTAGGGCAATGAAGTGATCCTAAAGATAACTTTTTGGGTACTTGGTGGGCTTTATGGTTAAAAAATAATGATTAGGATATGCAAGAGTTCCCTAGAAGTATTAACACAGCTAGAAAAATGAAATGTTGGTAAAAATAGTCCTTTTTGTTACTTTTTCTTTTTAAATCCTATATATATGGCTTTGTATGCCAACAATGAATGAATAAATCAAAGTTTGGTTGATAAAATAATGGTGTTGAATCATGACTTTAATTCTTTATATTTTGCCCCTATAATAATCTCTATGTCTAATACTTAGCCAACTACTTTGCACCTAATCTGTTCCATCCTTATACTCATTTATTCGTTCATTCATACATACATACATACATATATACATCCATCCATCCATTCATTCATTCATTAATTCGTAGATCAATGTTCTATTCATTAATGTCCATACAAGAATGATAACAAAAATTGATGTTGAGAAGGCACATGCATATTTACATGACATTCAAGGTGGAATAACACAGGATAACTAGACGAAAAAAAAAGACCCTACTTGATAGGATGGGTTAGAATAATCCAAAACAAGGTAAATAAGAGTCTTGAACACTTTAAACCATTAAAAAAAAGACAAAGAGGAAAAAGGTTATGGAGGAGAGGTTTACACAGAAGCAAAACCATTACTAAAAGAATTTATAAATAGTCCCATATCATGCCAACACTCTTACCGGGGCATCCAGGGGTATAAGAAAATGGACCACCAACTAATATTCAAAATGCATTATCAGTAAATGCCTAAAATATGCAACAAAATATGCTTGTAGCTAATCTGCCACTGGCCATTTATATTAATCTTGATACCCTCGCATAAGAGGCAGACGCAAGGACTTTTTCCATGCAAAAGGAATCAATAGTCCCTAAACTTGATAAAGAAGAAAAGCTAAAACAAAAGGCTAAAAAGCAAGCTAAAGTAGAAGTTGAAAATAAGAAATTACAACTTCTTGAAAAATGGTTAAAGGCCATAAAAAGGGATAAGCTCTATAATAGTGTTGATTTTGATAATCTTAGTCCAATGTCCAATCTTATTATCCCACCGAGTTTAAAATTCCAAAGTTTGAAAATGATGGCAGATTCACATGCCCTAAGGCATAATAGACAATATTGCCATAAAACGGTTGAGCGTGCCAAAATTAAAGAATTGTTATCTATATTTTTCCCTAAAGCTTATGAGCACGGTTAGAAATTACTCCAGATAAAGGATCCCTTCAAAATATGAGAAAGAATCCTAGTGAGAGTTGTAAGAATATGCTTATAGACAGAAAGATGTAGCCTCACATGTTCAACCACCTTTTAGTGATAGGGAAATGCACTCTTATTTTATGGATACTTTGCCACCTCCATACTATGACAAGTTGGTTGGAAATGTTTTCTCTAAGTTTACAAATGTTTTGTTTTCTTTAGAAAGAATTGAACATGGAATAAAAACTGAAAGGATCATGGACATCAGCTAGGTGGCATATGTGGGACGAGAAAGTGATCTCATTAATAAATGCCAACAAGTCATGATTGAAGGAAGCCAAGACTATACAAAGTTAAGAAAACGAGGAAATCCGTTCGGACCATGTCTTCACTCATAGCCTTTCATCACTCAATAACCTCAATAGGTTTATCCTCATACCTTATAGCCTTTTTTACAAACTTTTTTAACCTAAAGTGCTAAAAGATGAAAGGATCGAAAAACAACTTAGGTAATTCCCCGAAGTAGAAAGAAAGAGGATATAAGTGTATCATGCACATCGTTTCCTACACCAAGCTTTTTCCTTTGCTCATTCAGAATCAAATGATCTTTATCATACCAGCAAAACTTAGAAGACCTTTCTACTCGGAATGGCACAATCTAAGTGTCAAATGTGAATATCACGAAGGGCTAAAAGGCCATTCCATGAAAAAAGCATTCAAGATCAAAGTACAAGCTCTTAGGAATGCTTACCTAACAAAGTTCCAAGAACTAGTGGATAAATATCAAGGAGGATTGACCTGAGAGTCATTAACTTTATGGTAGTATGCCAAACAGGGGTAATTTTTATCTTGGCTTTAAAACTCTATCTTTTTTTAGAAACTATTAATTTTGAAATGAATTTTGGTTTATGAATACTAGGTATTCTGTCATAGGCCATGAATTTTGTAAATAATAATTTTCAGTGTCTATGGTAATGAGAACATTTCAAAAAATTTTTCTTTGGTAGGTGATTACTATTAGGTTAAACTTTTTTAGATGGATCCTTTACCTCTGTTTATATATGATTCTTTTGGGTTTTCAACCATAGACCTTTCACACCTAAAGGTTTTTTTATTATTTAAAGATATAAAAAACGGGTACTGCTCTTAAAGATTCAAGTACCAATAGTTTGACTTATGTTAATGTATTAATGGTATTCCAAGATCTCCCAAATTCATTTGGATAACCTTTTGCCATAACTTTCATGAAACTTTTCCAAATCCTTAATTTAGGAAGAGTAAGAATGAAAATGAGCCACAAACACTTTTCCTTTAGGATAAAACCTTTTTCATCCAATGCTTGATAAATAAGATGTGAAATTCAAGGTGTTCCTCTATGCCAATTTAATTTCTTTCTTAAAGGCTTAACCAAAACCAAAATTCATTGCTGGCTACAGAGCTGATAATGTTAAGGGCATCCATTAAGCAAAAATGTTGAAAAAAAAAGAGAAAAGAAAAAAATTTGAGTGCAACATCATGTTATTAAGGTACTCAAAATGATTTCAGAAAGGAAATTATCCTCTTTCCTAGCAGAATGCTCAATGATTCAAATGTCTTTTTTTTAAAGGATAAATAGCCATCTTTCTCTATCCTTTTGCATACAAAATTATTCCCTTTGTAGTCCCTTTGAGCCTAATGATTTATTCCATCTAAAAACCTTAATCAAGGATCACCTTTCACATTAAGGGGTAAGTGAATTAAAGTTTTAAGATCAAAAAGAGCAAACTCATTCTAAAGTTACAAGAAAAATAAATTTGGTTGTCATAACGCAAAGTCAAAGATTGATTCAAAGTTTAAATCTCAAATTCCTTTAAAATAAAGATAGGAGAAAACAAGATGAAAAAAGAAGTAGAAAGAAGCAAGGAAAAATAAAACAGTAGAAAAAGATGAAAAAACAAATATGTATGTTCATCTTGGAAAATATGCTGGATGAAAATTCCTTCTGAAGAGAAATGATCCTTGATTGATTTACTTTTAAACACCTGATTTGGGCTAATCTATCCCTTCTTTCTAAACCATGAACCATGGCCCATGTTATGTACCATTAAAGTCTATTTTGATCAAATATAATTATTTAAACTGTTAAGCCATTCTTAGGAAACTCTTTAAGAATTCATCTTTTTGGATGATTTTTAAGGCATTAACAATATGATGGGCCAACCAATCAAAAAAAGAAAAAAAATAAATGAAGTTTTAGGGTGAAAACTTGAAAAAAAAGTCTAAAACAAACTTAAAGGCTTAGGAATGCTCTTATATCAATAACGGTAGCCACCAAAGAAAAATTCTTTAATTCAAAAATGATCCCAAACCTTTAAAAATTGCATGACATCAGCAAAAGGTTTAGTTAATGCCTAAATATTGATTCTTTTAAAGATGACCTTTCAGAACTTTCATGTCTAACTTTAAAAATTGATGCTTAACAAAGGCCTTCCAAATTGACCCTTTAAGACTTAGTGTTTACCAGCATTAGTTTAACACCTGTTGAGCTATTGTACTTGAAGATTAAAAGAAAGTTATAACCTGATTGTTCACTGTTTAAGGAATTCCTATAAAAGGAACATCCACTTGACCTATGTCTTGATAAACCTCAAACTTATTGTACTAATTTTTTCTAATCAAATTTTAGCAGTGCCACCCTATTTGTGCCTTTAAATTCATTTTTTCATTTTATTTGTAGATGTCCTCAAATGGTGAGCATCAATCACAAGAAAGCCTTAACAGCAAAAGATGAAGATGGCATATCTATTATCCTTGATATTGGAAAATTCATGGCTGAAATTATTTAGAATAGTCTTTTAATTAAGTATATTTTTTCCTAGGTTAAAATAAGAACATGATCTCATTCCATAAATCCTAAAATTTATATGAAGTGTGAGATTTCTCATGATTTTAATAAAACTATCTGAATATGCTTTAAATAATGAAATGTTGACTCTTATTCAACTACATAAAGTTATATCTTTGAATTGATAAACAATAATTCAATATTTGATGACTTGTAAGGACAAATCAAACAATGATTAGCTTCTTAAAGTTAAGATTAAAAAAAGAATTTCATGAGGGAAACATGAAATCATTCTTCAATGATTTAAACTTTTAGTAGCAAGCCATCAAGTAGAAAAGAAATTGGCAACAATAAGGCTCAAATTAATGAGGCCTTGTTAACATATAAGAAGATAAATCTTTATAACAATCAAATTAAATGTCCTCTTGATCTAATCATGTTGAATCTAGAAGAAGTTAAATTTAGGTAAACTCCATCAATTAAGTAAAAGGATCAGGTGGAGTTTTTATTTGTTTGCTTCACTTGGTTAGAAACCAGTAGAGTAAGATGTTCTTTTCATCCGATATGTGAAATGTAGGAAAAGTAGGATTTAAGTCAATTTTATTCAATTAAGTAAACAATCAATGATTTTTTTATTTGCCATCCTCACTTGGTTAGGAATTGATAGAGTAAGATGTCTTTTTTATTCGATCATGTGAAATATAGGAGAAGTAAGATTTAAGTTAACTTCACCTAATTAAGTAGAAGGATCAACAAAGTTTTTATTTCTTAGTTTCACATGGTTAGGAATTGGTGGAGTAAGATGTCCTTTTCATCCGATCATGTGAAATGCAAAAGAGGTAGTATTTAAGTCAACTCTATTCGATTAAGCAGAAGGGTAGATAAAGTTTTTTTTAGTTAGCTGCACCTAGTTAGAAACTGATAGAGCAAGATATCCTCTTCATCTGATCATGTGAAATGTAAGAGAAGTAAGATTTGAGTCAACATCATCCGATTAAGCAGTATATCAACAAAGTTTTTATTTGTCAGCTTCACTTGGTTAGTAACTGGTGGAGTAAGATAACTTCTTCATTCGATCATGTGAAATATAGAAGAAGTAGGATTTAAGTTAACTTTGTCTAGTTAAGTAGAATGATCGATGAAGTTTTTATTTGTCAACTTCACCTGGTTAGGAATTGGTGGAGTAAAATATCCTATTCATCGATCATGTGAAATGTAAAAGAAATAGGATTTAGGTTAACTTCATCCGATTAAGCAAAAGGATCGGTGGGGTTTTTATTTGTCAGCTTCACTTGGTTAGAAATTGATGGAGTAAGATGGCTTCTTCATTCGATCATGTTAAATATAGGTGAAGAAGGCTTTAAGCCAACTTTGTCCAATTAAGTAAATGATTAACGGAGTTTGTCTAGGTTCTTGTAGACACTTTATTTTGTCCGAGCTAATTTTTGACATCTCGAGGTATAATCAAAAGATGATAGAATCAAATAAATAAATAAATAAATAAAAATGAAGATGACTGTTGGGTGTTGCATCAGCAGCTATTATTAGGCAACATGGTGCCAGGCGAATTTTTTTTGGTAAGGCCTGAAATGCTTATGGGTCGTATTAAAAAAAATGAAAAAATAAGGCAATTAAAGGTTACTATTTAGGATGTCATTAAAGTAATCAAATGTTACTATTTGGTTTGCAAAGAGCATGATGCTTACCTACTTCAGTCCTCAAAGAGCAGGATGCTTACCTACCTCAGTCCTCAAAGAGTAGGATGCTTACCTACTTTAGTTTTCAAAGAGTAGGATGCTTACCTATCTCGATCTTCAAAGAGCAGGATGCTTACCTACCTTAATCCTCAAAGAGCAAGATAATTACTAACTAAGTCCTTAAAGAGTAGGACGATTACCTATATCAGCCCTCAAAGAGTAGGATGATTACCTACCTCAGTCCTCAAAGAATAGGATGATTACCTACCTCAGTCCTCAAACAGTAGGACGTTTACCAACTTCAATCCTCAAAGAGCAGGATGCTTACCTACCTTAGTCTCGAAAGTAGGATGCTTACCTACCTCAATCCTCAAAGAGCAGAATGTTTGCCTATCTCAATCCATAATGAGCTAAACGCTTATCAAGTCGAAGCTAACACTAGCTAATGGGACTTATTTGGGGGTTTAAACGCAGGAAATCATAAACCTAGTAGAGAGGTTAAACCCTATAAAACCTATTAAAATTCTCTTATTAGTTGGGACCACTGCTCATGTACTTAGTCTATGTCAACATAATACCAAAAAGTTCTTTATTTTTCTACAAGCATACAAAACCATTATCCTACCCAAATAAAATGGTGTCTATTTATCTATGCCCTATTCTTGATGCTCAACAACGACCAAAGAGGTAGCTGTAGACACCTTATTTTGTTTGACCTAATTTTTGGCATCCCAGGGCATAATCAAAAAATGATGGAATCAAAAAAATAAAAAATGAAAATAAATATGACTATCGGGTGTTGTGTTATTAGGCACTATTAAGCAACATGGCGTCAGGTGAATTCTTTTTAGGAAGGCCTAAAATGCCTATAGGTTGTATTAAAGAAAAATGTAAAAAATAAGGCATCAAAGATTACTATTTGGGTGTCACCGAAGTTATTCAAATGAACACAGGATAGTTTCCCATTGTTTATGACCAAGGTAAGGTATCCAAAGGTCTTAAGGTACATGCAAGTCACATTGTGCATAAGTATTGATACAAAGCTTTCACGTTGACAAAAATTCAAATTTTCATGCGTAGTATCATCCAAGAAGGTTTGGTATCAATTCATAAGGTGTGGTATCAATACTTAGCATGTTTGTATCGATACAGGCCTTAAAAGTAGCTAAAGTTGTGATTTAAGGCAAAATATATCGATACACAAGCAAAAGTATTGAAACAAATCCACAGAGTATTGATACAAGGCTCTAAGTCTTGAGTCGAAAATAACTTTTTGCTCTTGGTATCGATACACACTTCACTGTATCTATACTCATGGGCAAAAATTACCTTTTGTATCAATACAACATGTTTTGTATTAATACATCAAGGCATTTTTGCACAGTTCAAGCCACTTTTTAGCCTTTAAAAATTTGATTCAAACATTTTCTTGCACCAAAAATCATCATAATTCATATTAAGCCTCAGCTATGGGCTTATGATTTAAAGCCCAAATAGCCAATGAAAATGGTCATTTTCATGAAATATATGGCTTGTTATAGGGCATGTTTGGCTTTTCTCCATTACAGGTAGCCATAACCTTTCTGCATCACTACTTTGTATGACAGAACGAATGGCAATAAGGGCAACTGAGCATAGTACCTAGAGTTGTCTCCTAATATATAAGGGAATATCTCATAATGCACTTGCTTTGTCTCCAAAAGGCATTGGCTGAGCCTTGAATTTAAAAGGAAGCCAATCTTGGCTCAGCAAAGAGGAATAATTTTTTCGAGCAATCTCAAAAACCTTTAGCAACCTCCAGCCCTAAAGCACTAAAAAAAACACTGTTCTATTTTTCGTCACTTTTAACCTTCTTCTAGTCCCGTAGCTCCTTAAAACCACCACCAAAAACCCTTCTAAAACCCTCTTTTCTACTCATCTTTCCTATTAAACCTTCCTTCTATCAACACCCTATAGACACTTAATTTTATCGAGGTCTCTATTCTAATAGTCCCAAATATCCAAGATTAAAAAATTTAATGGCCACTTAAATCAAGAGTAACCTATTTCAGGTATATTAAACATTTTTATGATTTTTTTAATTACATCTAAATGGCTGAATGTGCACATGACAAAAGAATGCCATTTCGAGGGTCGATCTCGGATAAAAATGATTATCAAGGTAAAAAATTAGTTTTTAAATTTATTTTTCTAAGATGTTGAAAGTTATTTCTACAAATATTATCACTGTCAAATTTTTTATTTTTAGTAATTTTTTGAGACCTCATATTGAAATTTTGGGAGTTGAACGTCACATAATTTTATCGATACTTATGTAGTATTAGCATCAAAAAAGGGTTTTTAACTTTATTCCTTTGAAATTTCAAAATATATTTCTGTAAATAATATTACGGTCGAATTTTTAATTTTTAGGAAAATTTTGAAATTTTTTACGAAATTTCGGGCGTTGACTATTGTATATTTTTATCAAATACCCATGTAGTATTTATATCGATATTCACCCTAAAAAATCTAAAATATTCAAGAAAAAATTTATATCAGCATTTTTATATGACAAGATATAGAAAGAAGATTAGCTACAAATAAATTTAGACTTAAATTTTATTTAATTTAATTTACACATGTAAATTAAAATACTTTTGTACGCACTTTATTTTGGATTCGATAATTTAAATTACACATACTGCAAAGTAATAACAAACATTTTAAAACACTATCGAATTAAACTATTTAATTTAATTTAATTTGATTTGATTTAATTATTTAATATTTTATTAATTTCATGTAGCCACTAACGTGGCCTTCATGTAAATTGATTTAGGTTTAATATGATGTAATATTTCATTAATTTCCTTTCTCCACTAACGTGGCTTTGTATAAATTGATTTATGGCCAAACTAATCAATAAGTGGCATTTTCATGCTTTATAGAATGGATAACTAATAAGCTAGGTGTCAAAAGCATGGTTAATGCATGTTAATTCACGAAAACTCCAACAAAGATAATAAGAAAAAATAAGTTCAGCTGAATGATGGAGGGGTTTTTTTTAGGTTCTTAAAGACGGGTTTTCCAACTTTAATACAGATTTTTTACTTTAGCTTTTGGCAATCTTGCGAAAAGAAAAAAGAGAGACAACATTGGAAAGAATATTTTGATAGTTGCTAAAGTATTCGATCTTTTCACTATCTGCTTTGATTTTTATTTTTAGTTTTTTTTTATTATGAGCTTCATAATAAAATGAGCTAATGGTATAAATACCAATTTCGAAGCCAAACTTTGAAGCAATGATCGGATTTTCAAAATGTTCTTTTTTAATTTAGCATTACGTTAAATTTATTTTGATTGTTTGTATATTCTGTTGTTAATGTCTTTTAGATCATAAAATTGAATCTTTGGGTATGAAATTTATGGATATGGTCATGCATGAAGTGATTTTGTCATGGATATATTTTTTGAGATTACTTTTGGTTTGGTAGAAACTTTAAAGCAAATTTTTTTTATTTTTTTAATTTGTTTCAAGCTGATTTTAGATGAATTTAGTTTAATATGATTTTTAGAAGATAAATTACAATTTTTGCCATACTTTTAAAACCCATTAGGAACATTTTTGTCTTGGCCGAATGGTAAGGATGCTATTTTGCAAGGTTTTATTTTTTAGGGCCATTTTATAATTCTAGAAAGCTTAGGGACTAATTTGTAATTTTTGCAAATTTGTTACATGGTGTAGTTAAGTTTGGCCAAATTCTCCTAGACCAATTTTAGTTCACTCTTATGTGTTTTTGGATGCATTTAGATGATTATTTGTCATTTTTATTTTATTTCGAGCCATTTTTTAATTTTAAAAAGTTTAGGAACCTATTCATAAAATTACAAAATTTTTTATCTAAGGCCATAGATACTTGGTCGAATTTATTATATGATCTTTGGTATGATTTTCATATTTTTTTGTGATGAATTTGGTGTTTAATTATGATTCTATTTTGTATAGGGACTAAATTGCAAAGTTAGAAAATTTTAGTGGTTATATAGCAAATTTTAGTATTTAGGGATAAAATAATCATTTGTCACATTTAAATATTTCTATCATTCCTATGGTCCTCTGTAAGGGTATAAAAAATTTTAAAACTTTTCGTATTCTCTCGGTTCTCTATAAGTTATAAAATGAAATTTTGAAAAGTTTAAAGGTTTAATTGCAATTTTTGCATTTTAAGCCAATTGTAGAATTCCAACTCTCCTACTTAGGATAGGTTCATTATTTCACCATCATTTTCGTGTCCATTAAGGTACTGGGATGCTTTCATGTCGAAGGTATACCCTAAGGGTATTTTAGTAATTTTACCTTAAATATAATCTTATATAGTAACCGAGAGGCTTTTATGCCAAAGGATCACATTTAGGTTAGGTTTGTCATTTCATCATCATTTTAGTGTCCGTTAGGGTACGGGGATACTTTCACGTTGAATGTAAACATTAGGGGCATTTTAGTAATTTATCAAGTTGAGTCTTAGGTAAGCACCAAGATGCTTTTATCCCAAAGGTGCACATTTAGGATAGGTTCACACATTTAGTATTATTTTTGAGTCTTTAGGGGACACCAGGATACTTTCATGTCGAAGGTATACCCCAAGGGTATTATAGTAATTTTACATCGGAACCAAGTCCTATGTGTTTACTAAGATACTTTCATGTCGAAAGTACACATTAGAAATAGGTTCATCATATTGGACCATTTTTAGGTTTTAGGATGAATATTCTAAATGAAATTGATATAGTTTTTTTTTTAAAAAATTAAATTAATACGTGAAATTTCTACCAGAATATATGAAGGGTTGTACAAATTACTTTAATAACATTTCATATGCCACAGGTTTTCCACCAGGGTACAAAAGAGATTGATAAAGATTTTGTGTCCTCTTGGTTCTATGGATTGATAAAGATTATTTCCAAAAATAATAAAGCCCAACTTTTCTCGGAATAATAAATTTATTTCATAAAATATTATGGGAACTATAATTAAATATTAAATATTAATTATTAAAATTGAATAAAAATAAAATTTAAGCTGACATGTGATTAATAAGGTACCGATTACCGAGCATTATGAGAAGGTTGATCTTTACTTGTGATTGTAACGGACTCTAGACTTTTTTTCTTTCATGCACTTTTTCGTATGAGCGTAGACTGTAGAGTTTATTTTTGTAGGTTTCGTAATCCTTAAAATATGGACTTCAGCAGGTGACTAATCTCACTAGGTCAAAATAGATTGGTGGTGACTCCAAATAAATGGTCGATTTATAATAACTATTTAAAAAAGTCGAATGAATGGTTCATCTTGGCAACTCATCCTCAGACATGAAAAATAGAGAATAATAATAATGATACGGCCCCAAAAATAAATGAAAACAATGATATGTAGATATATATATATATATATATATATATATATATATAGAAACAAGGGGTATATTTGCCATTTTAAGTAGAGCTGGTCAAGATTCGTATCCAGGCCATGTTACCAGAAAACGTTTTTTTCATCATTTCCTTGCATTTTAGCAGAAAAAAAGAAGGTGAGCCTAAAGTTGCTGCACAAAGAAAAACTAAAGCTTGAGGCTTTTAGTATATTTTTTCACCTAGCCCTATTTTTTTTTCTCATTTCCAGCATTTGCATCATTTTAGTGAACCTTCCATGTTACCACGACCGTCCTAGGACTCCCATGCATTATTGTTGCCTTGCTTGTGGTAGTCTTAGGATCTTGATGTTCTTTTGAAGCAACGATATTGCTTGGTAGGCCAAATATTTTCTCTTTCATTCATCACGATAGCAGCTCATTTTTCATTCATTTTCTGTCATGTTTCACCTATTTTCACATGCTTAAGACATATTTAATGTTTTTCCTAGCATGCATTAAGTAGGTTCTTGCATTTTCTTGTATTTTAAGGAGTTTCATGGCACAAAATGCTATCTTAAAAATTCCAGCCTACTTTTCTTCGCTTAAATATGTTCATGCCATCTTCCATAGCATGATTTTTAATGCCATTCATGGAGTTATCATTTCCCTGCATCTTATTTGTCATATCCTTGCATTCTCATCTTTTCCATGTTAAAATGTCATCTTTGTTTGTTTGCATGTGCTACTCCTGTTCATCTTTGTGTAAGTTGTATTTTTTTCTTGATATCCCTGGTAAGATGCTTGCTTGTTTGCTAAAAATCTGATTTTTAAAAATCCCTAAGTTAAGGTCATGCTATCTCTATTAAATGTAGAATGACATGGATTTAATGCTTTCATAAAATTGGTTTTCCAATCTTCAGGACAATTTAAACATTTCAAGTCTGGGTTCATAGTAATATAAGTTTAAAGATGCTATTTTTCAAGCAAAATTGCCCTTTTTTAGTTTAGAAATATATTAAACCTTGATCTTGAGTATAACACCTTCATGGTGGCAAAATCAACAGGTTACTTCATCATCCCAAACTACTCTGGGATTATGGAATGAACTCCTGATGCATGTTTCATTCTTTCCCCTATGATGTGGCGTTTGAACGTCCATAACTCCAATGTGTCCCCCAAGAAACCCAAAAAATTGAATAGTCCCTTATTTTGCTCTAGTAGCACCACAGACCGAATTTAAAAATTTGTTTTCAAACCATAAATGATTTTTCTAGAATTTTCTGATATTTTTCCCTTTAAGGGCATCAAAATACCTTTCCAAAGGTGTTTTTGCCCTTAGATCATCCCAGATGACGGAGTTATGATTTTTTAAACCTTTGTTGTTTGGAACCCCTAAAACTAGCATGCTACATTCTGTTTGGGTTTCGGTCCATCATATGAATTTTTATATTATTTAAATATTTTTCCCAAAAAGATCATAAAATTTGCTCTCCAAAAAGGTATTGTTTGTGATTTAATGATTCCAAATGAGTTCGGAATGATTTTTCAAAGTCCATCATTCCTTTTCCCTTATACGTGCTACTAGTGTCAAGATAGGTCTAATTTCAAAAATTAATTCTACCTAGAAAGTGATTTTCTATGATTTTTGGAATATTTTTATATTAATCCTTGATCAGTTACTTTCAAATGGTACCTCATTTACCCTCTAAAGCCTTGGAATGAACCTAGAATAAATTCGTGAATGCGACTGTGCGATACTATCCTCTATTTTTTTAGAATAAAATTAACCCAGTCTCTCGCATCGCCATCATCGATGCATTCAAATTTTAGAAATGTATTCGATTGGCCCCTTACAACATGAATCTTTTAGGCTCAGATCAAGGCTTAAGACATAATTCTTTTATTCAAAACTTCTAAAGTACTTTTTTTTTTCAAAATATTTTTTCCTTTTAAAATAGCAAAAATGTTCATCTTTGGAGATACTCCAACCCCACCACTCTGATAGGGTACTACAAACCTGTTTTCCACTAAAAAAACTTGAATTTTTCTCTCTCAGATTTATTCAAGAATTCCTAATCATTTTCTTAAAATATCAAAATCTTTTATCTTTACCGATACTACAACTCTATTTTTCATTAAAAACTTGAATTTTCTCTCATAGATTTATTCGAGATTCCTAATTAACTCTATTTTTTATTAAAAACTTGAATTTTCTTTCACAGATTTATTCAAGATTCCTAATTATTTTCTTAAAACATCAAAATCTTTATCTTTGGGGATACTCTAACCCCAACTCTTCGAAGGGATACTTCAACTTTGCTTTCACCTTAAAATCTAAAAACTTTCTCTCTTTAGGATGCCCCAGATTGTTTTGATTAAAATCTCTTTCATCTTTCAACATCGAATCCAAACCTGTCTCTAAATTGTCATCCTAGTTATTCTATAATAATCAAAGATAATTATGAGATATATTACGATCATCCTTCCTTTTTATGTTATTTTATTTGTGATTGTTTGTTTATGATATTATTTTATTCTTTTTCTTCTTACTAACATGTTTCCTTTTGGTAGTGACTATGGCGCATTCTTATTGAAAATTTGTTTTCAAAAAAAATTTTGCAAGGCAATGTTCTGTGTTAGTATCTCTCAAGTGCCTAATAGAAAATATACAAAATTTTAAAATTTAATCTGAAAATGATTTTCATAAAAAATCCCTATGCTTATCATACCTTCACAGCGCATACGTGATATCAAATTATCTTTCAAAATTGGATTTACATTTCCATAAAATGCATTAAGGGGGTTATATCTAAATAATGACCAAATGAAACCTATTAAGCCAAAACCAAAGCGAGATATAGTTAGTGGGTACTAATTTCAGGCATGTGGGGGTGCTAATCCTTCCCCATGCATAACCAACTCCTGAACCCAATAAACGAATCTTTGGACCTTGTAGACTTTGAAATCAATGTTTTGAGTTTTGTAACTCAAGATATTGTTTTCAATAGGCACCCAATCATACCTAGCCCAAAATAGTTGGTGGCGACTCCAAATTTATAGTTACTTCACAGTAACTTTCCAAGACTAGTTAGATGAGCGATTTGTCCGACAGTCTCTCCCCCCTTCACATTATCATGCCTAATCCAAATCACGACCAAGGGATAACTCAAAGGCTCAACCACACCAACATATATCTTTTAAGTCATGCACACTGCTTTAGATCATCCAGAGAGAAAAAGAAAAAAGGGGTACGTGGCAACAGCTTAGCGACTCCACTAGGGAGAACTTATAGAGTTAGGCCTATGACTAGCTATGTCTTGCACATCCGTTAGTTTTTTGGCTTCCATTATTATTTAGATATAATTCTTTTTTATTTCTATTTTCTAAGCTTTTACTTTTCGTGGCTTTGTTTTGTGATTGTTAGGGACTACTCTGTTCTCGAATAAATATCAACTTAAGTAAGTATGGTAATATGGGAGTAAATAAAAAGTTTGATTGTTTCCCTGACATACATTATGGACTTGCATGTGCATTAGATTCCTACCAATCACCATGGTGAGGTTATGGTCCTAATTATTAGGAGGAAGTAAGCTATCTGCCTTTGTGAGTAACCCTCTGCATAGGCATGGGAAGACCTTTTAGGGTGTCAATTACCTATGTCTCTCATAAGTACCCCTTCGTATTTGCATAGAAAAATACATCCATTGGATCAAACCCATTCCAACAAACCCACGATGGGCCTAGGATCGACATGCCTTGGCTATCCTTACCAGATGGAGGAGCAATTCAAAACTGATTTAGGGATTAGCTTAAACTAATATAGTGAACCTTATGAGCCAAACTATGTCAAACCATACCGGAATGCTACTAAAATAACCCAGAGAATAGGGTCACTTAGGGAAACACTTCTTACCTTTACTTCTATATACCATATTATGTTGGAGATAATAGACATTATCCCCCACATTTATCATTTTATTTCATGATTATTTTAGGGTATGCTATCACATTCTACGACTATATGCTATCACATTCTATGACTAACCTTCTTCAATAAGTGGGTGATGACAAGTAAATGCTTTCACCTATAGTCCCCCATAAAAAATCATATATGACTAAAACAAGCCAGAATGCTATCCAAATTATGGCCTAACATGTACCTATCATAGATGTTGATGAACAATCGTCACCATTTAATTGGTCACTCTTGTCCTTGTGAGGTATCGTGTCACCTTGCTAAAGGCATTTTTAACTTGGACATGTCATCATGCTGTTCGTTTTTTGTCGACTGTTGTGCTTGCCTTTGGGCATCATATCGTCTATTGTCGGAGCAATTTTTATGATGCATTTTTGTTGCTACTTTTTGCATATGCCCCTATTTTATAATTATTATTTCATGTAGTCACTAACTTGCTTTTTTTTTTTTTAGTTTTTCTATTTGATACATGCATAATTTCATCATAATCATCGTTATTATGGGACAACTGGCTAATGGTTTAGTGTTCATCAAGAGGTGTCTATCATGAAGCAATAGTCTACTTCAAATCTGAAGCCTTTTGAGGAAGTCCAAGCATGGTTAGACCACCAACAACATGAAGATAGGGATGTTCTCAACTCCAGGTATGTCTCAACAATGCATGAAAGGGTCAAGATAGGATATCATCGAATGATTTGCAAGATCTGAAGCATGTATGGACTAGTTGGGATAATAATAAAAGGGAGTTATTCACTAAAAGATACAAAGATGTAGCCCTTTTAGTCCAAGTTCATTTGGATGTTGGTCTATTGCAAGCAGCATCTTAGTTTTAGAACCTAGCATATCAATGTTTCACTTTCAATCATGAAGATTTAGTCCCACAGTTGACAAATACACTATGTTTCTTAATATTAAGAGGGCCAAAACTGATAAAATATAGTGTAAGGCTTTGTACCTTCTGGCTTTTAAGAAAAATTAGCTTAGATTCTCAGGGCAATAGAATCTTGGATCGAGGATCATATCAAGACAAAAAGAAATAGTACGTGCATTTCATGGGCCAGTTTGAAAGAAGTAATGGTGAGTACCATTGATATATAAAAAGACCAAGATATCTATGTTCTGGTGATATATAGTTTGGTCATATTTTTGAAATTATTAGGCTACGTTAAAGCTACGGTAGTAGATCTCCTTTTTCTATTATATTACAACATCAATCTCGCACTAGCCATTGTTGCTGAAACTATTCGAGCTTTCAGCTTTTGTAAGAAGATGGGTATAGGTCACTTCATTAGATACGCACCACTTCTTCATGTTTGGCTTGTCTGTCACTTTTCTTCTAAAGAAAAGAGGATGTCATACAACTTTTTACCCAGCTTTAGCCCTATCTCCAAGGTCTTTGAGAAGGAATTGTCTTAAGACAAGTTTGAAAAGCAATAGGTCCAGAAATTCTAGAACCTTAGTGGAAAAGAAGCGACATGGAAAACCTTTTGGTTTTCACCACAAATAATCATATACCGATCCAGAGATTACAGCTATGTGCCGCTCATGGGATTATAGGGAAGCACTAGTTACGCACCCATCCTAGTCCTATAACAATTTTAGTGTCGATAATTTATCCTCTTTACCTAAAACCTAGAGTAGTGGCATTTCAACTATGGTGAGCTTGATTACGAGTCGAAGGTTCAGCTAGCTTTCCAAGCTTGGAGACAAACCCGTTGCATGGAAAGGTATTGGAGAGGAAGTAGTATGACCTTAGGATATGAAGAATAAAAGATCTGTCACTTCAATGACTCCTTAACTTTGTTTGCCACTGGAACATCACAAATACTAGTTGATGAATTTCCCTCTGAGATTGAATTGCTCAAGAAAGAGTTTAAATAAGAAAAGGCAACCTTCACCAAGGAATCTTTCACTTAAAGGAAGAAAATAGTCAATTAGAGATGGACCTCTATTCCTAGGATGGAGAGGTGAACAAGCTATCAAAAAAAACCTTTTCAAAGAAGATCTTAAGAATCTGAGGAAAGACTACGTGGCCCTTAGTAAAGCAAGCAAGTCTTGATGCCTTGGTAAGTCGTTAGTTAAGTGGAAGATAGAAATTGCTACACTTAAGAAAAAAACTACATCGATGTAAAAAAGAAGCTAGGGTTGATAAGGAAAAGTTTGTTAGAACTTGTGGTTTTGCATCTACTTACCGAAGGAAGAATGGATACTAAAAACTCGAATTTGAGATTTGAGAGCAAATCATGTTGAAAATAAGACTCTGACACATAGAATTCAAGATTTAGAGCATTCTCTTCAAGCTCGCCATGACCAAGTCGATGAATTAGTAAGAGTTCTCAAAAATGAGAGCAAGAATGGCTTTAAGTAGTTGATCACGCATGCCAAAATTATCAAGACCACCACTGCCATCTCATTGAGTAATTAGAGGCCTAGAACATGATGGACATAGTAGATCCTTGACATTTGACATCTTGCCCATTAGAGCCTATGAACAAGAATTATCATATTTTATGGAATATGTGATCAAGCAATGTAACTGTGTCAAGCATTTTCAAATGTAATCAAGTGTAATTAGAATATTTTGTTGCTTTAATGAAAGATGCTATTGATGAAGCTGGTCCTTACGTTTGATTGTCCCATGTGTATTTACATGACCAGTCTAATTCTTTTTACTACTTTATGTATTCATGTTGATTCTAGTTTAATTGCATACCTATCTTCATCTCATCAAACATGCCCATGACATATCATAAAAGTCTAATAAGGTAATAATCTAAAATGAAGGTGTTCTAAAACACATAATCTACAGTTCATCATCGATATAACACTTGCAATCATTGAAAAACCATGGAGAATAATTACTAAGTATGCATTGAGTGGCTTAAACATATGTATAAGGAGTCCCAAGAGTAATCACTCTATAAGAATGAGGAACTCTAAGCTCAGGTTGTAAAATTGACTAAGCTATTATCTGAGGCTTTGAAGGAAGAAAGGCAAACGAGCACCATCAATGTGCAAAAAGAACATGCTAACCTTAAAAGTAACTTGAATAGTGGTACTGAACCACCAATGCTCAAGAAGAGGCATTGAATGGACAACATCCTCTGGCAGCAAATTTTCTATCAACTTAGCCATTCATTTGCATTAAACCTGCAATAGCATTCCATCTGGTTTAGGTATTTTAGGGTGCAGGCTCTTTACCGGTAAATCTCAATGAACAAATGAAACAAGAAAAAGCAAAGAAGTCATTGGAAAATGATAAAGGCTTAAATAGGTATCAATCACTAAAAAAACACCTTCACGCTGTCAAAGAATTGACAAATTTAGGGTTGTAGACACAAAATCTTTAGGGTTGGTTTTTAATTTCATCGTCTTGCCTAAATTCAAAGTGTCAAATTTTGAAAAGTAAAATGGGACTATAGACCCCACAGCAAACCTCTGCATGTACTGTAGTAAGATGGCCAAGTATAAAGAGAAAGAAAAGCTATTAATTCACTGCTTTCAAGATAGTCTAATTGGGGCAGTTATTTGATGGTATATAGGGCTTGATCCTGTAAGAATTCAAATATGGCTAGATTTGGCTCGCACCTTTCTTGATCAATACAAGCACATGTCTAGCTAGGCTTGGATTGTCTCCTCTTTATGAACAGCGAAAAGAAAGCCTTTAAGAGCCTTAAGCAATACACTCAAAGGTGGAGAGAGAAAGCGGCTCAAGCTCACCTTTTTCTAATAGAAAAAAAGATGATGGTCACTTTTATCAACACTTTACAAGCTCCTTACTACAAAAGGTTAGTGGGAAATGCCATGAAAAATTTTGTGGATATTTTGATATTTAGCGAAATGATCGATAACGCAATAAAAAATGGTATGATATCCATTGCAGAATCATCCAAGTCTATCAAAAAGCTAATAAATAAGGGTAAAAAGAAGAGGGTGAATGCTGTTAGCAAAAGTCATGCCAGGTTTAATCAGAATCCATATTTGACATAGGTTATGTACATCCCGAACATGTTGAATCCATTTTTAACCTTTAATCACCCCACTATAACTATTTTATTTGGTCAGGTTTGCTCCAACAATGAGTTTACACTAAATCTTGCTTAGAACATAAACTAAAGTGCATAACCTCGTAATATGAACGATGCAAAAGCTCCAAACAATCAACAAGTGCTCTAAAAAAGAAAGCACTTTGAGCCACTCCTTTACTCATACAAAGAGATCTACTTTTATCTATTGGCAAGTCAACTAGTGGCCTCAGTATTCACAAACCCAAGATCACCACCATATCCAGGTGATATGATGAGAATACCTATTGTGACTACCACGCTAGAGCACAAGGTCACTTTATTGAGAATTGTACCCCATTTAAGAGAAAAGTAAAAGGTCTGCTAGAAAAAGGTGTGATCAAGGTCGAACAAAGGCTTGGACCAAGTGTCAGAGCCAATCCACTTCCTCACCATATGAAACCAAGAGTGAATATGATAATCGATGGAAAAGATTGTTGGGTAAAAAAGAGCATTAAAAAAGTTAAAACCTCAATAAGCAAGGTTTGACAAGCTTTTGTGAAAGCTAGAATAGTGTTAGATGTTAAAAACCAAAATACAAAAGCCATTGAACCATCCTACTATCATTGCATTAAGAGCATGTTCTTCAGCATTACCCATCATTCTTAGGTATGGTCTGAGGTATGATAGACCGATTTGAAATTAAGTTTTATAAGGAATGGAACGAGTACATAGGTTTGTCTATGAATGCCATAGATGAGGAGAGACCTACTGATAACTGGATCTCAAATTGTCTTTCTCTCATTAGAATGGAAAATAAAGTTGATGAAAGCTTTATGCAATACGCTTTGAGATGGATAGATAAGGCCACCCAGATTCATCCCTTGTTGATAGCAAAAGAGATGATAGTCAAATTCATTAGCACTTTATATGCCCCTTACTATGAAAAGATAGTGAAAAGCCACCCAAAAAACTTTATGGAAGTGGTCATAGTAGGTGGAATGATGGATGAAGCTATGAAAAGTGAATCAAACGAAAGAGATACCCTCAAAGGCAAAAAAAAAAAGAAAAAGTTGAGGTTGGGTAACAGCCAAAATATAGTTTTA
Source organism: Adansonia rubrostipa (assembly GCA_038381775.1). Classification (NCBI taxonomy): domain Eukaryota; kingdom Viridiplantae; phylum Streptophyta; class Magnoliopsida; order Malvales; family Malvaceae; genus Adansonia; species Adansonia rubrostipa. The sequence goes on from JBBYHM010000025.1 coordinate 5,773,108, forward strand.
GAGCTAGGTCATTCGAAGTTTATACTGAATCCGATATGGAAAGAATGGCTATTGAAAAAAGCTGCAAGGTCATAAAAATTATAGATAAGGTCAGAACGCCAATGAATTTGGTCTAGTAAATCTTGGTGCAAGTTGTATTAATCAATGGGGCTGAAAGGATAGAGGAAAGAATTGATGATTTTTTATGATTTCCACATTGTCTACAGCCATACTCTTTAAATACATAAAGAGTTCTATGGCATGGTTCAAAGGATGATGAAATAGGGAATCATCGAATTCTATGATAAAAGTGAGCCTCACATGTTCAGTAAGCAAATACAGTGCCATCTGTCAACAACATGAAAAAAGATGGAAGCAATCCTCTTAATGGGGTTCGAAAGCCATTGATTTTGTTTGACAATCAACCATGAGTCAAAGCTACCCCTATTCAACCCATATCAAAGTTGATCGTTCAACTTCTATCCCCATTTCGTTATAAGAACAACAAAAGAGTTCCATGGAATTATGAAAGCAAAACTTGGATCATTGGTGAATCTAGTCAGTAAGCCAAAATGTTAACTTTTTAGGGGTAAGCCACCTAACTCACAGTGCACGAGAAGTGAAATTCAACAAAAAGACACTGCTTCTATTCCTCAAACACCAAAGCCTTTAACCAAAGACTCAGATCTCATAGCTAACAAGGAACCAATAAGTGAGAAAGAAGCTACAAAATTCCTTAAGTTCATCAAACCTAGTAATATAGCATCTTGATCAGTTGAACAAGCAACCCACCAAGATATCTATGTTGTTACTACTGTTGAACTTTGAAACTCACAATAGTGCTCTTCTCAAGTTGAATAAGGCCTATGTCTCTCTTAACATCTCTATAGATCAAATAGATCACCTAGTAAGCAACATCATTATAGATAACTCTATATATTTTAGCAATGATGGGATTCTTTACGGAGGAAGAGGAAACTATAAAGCTCTTCACATCACCATATACCACAAAAGTAGCATGTTGCCCAAAGTGCTTATTAATAACAGGTCAACTCTGAATGTAATGCTCGTATCATGCTTGAACAAGCTCCCTATTGATGCATCAATAGTCATATGATGGGCAAGCATTTGATGAAACTTGTAGAAATGTTATGGGAAACATCACTATTCCACTTCAAATGGCTCGTGCACTTATAAAGTACATTTTCATGTGAAAGATATTACTGCATCAAATAACTGCATATTAGGAAGGCTTTGGATTCATTCTGTGCGGTAGTGCCATCGTTGTTATATTAAAAGTTGAAATTCATCATCGAGAACAAAGTCATCAGTGGTGGAAGAGAAGAATATATCATTACTGCTACCTTAAACGATGCCCTGTATATCGAACCAGATGATGAAGATATTCTAGAATCCTCATTTCAATCCTTTGAGTTTGTCAACGCCACTTATGTTAAGGAAAGTTTGCTAATGGTTAAGCCTGCTTATCAAAGAGCACTCACATGGGTCTAAAGTTAAACATCGGTAAAGGTGCCCAAGCTAGAAAGAGACTCAAAAAAACCTCCAAGGGATTGCCAAACCCTTCAAAGTTGTCAACCAAATCGATAAAAGAGGGCTACAATTCAAGCTGAATGCACAGTAGAAAAGAAAACAAGCTTAGAAGAATCAAGAAAAAATAATAACTCATCTATTAGGGCAAGATGCGAGATATGAACCAATGATATTTCCATCGCTTTATGGAAGTTTCTGTCTAGGAGGCGTGAATTTTGGCTCCATAAATGTTATGCTCATGCTGAACAAAGCATTTGAGGATCTCTTTATAATGTAATTGATGAGCTAGAGATGTCAATGATGGACTTGGAGACTAGTTTGTTTTGTCCGGGATTTATTCTTAGTTTTTGGACTGAAACAAGGATTCCTATACTATTCAAGTCTATTTCAAAGAAATGCTATCAATAAACCTACATGGTTCAGCCCAAAAGCATTATAGGATCCTTGGTATAGGCATATTTTATTAAGTATTATCAATGAAAGTGACTAAGCATTATGCATTTTCGTAGCTCTTGTAAACTCTTAGACCTTTTTCTACCTATTTTTTTGCTTAGATTGTTCTTTTTCCAAATTTTTAGGTACCGCAATGAAGAAGACATGAATATCCATACTGAGACTCTGGATATCAATTTTGAGCAACCAATCTACACCACTGAGGTTGAGTCCAAGGGGGATTTTGAAGAGAATGCCATACCTCCAAACCTGCTGAGATTAATTGAACATGAAAAAAAATAGATATTGCCTCATGAAGAACCCACTGAAACCATGACCCTTGGAATTAAAGAAGACCAAAAAAAGTCAAAATTGAAACCTCTATAAAACCATTAATTTAACCCGAACTAATAAGTCTCCTCTAAGAGTATTGGGATGTGTTTGCCTGGTTCTACTAGGACATGCTCGGATTAAAAACCAATATTGTGTTCCATAAAACTTTCCCTCAAACCTGAGTGTAAGCCCATAGAACAAAAGCTTGGAAGGATAAAACCTAAATGCCAAGATATCTTGAAGTAGCCAAGTATTTTGAATGGGTAGCTAATATAGTCCCAGTTCTTAAGAAGGACAGTAAAGTATGGATGTTTATGGATTCTAGGATCTAAACTAAGCCAGCCCAAAAGATAGTTTCCTTTTGCCCCATATCGATACCCTAGTAGATAACATTGCCAAAAATACACTATTTTCCTTCACGGATGAATTTTTAGGATACAACCAAATCAAAAATGGTAGCTGAAGATGTGTAGAAGACCACTTTAGTGACCATGCTGGGTACTTTTTGCTACAAAGTGATGCTTTTTGGGCTTAAGAAGGCTAGGGCAACCTACCAAAGGACGATGGGAATATTGTTCCATGATCTCATACACAAAGAAATCGAGGTCTATGTGGATGGTATGATCTCCAAATCATCAAAAGAGAGTGAACATGTGAGTGATTTGTGAAAACTCTTCAAATGGCTTTAAAATTACCAAGTTAAGTTAAACCCCATAAAATGCACATTTGTTATCACATATAGCAAACTATTAGGCTTCATTATGAGTGAAAAAGGAATAAAAGTTGATCCAGACATGGTTAAGCCCATTGAAAATATGCCACCACCTTGAACTAAAAAAAAATTAAAGATTTTTTTGGGAAGGTTAAGTTACATAGCTCGATTTGTATCTTAGCTGACCGAAAAGTGCGATCCAATCTTATAGGTACCTCAAAAACAAAATCTCAAAAAATGGAATGAAGAGTGCCAAAAAGCCTTCAATAAGGTTAAACACTACCTTTCGAATCATTTAGTACTTATGCCACCAATGCTTGGTTGACTTCTAATCTGGTACTTATCAGTTTTTGACAAGTCGATGGGCTGTGTATTAGGTCAACATGACAAGTCAGGCAAGAAAGAACAAGCCATCTATTACTTGAACAAGAATTTCATGAAATACGAGAATAACTATTCAACAGTGGAGAAATTATGCTTTGCTATAGCGTGGATAGCCTAGAGATTAAGGCAATACATGCTGCACCATATTACGTAGCTAATTGCCAAGCTCAATCCCACCAAGTATTTATGCGAAACCCTTACTTTTTTAGGGAGATTAGCCAGGTGGCAAGTTTTGCTTTTCGAGTATGACATCATGCATGTGAACCAAAGAGCCATCAAGGGTAGTGCAATAGTAGACTTTTTGGCAAAAGAAGCAATTCATGACTATCATCCTTTAGACTTTGAATTTCTTAATGAAGACTTGATGTGCATATCTGGGGTAAAGAAAACTGTTAAGTGCAATTCGTCTTGGAAAATGTACTTTGATGGAGCTTTAAACATGTTAAGGCATAGAATTAGTGTAATTCTTATCTCACCCGATGGAAACCACTACCATTTCACCGTAAGATTGAACTTTTATTACACCAACAATATAGCTAAATTTAAGGCCTGGGTCATGGGACTCCAAGTAGCCATTGAAAAGGGCATCTGAAGATTGTAAGTATTTAGAGATTTAGCCCTTGTCATCTACTAATTGAAATGAGAATGGCAAACATATGATGCTAAACTAATTCATTATAGGAGTCTGATCTCAGAACTCAAAAAGAATTCAATAATATCAGCTTTCAGCATTACCTCAAAAAAAGAATCAAATCGCTAATGCCTTGGCCATCTTGTCATCCATGTTCAAAGTCAATCAAGAATTAGGCATTACTCCTATTCAAATAAGCATTTATACAAATTTAGTACATTGTTACAATATTGAAGAAAAAGAAGAATGACTTGCCATGGTGTCACGACATCCTTCAGTACCTCAAGGATCAGTAAAACCCTAGAAGTGCTACCAAAATTGATAAGAAGATCATTTGCCGATTAGCGGCAAGCTTTGTTTTGGATGGTGAAATTTTGTATAAGAAAAGCTGGGATTAGGTACTACTCCAGTGCATCGATGCTCCTAAAGTCAAAAGAATTCTTGAAGAAGTTCATGAAAGGATTTATGGTATGCATGCCAATGGATACTGAATGGTGAAACAAGTCATGCGGTTGGGCTATAATTGGTTGACACTTGAGAAAAATTGCATTGACTATGCTTGAAGTGCCATAAATGCCAAATCTACACGGAGAAAATCCATGTCCCATTGACACCTATATATGTTATGACAGCTCCATGGCCTTTTTCTATGTGGGGCATGGACATGATAGGACCAATCACCCTCAAGGCTTCTAACAAGCATTGTTTTATTTTAGTCGTTATCACCAAGTGGGTAGAGGTGTCTTCATATGCCAATGTAACCAAATTTATTGTATGCAAATTTGTGAAATAAGACATCATTTGTAGATTTTGGCTTCCTAAACAAATCATCACAGATAATGCGCATGACCTGAAAAACAAAATGATGCAAGTAGTCTACTTTCAATCTTAATTTCAAAATTTAAAATCATAACTTGGTGCCTTACTATCAAAAAATAAACAGGGAAAAATAAACGGGGCAGTTGAAGTAGCAATAAGAATATCAAAAAGATAGTTGAAAATATGGCTAAGACCTATAAGGATTGGCATAAAAAGTTTTATTTTGCATTACATGCCTATTGCACAGTAGTGTAAACCTCTATGGGTGCTACTCCATTCTCCTTGGTCTACGGCATGAAGGCTGTCCTACCTATCAAAGTTAAATTTTTTCACTCAGAGTCTTGATGGAATGACAACTTGAAGAGGCCAAATGGGTCAAGAACTGATATTACCAGCTTAACTCATCGAAGAAGAAAGAATGAAAGCCATTTGTCACAAGCAGATGTATCAAAAGCGTATAATGAAAGCCCATAGCAAAAAGTCCATCCTCATCAGTTTTAAGAATATGACTTAGTACTCAAACAAATTTTACTGATTCATAAAGATGCTCAAGGAAAATAGACTCCGATTTGAGAGGGGCCGTACATGGTAAAGTGCATATTTTTCAAAAGAGTCGTGATCTTAACTAAGATTGACATGAGCAACTTACCCAACCTTATGAATTCTAATTTTATTAAGAGATACTATGCCTGAAAAGATCCTAGGATGAAAACACGAAAGGGCATCCTATCATCCTTCTATCACCACTTCAACAAAAACAAAACAAAAAAAAACCTTGGATGAAAACCTAAAAGAGAATCCAAGTAAACAAATTAATTTAAGTTGAAAACCCAAGAGGGTAGCTTAGTGATGAAACTCCCTTTACCGAAACCAAATTAAGCCCAAACCATCACCCCCTGGACCAAAACTAATGCAACAAAAATGTTCCTAAAAAAATGAGTCATCTATGCTCAGGTCCATCCTTTAACAATCATGAATCACCTGTACTTTCCAAAAAATGGCCTTAACATTCAAAGCCTCTAGAAATTTGGAGTGAGATTGATAAACCTGGGGCAAGAAACCACCTTATTAGACTCATAGAAGATCAGAAGATTAAAAGGGCCAAAAAAAGATCACCGAATTAGATGTTAAAATCATTACTTTTACATTGCTTAAGCATGCATTTGCATCCTTATGCATCATTTATACTACAAAAAACATTTTTCAAGTCTGAACTCTTACTCTCAAAAGTTAAAAATTAAATAAAACCTCATGTATAAATTTTTATCTTTAAAAAGCCTTAAAAGGTTCCAAGAAAGGATTCCTTATCTCACGGGTGTACAAATTGAAAAGGCCATTCAAGAAAGGTAGCCAAACTCTTTTTCCTTTTTCAGTCTTCAAAAAGCAGGACACTTTTTTTTTCTAGTCATCAAAGAGCAAGATGCCTTCTTTTTTTTTTTTTCAATCCTCAAGTAGCAGGATGCCTACCTACCTCAGTCCTCAAAGAACAGGATGCCTACCTAACTTAGTCCTCAATAAGTAAGATGCTTATCTACCTCGGTCCTCAAGGAGCAGAATGTTTACTTACCTCAGTCCTCAAAGAGTAGGATGCTTACTACCTCGATCTTCAAAGAGCAGGATGCTTACCTACCTCAGTCCTTAAAGAGTAGGATGCTTACATACCTTAGTCCTCAAAGAATAGGATGCTTACCCACCTCAGTCCTTAAAGAGCAAGATGATCACCTACCTAAATCCTCAAAGAGCATGATGATTAACTACCTCAATCCTCAAAGAGTAAGATAATTACCTACATCAATCCTTAATGAGCAAGATGTTTACCTATCTCAATTCTCAAAGAGCAGAACGCTTACCTACCTTAGTCGTTAAAAACAGGACACTTGCCTACCTCAATCCATAATGAGCTAGACACTTATTGAGTCAAAGCCCATATTAGCTAATGGCACCTATTTGGGGGTTAACCTAGGAAACCACAGAACTATTAGAAAGGTAAAACTCTATAAAACCTATTGAAATTCTTTTATCAGTTGGGACCAATGCTGATGTACTGGACCTATCTCAACATAGTACTAATAAGACTTTTATTTCTCCATAGGCACACAAAACCATCATCTTACCTGAATAAAATGGTGCTTATTTGTTTTTACCTGTTCCTGATGCTCAGTAATAGCTAAAAAAGGGTAACTGTAGACACCTAATTTTGTCCAAACTAATTTCTGGCATCTTTGGGCATAATCAAAACATGATAGAATCAAAAAGTAAAAAATAAAAAAATAAAAATAAAGATGACTGTCATATGCCATATCATCAAGCACTATTAGGTAATATGGCGTCAGGCAAAAATTTTTTTTGGGGAAAGGCCAGAATTGCCTATGGGTGATAGTAAAGCAAAATATAAAAACAAGGCATTAAAGGTTACTATTCAGGGTGTCATCAAAATTCAAATTAGCAAGGGTCAGTTTCCCACTATTTGTGACTAAGGTGAGTTATTCAAAAGGCCTAAGTTGTGTGCAAGGCATATTGGTGCATAAGTATTGACACAAAAATTTTATACCAGCAAAAATTCAAATTTTAATGTCTAGTATCGATAAAAAAGGGTTTGGTATCAATTCCTAAGGTGTAATATCTATACTTAGCGTGTTCGTATTGATATAAGCCTTGGCAGTAGCTAAAGTTATGATTTTTGGCAAAATGTATTAATACATAAGCAAGAGTATCAATGCAAATCTATGAAGTATCGATACAAGGCTTTAAGTCTCAAAACTGGAAATAATTTTTTGCTCTTAATATCAATACACATTTCATTATATTGATATTCACGGGTAAAAATTACCTTGTGCATAATAGAACTAATAGCAATAAGGGCAGCTAAGCATAGTACCTGGAGTTATCTCTTAGTACATGAAAGAATATCCTATAATACCCTTGCTTTATCTCCAAAAAGCATTAGCTGAACCTTAAATTTAAAAGGAAGCCAATCTTGGCTCAGCAAGGAGGAATCATTTTTTTCCAGCAATCTCAAAAACGTCCAGCAACCTTTAGCTCTAAAACACTCCTAAAAATCATTGTTCTATTGACTTTCACCCATAACCTTCTTTTATTCCCATAGCTTCTCAAAACTATCCCCCAAAACCCTTTTAAAACCATCTATTCCAATCATCACTCCTTTTAAAACTTTCTTCCATCAACACCCTACTAGAAAACATTTTTTTTATCATTTTCTTGCATGTTAACATAAAAAAAGGAATGTGAGCCCAAAATTGTTGCACAAAGAAAAACTAAAGCTTGAGGCTTTTGGTATATTTTTCACCAAACTCTATTTTTTCTTATTTCCAGCATTTGCATCATTTTAGTGTTACATCCATGCTGCCATGACCATTATAGGACTCTCATGCAATATTGTTGCCTTGGTTATGGTAGTCTTAGGATCTTGATGTTATTTTGATGCCTTGATGTTGCTCGGTAGGCCAAACATCTTTTCTTTCATTCTATCATCGAAGCAGCCCCTTTTTCATGCATTTCTATCTTTCACCTATTTTTTCATGTTTAACAAATACTTAAATGTTATTCGTAACATGCATTGAGTAGGTTCTTGCATTTTCTTGCATTTTAAGGAGTTTCATGGCATAAAAATGCTGTCTTAAAAATTCTAGCCTATTTTTCTTTGCTTAAATATGTTTATTTCATCTTTTATAGCATGATTTTTGATGCGATCCATGGGGTTATCATTTTTATAGATCTTATTTGTCATATCCTCGCATTCTTGTCACCTTTTTCCATGTCAAAATATCATATTTGTGTGTTTACATATGTTATTCCTATTCATCTTTGTGTATGTTGTATTTTTTTCATGATATTCCTGTCAAAATGCTTGCTTATTTCTAAAAATCTAATTTTGAAAAATCCCCAGTTAAGTTCATGCCATCTCTAATAGATGGAGCATGACATGGATTTAATGTTTTCATAAAATTGGTCTTCCAATCTTGGGGACAAATTAAACATTTCAAATCCCGATTCATGGTAAAGTAAGTTTAAAGATTTTATTTTTCAAGCAAAATTACCCCCATTTAGTTGAAAATTATATTAAGCCTTGATCTCGAGTTTATCACATTCATGATGGCATGGTCAATAGGTTGTTTCATCATCCCAAACTACTTTGGGGTTATGAAATGAACTCATGATGCTTTTGTCATTCTTTCCCTTATATTATGGAGATTTAAACATCCATAACCTAAATCTGACCCCCACGAAACTCAAAAAACTAAATAATCCCATGTTTTTGCTTTGGCAGCACTATAATCTAAATTTGAAAAATTATCTTCGAACCATAAATGATTTTTATGGAATTTTCTAATATTTTTCCCTTAAAGGGCATTGAAATACATTTCCAAAGGTGTCTCGTTTGCCTTCAGATCATCTCGGATAAGGGAGTTATGGTTTTTCAAACCTTTGTTGTTTAGAACCCTTAGAACCAGCATGGTACATTCTCTTTGGGCCCTTTTGGCTCATCAGATGATTTTTTTTTATATTATTTAAATATTTTTCCCAAAAAGTTCACAAAATTCCCTCTCTGATTGTGATTTAATGATTTCGAATGAGTCCAGAATGATTTTCCAAAGTCCATCACACCCTTTCCCCTATACATGCTGCTAGAGTCAAGATAGATCTAATTTTAAAATTTAATTCTACCTAGAAAGTTATTTTCTAGGATTTTTGAAATATTTCTATATTAATCCTTGTCGAGATAACTTTCCAACAAAATCTTATTTACCCCCTAAAGCATTTGGATGAACCCAAATAAATTTAGGAACGGAGATAATGCGATATTGTCCTTTGGTATTTTAGAATTAAAATTAACCTAGTCTCTCACATCGCCATCATCGAGACAGTCAAATTCTCGAAATATATCTAATTGGCCCCCTAGAACATGAATCCTTTAGGCTCAAATCAAGGCTTAAGACAAAATTATTTTATTCAAATATTTGGTTCCTTAGTTTCAAATACCTTTTTTTTTAATATCTTTTTTTTTAACACCAAAAATTTTCATCTTTAGGGATACTCCAACCCACCATTCCAAAGGGATACTCCAACCCCGTTTTCCATAAAAAAACTTGAATTTTCTCTCTTAGATTTATTCAAGAATTCTTAATCATTTTTTTAAAATATCAAAATCTTTTATCTTTGGGGATATTCTAACCCATGACTCTGAGGGGATACTCCAACCCTGTTTTCCATTAAAAACTCAAATTTTCTCTCACGGGTTTATTTGAGATTCCTAACTATTTTCTTAAAACATCAAAATCTTTATCTTTGCAGATACTACAACCCTAACTCTCTGAGGGGATACTCTAACCTAGCTTTTACCTTAAAATATAAAAACTTTCCCTCTTTCGGATGCCCCAGATTGTTTTGATTAAAATTTTTTTCGTCTCTTAAATTACCACTAAATCCAAGCTTGTCTCTAAATTATCATCTTAGTTATCCTTCAATAATCGAAGATAATTCATCCCTTCTTGTTACATTTTTTTTATTTGTGATTGTTTGTTTATGATGTTGTTATATTCTTTTTGGTCTTACTAACACATTTCCTTTTTATAGTGACTATCGCGCATTCATATTTAAATTTAGTTTTTAAAAAAATTTACAAGATAATTTTCTGTTTTGGTTTCTCTCTAATGCCTAGCACGAAATATCCAAAATTTTTAAAATTTAATCTGGAATCATTTTCATAAAAATCCTTATGCTCCTCATACCTCCATGATGCATAGGTGATATCAAATTATCTTTCAAAACTTGAATTTACATTTTTCACAAAAATTGAGGCATTAAAGGGGATTATATTCTAAATAATTACCAAATGGAACCGATTAAGCCAAAACCAAAGTTATTGGGTTTCAATTTCGGGGATCATGGGGGTGCTAATCCTTCCCCGCGTGCAACCAACTCTTGAACCCAACCAACGATGCTCTGGACCTTGTAGACCTGGAAATCAATGTTTCAAGTTTTGTAACTTGAGGTATTATTTTCAATAGGCATCCGATCATGCCTAGCCCAAAATGGTCGGTGGCGACTCTAAATTTATGGTTACTTTATAGTAACTTTCCAAGATTAGTTAGATGAGCAATTCGTCTGACAGTTTTTCCCCCTTTACATTATCAAGCCTAATCCAAATCCTAACCAAAGGATAACTCAAAGGCTCAACCATACCACCATATATCTTTTAAGTTATGTGCACCCACTTCGGATTGCCCAGAGAGAAAAAGAAAAAAGAGGTACATGGCTACAGTTATCTTTATTTAGTAGAAAACCAATGAAGTTGGCCAACATAAAATGAAAAGCCCAAAAGTAACTGATGGTTTCACACTTGTCGTAATTGGGACAAAAATTTTGAAAAAGCCCAAGAGTAGCCAATGGTTCCACCCCTATTGAAATTGGCACAAAAAAAATGAAACAGCTAATATTTTCACCTTTGTCAAAATTAGCACAAAAATTTCAAAGCCAAAGAGTAGATATTGGCCTAAGCCTAGTCGAAATTGGAACCAAATAAAAGCCCAAAAGTAGCTGATAGTTTAGTTCTAGTCAAAATTGGCATCAAAATTTAAAAAAGTAGATCATGGCCTCAACCTAGTCAAAATTGGAATTAGAATGAAAAACCCGAGAGTAGCTGATGCTTTTGTCCTAGTTGAAATTGGCTCCAAAATTAGAAAGCCCAAGTAGCTGATGGCCACAAGCCATACAAAATTGGCATTAAAATCTGAAAGCCTAATGTGATTAGTCAGATAAAAACCTAACGCAATTGGCCTAAAAAAATCCCTTTTTTTTTTTATAAAAAAGACTTATCATGTCCCAAACAAAATTGTTTCTATTTAGTCTTACCATATTCTCGATCCTCAGCAATGGCCAAAAAGGGACAATTATTGACACTTAATTTTATCATGGTCTTTACCTCAGTAATCTTAAAATATCTTAGATCAATAATTAGGTAATCATCCTTAACATTGACTGGGCGTTTTTAAGACCCATTTGATCATACCTAAATGGGCACGTGATAGAATAGTCACCACTTCGAGGGTCATATCTCGGATAAAAAAAAAATATCAAGGTAAGAAATTAGTTTTTAACTTTATACCTATGAAATTTTGAATTTGTTTTTGCAAATGGTGTTATAGTCAAATTTCTCATTTTTAGGAGTTTTTTATTTTTTTCATTAAAATTTTGGAGTTGGCTGTTGTATATTTTTATCAATCCTTACGTAATATTTATGCTGATACTTACCTCAAAAAATAAAAAATCTTTAAGAAAAAATTCGTATTGGTATTTTATACCACGAGGTGTCAAGTTATCATTTATTTATTAAATTTGAATTTTTACAATACCACGAGTGTTATAATCATGAAATTATAAATTTTTTTCAGATATCAAGTTTTCATTTTTATTAATTTTATAATTTAGTATTTAGAGTATTGCGTTGAATCTAATCCATTTTTATCAATTTGAACATATTTTTTTAAATTTTCTTAGTTCCAAAGCATAAACTTTTCTTCTCTGAAAAATTTTTTCGTAAATTTTTTAAAGTTTAGAATTTTAAATATTTTCACATACTTCAATAAAATAACTTGGATATGGCTTTTTAAAATTCTAATTCATTTTTATTAAATATCAATTTTCATGCATAAGGATTTTTGCTTGTAAATTTTACAAGATTGAAATTTTTAATTACCCTTTTCTTTTACATAAAATTTTTTAAAAATTTATTTTGGAATTTTTATATAGGAATTTTATTAATTTTATTTTTAATGGGCCAAAATATATTTTGTTGCTATTTCATGGGCTTTAAAACCCATTAATTTTGGTAATGGGCCAAATAAGCCCATTAATTTCCAAACAAGTCTAACAAGCTTGCCAAACTCATTTTTATTTTCTACCAAGCCCATTTCATTCTCTACAAGCCCAACAAGCCCAATTTTTTATTCCAACAAGCCCATTAACTTTCCAACAAGGCTTGATTAGGCCCATTTTGATTTTACAACAAGGCCCAATAATTTTTCTCTCTCTAAAATTTTTATTAATTCTTTTGGATCCAAAATTTTTATAAGAAAATTTGATTAGGCCTTTTACGTGATTAAATTCATAATTGAATTTGTCAATTTATAACTTTTAATTTCTAACAATTTAATCCCTTCACTACATTTAAAAAAAAATTGTAATTATAATTTTATTTATTCATACATTTTTAAAAATTTTTGTATCTTTATTTTAATTTAAGAACTTGATAATTCACTTATACAAGAATTAATTTAATTGATATTAAATTTTATCATTAAGGTTAATATTATCTAAATAATTATTAAGTGTAATATTAGGCTAGGTGACTCACCATGATGAGTCACATAAAAAGACAAAATTCATCAATTAATTCTTATAAAAAAAGGCTAAAAATCAAAAAAGGCCAAAATAATAATAAGAATAATAATAATAATTGATATGGCCATTCGGCCAAGGGGATTTTTTATCTCCTTAGCCGAATCCTTCCCCTAGAAGGATTGTTCAAGTTATAATGGGGGCATAAGTGAAAAACACCAAAAAAAACATATAAATTTCTTAAGTTTTTCAAGTTTTCAAGGTATTTAATTCTTGATTTTCTTCTTGTTTCATCTTTTTAGTAAGCTTTGTGACTATTTGAGCTCATGGATCTTGATCCATGTTGAAAGCCCAAGTATGAAATCAAAATTTATTGATTTTGTTATTATATTTGATTTTTACTAGCAATAAGTTGACTTTCATCAAAATAATTTGTGTTTATTGATATAAATGATGTTATTTTCATATGTATATATTTTATGCTATTTTCCTGGGCATTTTCATGATGATAATTTAGGACATGTATTTATGTTGATATTTATAAAATTACTTGGAGAAAAAAATTGTTTTTGCTTGCTATATATGTTGGTTAAATATGATGGTATACTCAGAATAAATTTTATGCTTGGTTTAATGGTATTTTAGACTATTTTATTATTTTTGAAACTTGTAAGGGCCTAAAAATAATTTCTCAAAAAATTTTAAAGGCCTTGGAAGGGTATTTCCATTTTTAGCTGAACCTTCCTTGGATGATTTTATAATGATTTTTATTTTTAGGTTATTTTTTATTATTGTAAAAATGTAAAAAATTATTTCAAGGCCTTGCATGCTTGGCTGAGAGCTTTATAGAACCTCATGGATGTGTTTCATTTATTTTTAACATGTTAGAACCCATTTCATACAAGTTTACATTATTGGAAACCTTTTGCTATTTTAGAAAGTTTAGAGACTTGTTTACAAAAAGGTGAAAAAATTATTCCAAGGCCTTGGGTGTTTCTCTGAATGCTTTTGGTGATATTTGGAATATTTTCAATCTTGATTTTCATGTATTTAATGTTTGATTTGGTGTTTTATGTCATGTAGTGATCATTTTGCAAAGTTAGAAAAGATTAAGGACCATTTAGTTAAGCCTTGCATTTTAGGGTTAAAATGGTCTTTTCCCACATCAAATTACCTATTTAGGTTATTTTAGTCATTTTAGGAATATCTCTAGCATTTTTAGCTATTTAAGGGTTAAAATGTAATTTGAGAAACTTAAGGACTTATTAGCAATTTTGCATTTTAGGTCATATTTGATGACAAAGCTACACATTTAGGGTAAAATTGTTATTTCAAATTATTATTAAGTCTTTTAGGATTACTAAAATACTACTATGTCAAAGATACATCTTAAGGGTATCTTAATAATTTACCTTAAAACTGAGTCCTTTATGATCACTAGGATACTCCTATGTCGAACATGCATACTATATTTGCTATGAAGAAAATACCATCATAGAAATATTCTCAGTTGTACAAACACAGGGATTAAAGCACTTTTGGAAAAAAAAATATAGAATAGTAGAAGATCCAACATGTGGAACATGATGGTCATTAGAAATTCATGAATTAGAGAAACAAAAAATTACTCTTTTTTCATAATTTCTTATACCAAATCAACCTACCAAAATGTAAACAAAATCAATATCATGCGATCATAAAGAGATACCGACCATACCAAAATAAAAAAAAATTGATTTTTCATAAGGAAGCCATCAACGGCTTTCCACAAATTAAGATTTGGCTCTAAAAATTATATCATTTAGAATTTGAAATAATAAACAAAATAAATATACATATACATATATATAGTATTTAAAATAAATTATTAGTATTGATTTATATCAATTTATTTATTATATTAACTATTTTATTAGTAAAATTAAATTATTACAACTTACGTGATAATACTATATTATAATATATTCCTACACAAGTTTTGATACAAATCATATTATGATTATTTCAATTATAGTAAACTCCATAGTACACGTCGCTAAATAAACCTTTCTCCAATAGTTAGAAAGTGCTACTAAAACTAAGGAAAAATACTTCAATAAAGTAAAAATAACATTGTTACCTGTGTTTTATATGTGGCCATAGCCTTTAACTGTTTAAAAACACTTTTTTATACATATAAGAAAATTTCCTAGAATGTTGTAATTTCTGCTTTATAACAACAACTTTTCACCTTACAAATGCATTTTCCAAATTGCTACTAAAAAACTTAATTCATAGAACTTACAAAGTGCTATACTAGACAATTGTTAAAGCACATTTCCTAAATTTTTACCATCAATTTTAAAATGCTGTTATTAGAGAATAATACTCAACATCATTTGTAAGAATTGCCATATGCTAACTATACTAGGATGTGTTGCAACATGGCCCGAATACAAATCTTGACTAGCCTTAGCCTCTCATTCCTATATATCTCTTTCTATCATTATTTTTAATTTTCAAGGGCCATTTCATTATTATTATTAGTATTTGTTTTGAAGGACCGAATTGTCTAGATGAGTTGCTCACTCAACTTAACCCGAAATAGCCATTATAAAACAATCATTTCTTAAAGTTGCCACCAATCTATTTTGGTTAGACGAGATTGGTCAACTATTGAAGTTCGTATTTCGAGGATTACGAAACCATAGAAAATAAACTCCAAGGTCTATGCTCATACCAGAGATCGCGTGAAAAAGGTTCGGGAATTAGTTACAATCATGAGTAAGTATCAATTGCTCTTATGACTCTCAATGATCGATACCTTATTAATCACGTTAACTTAAAATTTGATTTTTCAATATATAATATTTAATTATAATTCCCATATACCAAATTTTTTAAATTTTAAATTCATTATTTTGTTTGAGAAAGTAAGGTTTTCTAATATTTTTGAAAATCAAAATATCTTCTATACCCCATTAGATAAACTAATCTTCTGTACCCCATTAGATAAACCAAGGAAGATCAAAGGTTTTATTATTATATCTTTTGCACCCTATTGGAGAGCCAAAGGAATACGAAAGATTTTAGAAATCAAAATATCCTTTGCACCCCACCGGAGGGCCGGAGGAATACAAAAGGTTTTATTTTTACAAAAATTCAAAAAATCATGATTTTTCTTATTTTTAAGAGGATATCTCGTTATTAAAAAAATCCATGAAACCTTTTTCATATATTAGGAGAAATTTCAATTTCTACTTTAACTCGGAGACATTGCCTTAATTTTTAAAAATTTTCTATTTTTATCAAAGATAATAAAACTGATCATAAATACCTTTAAAGTACACATTTGACATAGAAGTATCCTAGTGACCCTAAACGACTTGGTTCTAAGATAAATTATTAAAATGTCCCTAAAGTTTACCTTTAACATAAAAGTATCCGATTAACCTAAAAGCCTTGATGACATCATAAAAGAATGCACCTACTCTTATGTGCATTTTCGACACGAAAGTATCCCATTGATCACATGGGACTTAGTTCTAATGCATATTACTAAAATATCCTTTAGGTCTACGATCGACATTAAAATATCTTGATAATCCTAAAGGATTCAATAACTTTATAGGAAGACAAACCTATCACTATTATGCATCTTTGACATGGCAATATCCTAATGATCAAAAAAGACTCAGTTCTAAGATAAATTACTAAAATACCCTTAAGATCACTAGGATACTTCGACATAGAAAGTTTGTTAACTCTTCCATAATTCTATTTGATTATTTTTACTATTTTCTTCATTAGTTTAGTCTTATTTGATTCTATTTGATGGTATTTGTATTTTTTATTATTTAATTTAATCTTATATGTGCTTATCTTTTTTTCTATGACGCTAACAATTATTTGTTATGTTTTTGTTTTTTAAAATTATGCATGTACAATGAATGACTGCCCATAAGGGTTTATTACACATGGCCTCTACGTAGGAAAACCTTTATCATAGCTTGTCATGTCATGTTGTGTTTTCTGACTTTATACATGTCATATTTGTATAATCATATCAAATATTGCCAGATCTATTAGTGAGTCCGTGAAGCAAGTAAGGCATTGAGTTTGGATGATATTTTTGTTTGGTTTATAATTTTTAGGTTTTTTTTTACTTAGTCTGTTTGCTTAATTAATTTAATTTATCTCTTTTCTCAGATTTCATTTTTGGATTTTGGGTAAATATTAAAATTTTATCAATTTATTTTTGCATATGATCTTATTCTTTTTTCTTAGAAATTTCATTTAACGAGCTATTTTGTTCATCTTTCTTAGTTTGTTCAAGCACTTTGGCTTTGTGTTTATAGGTTAATTTTCCTTGCATTGAGAGTCCAAGAAAATAAGCATGGTGCTAGTAATGAGTTTTTATTTTTTATGTGTTCAAACTTCAAACTTAAAATTTTCTTCTCAATTAAATTGTTTATATGTTTGGTTCTAGGTGATTGACCAAACCACCCTTAGTCTTTAAACAAATGACCACACTACTATTAATTTGACATAATTTACCAAAATATTACTATTTTTGGATGTTTGAAATTATAAGAAATCGCTGGACTAACTAGCGGGTCTCAGGCTGAGTTCACTAGTCAATACAGCAAATCAAATGTGGACATACTAAAGAAGAATGCGTATCTAATATGGATACACCATATTGACTAGCAAATTCAAAATGAAATAATTACCCGCGTTAGTGCATCCACGTAGAAAACAACATGGATCTTTGTCAAGTATTACGATTTCTGAAATAGGAGGAGGGCACCGCTGTTAGATGGATACTTTTTGAATTGAAAGATGATAATGAGCTTGCTTTTATTATAGAGAGGTATGAGCCACATCTAAACTAGGATTGTATAGAGCTGTATATTGAAGTTGAAATGACTAATAATGATGTGAATATGCAAATGGCTTCTAACATTGCATTTGAGGTGGTTCTTCCAGTATTCCCATTTAATTGCCTGGATGTATGAATGTTTTTATCAAAAAACCCATAAATCAGGGATGCCTTATCTAGCTTAAGTGATGATGAATAGGAGTTAACCGAGGATAACAATTCAGATGCTAACTTAGAAAAGGAGTTTAGTGTAGAAGAAGATAGTGTAGTATTAGTTTTTCATCTATTACAATCTCAGTGGTTCCTGAATCAATGATTGTGCCTCCAAGTACTAAATCTTTGTTAGTGCCTGCAAGCCTTAAATTTTCATAGGTCCATTAAAATGCATTGAATACACGTGATTTTTTTCCTGAATTAAGTAGTTCTGGCAATTTAAATAAAAAATCTATTACTATTAATTGTAAATGAAATAAATTTTTTAATAACAAAAACTAAATTTTATTAACAAAAACTATTATTATATTTATAATTATCTAATCTTTTGTTAATAACCTAATCTTTTATTAATTTAAAAAAATACGTAATAACGAATTTTACAATGTAAAATTTACTGCTAGTAATCTAAATGAAATAAATTTTCTAGTAACAAAAACTATTATTATATTATAATGATCTAATATTTTGTTAATAACCTAATCTTATATTAATTAAAAAAAACATAATAATAAGTTTAACAATATAAATAAAAAAATCTAATATTAATATAAAATTAACAATGAAAATATATAAAATTAACATTATAATAATATAAAATTAAGAATATGAATAAATAATATTATAATAAATTTAACAAAATTAAAAGAAAACCATGTCAATGTCAGATTTGACTAGGTTAGTCGTGAAAAATGTTTGTTGAAGTAAGGAGTACATGCGGGAATTGCTATTGCATAAAGCAATTCCACTTTGAATTGTTAAGCACATTAGTGCTTCTACATCAGATTCACGAAGTGCATCAATGCTTCCACGTTAGACTCGACAGTTTCTTTGACAAGTTCATATGTGGCTAAACAATAGTATTCTAGTAAACAGTTTGAAATTAACATTATTATGACAATCTGTTTAAAAATTAAGGGTAGTTTGGTCAATCACCTTTGATTCTGAGGCATTTAATTTTTCCTTTTTTCTGCATATTTTAAATTTTATCTTTTTTGGCTTCAATATTTTCGTAATATGACATTTGATAACATCAATTTCATTTTTGTGTTCCAATATGTTGTTGAAACTTGCAAGGAAAGCTTGCATTAAAAAAATATTACTTAGCAATCGTCTCTAGGAATTAATGGAACTATTTTAGGCACAATATTGATGAATATGTCCTGAAGGTACATTGATAACTCTATACAATAGTGTTATTTAGTCTCATTATATGTATTAAATTAGCCAAGTATTAGAAATTATTATTTAAATTTTATTTATATTTAGTAGTTTTTTATTTTGTATTATTTTATTTAGTTTTATTTTTTAATAATTTTTTAATTAGTATTATTTACTTTCCTTATATTTTAATTATATAGCTATTTAAGTATTTTCATATTTTTGTAAGTCAAAACCTGAAGAAGCTTTTAAAAGTGCAATAACTTAATTAAGAAGTAAAGTGGATCAAATCAAGCAAAGTGATTAAGTTTGGCAGTTTCCAAAAATATTTTATTCAAGCTATTTTGAAACTAAGTCTCTCTACTTCAGGGTTTTGCCAATATATGGGACTCTTAAGATTAGAATTATAGATATCTCAGATACTCTATAGTTTTATTTTTATCTAGTTTTCTGAAGAGGAGAGTAACCATCAAGATTTTGCAATAGGAGAAAGCTAAGAAAATTGAAGATCAAGAACTAAAAATTCTTAATTTTCTCTTTCCTTTAATTTTTGTATCTTTATTGTAATATTTATAATGGTAAAACTCTTATGTTTTGTGTTTTATTTAATCAAGATGAACTAAATTTATTTTTTTAAAATTACAATGGAATTCAACATGTGGTTTGGGTTATTTTATTCTCTTTTCTTGATTTAATGATATTTAAGTTGTTTGTTCACAATTAGATTGATTTGGTAACCTTCATGAACTTGGAAAAAGGAATTTTATGTTTAAACCTGGATTAAATGACATATGTTCTATATTCATTTATTAGGATGAATTGATCTACATGTTGGATAGGAATATACTAGCGTGCTATATGTAACCAAATTAGAGTCTAAGCTTAGTGAGTTTCTTTTAATTTAATTTGCATAGGAATGTACTAAGTTGGTTAAGAGATATATTTTTATAAGACCATCAGAACTCTAGGTTAATAATTCATTATCATTAGTCAAGTTAAGAGGATAAAATAGATTGAAATGAAATGTTGAGGGAAATTGCAATTATAGGCTTTTTTCATTGATTAAGTAAACCTTATTTAATTTGCTTTATTAATTTAGTTAATTTTAGTTTAATTTTAATTTTAATTTTACTTTATCATATTTTAATTACTTGTTTGGATAATGTTAAATTGTTTTAATTTTAATACTTAACAAAATTCAAGTTAATTCCTAGGAACGATGCTTTACTTTATCACTGTATTATTAATTTACAATATGTGCACTTGCATGGTGGAAATCCGACCACGTATACCATCCTCTTTGACCTAGGTTTGACAAATAGATTTCTTATTTTGATTTTTCTTTTTCTCATTAAAATTCTTTGCAGGAAAGTAAGGAAGAAGTAATTGACACTAAGCAAGCTAAAAATTGATTTTTCTTTTCCCTCATTTGTATGTGGTGAGTGCTTTGAACATTCTCAGTTTCTTACACTTCCATTCATTGATATAAAGTTTTTTTCTTGCTATGTGAAAACTGATTGAGCATGTGAAAAATATGTGAGGGAAGGTATAATATAATAATAATGTACTAATTGCAATCTAATTCTTCTATAAATATGTTTTCTTACCCTTGGTAAAGATATGAAGGGAACACCGACCATAAAAAGAGTATGGTGAAAACTAAGAGAGCTTTTCAAGTGAGGTTTTAAGTGTGTTAGTTAAATTCTAATTTTAATATAAAATAAAAAAATACCATCTTATTATAAAAAAATAGCTAACTCTTAGGGTTGTTGCATAGTTTCCTATCTATCATGTCCCTTTTACTTATGGACTTTAAATCATGCATCTTTGAAGAAAGATATAGAAGTCTTGTCTAGGTTGTCAGTTTTATTCATTTTAATGTGGTTGCAGTTTACAAGTTGTTATTTTACCTATTCTAGATTACAAAACGATAAATCAAATAATTAAAAAGTTGACAAAGATTAAATAACCTAAACTGTTGATATTATATAATTGACCATTTAAATTATACCATTTAAATTTGCCAGCCTATTTAAATTTAAAACTTTTATAATATGCATTATTTAATAAATTATTGATGATATATATATACATATATATGTTGGATAACGATGCCAAAATGATGGTGTATAGATATGAAACATGTATACATATAGGAAGGTTGTCGTGCCAAGATACACTGTGTATAATTGCAATGCATGATTGATATCCATGGTGAATGAGAAATTGTTATCTCTTAAAGAAGATGAAAAGATTTAGTTGTTAGGACTAGGCTAGAAGGACTAACTCAACACCAAGTTTGTTCGATTAAGATAAGTCTGGTATGTTATTTGGATTAAGACAAATTGTTGCCTTATCCATACAATTAATACCATTCATTTTGAGCTTGTTGAACCGTTTTGTATTCAACTATTAAACATACAAAACGATTTGGACAAGTTTTAAATTCATTTTAATTGCTTGGACACTTGTCTCCAATTATGGCATATTAAAAGGTTTGTCTTTATCTGTTTAAGGTGAAGAAAAAAAAGATTCCTAGGCATTGAGGTGCTGCTATTAAAGTACAAAAAAAAAGAATTTTTTCTGGCTCTTTTTACCAAGATTTGTTTCTATTGTCATTCGAGAGAGAGAAAAACTATTACATTCTTGGTTCGTCATATTACCGCTTAAAAGTGCTATCCACTGGTAATGTAATCGAGGAGGACTAGGAGACGTATTGCAAAATTTGTCAAGCACGTTTGGGCTGGCAATAAACATCTTAAGCATTTTAATTTTAGATAGACTATCAACATGAAAATTCCAACAACTTAAGATGTTTATGATGGCTGAACCGAGTATCGATAATGTGAGTACGCTAGTTGGGCAACTACCCCTATATGCTATGCATGGAGAAAAACTCGAGAAGTTCAATGTGGTGTACTTTAAAAGGTGGCAACAAAAGATGTTTTCTACTTGGCAACCCTCAATTCAGCCAAATTTTTAACTGAGGAGGCCCCAATTCTTAAGGAAGGGGAAACGGATGTTACAACTGTAGTTTCAGTTAAAGCATGGAAGCACTCGAACTTTTTGTGCAAAAACTACATGCTTAATGGTTTGGACAATTCGTTGTATAATTTGTGTAGTCCAGTGAAGACAAAAAAAGAGCTGTGATCAGTCCTTGGACCAAAAATATAGAACTAAGGACGCTAGCATAAAGAAATTTTTGGTTGCTAAATTTTTAGATTCTAAAATATTGCACTCCAAGACTGTGATTAGTCAGGTCAGGAATTTCAGTTGATCCTCTATGAGATTGCTACCAAAGGAATGGTGTTAAGTGAGTCATTTCAAGTGGCCTCATTGATTGAGAAACTACCACCTTCATGGAATTATTTAAGAATTATCTGGAGCATAAGCCAAAATGACTTTGGAAAACCTGATTGTTCGATTGAGAATTGAAAAAGATAATCAGGGTTCAAAGAAACGAGCTAGGGCTTAGAATATGGAAGCCAAAGCAAATGTCATAGAACATGTGAAGAAAACCAACAAAAGGAAACATGTTGGCTCGAGTTCTTCCCACGAGAGCAAAGGTACGACTGTCAAAACGTTCATGGGAACTTGTTTTGTTTGTAAAAAATAAGGACACGATGCCAAAGATTGCTATCATAATCAGAACAAAATAAGAAAAAGAAAGCTCAAGCTAACTTAGTTTATGATAATGAGATTGAGCTTGTTGCTATGGTGTCAAAAGTAAACTTGGTAGAAAACCCAAAGACTTGGTGGGTTGACACCGGTGCCATATGCCATGTATGTTCTGGTAGGAAGAGTTTCACCAAGTACAAAGAAGCTACTCCATATGAGCAATTATTTATGGAAAACTCTTCAGTCTACAAAGTTTTTGGCCATAGAAAAGTGGTGTTGAAGATGACCTCCGAAAAAGAACTAACCTTAAACAATGTTGCTCATGCTCTTGAAATCTGTAAGAACTTAGTGTTCGGCTCATTATTGAGCAAAAACAGATTTAGGTTAGGTTTTGAATCTGATAAGTTTGTACTTTCCAAATCTAGAATGTATGGAGGGAGGGGTTATCTTTGTAATGGGCTTGTTAAGCTCAACACCATGACTATTGTTTCTAAGAACAAGAATAATAATAAAGCGAGCTCTTCTTCTACGCATTTGCTTAAATCCTCTAATCTATGGCATGATAGATTAGGTCATGTAAACTATAAGACCTTGCAAAAACTAGCAATTTACATTTGCTTCCAATATTTTGGATTGATAAAAATTATATGTGTGAGACTTGTGTCGAATCCAAATTTGCAAAAGCTTATTTTCACTCGGAAAGAAAGAAAAAATGAACCTTTAGATTTAATTCACACAGATATCTGTGATTTGACTTTAAGACCTTGTAAAGAACTAGCAATTTGGATTTGCTTCCAACATTTCGGATTGATAAAAATTATATGTGTGAGACTTGTGTCAAATCCAAATTTGCAAAAGCTCATTTTCACTCGAAAAGAAAGAATGAATAAACCTCTAGATTTAATTCACATAGATATCTGTGATTTGAAGTTCATGCAAACTAGAGGTGGAAAAAAGTATTTTATTACTTTTATTGATGATTGCATAAGATAATGTTACGTATATTTACTATGAAGCAAAGACGAAGACTTAGAAGCCTTTAAACTTTTTAAAACCAATGTTGAAAATTAATTAAGCAAAAGGATTAAGGAAATAGGAAGTGATAAAGGTGGTGAATACGATGCATCATTTAATGAGTTCTGCACAGAACATGGAATTATCCATCAAACCATTGCTCCGTATTCGGCTCAACAAAATGATATTGCGAAGCGTAAAAATCATACATTGAAAGACATGATTAATGCCTTGTTGATTAGTTCAGGGTTATCTCAAAACTTATGGGAGGAGACAATTTTAATAGCAAATTATATTTTAAATAAAATACCCTACAAGAAATCGGATAAGACACCATATGAGTTATGGAAAAGTTAGAAACCTTCCTATAATTACATGAAAGTGTAAGGGTGTCTTGCTAAAATAGTGATTCTTCCACCTAAAAAGGTTAAGATACAACCTAAGATCATAGATTGTGTATTCATTGGATATGCAAATAACAGTGCAGCTTATCATTTTCTTGTGTATAAGTCGAACATTCCTGACATTCATGTTAATATGGTCATTGAGTTAAGGAATGCTTCATTTTTTGAAAATGTATTTCCATAAAAGGAAACACAAGGAAATAAGACTACTAAGAGAACTCATGAGGACTTAAGTAGTGATCCACAAGATGAAGAGGAGGAACAAGTCAAACCCCAAAGGAGTAAATAGGCTATAATACCGACTACATATGGTCCAGATTTTCTAACTTATCTGTTAGAAAATGAAGAACCTTTGACTTTTAAAGAGGTTATGTCATTTTCAGAAGCACCATTCTGGAAAAAGGTCGTTAATAGTGAAATAGAGTCCATCATGCAAAATCATACATGGGAATTGGTGGATCTTTCTCAAAGGCATAAACCTTTAGGATCTAAATGGATATTTAAGAGGAAGATGAAGGCAGATGGATCTATAGATAAGTATAAAGCTCGACTTGTAATAAAGGGATATAAATAAAAAGAAGGGCTTGATTACTTCAAAACGTATTCACCGGTTACGAGAATAACATCCATTCAAATGTTAATAGCTGTAGTAGCTCTTAACAATCACGAGATACACCAAATGGATGTTAAGATAACTTTCCTAAATAGAGAGTTAGATAAATAAATCTACATGGAACAACCAGAAGGGTTTAATATTCAAGGACAAGAAAAGAAAGTGTACAAACTTGTTAAATCATTATATGATTTAAAACAAACACCAAAACAATGGCATCAAAAACTTGACATTATGATGTTGACAAACGGGTTTCATATTAATAAATGCGATAAATATGTGTACATAAAGAACACACATGAAGGGTATGTCATTGTTTGTCTGTATGTAGATGACATGCTGATCATAGGCAATAATAGTGAGATAATTAGAGCCACCAATGCATGGTTGACTAGTAATTTGACATGAAGATATGGGTTTAGCATATGTGATTTTAGGAATTAAAATTTCTAAATCAAAGGATGGTTTGGTGTTGACTCAGGATCATTATGTGAATAAGATCCTTGAGAAATTCAATAAGAATGACACCAATGTGGCTAAAACACCCATAGATGTTAATTTATATCTAACAAAAAAATACTGGTGATATGATATCGCAAGTAGAATATTCACGAATAATTGGTAGCCTAATGTATCTTATAAACTGCACATGACCAGATATAGCCTACTCTATAAGTAAATAATCCTGGACATGATCATTGGAAGGCCATCATGAGGGTACTTAGATATTTGAGATATACCTCAAATTACGGACTGTATTATATGAGATATCAAGCTGTACTTGAAAGATACAGCGATGCAAATTGGATATTAGATACTAGAGACTTAAAATCCATTAGCGGATATGTCTTTACTATAGGAAGAGCTGCAGTATCATGGAAATCTTCTAAGCAAACATGTATAGCCAGATCCACTATGACATATGAATTTATAACTTTAGATAAAGTTGGGGAAGAAGCGGAATGGCTTCAAAACTTCTTAGAAGATATTCCAAATTGGTCGAAACCTGTGCCAGCAATATGTATACATTGCAACTGCCAATTTGCAATTGGTGGGGCACAAAATAGTTTGTATAACAGTAAGTCTTGACACATTCGTCGAAGACATAATAGAGTAAGATAGTTGCTCTCAAATGAAATTATCTTTATTAATTATGTGAAGTCAAGGGATAACATCGTGGATCCGCTTACAAAAGGCTTAAAGAGAGAGCAAGTCTTTAAATCATTAAGGTGAATAGGACTTAAGCCTAAAAAATAAACTTACATAATGGAAACCCAACCTAGTTGATTGGAGATCCCAAGATCTAGGTTCAAAATTAACTTAGTGAGAGCACTGAAAGAGTTAAACACTCTTACCCATTACTATGATGAATCAGTGCTGACTACAAAAGAGTTATGTTAAGCTATGCTTTTAATGATTCTTATAGCTTGACAAGATCAAGTGGGGTATGGCATGATACCCTTAATAAGAAATCACCTATGTGAGTGTGAAACGTGACCATTTCTATGAGAATTGATAAGGCAAAATTCTCTAGAGCACTTTTTGAAACTAGGATGTGTTCGGGGCCAAAATGAACATAACTGTGAGAACCAAGGATGTTTGAAGAAGGATTGTGTGACACCTATTGTCTAGGTTTACATGGAAGGCTGAATAGTTCAAGACATTAAGTTCACTAGTTAGCTAAGCAAATTCGATAGTTGTCGCTATAGAAGGTTCAAGGTCAAAAGCTACCTATCCAAATGCAATAACTCCTCAAAGGTATTCTCTTCTGTTCTGAGTCAGTTTATCATTTTAATCAGACAATTTCCATTCATATGGGGGATTGTTGGATATCAATAGCAAAATGATGGTGTATAGATATGAAATATGTATACATATATGAAGGTTGTCATACCAAGATACACAGTGTATAATTGCAATACATGATTGATATATATGATGAATGAAAAATTGTTATCTCTTAAAGAAGATGAAAAAATTTGGTTGTTTGGACTAGGCCAGAAGGCCTAACTCGAACCAAGTTTGTTCGATTAAGATAAGTCTAGTATTAAGACAAATTGTTATCTTATTCGTGCAATTAATACCATTCATTATGAGCTTGTTGAACCGTTTTGTATTCAACTATTAAACATACAAAATGGTTTGGACAAGTTTTAAATTCATTTTAATTGCTTGGACGTTTGTCTACAATTGTGTGCATATTAAAAGGTTTGTCTTTATCCGTTTAAGGTGAAGAAAAAAAATAGATTCCTAGGCATTGAGGTGCTGCTATTGAAGAAAAAAAAAAAAGAAAGAAAATTTCTTTTGGCTTTCTTTTCCAAGATTTGGTTCCATTGTCATTTGAGAGAGAGAAAAACAATTACATTCTTGGTTCACCGTATTACCGCTTGTTACCGACCCGTAACGTAATCGAAGAGGCATGGGCAACGTATTGCGAAATCTGTTGAACTCGTTTGGGCTGGCAATGAACGTCTTAAGCATTTTACTTTTAGACAGACTATCAACATGAAAATTCCAACAATTTATAACTCTCTCATGTTGTATATGATGAACAAGTAATTTTCAGATTGGAAGAGAAGTAATGGACAACTGAGATTACTGCAAGTTCCATAAAACTTGACTGTCAGGATGTGAAAGGAAAATGGGTCTGAATAATGGCATTGAGGCTTCTAATTATGCTGCATAGGAATTCAAGAAAAGTATTGAAAAGTAGTACCTTCAACAGCAATTTAAAGTTTGTCCCTTCCAAAGCAATGGCCAAGATTGTATACATATAGTGGTTACGAGTTGTTAGTTTATATGCACTAAACTTCATTCTGTATCAAGTTTTTTAGGGTGTTAGTTTGGAAGTTAGTCTTCTGTTTGTGGTGGTTGTTTGTTCAGGGAGATTAAGGTTAAGTAGCTAGAGAATATAATGTACTTGACATTTTATTTAAGTTTGTTCAGGGAGGTTAGTCTTTTGTTTGTGGTGCATTGGAATCCCAGGGAACGACTGATGGAATTGTGACGATTGGGTATGAAAAGGGAGTTGTCTTAGCTGCTTTAGCCGCTAATCTAGAGAAATTTTCAAGCCCAACAATGGTGGAGGTGTTTGCAGCTACACAAGCACTTGGGATAGTCAATCAGATTGCAAAGAGGGAACGTGATTTATCTGAGAGTGGACACATAATCGACGAAGCAAAACATGGGTTCGGAGCGTTCTACACAGCCGTGGTACGTCATAAAAAGAGAAAGGCAAACAATGCGACGGAAATTCCGTCTGGAAATAATTCGTTGGAGAAAAGTGAAATTTTTATATTTGAAAAAAAAATCATATATATGATAAAAATAGAATTTAGTAGCAATTCATGTTTATAAGAAGTTATGTTTCATAAAACAAAATATTATTCATGTATTGTTAGTGAAGAGTGCATTTGTACAAAGAAATTTTAAAATTTACAGGTAAAACGATCAATCATCTTTATTGTCATTCGTATAAATATGTATATGCATCATAAAATCAAGATATAATATATAGTAATACATGTATTGCTCTGCAAATTTTTTCATAATTTAATTCTGTATAAACCTTAATTTTAATTAGTTTAAATAAATAAAATAAATATATTTTTAAAGATTTACGAGTCATTTTTAGCAAATAAAGAAGATATAAATAAATTAATAAAATAGTTTAGTTTTGTGTAGATTTTATTTCTAAATATTTATTTTATTAAAATTTAAAAAATTATTAAAAATTATATATTTAAATAGAAAAAATTTATTAATTTAACTCATTGTTCACAATTCTCTATTTTTTTTTTTGAAATTTATAATGCTCTATAATGATATTAGTGTTCTCTTCCGTGAAAAAAGGGTTTATAATAAACAATAGTTTAATTTTATATGGACTTTTTTTAAAATATTTTTTAGTTTTTTTTAATTTAAATCAATTAATAAAAGTTAAATATTTAAATAGGAAAAGTTTATTAATTTTAAAGGCATTTAATATCTTGTGAACTTTATTTTTAAATATTTATCAATTTAAATTCAAATCAATTAATAAAATTATCTATTTAAATCAGAAGCCTTAGGTAATTTTAGAAATTTAAAGGGCATTTAAGTAGTTCACTTTTAGCAGTATTGAAGTTCAAGCTTTTATTTATATAAAAAATGTTGCTACATACCTTTTAAACATGACTATTTTTAGGTAGAGATGTTTATTAACTAAGTCACAATTCGAATTTTATAAACCCCTTACTAAAACTCAGCCCATTTGTTCGTTTTATTGTTTGATAAATATTAAAAAAATTATAATTAAATTTAAATAAAATTTTTTATCAATTAAATAACATCTCGGATCGGATTGATTCAACTTGAATAAAAAAGTTTCATATTCTAACCCTTAATAGGTTACTTCCTGACTTTGAAGTATGGGTACTCCAAAAAGTTTAAAGTAAACATATCAAGTATTTATCGAATATCAGTACGCATTGAATATGCCTAAATAAATATTGGATGCAACTGGGTACGCATCAAATTTTTATCTAGGAATGGGTATGGCTTGATCAAATTTAACACCGAAACTTACTCTTTTTTAAGCCCGATGCCATATTTTCTTTCATTATCATCCTTCCCTTTTTTTCATTATAGACTTGCTTTCTTCAAATTTTGTTCTCTAAACTACACCCATCTTGCATGGAAAAGAGCGTCAACTAACCTGTTGAGCTATTGTCCTTCCTCGCTCCTCAAAAGCTGTTAAATATATTTAACAAGAAGAATCATGTTAAACACTTTAAGCTCTCTATATGTTATTTTGAAATTTGTGTTTTTTATTTTTTATGTTACTTTGTCAAGTTTTATCATTTAAAATTTCAATTATATATATATATGATATTTCTTTTATAATATTAGCATTCCCATACCTAAGAATTTTAGAAATTGCCATACCCCGTGCCAGCATCTATACTGAATACCGGTACCGTACGAGTATCCATGCAATGTTGCTCCCAGGCAAACCTCCTCTCTCTCCACCTCTACCTCCTTTTATCTTTGAGTAGTCACGTAGGGGCCTTTAACTTGTGAAGTGATCTGAGCAGTTTCCCTCGAAGATGAAGCTTTTATCCAAAATCTCCAAGGCTAACCTTGATTCTCTCTTATTTTGAGGTAATAGCTGGTGTTCAGAGATAACAAGCAAGTTAAAATTTGTCACCATATTCCATTTGGATAGCTGATTTAGTACTTGTCATTAAAACGAAAAGCAAATAGCTGATTTAGTATTTGTCAAGGAAAGTTGATGAAATCCATGAATTGCGCGAGCGAAGCATGCATGACTTGCACGTACAAAACGGACCCCACTATTGGAATAAACTATTGAACAAAGCCAATCGTCATCGTCATTCTTATCTTCTGACAGGAAAGACTTCTTAATCTCGTTTCATATCCCAAATTATCGAAGGATTCTGCAAGAAATTAAAAAATTAAATTAAACAGACACATATACTAATCTGTCCGATAAAGATATATATATATATATATATATATATATGATAACTCCAATCCAAAGTTTGCACATGATGAACTCCCCATTTTTTAAGTATAAAGCCTTTTCTTCAAACAGAACAGGCCCAAAGTTAAACTTAACGCGAAACTAACAAGTAAACAAAGCCTTGGCTTTCTTTTTTCTCTCAAAAATCTTGAATACCATATATGACTCAAATCAAAGTACATGAACTAGATCTTGTTTCTTAATTCATGATAACAAATTTATGACAATCAGGATTCGGCATTCGATGGCAATTTTTACTTTATTCGAAATTTGGTTTGCCATTAAATTTTTCACAATGAAAATTGCAACTTGAAAATAGAAGAATATCACAATCGGGATTTGATGGTTATTTTCACTTTATTTGAAATTAGGTTTGCCATTAATTTTTTTGACAATGGAAATTGCAACTTGAAAATAGAACAATGGGTTATCAATAGTGAGACTCAAATCATTTTTTTTTTTTTTTTACAAAGGAAATATAGAAAGGTCAAGAGTTAAAATATTGGAATTCGAATTTTAAATTTTTAAAAATTAACGATTTATATGAACCAACTGAGTTAAGTTTTGAATTAAAATTTAAATCTTAAATCTCATATTAGGTTAATGCTATTTTTAAAAAATTAATGCATAAATCAACTTAGACGAGGGCTGATTTTCTTTGTCATTAAATTTAGCAATTACAATCAAACACATCTCTTATTACTGTGTTTAAGTAGCATTGTTGTTCACATAAATTTCAATATTAAAAGTCTTATTTCATCACAATAGCCATATTAAGTAAATAAATGAATAAAATTAACTTTTATTGTTAAAATCATGGCTTAAAAATCTAAATAAAAAAGCTAAAAATGTATAATCTTTGCTATTCAATTACACTTTTTGAGGATGAAATAATTTTATTACCCTCAAATCTCTAATATTTTATTATTTTATACATATTTTTGGACATTTCAATTCATTGTAGCACTTTTTCATAGAACTATAAATACTCAAAATTTTTAAATTACTTTTTTCTCATTACACTTTTAAAAAAATATATAGATTTTTGTCAATCCAAATTTTGCTCGTCGTTAATGTTAAATTAGGTCTTTTAAATCGAATGGAGTTAATTTGGTATTTATTGGTGTTGTTGCTACAGTGTGGTCAGCAATTAGATTATAGTAGGATGTTACAGAGGAAAACGCTTGGTAACAAATTCGAACACTGGATATCATATTTAGATATAATACCTTTAATTAATTAATTTCTTCAGTTAGGGTAACTAGTAATTTCATAGAGATTGTTTGCAATAACACTACTAATGCTTTTAATGTTTGATTGTTACTCGCGGCAAACGCTGGGAGCATTCATCACGATATCTGTAGTAAGTCAATTGCTATACATAGTTCTTCTCCATGCTGGTATGTTCAATAGTAGATATGGACCTGGTTACGGCGGTAGAAGAGGCAACCATGGTGGCGTCAGTGCTGGCAACATCGCCATGGCTGTTCGTGAAACTGAAAAACTAGGAGGAGCAAGATCACTGCTATCTCAAGATGAGCCAAGTGTTAGTACAATAGTTATAATATGGTCCAAGGGGAAGTAGGCAAAATACTTTAATCCTATATCCGAAAGAGAACCAAAAGTTTCTTCGACTTATCAGGGAGAGTGCGTTGAAATAATTTAATTTTGCGTGTTTAAAATCATGGATGTTAATATGGGTCTGTTTCCGATGATCTTGTTGATGCCGAGACCTTTTCGAGTTAGATGAGTTGGATGATTGGTTCCTTGAATAGATAAATCTTTTAAAAATAAATTTTAAAAGAAGGCAAAAAAAGAATGAAGACGATGGAAACAGAACCTAGGGTTTGTAGGTTTAATTCATACATTTTATACTTGTTATATGAGATTTGGGATGATCTACAGTTGGCACAACTGCTCGTCTGCATGCAGGGCGGGTCATTTTTTTAGTATTAGGCTCTTTGCCTTAATAGGCGTAACAGGTCCAATGGTTTTTTAGCATATATGTTGTGATTGTCTGTGTAGCCAAAACATTAACATCATTTTAATTCGACTGTCACTAAAAAATTATAGATTTGATGATATTCACAGATTGCAAATAGAATCAGAAGTATAAATTCCAGAATGATACGTATACACACATTAGCGCTTTTTTAAATTTTTTTTTTATAAATTTTAATTAGTTCTTAAATAAAATTAATTTTAAATGAAATTTTATTAAATAATAATTATTTCTTTACAATTTGTATATAAATTGGGTTATGAATTTTAAAACGATTCGCGAGTTAAAGTACAAATCAATAAGTTAAATACATTATTTAAAAATAAAATAAAATAATTGATAAATTTTGAGTCGGTCCAATAGAAGCCTAAATTGATATGCCATGTAAACCAATCCCTTTAAAATAATTTTATTTTAATTATTTTCAAATGAGTTTGGTATGGATTCTATATTAATCTGCGAGTCAATGTGTGAACAAAACTCCTTTTGAATAAATCATTTTAAAAATAAAAATGATTAATAAAATAATTTTATTACTTTTTTCTTAAGCTGGTCGAGTATAAATTTTAAACTGACTTGCGATTTAACTTATAGATAAACCTTTTAAAATAAATCATTTAAAAAGTAAATAAAAATGATTAATTAACAAAATAATTATTTTTTTGTGTTCGTCAAGCTCCTATCCTAAAACAAACTGTGAGTCACGTACAAAGTAACTCCTTCAAAACATCATTTAAAAATAAAAATTAAAGATAAGTAATAAAATAAATTTTTTTTTATTTTTTTGAGCTGATCAAATACGAATTTTAAATCAACTCATTAGTTACTGTGTAAATCAATCGCTTTGAATATATCATTTAAAAATAAAATAAAAATATTAAATCTAAAAATAATTAAAATTTTTTTATTTTTCTAAGTAAGTCAACTATGAATTTTAAATTAATACACGAGCTACATATGTAAGTTAATCTTTTTAAAAATATAACTTAAAAATAAAATAAAAATTAAAAAACTCTAAAAATAATTAAGAAAATAATTTTTTTAAAAATTTTTAAATGAATCAGGTATAAATATTAAATCGATCCATAAATATCTATGCAAGTCAAATTCTTTAAAATATACTATTTTAAAATAAATATAAAAAATTCAAAATAAAACACTCAATTTAAAAAAATAACTTAAAACAAAAATAAAATAAAGCTCACCACATGTGGAGCAAATAACCCAACACGCGGTGGACAAAATCTCCCTCTAGGGATTACTTTTATAGGTAGGTATACAGATTGGAGTTAGCAATATAAAAGTATAAAATAATTCCCTTCCATTATATTCTTAAATATTACTTTGTCTCTAATAATATCATATCAGAAAATAATATATAACCAAGGAAAATTTTATACCAAAAACCCACATTTTTTTGTTGACGTCTTGTTATTAAAAAAAAAAAAAACCAATATTAGGGTTTAAAATTACAGATTAATTAGTTAAACATGGACAAATATTTACGAGCTCGCAATCTAATTTGCAAGGACATGTGAATCTGTGATTCTTTTAAATATTAAAAATAAAAGGAAAGGAAAGGAAAGGAAAGTCAAACACAAGTGGAATAACGATCGATGAAACGAATTTGAAACAACCTTCGAGAACAGATTGATAGGAGCCGAAATTATTCGATTACAATTAGATTGCAATATTTTCATTTCCTCTATAAACGGTGAGAGAAAGATCGATAACCGATTGCTTGAGAGGAAGTTTATTATCGATATATTAGTGTTTAATCTTTACGTTATTTCAGTTTTGTTATTTATTTAAAGATAATTTTTTAAAGCATGTATATAAAAAACACAAAGATAATAATATTTAATGCTATTGGCAGACTGATTATAAAATTTGATGGGGATGAGATTCTGGGCATGAAGATTCGACTTTGCAAGACAAGATATGGGCCACAGGATCGTAAGAACAAATCTGCTATCATTGGAAGGGCTGGCAAAACACAGAGGGATGTCGGTTTGGTGGTTTGCAGGGGAAAGATGAGGGGTGATCAGATCAGTCATGGCAGCAAAATGGAGGCCGTGCTTTTTTCCTTTCTTTATTTTATTTTTAATTTTAAGTGGACCTAAAGCAAGAAATACAAATTCGAATCAATCAATTCCTTGACTTTTGATTAGTCAATTGAAATAGTTATTTAACTATAGCACAAAAAATAAATAAGTAAAATGGTCTAATATCCAAATGAAGTGATCCAACAAATATTTAACCTGATAAGCTTTAAACTAAAGAAAAAAAATTGGCCCAAATGAAACTCTTTTCTTAAGCCATAGTATATATGGGCTAAGTCCAGGGCTTTGCACAAGTAGGTAAATTGCCTTGATTGGCTTAGTGGTTTTTTTTTTTTTTTTTTTTAAGAGTTCGTTTTATTAAAATTAGCTTTTAAAGTAGAGATATTTTGATGACTTAATATAAAATATTTTTTAAAAAAATTACTTTTTAAATGGAAATATTGAAACGAACATCAAATTATTGATTATTAAAATATTAATATTTCAATATTAATATCTATAATAGTAATATTTACATAATAATATTTAATATTACAATATTATATTAATATTAAATACTTAACATAATATTATTTATTGTTAAAATATAAATTATATTCATATTAAAATATTATTTTATATTTTTAAATAGTAATATTGACATAAATATTAAATATTAATCATTCAAATATTAAAAACTATTTATCATTTAACTAATTATTTTTAGTATTAATCTTTCGAATAGTAATATTTGAATAATATATTTAATATTAAATACTTACCATAATGCTATTTATTATTAAGACATAATAATATAAATATTTAAACTTATTTTAAAAATTTTAAATAACAATATTATTGTAATACTAAATAATATTTTTATAAAAATAATAAATTATATTAATGTTTTATTAATTATTATTAAAATAAGTAATTTATATTATATATTATTAAAGTATAAATATTTATGTTTAATAATATTCAAAATATAAATATTAAAAATTTTAATATTAAAATAATTTTATATTTTTGAATATTTTTTAAATTAAAAAATAAATATTTTTATCAATAATAATATTTTTGATTAATTCGAGTTAGGTTTCAATATACAAAAATCATATTATTTGTAGGAACTATTTTCCAAAAATTGTCTTCCCCTCTTAAAAATGAAAAGATAATTTTCAAAAAAAAAAAAAAACTTTATTTTTCATTGACCAATAAATTTTTTTTTATTAATCAAATTATTTTTTTACAAAACTAATATAAAAAAATATAAAAAATATTTTTTAAAAGTCATTTTTCAAATAGACTTTTAATTTATAACCTATGGTAAAATATAAAACTCCTCGTTTTAGTATCTTCGTTTAACGAACAAAACCCTAACTCCTATTTTTTTTCTTTGCCCTTCCTTTCATTCCAGCACCTCCTTCGGCCTTTCTCTTTCTTTCAAAGCCTCCCTTTCTCTTTCTTCTTAATCCCAAACTCTCTATTTACCTATCTCTATTTACAAAAATCAATATAAAAGCATTTTTTTTTTTTTCGTTCTCGTCACTAGTGAAATTTTACATCACAACGGGAGAGTTGATTGATGTTCTTCACAAAACATATACCATTTTGCTTTTCGTAGTTCTGGGATCATCTTTAAAACAGCAGCCATCAACATCCTAAGGAACCAGGTTATGATTGTTTTGTTGTGTTTTTGGTCTTTGAGTGAAATGTACTGTTTCATCTGATTTTTATCGTTTTTTCGTATTTCCGGTTCCTCATTTTTTACCGCTTTTTGCCCAAGTCAACAATTTCCCGATTATAACTTTACCATTGAATCGCCAGACCTACCAATTATCAACTGAACTGACCGGTTCAGTCCGGTTCTTTTATCACTGACCTAAAGAAAGAATAAAATACAAATCACAATTTTAATATTTTTTATTTTTACCTCTTATAAATAAAAATATAGTCTAAATATTTTTAAAAAATGTATATAAGTAAAATTTAAAATGCATTTTTATTACATAATTTATAAATAAACAATTATCAAAACTTCTAATTTTCAAAAATTAACAAAATATAGTTACATTTGAATTAATATTGTTAAATTTTAAAAAATAAATAATTAATTATTTAATAAAATTTAATTTAAAGGCAACACGAGGCTTAATTAGACGTGGCAAAATGAACCCAAACCCGAAAATCTGCTCGAAAAAATTGGAGTCCGAACCCAAACCGAACCTGAATTGATCAAAAAGTCAATGGCCCGAACCTGAAAAAGCCCGAACCCAAATGGCCCAAACTCGAAATAGCCTGAACCCGAAATGACCCGAACTGTAAAGAACCTGAATCCGAAATGACCCGAACCTGAAAAATCCTAACTCGAGCTTGACCTGAACCCGAACCCGAATTTAGTACTAAAAATAAATATGAAAAAATTATAATTAAATTTTTTTTATAAATAAAAAACTTTCATAATGAATTTTATTTTAATATTCTTTTAATAATTTAATTGAATATTAAAAACGTAATTTATATTTTAAATATGATTAAATTTACTAATGGATTGAGCTGGGATGCGGTCCAAATTTTTTTAAAATCCCAATCCCAAGCGTTTATTTAACGTGCCCAGACCTATTTATTTAAGTCAGAATTACTGTTTATCACATTAAAGAATAGTTTTTATTAATATTATATATATTATAATTGAATTTAAATAAAATATATTAATTTAAAATCATCATTTCGAGTTGAGTCAGGCTAGTCTGATATAAAAATATAAGAAGCTGGGCCAAACCAAATTGGACCGAGTGGGTAGCCCAACCCTTGAATAAGTCTATATATAATAAAATATTAATTCATCAAAATATAAATTATATCATAAGCTTTGAAAAAGATTGTTAATAAATTATATCATCCATTTATCATATTTTCTTCAATTTTATTAGTTAAACTTATTAAATATTAAGAGTTTGTGTATGTTAGTAGTAAAATTTTAAATTCTTCTTTGAATATTATTATTATTATTATTATATTATTATTATTATTTTAAGTAACAGTAATTAGAATCTTATAATAATATAATAAAATAATAAGATAAACAAAAAAATATAAAAGTCATAATAGATAACATTAGATAAAAAATAAATTAAATATTAAATATTAAATATTAAATATTAATACCATATATAACTATATTAAATATTAAAAATTTAATTTATATTTTATATATGATTAAACCTGCTCATGGGTCGGACCGAGCTGCAACCCAAATTTTTTAAAAATCACAAGCCCATGCTCTTATTTAACATGTACAAATCTGCCTTTTTAAGCTAGAATTATTGTTCATCACATTAAAAATATATTTTTTATTAATATTTATATATTTTACAATTAAATTTAAATAAAAATATATATTATTTTGATTTAAAATTACTGTTCCAACTAAGCTGAGTTAGTCTAAAACAAAAAACATGAAAACCAAAGCCAAAGCTCACTTAGGTTAGGTGGGTAACTCGATACTTCAATAGGTCTATATATGATAAAATAATAATTTATCAAAAAGTACATCATATTATGAGCTTTGAAAATGTTGTCGATAAAGTATATTATTGATTTATCACATTTTTTAATTTAATTAGTTAAACTCATTAACTATTGAGAATTTATGAAAATTAGCTGTAAAATTTTAAATACTTCTTTGAATATTATTATTATTATTATTTTAAGTAATGATAATTAGAATCTAATAATAGTATAACAAAATAATAAGATAAATTAAAAAATATGAAAGCCATAATAGATAATATCGTATAAAAAATAATCAAATATTAAATATTGAATATTAATACCATATATAATTTAATTGAATATTATAATTTATATTTTATATATAATTAAACTTACTTATGGATTGGGCAAATCGCGCCTTGAATTTTTTAAAATTTCAAACTCAGACCTTTATTTAATGTGCCAAAACCTGCCTACTCAAATTAAAATTATTGCTTATCACATTAAAGAATTTTTTTTATTAATATTTATATATTTTAAAATTAAAATCAAATAAAATATATTTTATTTTAATTTAAAATAACTGTTTTTAATCAATTGGACTAGTTTGAATCCAAAATATGAAAACCCAAGCTCAAGCTCAATTAGGCCAAGTAGATAGCTTGATCCTTGAACAAGTCTATATATGATAAAATAATAATTTATTAAAAAATAAATTATATCATAAGCTTTGAAAGCATTGTCAATAAAATATATTATCAATTTATCATTTTTTAAATATAATTAGTTAAACTCATTAAATATTGAAAGTTAAAGCATATTAGTAGTAAAATTTTAAATACTTCTTTGAAATTATTATTATTATTATTATTATTATTTCAAGTAATGATAATTAGAATATAATAATAATATAACAAAGTAATAAGATAAATTAAAAAATATTAAAGCCATAATAGATAATACCATATCAAAAATGAAAAAAATCACATATTAAACTAATATCTAGAGCTGCCTATGAGTTAGATGACCTGTCCATAAGCCAGACAGCTTACCAAACACAATAGGCCCAACATAATCAAGTCCAAATCTTAGATTTTAAATTTCAAATATACTCGACCTAAAACAATTTTTTTTAATAAAATAATATATTTTATTTAAATTTAAATATAAAATATGTAAATATTAATATAAAAATATCTCTTTAATATTATGAACAATTATTCGTATTTAAATGGGTCAGCCAGGATAAATTCTACCCTGAGCTTAGAATTTAAAAATATTTCAGGCCATAGATAAGCCCATAGAATCGAACTAAGATTTTTTCGGGTCAGATAAGGCTGAATTCGTGCCTAGGCTTACAATTCAAAATTGCGTAAAAGTGATTACATTAATATAAAATAAAAAATTGATGTAAAATATACTCAAACTCGAACCCGAACCTGAACCCGAATTAGTCCGAACCGAAATTGACCCAAATCCGAAAAAACTCGAATCCAAAAAAACCCATCCCGAACCCGCCCAATTACCACCTCTAGGCTTAATTCTAGTTTAATTATTAAATTATACTTTCAAACTTCCGGTGGATTAAAAATCAGTTAGCGACTGGCAGAAGAGAAACACAGAAGGATAAGATAGCAAGGAACTAACATTCAAAGAAAAATATAGACTCACAAACGCACTATTTTAGCATTACCACATGAAAACCAAAACAAACCAAATTCTTCTTGTCCAATAGTAATGAAAACCACATATAATATAATATAATATAATTCAGTGGATCGTTTCAACTCCAAGTGCTGATGAATGCATTCAAAAAAGGAAAAAAAAAAAAAAACGAACCTTCTACGACAACCCACGTTGCATCTATTGTAAACCTCCAAGATCAGAAAGGTACAGAGTACATATATCCTATGAACTTAACTCATCACTGCTGTCCCTCACCCGACTCAGTCTTCGAGGCTTCCTTAATCTCATCTCCGGCTTCATCCTAAAACCACGGAACAAAACACATCAACTCACAAAAAACTTTACAAAACCCATCATCAGTTGAAAAGGAAAGTGCAAGGTGCAATGTTAATCAATGAAAGAATCAACATGAGTAATACAAAAGTCCCAACTTAGTTCTGAAATTACTCTGTTGATATGTGAAATATGCTTGGCTTGCATACTCTGGATAGAACATTCTTAATATAGTTAAAGAAGCAGGAATTATCTTGGAGATTTATTGAAACTTTGGGACTTTAGTCCTTAAAATAATCTATGAAATGTACTGCCTGCAAATGTATACAATCTCGCAGAGGCAGAGAACTCTGATCATCATAATGAAAGCCTAAAAGGTTTGCTCAAGAATTTAGCTTTAGACATTTCCATGTTTAGTGTCGAACAAGCAGACACCCCACCAGTCAGGTTGCACCAACAAATTGCTCGGACAAATTGTGGCAATTTAATGATAATTTTATTTGATGCCTAAAGACAGCAGCTGCTTGAAAATTTCATGATTACACATACATACAGAAAAGAGGGGGAGAGAGAGAGAGAGAGAGAGAGAGAGAGAGAGAGAGAGAGAGAGAGAGATACCGTGATGTCAGATGTCCAAAGGGTCAGATTGTCCCGTAGAAGTTGCATGATCAACGTACTATCTTTGTAAGATTCCTCACCCAAAGTATCCAACTCAGAAATAGCCTCGTCAAAAGCCTACCAAATGAAAGTAAAACACGTCATTTTAGTTGAAACCAACCTTTAGACAATCAATGCATGGGCTTGAGAAGACATTTGTCGATCTTCACGTAAGAACAATCTAATCTTCATGCCTTGAATACACCGAATTAAATTAAAAATATCATTAAAATGGAAATAGATTTACAACATTACTATGGATAAAAGCAATCACTAACATTACAGTTCAGACTTGCTCTACGCTAAAATGCAAAAAAAAAAAAAAAAAAAAAAACTTAATTCAATCCTTTGACTTCAAAAGCAAAACGAGTGGATACAGAGTTACCACTTCAAACTTTCAATGTCCATACCATTCTGAGTATCAACCAGATTGGCACAGTAATTTTCAGGTGTTAATAGGTCGAGTCCTCGGGCCAGCAACCCGCTTAGACATATGGAGTTGCTATCACAATTAAATCCAGTTGGCTCCTATTTGATTAAAACAATTTACTATGCCGTCCAAAACAGATTAACCACACCGAAACAGTTAAAAACCAGACAATGAAAGTCCGTAGCTTAGTTTGTTAGCTGTTCTAGGTCAATGACAAAAAAAAGTGAACGAACAAAAAGGAAAAGACATTAAAAGCAAAACCGTTAGCAGTAGAGAATAAATACCTGTTTTGCGAGATTGCAGGCACGATCTGGTGAGTTGAGGATTTCATAGTAGAAAACAGAGAAGTTAAGAGCAAGTCCCAGCCTAATTGGGTGAGTAGGAGCAAGTTCAGCAAGAGCAATATCCTGCCATCATAAACAAAAGTAAAAAGCTAAGAAATTCTATGTTAACCTTTTTCAGTAAAAAG
The DNA here is from genome assembly GCA_038381775.1 of Adansonia rubrostipa. Lineage (NCBI taxonomy): Eukaryota > Viridiplantae > Streptophyta > Magnoliopsida > Malvales > Malvaceae > Adansonia > Adansonia rubrostipa. Next base: position 5,814,772 of record JBBYHM010000025.1, read on the forward strand.
ATGCTCTTGCTTTTTCAGATAAAATAACTAATATTGACAAGATGGCATCGCCAATTCACCCACCTGAGCAGACTTGTAAGCCAATAAAGTGCTCTCAGCAGCTTCCTTTCTCTCAGCACCAGTCTTAAACTCAGCAAGATACCTGTGATAATCACCCTTCATCTTAAGGTAAAAAACCTTTGACTCAGCAGATGAGGCAGAAGGGATGAGGTGAGATTCAAGAAGGCTCAAAATCCCCTCACAGATCTTGCTGAGTTCAGCTTCAATCTTGGCCCTATACTCCTTTATAAGTGCAACATGATCCTCATTTCCTCGGCTCTCTTCCTTCTGCTCAATGGAAGAGATGATCCTCCACGAAGCCCTCCTTGCCCCAATCACATTTTTGTAAGCCACGGAAAGAAGGTTACGTTCCTCAACAGTCAGCTCCTCAACATCGACAGTTTTTGCAACTTTCTCCATGAACTCCACCATTTCCTCATAGCGTTCGGCCTGCTCAGCCAACTTGGCCATGTAAACATTTTCCTCTCGTGATGATTCAGTTGGAGACATCTTTACAGTATCAATCTAATACTACTTGATCCTGCGAATACAACAAAATTTAATTTTACTATACAAACATTTCTAACCAAATTTAGTGCATCCATATCTAGTATAACCATTGGAGACATTCTCATTCCTCAATCCTAAAACATCAACAGTCTTCAATTTTTAGTTCTTCGTTTCTTCAAAATTTTCAAACTTTTAGATCCGATCTAATTTGCACCCAAAAACAAAGTAATTATTAATTAAAAAAATCCAAGTTGTGAGGAAGATAAATCATTAGCACTAGCTCCTCTCCCTTCCGTTCCAACAGTTTTCTCAGTATCCAAACTTTTAATTTTGGTTAGCAAAACTTTTCTAATCTAAATCTTACCAATAAAATACTCACTCAAAACAAAAAATTTCCCATATCTTTTTTTCTTAATTTATAGGATCCAAATAGAGCGCAACAAAAAACCCTAATTTGTCGACTCAGGTAATAAAAGGCTCAAATTATAAATAGATTGAATCAAACTTACTAAAATTAAACAAAAAAGAAAACGAATCAAAGAAATAAGAAGCCTATAGATCTCAAAAATGATGCAAAATAACTTACCGATCGAAGTTTTTTTTTTTTTTCCCCTTTGATTTGTTAGTGGAAATGAGGGAAAAATGGAAAAGAATATAGGCAGGGAGGAGAGCAATAGGGCTGCTTTTTTATTAGTTTTATTTTTATTTCTTCAATGGAAGTGAGAAAGGGCAAGTGGTCCAATGATAAGACGACAAGTGGCGGAGAGCAGAGATTCCCTTGGACTTTTGGGAGGCCACGCTGGCAGTTGACCGTCAATGCCTATTTTTCAATTAAATTAATTTAAATTAAATAATTAAAAAAAACAAAATTGTAATTGTTTAGAGGGAACGTGGGCGTGGGGGCCACTTTGACGGTTTTTTAACCTTTTTTCTTTTTTTCCCGGTCTAATGGAAAAGGTAAATGAATGGTGTTGAATTTTCAGTTTAACTTTTGACCACCCGCCCTCTGCCTCCAATGAAATTGCTCCTTTAATTTTGGTCTTTTTGAACCTGCCATCATTTGTTTCGGCAAACTAAGGTTCGATTCACTAAGATTATGGGAAATTCTAGAATAAGACTTTTACAATAAGCTTTTCATAAGCTTCAATGAATATAAGTCTTTTGATGAGAAGTTTTAATCTTAACCGTTGGTTTAAAAAAAAATACCTATTCACCCGGTAAGTTTAAGGATAATTTCATAAAAGTGATATAAAGTAATAATTTTTACAAAATAGGAAAATAAAAAA
>JBBYHM010000025.1:5819519-5885959 GCA_038381775.1 Adansonia rubrostipa
AATCATAATAATTTATGTAATAGATAATATAACTTATGTAACTATAATATTTATTGGTAATTTTAAAATATTTTTTTATGATAATAATTTATGTAACTTATAATATATTTATGTAATTATAATGATTTTATGTATTATTATATAATAATTTATGTAAAAATCAAAAACTAAACAGCCGGTTGCCTTGAAGCCTTATGGGAAGCGCTCCGTAAGGAGCGCTCCCCAGAACCCCCCCTAAGATTATGCTATGCGAGATTGGAAATATCAATGGATGGGAGATTAATCATTGTAACGTACGAGAGATTGAATATTTTAACAGTAAAAAAAAAATGATAAGATTAATTATTATAATATAACATTAACATTATAATGATAAAATTAAAATTAAAGGTAAAATATGTATATTGATAAAAAGTAGTTACGATTATGAAATGAAAATTATCATTAAAAATAATAATCTAAAAGTGTATTTATAAAAATATTTTAATATTATTTAATATTTAAATTTATTTTAAAAATATTATTTTATATATTTATTTTAAATTATCAATAAATTTATATATGATTATATAAATTTATTTACTACATCAAATAAATAGTTTAAAAACTTAAATAAAAATTAAAAAGTAAACTAAAACCATAAAAATGAAATAATTAATACAATCAAGCAATTTTAAAACTTTTATAAGTAAAAAAAATTAACAAAAATTACTAAAAAAAAGGGAAAAAAAAAGTAATGTTGAACCCGACACAAGGTCAAGTTTTTAACTAAACCTTTGCCCCTCAATTGCCCTATTGGATGGCTTGTGAGGTCAGTTTGGCTTATACAAATAAGCTAAAGTAATTAGTATTATATCAGTAAATATTTTGTTTTTATTATAGCACTGACATGTAGTTTTATTAGTATAGTTTGACATATTATTTCATATTTATTGATTTCAAATTTTTTTCATATATTTATAGCTTATTTTTAATTTTTTAATAAAATCTATATTATATAAATGCAAATATAACTACGTTATATCATATACATATATACTTTTATGCAAATAGAAAAAATAAAATATAAAATTATAAATATTTAATACTCAAATTTTTAAACATTAGCTAAAGAAAGTATAAAAATATTCTAAAAAATATGGTAAATTATGATTAACTAGGTTTAGCCTAATTAAATAAACATATTTTATTTTTAATTGTAATTATGAAAAAAATAAAAATGACCAGGACACAAAATACAAATTAGTTTAAAAATCATATAAATGAAATTTAAAAAAAAATTAAAAATTAAAAATCTTATATAATCGATACAGATTGATATGTGCTGATTTTGACTGATACAAATCAGTTTAGGCTAGTATGATAATATAAATTGAAATAAAAATTAAAATGATACGATAGTGGTATTGTTTCATTTTACCTTAAAACCTATACGAGCGATATTGATGCAGCACTAACTAAACTTATATAAAACAAATGCACCTCTGATGTAGTTTGGGGTTTTTACCTCCTAAAATGCTAAAAATTCTATTACACCATATGTGCGATGGAATCCAAATTAGCATTAAAATATCGGTGATAGTAGAATTAGTTACTATAATAATAAGATTAGATAATATAACAGTGAGATTAAACTAAATCGTTAGATATATGTTTGGATGCAAAAATGAAGGCAATGATTAGATAATGAAAATGGTCACTAGAGACATTAATGTAAACGTGCATTAATGAACTTTATATATTTTAATAATATTGAATTATTACAAATATTAGTTCATGTATCTATTTAGATATTTTAATAAATTAGTTAACTAATATATAAGTATATAAATCTTTAAATGAAAAATTAAAAATTAAATATAAATATAAATAATTTTTAAATTTTTAAATAAAAATTAAAAATATTTAAAAAAAAAAGGGTGAAACATGAATTTTCATTGAGGGTGTAATGAATTTCATTGGATCTTTGCCTTTATATATCTCATTGGAGGGACAATGCAGTGGGGTTGCTAGAGGTGTATTCCTAATGCATCCTAGTGTACTTTAGTGATGTAAAACCATTACACTTAGCTTTTACTAGTCTTCGAGCAAAACAAAATAAAAACAAAGTATGAAAATCTAATCTAATCCACTTTCGTAAGAAATTACGGTGGCATTTAGCATGTGAAACAAGCCTTTGAACCCTTCGATGTCCATAGTGGATGAGTTACGTTAAAAACATAAAAAAAAAATTGAAATATACTAGAAATAATAACTCCTAATCTTTCCAATAGCAATCAAAGAAAAGAATTGAAAAAAATCTTATAAACTAGTCAATAACTTAAAGAATTTCACAAAGAATCATGCTGGAGTATTTATAGCTTGTGTTAAGCCAGCATTGAATGACATATCTCGATCAAAGTAATGCATATTTAAACTTAATCTTAACTTTTCACATGGGATACTCTAATGACTTTATTCTATATAGTAGGGGTAAAGTGTTTACACTCAATCAATCTCATGAAAACAATCTTACCATATGCTTGCTTGTCCACCCATACTACATTATTAAGAACATAAAAATCCATGAATCAAGAAATATTTATTCAAGGCTGTAATAGGGCTTTAGGGTATAAGTGAAAGAAAAAAATGTTAAGGAAATCACAAATAATCCTAAAGAATTAGTAGTGCAAAATATAAAACAATTAGATCATAACATCTTGGGTTGGTGTATGCACTTAAACTAATCAGATTAGGAAATAAGATACAGAGTCATTTAATTGCATACACGTTACTAGTTAAAGTAATAAAAGGTTTTCCTTCATGCTAGTAGCATGCTTGAATATCATGAAAAACACTAATTAGATAAAGCCCCTAGAGCTTAAAAGGCCTGTCAAAGGAATTCCAATGTGTTGCAATTATGAGATTCTTATGCATCAAAGCCTTGTTCCTCAAAATATTTTTGGTCATCGTATTGTCAAGATTGGGCTTTGGCAATGCTCAAAGACCAACTCATGTTATGCTTTTTTTACTTAGGAAGAAATCAACCGATCTCCTAGTTTAAAGTATATGAGATACTTAGGATGGCATAGGGGTGCTTGTTTTGTTGAAATAAGTTCACTAAACATGGCCTGAATAAGAACTTCATTTAGTATTAATTATTTAAGTGTCTAAGGACTATGTTCTCATGTGCCAATTGTATATAATAATCTTTAGACTTGTGATCTAGGTCATCTCCTATGAAGAGTGTTTTATTTAGAAATCACTATAGGTCCACTAGATGAATGGTTATGGTAGGGTAACATGAATCATATGATAGATGGATGAGTGACCCAAAGAGGATTCATCACTCTTAGTGATAACTGGAGACATCTCTCGAATGATCTTAACTATGGTTAATTGGATTAAGGTCTCGAGCAAGAGCATAGTAAATTATGAGAAATCTTTCCTTGTAGATTCATGATCATTAACCATAAATTGTAAGATCTAATATAGATTGAAGCATAAGGATACATTGAACCATGCTCAATTTAGGATATGTGGCAAAGGGATCGTACTATATTGATAGGCTAGTTACTGAAAAGTTTTGATAAAGTCCCATCGACTTTTTAACATTTAGGTAGTCATGATGAGTTGCTAAATCCAGCTCTTGATCTATAGATATCTTAATTATGTTCATTGCCAATAAGTTAGGAACCTAATAGGTCACAAACAATAACATGGATTTGTTGGATTAAATTTAGGATTTAGTTAAGTATGACTTAATTAAATAAAAGTTAATTTAAATGGAGGACTTAATTGCATAGTTCAATTAAGATTTATTCGAGACAAAATTAGATTTATGAAATCTAGATTTTGTTATCTAATTAAGATATGAAAAATAAGATTATATTCTTAAAATACTATCTAAACTTGAACATGCTATATCAAGCTGGATAAACCATGTCCTAGTTGAAATAAAATTTCATCATGACTAGGGATTTGATTGTGAATCTAAATTTCAATCTCATTTCATTGCCTTCTATCCCTTGGAATATTGTTGTAATATTAATTTTTTGATAATTAATATTAAACAAGATTAAAATTAAGTTAAAATAGTTTTAACTAAATTAAGGATTTTATAAAGATAAAATCCATAGGGATGTGTATATTAGCAAATTTAGTTTCCAATTTATTTATCTAATATTATAATTATTAGATAATTATAATTATTAGATGAATATTATTTATTGAAATAAATATAGACTTTAAATTATAGAATTAAACTCATGCAAATATAGTTTGGCCCAATAACCCCTTATTGGACTTAAAGCATGGTTTAATGGTCCAAATGTGTTAGGCTAAATTCCATGGCCCAATATGGATAGGGAATTTTCGCCGAGGCAAGTAGAAAAGGTTGACCAATTCATTTATTTGAAGCAAGGGTTGGTTAATTTAAAACACTTAAAACAAGGTGAAAAAGTTTCACTTAATGTAGGAGTTTTAATTAGATCAAAACTCTTCCATTCTAAGCATAGCTAGGAGTTGGATTGAGCTAATGTCTAAAGACATAATAGGCTTAAAAAAATTTTTCTAATCTATTTTGACCTAATTTTTTAAGAGAAAATTTTTTGAAAGTTCACAAAATATTTTCTTAAGGTTTTTCTTAATTGCTATGCCTCATTCTTTAGGGATCTTAAGCTATATGCCATTGCCATCCTTGATATTTTCTTAATTCTTATTTGATCAAAGATATATATTTAGCTTTTGATTGATGTTTAACAAGCCTTCTAGCTACCACTAAAGAGCCATTGCGCCTCAATAAGGTTTTACCAAATATCTATGCGGATAACCATCACAAGCAGGACACATGTGCTGTTGGTGATCTTGGAGATATTTTTTAAGAAGCCATATTCGCCACCTTAAGGTTCTTTTTTATTGCTTTTTGTTTTAGATTATGACATTTGAAATCAAGGTAACCTCTAAACATATGGATGTTTAAATCTTGTGAAAAAATTTAAAAGTTTACTATATATAAATCCCTCCTTAAAGAATTGTAAGGAAGTTTACATTTGTTGTTGCTCTTTTTTTTTTGGTTGACTTTTGAAATTCAATATGTGTATGAGGCTAGACTTTACCTAGATTCGCATCCTTTCATCTTGTTAGCGTTTCATTCTTAATATATAATACTCCACTAAGACTTCGTATTTTAACAACAATGCACCATGTATATATATATATATATTGTTTGAAAACAAGATCCATGATACATCAATGCACACATGCTTGACATAAGTCTTTATTATTCATCAAACAATAAGAATTCTACAAAATTGATTTTTTAAACATCAAACTCACCATACATGAATTCCAACAACATGTAAGATCCCAAAGAATACTATAGTAATCCCTCAAAATTAGGGAAATTTTTTTGTTTTTCTAATTTAAAGGGTCAAGTAGGTGAGTTTCATTAATAAAAAGACCATTTAGGCATAAAGGGCTATCAGTAGATAAAAACATTAGGGTTTAGGCAATTTGGTTTTGATAAAATCAATCTTAATGCCTTTATCATATTTATGTAATCACATGCATTAATATAGTCTTAAATAGTTTAAAGCAAATTCTAAAGAAATATATGATAATGAGAGCACAGAAGAAAAGAAATTAAATCGATATGTATAAATCATATAAGTTGTGGACACCACATTTTGTCCATGCCATCATCGAAGGCATCAAATATCACTATTCGAACCATCATCAGGGCCATTTAGACAAGCATAGATCAGTTTCTCATCATTTTCAGCCAAGATGAGGTGTTCAAGGAGTCAAAGGTATGAAAAATCCATATTTTTGCATGCAAGTCTCGGTACATGGCCTTTAGGTATTAATACAAGGCCTCGATATCATCAAAATCCCAAAACCCATTGTTGTTATCAATATAAAAGGACATGTATCGATACAATTACTATTGGTTTCGATACAAAAGGTAATGCATCGATATGTTGCACTTGGTATCGATTACATTAAGTCTTTGATTGATACAAAGTTATGTCGTAGCCAAAATCATGATATTTAGTCAACAAGTATTGATACAAAGAGTGATGCTATCGATACAACATGTTTTGTATTGATTCCATGTTCAATGTATCTATACATTTTGGGTTTTTCGCCTAGTTTTATCAATACAAAACACATAGTACCGATACACACAGGCTATTTTGGCTTAATTTGTGCCATTTTTACACCTTTTCACCATGACATTAAAACATGAATTTGTTTATGATTTTAGATACAAAAAATCATTCAATCTTAGACATAACTTTTTAAAATTCATATGGATTTCATTTTTGGTCTTTAAACATTGGATCATAACATTTTTTAATGGTCTATTAAGCTTGTTACAAGGGTATTTCTTGAGAAAATATGGACTAATCAAGTGGCAAGCTAGACCTTCCTTATTCTATCAGCTCATGTATAGCTTGTTCCTACTACCAAGGATGTGCATCAACTAATGAAATGCTAAAAGCTTGGTCCTTGATACAATGACTCATCATATTGTACACTCTAATTGTCCTAAATACACTATCTTTGCTAGGTTTATAATGGCTAAGATTAAATCCTATATAAATTACATTATATGCTCAGCAAGGGAAAGATTACACATATTTACATAAACCTCCACTCCAAAATATTTTCATTTTTGTAGCTCCCCGAAGCCTCCACCAAAAAACCTCTAAAACCCTTTATTTCACACATTTCATTTCTCTAACAAACCCCAACATTGATAGTATAACCCTCTAGCTTATTCTTGGCCACCTTTTCGAGGTTGTTTGCTTAACAACAAAGGCAAGGTCTTGAAGCTTGTTGGCATACTCCCTAACTTTTTCTACTTATTTCTTCTTTTTGATTCATCATTTTACTGAGCCATTTTATTCTGCCCATGGCCTTATCTTAGGATTTTCATGCATCTTATGGCCTTAGTTATGGTAGACTTAGGATTTTCATGCATCTTTTGCCATCTTTTCTAATATCTATGTGTTTGGTTCATCTTGAAAACATGTTTTACTTCTGTCTTGGAATTTCAATAAGTTTTTCTTCTTTATCTAAGCATGTTCACATCATTTCTATGGCATGACTCTTGATGTCATTCATGAAACTAACATTTCCTTGCATCTTCATGCTCATCTCTTGAATTTTGTCATCATTTCCATGTCTAAATGCCATTTTTATTTATTTAAACATGCTTTCCATGTTTATCACCATGACTGCCATATTTATCAAAATGCGTGTTTTAGGCTTGTCAAAAATCTAATTTTCAAAACCCTCCAAGTTAGGTCCATATTAACTTTAATAAATGAGGATAAATATGGACTTAATGTTTTCCATCAATTTGTCCTCTAGTCTTGGGGAAAAATCAGGCTTCCATGCCTAGATTTAAGGATAAATAAGGTTATATATTCTAATTTCAAAAAAAAAAAATGTTTTTTAATAGTCCCACCTTATTTGTTCCTTGATCTTGTTGTCTAAAGTCCTTTACTAGTGACATGGTTAATAGATTATTCCATATTCTAAACTACTCTGGGATTGTGTGAATGAGCTTGTGAAGCCATAATCACTAACCTTTCTCCTAACATGGACATTCAAATGTCCTTAACCCGAGTTTAGTTATAAGAAACATGAAAAACCAAAATCTTCATCTCTTTCATGTTGGCAGCACTATAGTCAAGGCTTGAAAATCCACTTTCAAACCTTAAACAATTTTCCATGAATTTTTTGATATTTCCCCCTAACCGACATCAGATTACCTTTCCAATGGTAGTTACTTCATCCTGTTTCTTCGCTTGTCAAAAGTTGTTAGTGCAGTGAATGCCCCTAATTCCATTCCAACCGAGGGTTTGCAAGTTATGGTAAGGGTTTATATTCTTCAAAGTAAATTACCTTCACTTAGTATGATTTTAACTTAACATTCATTATCCCTATACTTGACCCCTATATGTAGATGCCTTCGTAGATCATTACTAAATTAAAAGGGTCTTGATAGAAAGTGGTGCATGATTTAATATTTGTATATTGAGTACAACAAGGTAGTTGAATTTGGATCCTTTTTGCTTTGCTTTGCTCTTCATTACAACTATTTGTGCATATGATTGGACCACTCGAACTGCACAAGGTATAGCTTGACTCAATCTCTACGTGGGACCCCTTGTTCAATCATGAATTACAATTTTATGAACCAACATTGTTTGGAACCCTAGAATCAACAATTTGCATTCTTTTTGGACCATTTTGGTCCATCATATGATTTTTCTAGATTTTTTAAATATTATCCTAAAAATTTCACAAAATTCCCTTTCCAAAAAGGTATCATTTGAAATTTAACAATTTTGAATGAGTCTGGAATCACTTTTCAAAATCTGCTGCACCATTTTCCTTGTATGTGCTACTAGCATCCAACTAGTCTCGACTTCAAAATTTATTTGCACCTAAAAAGCAAGGATTTTTGAAATATTTTTATATTAATTCTCATCAAGTTATCTTTCCAACTGTACCTCGCCCAACCCCTAGAACCTCCAGATTTTTTCAGAATAAAATAAAAAATGGAACTAAAGAGAAGCTATCCTAGTTTTTGGCATTTATCAAAATAAATTGATTTTTTTTTAAATCCCTCTCATAGGCATTCGAATGCCCTAAATGAGTCCGGTCCACCCTTATTGAGTTTAAAAAATACGTGTCCATCCCCAAGCTTAAATCAAGGCGTGAACATTTTTCAAATTTTATCAATCTCTATTTTTTCATCAACCTCGTCTTTTAAACAAAAAATTATCATTTTTTGAGAAATGTCAAAAGTATCATTATTGGGAAGAAATAGTTGATTTTTGTCAATTTAAAATTTTCAAGCTCACTTTTTTCAAAGATCATCGAAAATTAAAATTTTCCCTCTCTCGAATTTTCTTTGAGCTTTTCAAAATTGAAACCTAGTTTTCATGCCTCAATCAACCAACGGATCCTAACACGTCTTAAAATTGTTAGATTATTTATTTCTAGATAACTTATGATAATTACGAGATATATTTTGATCATCTCTTCCTTTTCCTTTTTGTATAATTTATTTTACGCGATGTTATCTAACACATTTCTCTTTATGGTGTTTAATTTGCATTCATTTTTTCAACTCATTTTCAAATATCATGAAAGTAATGTTTCGTGTCAGTATCTCTCCAATGCTTGATACGAAGTATCTTATTTTAAAAAATTAAATCCAAGGCTCATTTTGTTAAAAAAAATCTCTATGTTTTTCACTTCTTTGACATGCATATGAGCTTAAAATTTTCATTAGACCTTGGATTTACTATTTTATACAAATTCATGAATAAAAAGGGATTATTTTTGAAATAATGACAAGTTAAAACTGGTGAAGCCAAAACTAAGTTAAGACATGGTTAAAAGGTATCAATTTCGGGCATCGCAGGGAGGTTGGTTGTTCTTTATGCATAACCAACTGCCAAACCCAATCATCAAATCTTTAGACCATGTAGACCATGGAATTGATGTTTTGCGTTTTGTAACTTAGAATATTGATTTCGATAAGCATTTGGTCATGCCTAACCCAAATGATTGATGGTGATTCCAAGTATTGGTCATTTCATGGTGGCTTTCCAAGACCAGTTGGATGAGTGATTCGTCCAACCATTTCCTGCTCATTAACAAGAGTCAATAATCCATGCTTTCTCGCTCTCATCATGTTAAAGAGAAAGAGTCCTGATCGACCAGACACTTTTTTATCAAGAAAAACTATTTTAAAGTCACGTGTGCTTCCTTCCATGCTGAGATGGAGGCACATTGCCGACATAAACTCAAAACTTACATAGATGTTTATACAAGTTAATCTTAAGTCTAAACATATCACAATAACATTGGCTTATGATGAATGGTATTTTAGGCTTAATTCTTTAGAAAATTTATTTAACTAATAACTATTTTAGACTTATTTAGTTCATGTCTCATCATTAAATTGAAAGGAACTAATACATTAAAAGAAAGAATTAACTAGGGACTTATAATAGATACTTAAGAAAAACTTAAAAAAATACCAGCCTACTAAATTAAAGCAACATAAAAAGAACAAAAAGAAAATCATAAATCTCCCCTCTTCCTACTTAATCTTTACATCGTCCTCAATGTAAGGCAATCACTTTGAATGAAAGAACTAGGTGCATGAAAGTAAAAGGATAGAACCAAGGAAAACAATAAAATATATACGGGAAAATAGTAAGAAATATCAAATCTGTTTATTGTGTTCTCTCCATCTGATTGGTTGCATCCTAATAAGAGCATGGTTTAGTCTTCTTAGCCTGACATGGATCGATGTGATCATTTATCAACATATACTGGCTCGTAAAGTGGTATCTCTTCTACCTCATGCATTGTGGCTTTAGCCAATGTCCATTCACCTTGAACACCTTATCTGTCTGTTGTCGGATTACCATACAAGCGCATGTATCATTAACAAGTAATATAATGATGAAGTATCATTCCCATAAGGAATTATATTAAATTTACTAACTACTAAAATTAAAACAATCTAACTTTATCCAAATAATCAATTAAAATATTGTAAAATTAAACTAAAATTAACTAAATGGCAAAGTAAAAAAAATGTAGGGTTGACCTAATCAATGAGAAAAGCCTAAGACTAAAACCTCTATTAACACTTCATTTGAATCTATTTTACTCTCTTAACTTAATTAATAAAAATAAGTCATTAACTTGGAGTTATAATTTATTTATAAATATCTTTTGATGGTTTTATAAAAGTAGCTCTCTTAACCAATTTACTATATTCTTATGTAAATTGAGTTAAAAAAAACTCATTAAGCATAGATTCTAATTTAGTTACATATGACATGCTCGTATATTCATATCTAACATGCATAGCAATTTATCCTAAATAATTAATAGGAAACATATGTCATTTAATCCAGGTCTAAACATAAAATTCCCTTTTCCAAGTTTATTAGAGTTACCAAATCAATCTAATTGGCGGCCAATCAATTATAAGCATTAATAACAAGATTGAACAAACAACTTAAATATGATTAAATAAGAAAAAAGGTTCATCTCGTCCAAACTACATATTGAGTTCTATTACAACCTTAGAAAAATAAATTTAGTCCATGTTGAGTAAATAAAATACAAAACATTGGAGTTTCACTATCATGAACATTAAAATATAGATAAAAAATTAAGGAAAAGAGAAAACTACGCATTGTCGAGTCTTAGACTTTGAGCTTTTCCGAATTCATTCTTTTCCAAATGCAAAGTCTTGATGGTTGCTTTCCTTTTAGAAACTAAAAAAAATAGCTATAAGGTTTCTCTAGCACCCTTAATTCTAATTCTAAAAGGTCCTATATACAGCCAACACCTTTGAGAAGAGAAACTTGGCATTCAAGTAACTTGAACAATTTATTTTTGGAAGCTACCGAATTGGATCCATTTTGCTTTTTGATTAAGTTATTGTACCTTAAAAACTCCCTCTGGCTTTAGACCTACAAAAATATGAAAAGCATCTTAATAACTAAGTTAAACATTAATGAAAATAAATAAAACTAATTTAAAAATAACTTAAAAATAAATAAAATCTAAATAAAAATGCTAAGATTTAGCTATTTTAATACATATAATGAGATTAAATGACATTATTTTTTTAGAGTTATTAGTTTTTCAAAATGTAATTCTAACTATACCATGACGAAAGACATTAATTTATGTCCTTGAACCAATCAGATTGGGATCAGGAAGATATATAGTCAATTAATTGCAGATTAGTTACTAGCTTAAGTAACATAGGGTTTTCCTTCATGTTATTGGCATGATTGACTACCAAGAAATCACTAATTGGATGAAGCTCATGGAGCTTAAAAGGCCTTGAAAGGAATTGTAAAATGCTACAATTATGAGATCCTTATGCATTAATGCCAAGTTCCTTAAAACATTCTTGGTCATCATATTTTCAAGATAGGGCATTAGCAGTACTCAAAGACTAGCACATGTTATGCCCTCTCACCAATTAAATAAGCAGCAACCTTATAGCTTAAAGTATTCGAGATACTTAGGATGGTATAGGGTTGCTTGTTTTACGAAAACAAGTTTAATAAACCTGGCTTGTATGAGAACTCCTTTTGGTATTAGTCACTCATGTGTCTTTGAAATATGTTCTCCTGTGCCAATCATGTATAATAGTCTTTAGAGTTTTGATGCCAAGTCATCTCGTATAAGGAATGTCATACTTAGAGATTATCATAAATGGGTCCATAAGAGATGGTTGCTAAAGAAGTTGCTAAAGGAAAGGTGTTTTTGGGTATGGCATGAAGCATATTGTAGATAAATGATTTAAAGAGGATTCATCACTCCTAGTGACATTGGAGATGTATCTTGAATGATCTTAACTACAATTAATTGGATTAAAGTCTTTGGCTAGAGCATATGAATTATGAGCAATTGTTCCTCATAGATCCATGATCGTTAACCACAAGTTGTAAGATCTAACATGGATTGAAGCATAAGTAGACACTGAACCATCCTCATGCTTATTTCAGGATATATGGTGAAAGAACTATATTACATTGATAGGTTGAGTACTGAAAGGTTTTAACGAGGTCACATTAAGTCTTTTAATATTTAAGTGGTCATGATGAGTTTCTAGATCCTATTTTGAACTATGAACATGATTAATTAAATTAATTATGTTCATTGCTAACATGTTAGGAACCTAATGGCTGTCACAACATGGCCCAGATACGAATCCTGACCAGCTGGACTTAAAAGTGAGTATATTCCTTGTTCCTATATATATATATATCATTATTTTTTATTTTTAGGGGCGATATCATTATCATATTTTTTTTTAGGGACTAAGCCATAGAAATGGATTGCTCACTCAACTTAACCTTAAATAGTCATTATGAAATGACATTTGCTTTAGTGTCACCACCAATCTATTTTGGCTAGTTGAGATTGGTTACCTACATGAATTCATATTTTGAGGGTTATGAAACCCTTAAAAGCAAACTTTAAGGTCCGAGATAATACCAGAGATCAAATGAAAAGGTTCAAGAATCGGTTTTAATTATGTGTTAACTTAAACCTAATTTTCATTTGGCTTCAATATATGGTATTTAATTATAATTCTCCTATATCAAAATAAAATTTTATGAAACAAATTTATTATTCCATTTGAGAAAATTGGGTTTACAATATTTTTGAAATCAAAATATTTTCTGGTCCTGATTGGAAGACTGAAGGAGCGCAAAATGTTTTATCATTATCTTTTTCATACCCTACTAGAGGATTAAAGGAATATAAAAGGCTTTCAAAAAACAAAATATCCTTCGTACCCCATCGGAGGGCAGAAAGAATATGAAAGGTTTTATTTTTATGAAACTCATAAAAAATCTTGATTTTCTTGCTTTTGAAGAGGGTATAACTTCATTTAAAATAATCGATGAGGTGACTTTTATATTTTGGCAAGCACACTTATAGACTATTTTAACTCGGGTATATTGACTTGATTTTTTTTTGAAAACTTTTAATTTTATAAAAAATAATGGAAACTTATCCTAGGACTTGGACTTGGACTTGGTCAAAGAGACCAAAATGTCCTATAAAATACACCTTTGATGTGAAAGTATCTCAGTGACCCTAAAGGAGTTGGTTCTAAAATAAACTACTAAAATTTCCCTAAGATACACCTTCAATGTGAAAGTATCCTCCATGGCATTATAAACGAACGAACCTATTTTTACTATTCACCTTTGACATGAAAACATCCCGATTATCACATAGGGCTTGATTCTTATGTAAATTAGTAAAATGTCCCTAAAGTCTACCTTCAATGTTAATGTACCCTGCTAACCCTAAAAGACTTGATAACTTCATAAAAGGGCAAACATATTCCTATTATGCATCTTTGGCATTATAGTATCCTAGTGATCATAAAGGACTTGATTTTAAGGTAAATTACTAAAATAACCCTAAGGTGTACCTTTCTACGTGGAAGTATTCTACTAATCTTAAAGGACTTGATAACTTCATAAAAGGATAAACCTATCCATATTATGCACCTTTAACATGAAAGTATCCCAATGATCATAAAAGACTCGATTTTAATGTAAATTATTAAAATACCCTTAAAATGTACTTTTAATGTGAAAGTATCTTTGTAACCTTAAAAAACTAAAAAATGATTGATATAACAATTTTACCCTCAATGGGTAACTTGGATACCAAAGATACTCTAAAGTGCAAAAATTACTAATAGGTCCTTAAATTTTCAAAATTATATTTTAAGCCCAAAATGGCTAAAAATGCTAGAAATGTTCCTAAATGTGTAATTTTATGTGAGAAATGATCTTTTTCACCCTACAATGCAAGGTTTTACTAGAAGGTTACTAAACTTTCTAACTTTACAAAATGGTCCTAATAAAATAAAATACATAATCAAACATCAAACACATCAAAATCAACATGGAAAACATACCAAAAATCACATGAAGCATTCGACGAGTACTTTTAGCCTTTAAACAAAATTTTCAACTTTAACAAATAAGCCCCTAAACTTTTCTAAACTTACAAAAAGTTCCCCAAAAAGCTAAAAATGCATGATATGTATTTAAACAAGCTAAAAATGATGAAAGCACCCCTTAAAGTGCTACAATCGATTCGGTCTAGCTTGGATGGCCTTAGAAAAAAATTTTTAAGTTAGTCTTTACATTTTGCATAATTATAAAATAGCACCAAATAGTTAAAACTTCACCAAATCATACATACAAGATTCAGCAAAGCTTAGATGTTCCTATCTAAGGCCTTACAGAATTTTAGAAAAATAACTTTTTGATCCCTATAATTTTCAAACTTTAAGAATAGTCCAAATGTCATAGAAACAAGAAATAAAATGTCATCAAAACCTATAATTGTCGTCCACAACAATCAAGATAATTTTTTTAACATAACTTCATGATTAACAAAATAAACACATCTCGTAGGTTTTACCGAGCTCACATATGCATGAAATTATAATAACAATGTACACATAATCATACTTTATCAACAATTAACATGAAAATGCCAAGGAAAATAACATAATAATGAACATATGCACATGATAAAGTAATGAACATATCAACAAAAGCATGTTTTCTTGATGAAAATCAAACTTTTGTTAAGAAAAATCAAATTTAACAATTAAATTAAGAAAATAGTTCATGGCTCTCAACACTCGGCCTTTCAACATGGATCAAAATCTATGAGCAAAAGTGTTCATCAAGCTCACCAAAAGGAACAAATCTGATAGAAATGAACAAAAATCATAGTTTTTCCAACTAAAACTACCCTTAAAGCTTGAAAACTTGAAAACATTTAGAAATTCTTAAGGAAAAATACCAAAATTTGCCATGAAAGCCATCATTCCTGAATGAAAGCATCCTCTCCTATTTATAAGGGGAAGGATTTAGCTAAGAGGGAAAAAATTCCTCTTAAGCAAATTTTGCTTTCTTTTTTCTATAAATTGTCTTAGCTTTTAGATAGTTATTAATATTGTTTTTTTGTGTGAATCATGGATGACTCATCATTTAAAACCATGGTCTTCATGATGATTATGGGAAAAAATCTTAATTGGATAAAAATTGTTATAAGGATTAAACTGTAACAAATTAAAAAATTAAGTATTGAAGAAATAAAATTTTCATAATAACTTTGATTAAAAATTAACCAAAATAGGCTTTTTGGGCTTGTTAGAAAACAAAAATGGGCTTATTGGGCTAGTTGGAAAGTTAATCGGCTTATTTGGCCTATTAGGAAAATTAATGGGTTTTAAGGCCCATGAAATGAAAAAAATAAATTTTGGCCCATTAAAAAATAAAATTAATAAAGTTTTCATGTAAAAGTTTCAAAAGGAATTTTTGAACAATTTTCTATGCAAGAAAAAGACAATTAAAAGTTTTGAGCTGATAAAATTTTACGAAAAATCCTTGCAAAAGAAAATTATATTTAAAAAATATTATAAAATGAATTAAAGTTTTCAAAAAATTGAATTAATACTTAATGAAAATATTTGAAGAATTTAAAAAATTCTAACTTTTTTTACAAAAAATGTTAGAAAGTAGAAAATTCTGTATTTTGGAAATGAGAAAATTCCAAAAATGGATTCAAATTTATAAAAATGAGCTGAATTCATTACCTCATTAAAAACATTAATCAATAAAAATAATAAAGATGAAAACTTGAAATAAGAAACAAACTTGAATATTTGTGATTTTTCAAGGTGAGTATTATCATATATACTACATGGGTATCGGTGAAAATATACAATAGTTGTCTTACCAAATTTCTCAAAAAATCTCCAAAAAAATTCTAAAAATAGGAAAATTTGATAATAACATCATATGAAAAAATGAATTTCAAAATTTGACAAGGAAATAATTAAAAACTAATTTTTCTTTTGAATATTCATCTTTCTTATTTGAGATTTATTCTCTATGACCCTCAAAACTGCACTTTTTTCATCACGTGCATATACAGCCATTTAGGCATGACTAAATTGGTCTTGAAAATGCCTAATTCACTTGGAAGAAGTCAACCTCTACTAGGGCAGTTGCTAGGTTCTCGGTCTCGAATATTTAAGACTTTCAAAAAAAGAAACTCGGATGAAATTAGGAGTGTATAATAGGTCATAAACGATAAGATAGAATTATTGGATCAAATCTAGGATTTAATGAAGTTTGACTTAATTAAAGAAAGATAAATTAAGTGAAGGATTTAATGGAATAGTTCAATAAAAATTTAATTTAAAACAAAAAATTTAGATTTATGAAATCTAAATTTTGTTGTCTTTTTAAGACGTGGTGGATAAAATTATCTTATCTAGATAATGATCAAGTTAGGACATACAATGTCTAGGTGGATAATATCTTCGGCGATTATCCCTTGGATTATCTTGTGATATATTAATTATTTAGATTATTTAGATAATTAATATTAAATAAGATTAATATTGAATTAAAATTGTTTTCATTAAATATGAAATTTATTAAGATAAAATACATAAAGGGATAGTTTGCTTAATTGAATAGGTTTCTTCCTTTTATCTTATATTTATAATTATTTGATAATTATATTAATAAGATAAATTAAGGTAATTCGTTTAGATAAATTAAGAGTTTGATTTGCTGAATCAAAACTCTATGGAAACTTATCCTAACCAACTAGCAAATGGCATATCTTGCTTGGCCTTGTATTAAATTAAGCCCAAGCCATTTTATCTTGGCTGAACTAATGCACTCCTGTTGGATGAGCATGGTTTGACCAAAGTTACTTGGAGCTAGTTATTGGATCAAATTTAAATTACTTAATGTGAAAGAGTTTCTCCTTGTCAAGTAATTTAAAGTTGATCAAAACTTTCTCTTGATAGGAATAAGCTGAATTCCCTAAATTTAGGATTAAAAGGTTAATCAACCTATACACTTCAAGATTTTTGAAAAGTGATAAGAAAGTGAGAAAATAATTTTCTCTATCTCTCTTTTTCTCTTGTTTCCAGTAAGGAAAGCCACCATATCGCCACCTTTTAGCCTCTGTATTGTGGCAACATGGCTTGGACATGAATCCTGACTAGCTCGGCTTAAAAGATGGGTGTACCCCTAGTTCCTATATGCATTAATATCTCATATTTTGATTACTTTTAGTATATTTTTTTATTGGGGGCCACTTTATTATTATTATTGTTGTTGTTGTTGGTGTTGTTGTTGTTTTTAGGGACTAGGTTGTTGAAATGAACTAGTCACTTAACTTAACCCTAAATAGACTTTACGAAACGACATTTATTTTGGAGTCATCACCAATCTATTTTGACTAGGTGAGATTGGTGACCTATCGGAGTTCATATTTGAGGGTTATGAAACTCTTAAAAACTAACTCCAAGATCTGTGATAATACCAGAGATTATTTGGAATGATCTATGAGCCCATGCAAATGGACTCAGGCAAAAAAGATACCCTCAAAGGCAAAAGAAAAGAAAAAGTTAAGGTTAAATAAAGGCCAAAATCCAATAATGAAACCAACTCATCCAAAGACTATAATGAATTAGATATAAAAAAAAAAGGCTATTAAAGAGGCTGGGAGATCATAAAGACTACAGACGAGATCAGGATACCAATGAATCTAGTTTGGTAGATCTTGGTACAAAAAAATTTGGTTAACAGGATTAAAAAGACAAAAGAAGAAACCAATGACTTTTGTGGTTTCCAAGCCGTTTATGGCCACACTCTTTAAATGTGCAAAGAGTTCCCTGCTATGGTCCAAAGAATAGTGACTAAGGGCACATTGAATTCGATGATAAAAAGCAACCTCACATATCTAAGCAGCAAATGTGATACTATCTATCAACGCCATGTAAAGATATAAGAGTAATCCTTTTTATGGGGTTGAAAAGCCATTGGTCTTATTTGACAATCAACCAAGTGTCAAAGCTGTACCTATTTAGCCTATATGAAAGATGATCATTCAACTTTTATCCCCTTTCCCTTATAAGGACAACAAGCTAATTATTTGGAAATACAAAAGCAAAACTTTAATCAATAAAGAATTTAGTCAATAAGTGATAAACGTTGACCTCTTAGGGGTGAGCCATCTAACTTGGAGTGGCAGATTTTATGCCCCAACTACATCAAGAAGTGATACTCAACAAAAGAACACTACTCTTTAAACACCAACGTTTGTAAACAAAAGATCAGATCTGATAACTGTTAAAGAGTGAGTAAGTGAAAAAGAAGATACGAAATTCTTTAAGTACATCAAGCACAGTAAATACAACATTGTCGATCAATTAAACAAGTAACTTGCCAAGGTATCTATGTTGTCAATGCTATTGAACTCCAAAACTCATAGAAATGCTGTCTTTAAGGCTTTGTGTCCCTTTTGACATCTCTGTAAGTCAGTTTGATCATCTACTAAGCAACATCACTATTGACAACTATATGTCTTTTAGCGATGATAAAATCCCTTATAGAGGAAGAGGAAACTATAAAGCCCTTTACATCACCATATACTGCAAAGGCAGCGTATTGCCAAAGGTGTTCATTGATAACAAGTCAGTGCTAACTCTAATGCCTATATCATGGTTAAACAAGTTCTCCATTGATGCATCTCATATCCAGAATAGTCACACAGTTGAGCAAGCTCCAAATTAGCCCATGCACATATGAAATAGATTTCCATGTGATGGACGTTGCTCTATCATATAACTACCAATTGGAAGGCCTTGGATTCACTCTATGAGGGCAATACCACCATTACTGCACCAAAAGTTAAAATTCATTATTGCAAACAAGGTTATCAGCATTGGAAGAGAGGAAGATATTATTGTTGTAACTTTAACTAATGCCCTATATATCGAACCCGATGAAGATGTTCTCGAATCCTTATTTAGTCCTTTGAGTTTGCCAATGTCACTTATGTCTAGGAGTTGCCAATGGTTAACCTTGCCTATTGAGAAGCACTCATATGGGTATAAAGTTAACCATCAGCAAAGGTCCCAAGCCAAAAAAAGACTAAAAAAACATCTCCAAGGAATTGCCAAAGCCTTGAAAGTTGTCAAATAGATTGACAAAAGAAGGTTGAAGTTCAAGCCTAATGCAAAACAGAAGAAAAAAAAGCTTAGAAGAACCTTAAGAAAAGGATAACCCACTCGTTAGGTCAAGACTTAGGGCAAGAATCAATGATATTTCCACCGCTCTGAGAAAGCTTCTATTGAGAGGATGTGAATGTTGGCTCTGATAATGTTGCACTTGTACTGAATAAGGCATTTGGGGATCTCTCGATGAATGCAATCAAGGAACCAAAGATGCCAACAACAAACCAAAAGACTAGTCTATGCTTTCCAGGATTTGTTTGAAGTGGTTGGACTAAAACCAAGATTCCTGTATTGCTCAAGTCTGTTTCAAAGTAATGTTATAAGGTAAACCTACATGCCTCCACCCAAGAGCATTGTAGGATCCTTTATATGGGCATCCTTTTATTAAGTATTATTAATGAAAATGACTAAGCATTATGCATTTCATCTTTTGTGTCAAGTTTCATAATTCTTGCCAAATTTTAGACCTTCCTCTACATATTTTTCTAGCTATATTGTTCTTTTTCCATATTTTTAGGTACTTGAATGAAAGTGACATGAATATTCATACTAAGATTATCAATTTTGAGTAACCAATCTACATCGGTGAAGTTAAGTTAGAAGGAAATTTTGAAGAGAGTCTTGTACCTCCATACCCTTAAGATTAATTAAACAAGAAGAAAAACAAATATTGCCTCATGAAAAACCACTAAAACCATAAACTTCAGAAGAAAAAAAGATCGAAAAGAGGTTAAGATTGAAACCTTTATAAACCCATCAACTTGAATCGAATTGATAAATATCTTTCAAGGATATCATGGCATGTTTGCCTGGTTCTACCAGGACATGCCTAGATTAAATACCAACACATTAGTCCATAAACTTCCCTTTAAACTTAAGTGCAAGCCCATATAGTAAAAGCTCAGAATGATAAAACTAGAGACGTTCTTGAAGATCAAAGAGAAAATGAAAAAGCAAATTGAGGCAGGATTTCTCGAGGTAACTAAATATCCTAAATGGCTAGCAAACATAGTCTTGGTCCATAAAAAGATGGCAAAATACAGATGTTATAGACATAAGAACCTCAACTAAGCCAGCCTCAAAAAAATTTCCCTTTGTTTCACATTGACACCTTAGTAGACAACCCTGCCAAAAATGCAATAATTTCCTTCATGGATAAATTTCCAGGGTACAACCATATTAAAATAGTGGCCAAGGACATGGAGAAAACCACCTTCATAACAAGATGGGGTACTTTTTGCTATAAAATAATGCCTTTCGACTGGGACAACCTATTAAAGGGCAATAGTAACATTGTTCCATGATCTCATGCACAAAGAAATAGAGGTTTATGCAGATGATATGATCACTAAGTGACTAAAAGAGAGTGAACACATTGCCAACTTGTGAAAACTCTTCAAACAACTTAAATCTTGCCAAATACACCTTCGATGTCACATCCGGTAAGCTTTTAGGCTTCATTGTGAGTGAAAAAGAATAAAAGTTGATATTGAGAAAGTCAAGGCCATTTAAAACCCCCTACTACCTTGAACCCAAAAAAAAAGTAATGGGAAGTTTGAACTACATAGCTTGATTTATATCTCAGCTGATCGACAAATGCAATCTAATTCTTCAACTACTTCAAAAACAAAATCCTAGAGAATGGAATGAAGAATGCTAGAAGCCTTCAATAAAGTCAAACAATACCTTTTGAACCTACCAATACTTGTGCCATTAGTTCTCAATTAACTTTTAATCCTATATCTACCAATTTTTTGATAGGTCAATGGGCTGCGTATTAGGTCAACATAATGAATTGAATAAGAAGGAACAGGCTATCTACTATTTGAGCAAAAAGTTTACAGAGTATAAAATAATTGTTCATAGTGAAAAATTTGTTGTACTTTATCCTAGACAGCCCATAGGTTAAGGCAATATATGCTATACCATACTACATGGATGATTGCCAAACTCGGTCCCATCAACTATTTATGCAAGGCCACTAACTTATTAAAGAGACTAGCCAAGTGGTAAGTCTTGCTCTCTAAGTATGATATCATGTATGTGAACTAGAAAGCCATCAAGGGTAATGCAATAGCAAACTTCTAGGCAAGTTGAGCAATAGATGACTATCAACCTTTGGGCTTTGAATTTCCTAGTGAAGATCTGATATGCACATCTAAGCTAGAAGACAGTGCTGGTTATAGTTCATATTGGAAAATAGACTTTAATGGAGCTTCAAATGCATAGGGGTATGGCATTGAGGCGATTCTTATCTCTCCTAATAGGAATTACTATCTCTTCAGTGCAAGATTGAACTTTAATTGTAACAACAATATAGTTAAATATAAAGCCTGTGTCATGGGACTCCAAGCCCGCCAATGAAAGAGGTATCAAGAGTTTGCAATATTTGAAGATTTGGCCCTAGTCATTTATCAACTAAAAGAAAAATAGGAAACGTGCGATGCTAAACTGATTCACTACGAGATGCTGATCTTAAAAATAAAAAAAGTTTGATGATATCAGCTTTCAACAATTACCTTGGGAAGGAACCAAATAGCCGACGCCTTGGCCACTTTGTCATTCATGTTCAAAGTTAATTAAGAATATGATATTAATCCTATTCAAATAAAATTTTTTAAAACTTT
This sequence comes from Adansonia rubrostipa, assembly GCA_038381775.1. Lineage (NCBI taxonomy): Eukaryota > Viridiplantae > Streptophyta > Magnoliopsida > Malvales > Malvaceae > Adansonia > Adansonia rubrostipa. The sequence goes on from JBBYHM010000025.1 coordinate 5,841,786, forward strand.
GACATATTATCAGAACGTCAAAGAAGAAAAGGATGACTTACCATGGTATTATAACATCCTTTGGTATGTCAAAGATCAATAATATCCCAAATATGCTATCAAAACTGATAAAAGAACCATCTGAAGAATAGATGCGAGCTTTATTTGGATGGTGGAATTTTATACAAGAAAAGATAGGATTAAGTATTGCTCTAGTGTATGGATGGCTTTGAAGCCATGAAGGAATCTCCAGTATGCATGCCAATATACACTAAATGATGAAACAAGTCATGCAATTAGGCTATTATTGGTTGACTCTTTAGAAGGATTGCATTAACCATGATCGAAATTACCATAAATGCCAAATTTAAGTGGACAAAATCCATGTCCTATCATTACCTTTGTATGTCATGACAGCCCTGTGGTCTTTCTCTATGTTAGGCATGGACATTATCATACCGATCTCCCCTAATGCTTCTAATTGGCACCGCTCCATTTTGATTGCTATTGATTATTTCACCAAGTGGGTAAACGGCTTCTTATGCAAATGTTACCAAGTTTGTTGTATGTAAATTTGTGAAGCAAGACATCAATTGCAAATATAAGCTTCCCGAACAAATCATCACAAATAACAAGCGTAACTTAAAAAATAAGATGATGCAAGTAGTCTGCTCCTAATTTATAATTCAAAATTAAAACTCGATGCCATATCATCTAAAAATGAACGGGCAATTAAAGCATCCAATAAAAATATTAAGAAAATAATCGAAAAGATGACTCAAATGCATAAAGATTAGCATGAAAAGTTACCTTTTGCACTAGATGCCTATCATGCAATAATTCAAACTTTTACATGTGCCAGCTCATTTTCCTTGGTTTGCAACATGGAGGCTATTTTACCTATCAAGGTTGTAATTCCCTCACTCAAGATCTTAATGGAATCATAACTTGAAGAAGCCAAATGGGTCAAGAATCAATATGAACAGCACAGTCTCATTGAGGAGAAAAGAATAAAAGCCATCTATATAGGTACATATATCAAGAAGATATGATAAGAGCTTATAATAAAAAAGTTCATCCTCGTTAGTTCTAGAAAAATGACCTAGCATATTAAAAAATCCTCCTAATTCATAAAGATGCTTTGAGAAAATGGACTCCAAATTGGGAAGGATCATACGTGGTAAAACATATATTTTTTGGAAGAGCTTTGATATTAACTGAGATGGACAGTAGCAATTTGCCCAATTATGTTAATTCTAACTCCATAAGAAATACGATGCTTGAAAAGATTCTAAGATGAAAACCCAAAATGGCATCTTGTCTTTTTTTTTTCTTTTTCAAAACCAAAAAGAAAAAAGGAAAGAAAAATAAAGCATCTAGGAAAACAAACTCGTTTAAGTTGAAAACCTAAAAAGCAAGCATAAGTGACCAAACTCTCCTTAAAATTTGACCTAATCTAGATCCACCCTTCTTTAACGAAAACGCTTAAGCATAATTTGACCCACTTATTCTAGGCCGACCTACCCTACCTAATCTTATCCTCACACATGCCTAAAAAATAGTGTCTACCTAACCTCAAGGCAACCATCCCACCGTGGACAATTTGAATAATCTTCTCATAAGTCAACCAATATCGAAAGAATTAACCATTTGAGAAAGGTCTCTAAAAGCACTTAGTGGAAGATTCATGTCATTAGCATCAAGGGCTAAGCAGCCAAAAAGACCACTCTTAACTTTTGTGTATCTCAAAATTTTTTGTGATCTCAAAATTTATCATAAATTATACCTTCTTTCTTTTGAATGAAATATAATCACTTGATTTTTCTTAAAGTACTTTTGTAACTCTTGCGTCACATGTTGCCTCATGTCCATCATTTAATTGATAGCGCTTGTTAAATGAATAGAACTACTAATAGGATTACCTAGCATTACTTTGAAGATGAAACTTTGCACAAATTTTGTTTCATGTCTAAAGATAAAAAATAAACCTTGAAACCATAACTGGTCTTACCCTTAGATCTTAACATCTTAAAAATATGTTCAAAACATTCTTCCCAATCAATCTCAGCCCAAAAGAAACGGGCAAAAAATCCTTTTTCAACCATCATCGAAACAATAAAGTTCAGATCAATCCACCCAGGCCATCAACAAAACCCTCTAAATTAGAATTAACAAGAGAAATCATTCATACTTATGAACAAACTTAACTTAAGAAAAAGCCTCCAAACATGAGCCATTCAAGCTAAAGATCTTCCTTTCACAATCAAAGGCCATTTATACTTTCTAAAAGCAGCCTTAACATTCAAAACCTCTGGACATTTAGAATAAGCTTGGTGAATTTCAGGAAAGAGATCACCATATCAAACTCAGTGAAGAACAAATAACTACAATGGCCAAAATCGATCATCATATTAGGCTCTTAAAGTGATCACTTTAACATGCATTTGTATCTTTATGCATCCTTTATACAACAATTAACATCCTTTATGTACAAACTCATGCTCACAAAAGCCAAACTAGCAAAAAATTTTGAGTACAAATTTTTATTTTTAAAATACCTTGAAAGGTTCCAAGTAAGAATCATTGACCTCATAAACTCACAAATTAAAAACTCATTTAGGAAAGATGCCTAAATTCATATCATAGCAGTCTATAAAGAGCTAAACACCTCTTCTCTTTTAAGTCCATAAAGAGCTGGGTACCTTTTTTCTTTTAGTCTGTAAAAAGCTGGATCTCTCTTTTTTCTTTTTTTTGTCCATAAAGAGCTGAATGCTTTTTTTTTTTAGTCCATAAAGAGCGAAAGCCTTTTCCTTTTCAGTCCACAAAGAGCTGGATGCCTTTTCATTTTTAGTGTACAAAGAGCTGGATGTCTTTTCCTTTTTAGCCCATAAAGAGTTGGACATCTTTTTCTTTTTAAATCCATAAAAAGCTGGACATTTTTTCTTTTAGTCTATAAAGAGCTAAATACTTTTTCATTTTTATTCCACAAAGAGCTGAACACTATTTTTGAGTCCACAAAGAGTTGGACGCCTTTTCTTTTTTAAGTCCACAAAGATTGGATGCTAGTCGAGCCTGTTCGCAAAGTGCTAGGCACCAATTGAGTCTGTTTGCAAAGAGCGGGCATCAATTGCATCTGTCCATAAAGAGCTAGACACAAATCAAGTTTCTCCACAAAGAGTTGGACGCCATTCAAATTTTTTTGCAAATAGTTGGGCACTAATCGAGTCTATCCATAAAGAGCCGGGCATCAATCAAGCCTGTCTATAAAAAGCTAGACGCTAATCTAATCTATCCACAAAGAGCTGGATGCCAGTCAAGTTTGTCCATAAAAAGCTAGGCACTAATCAAGTCTATCTACAAAAACTTAGACACTAGTCAAGTTTATTTGCAAAAAGCTGAATGCCAGTCGATCTATCCATAAAGATTCGGGCACTTATTGAGTTAAAGTCCACATTAGTTGGAACTGACATAATGAGGTCAAACCTTAAGAAAGAATCCAAATGCCTTGTAAAAAGGTTAAACCTTACAAAAAAACAATTTAGACTTTTGTTAGAATTGGCACTAATATATTATGATCGTTATGACAAAATGTTAATCAAATTTCATTTTTATAGGCAATTAAGAAACATTATCCTACCCTAAACAAAATTATGTCTATTTGTTGTTACCTTGTTCCTAATAATCAGCAACTACCAAAAAAAGGCAACTGTAAACACCCGATTTCATCTAGACCATCATCTAAGACATCAAAGGTCATCATCTTAGGCATCCTTGGAGTTATACGAATGAGCATGGGTTAATTTCCCATTATTTTTTTACCAAAGTTAGGTACTTCAGAGAGTCAAAGGTACATGCAAGTCATATTGGTACGTAAGTATTGATACCAAGCTCTCACATCACTAAAAATTAAAATTTTCACCTGTAGTATCGATATAAGAGGGTTTGGTAGCTAGACTTAAGGCTAGGTATTGATACTTAGCATGTTTGTATCTATACAAGCCTTGGCAACAGCTAAAATCGTGATTTTTGGCTAAATGTATCGATACAAGCCTTTGTAGTATCGATAAATGCTACCAAATCTCAAGACTAGAAACATTTTTCTTGCTCTTGGTATCGATACATGCATCATTGTATTGATAATCATGAGAGAAAATTGCTTTATGTATCGATACAATACAAAATGTTTTGTATTGATAAATTAAAGCATTTTTGCCTAGTTTGAGCCATTTTTCAATATAGCACCATTGATCTCAAAACTATCTTAAACATGTTTCTTACACCAAAAATCATCAAAATTCATACCAGGCCTCAGCTTTAGGCTTGTGATTGGATTTAAACAAAATTTTGAAGCCCAGAAGCTATGATAAGGGACATTTTTTTGACATTATGCAAGTTGCTAAAGGGTCAGGCTGATTTTTTCCAATGCTCAACTACATAAAGTGGCCTTAATCCACTATTTTTGTTGAGTAAATCAATTAGTTTGCATGGTAGCTAAGCATAGTATTTTGTCTCTGCATGAGGTATATACACCAAAACCCCATAATACCCTTACTTTTTGCATTTTTTGTCTTCGTATTCACATAGCTATGTATGCTAACTTTGGCTTAGTTAAGAACATGCACAGACTCTACACATAGACAGCAGAAAACCTTAAACATCAGAAAGCACTCACTTTCATAAATTCTCTCAATATTTGCCAGCCACTAAAAAGCCAAAAACCTTTCTCTATTCTCGTAGCTCCTTAAAACCACTACTAAAAGCCCTTCTAAAAACCTCTATTCCACTCGTTTTTCCTTTTATAACTCTCTCCATCCATACCCTAACTATAAGGCTTCTTTTTTTCACCATTTTACTACTACATAACATCAAAAGAGGGAAAAAGATGAATTTTAAGTTGATACTTAAAGAAAAATGCTAAACCCTAAAGCCTTTGGTATATTTTCTCCCTTTGCTCTACTTAATTTCTTATTCTTCTGCATTTTTATTATTCTAGTGACCTATTTATGTTACCATAAGCCTTTTAAAACTTTCATGCATTATCGCGGCCTTGTTTGTGGTAGTTTTAGGATTTTGATGATCCTTTTGATGTCTTGATGTTGCTTACATGGTTAAACATGATATGCTTTATTATCGTCACCAAAACAGTCCATGTTCATGCATCTTCATGCATTTTCTTGCATTTTAATAGGTTTTATGAAACAAAAATGTCATTTTAAAAATTCTATCATGCTTTTCTTTGGTTAAAAATATTCATACCATCATACATGGCTTGATTCTAGATGTCACCTGTAAGGCTAACATTCACATGCATTTTACTTGTCATCATCTTACATTTTAGCCATCTTTTCTTTGCCAAAATGTCATTTTTTTGTTTAAATATGCCATCTATGTTTATCTTCATGCATGCCATATTTTATTCTTAACATGTTTGCTTATTAACTATAAAAATCTGATTTTTTAAGAAAAAACCCCAATTAAAATCTATGTTACCTCTAATAAATAGAGAATTACATGGATTTAATGCTTTCACAAATTAGCCCTCTAAACCAGAGGACAAATCAAGCTTTAATGTTTGGATTCACGGTTAAATGAGGTTATAATTTCCTGGTTTCTAAAATAAATAGCCTTTTACTTGTTTTAAAATGTTTAAGCCTTGATCTAGAGCTTAATGCCCTTATTTGTGGCATTATTAGCAGGTTATTTCATCATCTTAACCTACTTTAGGATTGTAGAATAAATTTGTGATGCCCATGTCACCTATTCCTTTCTATCATGGATGTTCAAACGTCCCTTACTTGAATATAGTCTTAAGAAACCAAAAACGACTAGAAAAATCCCATGTTTTTTGCTCTGGCAACACTATGCCCACCATAAACAAATTAGTTTTTGAGACCAAACATATTGTTCTAGAATTCAATGATATTTTTCCTTGAAGAAACATTGAATTAACTTTCTAACGGTGCCTTTTCTAATTTTTGCTATTTGGAGCCCTTTGAACCATTGAGTTACATTCTGTTTGGGCTATTTTAGCTCACTAGATGATTTTTTCTTAATTTTTTAATATTTTTTTGAGAAAGTTTATGAAATTCCCTTTCTAGAAAGGTATTTTTTATGATTTGACGATATCAAATGAGTTTAAGATGATTTTCCAAAGTCTAATATGCCATTTTCCTTACACATGCTACTAGTGCCCAAACAAACCCAATTTCAAAAATAAACTTTGCCTAGAAAGCAATTCTCTAGGATTTTTGGAATACTTTTACATTAAAACTTATTAAGTCACCTTTCGAATAATACCTCATCCGGCTCCTAAGACCTCCGAGTTTACTCGAAGTAAATTCGAGAAGAGAGACAGCACGATGCTATCCTCAATTTTGGAATTAAAATTAACTCAATTTCTTGAAATGTTTGAACGCTTTAAAGTGTACTGATTGATTTCTTATGGAGTCAATAATACAACACAAGCCCTATAGGCTCGGATCAAGGCTAAAACAAAAAGAATAATTTTATTCAAACTAACGGGTTCTATTTTTAAGATGCCTTTTTTTAACCAAAATATTTTTTTCTCCATAAATATCAAAATTTTCAGCAATAGGGATACTTTAGCCCCACTCCTCTAAGGGGATACTCTAACCTCGTTTTTCATTTAAAACTTGAATTTTTTTTCTTTTTTTTGGGGATTTCTAATCAAACTTTTTTAAAATACATAAAATTTTCACTTTTAGGGGTACCCAACCTTACTTCTTTAAAGGGATACTCGAACCTTTCTTTTTATTCAAAACGTGAATTTTTCTCTCCCAAATCTTTTCGAGATTCCTGTTTAAACTTTTTTTAACTTCTGGAGATACTTCAACTTTGCTCTTCAAAAAGATATTCCAACCCAGTTTTTTATTTAAAATCTAAATTTTCTCTCACTCGAAACTGCCTGAAAGGTCCTTCGATCAAAATCTTCTTTTAAACACATCCAAATCATCACCATTAGGGATACACCAACATCTTATTTTGAAGGAATACTTTAACCCCACTTTTTAATAAAAATCCAAAGATTTTCTCTCTCCTCGACATCCCAAACCATTTTAATTGAAATTTCTTTTTTTATATCTTAATTGACCTCTGAATTTAAAATTATTTCAAAGTTACGATTTTGGTTATTCCTCAATAATCGAAGGCAATTAAGAGATATATTTCAATTGTTCCTTATTTTTTATGTTTTTGTATATAATTGTTTTTATGTAATATTATTATATTCTTTTTTGTCTTACTAACATGTTTCCCTTTTATAGTGACTATCGTGCATTCATATTTAAAGATTGTTTTCAAAAATTACAAGGTAATCTTCTGCATCGGTATCCCCCTAATGCCTAACACAAAATATCTAAATTTTTAAAATTTAATTTAGAGATTATTTTCATATAAAATCCCTATGTTTTCTACACCTTCGAGGTGCATAGGTGATAAAAATTTTCCTTTAAAACCTGGATCTATAATTTACAAAATTTCATGCATTACAGAGAATTATATTGAAATAATTATCAAGTGGAGTCGATTAAACTAAAAACCAATATGAGATATAGTTGGTGGGTACCAATTTCGATTGTCGTGAGGGTGATAATCCTTCCCCACACATAACCAATTTTGAAACCAACTGACGAGTCTTTGGACCTTGTAAACCTTGAAATTGATGTTTTGAGTTTCACAACTTGGAATATTGCTTTCAATAAGCATCTGATCTTGCCTAGCCGGAAATGATTGATGGTGACTCCAAATTTTTGGCTACCTTATGGTAACCTTTCGAGACTAGAAAGGTGAATGATTCACTTGACGATTTTTTTCCCTTCATATTATGCCTAATTTAAATCTCGATCAAAGGATAACCCAAAGGCTCTGACCAACATAACCACTCACCATGTATATATCTTTTAAGTCATGAGCACTCATTTTAGATTGTCCAAAAAAAAAGAGGTACGCAGCAACACTAATAAGCATATAATAAAAGAATTTGTCCTAGTAAAGAGAAATCATCTAAAAGTTAGGTAATGTCTATTTTAAGACAAGCTTCCTAAATGTTAGGAATTGGGTTAAAAATGTTTTAATAATCAGGGCTAATTTTTATGGATGCTTTGGTAAATATTTTAAAATTGTTTTATTTATATTTATGAATAGAATGTATGTGATCACCATGTGAAATTAGTTGCATACAAATGTTACTTATAATTGGATTTTATGAGCATAATGGACAATTATGGACTAAACCTCAATATGACTAGGTTGTGGGATGATTAATTTTATTTGGTTTGGTATTTAATTTTTAAATAGTGTTTGCGTACCTTTTATTATCTCTTTATCATTCGAGGTTGTTAAATTATCTTCTCACCTTACTCCCTTCGAATGTAAACTTGAGGCTTCTTCAAACTAATGTAATTGTTACACAATTCAAGATTTAGGATTAGGCTAGAAATAGGGAATTTTGTAAATTTCGAGATATAAAAAGATGGCACCAAAATGGAGACCAAGGAGATCATCACCATGACTTGTGAAGTTTGTGTATGGTACCCTAGGAAATTCACCACCTAGTTTCCTAACGGCTTAAGGAAACTAGTTTACATTAAAGTCCATAATCATCCTAGTAGGTCGTATGCATTAGATTTATTCTTGTTTATTTATATATATGCGATATATATATATATGATCAAATAAATGCTAATATCATGGAATCAAATGTAAATCAATGAGACCTAAATAATAATTAATTAAAAATCCCTCACAAAATATTGAGTCCAAGCCTAAGCATGATTAATCGCTTTCTATTATTCATAACAAGATACTCGAATTTCAGCCGTAAGTGATTTATTGAGTCACTCAATGTCTCTTTCGCCTGAACCACTTGAATTATGAAAAATGGGTCTTACTGAACTAAGGCTATGTTGTCCAGATGTGCACAACTTGACCTCATGACTTTAAAGGCGGTGGTTAGGTGAAATACATGCAATACATTTAGGCAAAGAGTTGTCACCTAACTGATCTAGGAATTGCATAGAAATGTAATTAGCAAGCTAACTTACCTTCTCAACTAGTTTTTACATGGCTTGTTGAGCCACTCAGAGTCATGTAAGGATGAAAAGGGTCCTAAATCATTGAGAAATTCAAATCTTGAATTTTTTCTATTATAATTGAGAGTTATAATTTTGGCAAAATGATAAGAATAATCAATATATATTAAAACCTAACCTAATGATTACCCATTGCCCATAAATGACACCAAACATATTTTTATTCATAAAGGATATAAATAAGTGAAAATGACTATGAACTTGTCACTACGAAGTATACTTGATGCTGATAAGTTAACTAGGCCAAATTTATTAATTGGTTTCATAATCTCAAAATTGTTTTGAAACAAGAAAAAAAGGCATATGTCTTTAGGGAACCTATACTCTCCCACTGATGCTTCTGAAGAAGTCTGGGCTACCTTTAGGAATTTTAAAGAAGATTCTGATCAAGTCACATGTGTGATGCTAGCCAACATGGCACCTAACCTCAAAAGTAACATGAGACTATGGTATTGGAAATCTTGATTTGATGCTTGAATTAAATACAAAAACTTTTATAAAATTAACCATACATATGCAGCAAAATTAAAAGAGACAATCAATCTCGAGACTTCCTTAAAAAATTAACTTGCATGTTTTAATCAATCTAATCTAAATAATTAACAAACAAATATATCTAAAACTTCTTATTCCTTATATCAAAATTGGAGTAATCCATTGATGGAAGTTCTATGTCCACATGTTGTTAAACACCAAGCCCTGTTATGTTAAACAAAAGTTGTCCAAGAGTCTAACCTCTAATGATTATCTGCATAAATGACTCGAAAAACCTTTAAAAAAGAAAAACTTTATTGCTAAGAGCCATGCTAGCAGCTTAGGTTTCAATAAACATTTCCTTGCACTTAGAAGACCTTGATTCTATAATCAAAATAAAGAACAAAATTGATTTTCTTCTAGGTATAAGAGAGACTGCATAATATACCATAAGGTTGTGGGGATGAAATCATAGCCTCCTGTTCTAGGTTTTCTTCACTAAATTTTTCAATAAAATTAGGTATGTGGGATAGCAAACTATAGGCTATATGTCTAAGGTTCAAAGTTTTAATTTTTGAAAATTATAATTTTACCCCTTGCCCATGTGACCTAATTCAAATTGGGCCTAAGTAGCTTTTACTTGTATTAGATATATTAGCCCAGTTTCATTCTAATTTCTACTAATCACCTTTATATGTACAACCTATTAGGCCTCCATCATGTTAGTAATAAATATAAAATACCTAATTACTAATATTTATATTTATAGACCAAGATTGGCATCTAATAATGCATCATGGCAACCCAACATGTAGGGAGTGTCAATATGGTTTTCATAAGCCCTTTAGTGCTCAATATCTTAGTGTAATTCAATCCTTTCATCATATATCCCAAAATTAGTAAGAGCATGGTTCAATGTTTACTCTTAACTTATTCCATATTAGTTTACAACCCATATGTGTTAACTCCACAATCATTATTGCCTTAGCCCAGGGCTTTGATTTAACACAACCCAAGTACCAGTAAGATATGTCCCCTTAAATCACTTAGGGTGATGAATCCTTTTTGGACAACTCATTCACCTTTGTATATTTCATATCTTACCCAAAGCCACTCTTATTTTGGCATCCATCCATTGTGAACCCATTTTTTACGATCCTTAAGCATGATAATTCACATACAAGGTGACCTAGTGTTACAAGTCTAAGGACCACTTACACTACTAACACATGAGAATACTTTTCATAAACACTTAAGTGAAATACCAAATTGAACTTTCATGGTGGGTCAAGGTTAGTGAAGTTCTTCTCATAACAAGCACCAATATGATATCCCTAAGTATCTCTATACTTTAACTTATGAGACCAGTTGCATGCGTTAAATGCATGAAGGCTGAAAATATACCAGTCTCTATGCATTGTTAATGCCCTTTCTTGACAATACGATGACTAAGAACATTTTTAGAAATAGGGGCTTTGATGCATAAGGATCTGACAGTTGTAACTCATTATAATTCTTTTGCAAAGCCAATGTGTTTCATGGGTTTTATCTTTATATTTATAACAATTATTTAAAATAAATTTTATGGATAAAGAAATACCTCATTAACATTAATATAATTAGAATGTTTATTACATGAAATCTTTAAATGCTAGTGCATTACAAGCTTACATGATTGGCTTATAGGATTAACACCAACATATAGGAGCTTAAGACATCATTTTAAAGCTAAAAGAATTGTTAAATAAGGAAAGACATATTGAGAGGCTTGATATCTCAAAAGATTATTCTAAACTAAGATGTCAGAAGGTACCTTAGTAAGGACTCACATGTTGAAAATGATAGCATGGTTTACATGTCTTGAAGAGTTGGGTTGAGTTATAGACCATAAATTATCCATTGATCTAGTTTTTTCCTCTCTACCTCCTAGCTCTACCCAATTTGTGTTAAATTTCAACATGAACCATCTTTAAACAGCCTTTCTATGTTTACTGAACATGTTGACTATGATAAAGAAGTCCATCACTAATGAAAAGGTTGTCCAATCTAAGTGTTTTTTCCTTTAAATTTACTAAAAAGAAAAAGAAGGAATCAAAATGGGACATGCTTAAATAGTTTGAAGCTAATTAGTGGAGTCAAGGTAAAAATGGGAAAGGACAAAAAGACCTACCATCACTAAAAAAGGTCAGTCATTAGAGGAGGAACTACAAGGAGTACCTTGAGACAGTAAAAAAAAAGATGAAAAAAGTTTCCACCTAAAATATAAACCCTTAAATCATTTACTTCTTTTTTGGTGTATGATACCTAGCTGTTGGTACTAAATATGTTTGACATATTGTGTGAACCTAGGACAAAGAGAAAGAGCAAGCTAAATGATGATGGACCAATGATGAGGAAGTAACTTAGTTGATGCTGATCAAGCTTGCTGTGATTATGATAGTTATTAAGAACTTATATTGTATGATTTATTATATTTTGAAACAGTAGATGTTTTATGTTATTTTGACAATCATAGACCGATTATGATATTTTAGGATAATGTTGAGAACATATATCTATTATTATTGGCATATAGATGCCCAGCTACTTTTATTTCCTCAATTAAATAAATCATAGTAGATATTTTCTACAAACTTTGTCTATCATATGGTATATATTAATATATGTCAAAGGCCTAAATCAACTTAAATTAAAATACAAAATGAGATTTTGAATTCTCTACAAGAATATTATGTAACTAGGATTTAGTAGGAGCAAACATTAATTATAAAAAGTTAATAATCATGATTAAGTGAAAAGTCATAAACACTTGGATGTAAATTTAGAAAATGTTCAAAAATAAAGGTTACATATTTATCTATGGGCCATTAAACAAATCATTTTGTTTTAGGCTTGCAAAAATGATTACATTAGATTGTTAGCTATTAAGCTAATCAGTTGATTCAATAGTGATAAGACAACTAAACTATATGACTTGAATCGAGGTCTTATTTTGATCCAAACAGTCTAATGACTCAATAATAGAGATTATTGCATATGAATGAACATATTCTCCAAAGAAGACACTAAGAGCAATATAATTGTTTCAAGTACAAGTAGGAGATATTGGTGAATGCACTTGAATCAATCAAATTGGGACAAAGAAGATATACAGTTAATTAACTACAAATTAGTAACTAGCTTGAGTAACATAAGGTTTTCCTTCATGTTAATGCATAATTGACTACCATGAATCACTAATTAGATGAAACCCATGAAGCTTCAAAGGTCATGCAAAGGAACTAAAAAATATTATAATTATGAGATCCTTATGCATCAAAGCCAAGTTCCTTAAAATGTTCTTAGTCATCGTATTATCAAGATAAGGCATTGGCAATGCCCTAAAAACTAGCACATATTATACCTTATTACTTATGAAGTAATTAACTGATCTCATAGGTTAAAGTATGCAATATATGTAAGAAGGCATAAGGGTGCTTGTTTGATGGAAATAAGTTCATTGAACCTAGCCTATATGAGAACTCCATTTGGTATTTGTCACTTAATTGTTTGTAGAATATGTTCTCATGTGCCACTTGTGCATAATAGTCTTTGGAGTTATGATACTAAGTCATCTCTTATGGGAAGTGCCATATTTAGGGATCATAAATGGATCCATGATAGATAAATGCCAAAAGAAAGGTGGTTTTATGTATGGCACGAAGCACCAGGTAGATGAGCGATCTAAAAAAGATTCACCACTCTCAGTGACATTAGAGACGTATCCCGAATGATCTTAACTAAGGTTAATTGGAATAAAGTCTCTAGTCAAGGCATACTGAATTATGAGCAATCATTCCTCATATATTCATGATGCTAATCATAAGTTGTAAGATCTAACATAGATTGAAGCATGAGTAAACACTGAACCATGCTCATGTTCATTTTAGGATATATGGCAAAATGACTGTATTACACTAATAGGCTGGTTACTGAAAAGTTTCAATGAGGTCACATTAAGTCTTCAATGTTTAGGTGGTCAAGATGGGTTGCTAAATCCCGCTCTTGATCTATGAACATGATTAATTATATTAATTAAGTTCATTGCCAATATGTCAGAAACCTAACAAGTCACACATAATGATATGGAACTGTTAGATTAAATCCAGGATTTAATTCAGTTTTACTTAATTAAATAAAAGGTACATTAAGTGGAGGGCTTAATTGAATAGTTCAATCAAGATTTAATTTAAGACATAAAATTAGATTTATGAAATCTAAATTATTTTGTCTTTTTAAGACATGATGGAGAATATTGCCTTATGTAGATAATGTCTAAATTAGGACATACCATGTCCTAATTGGCAAGTAATGTCTTGGCCGATTATCCCTTAGATAATCTTTTGATATATTAATTTGTTAGATAATTAATATTAAACAAGACTAATATTGAATTAAAATTGTTTTAATTAAATATGAATTTTGTTAAGATAAAATTCATTAATGGATAGTTTGCTTAGCCAAATAAGTTTATTCCTATTTATTGTATATTTATAATTATTTGATAATTATACTCATAAGATAAAGTATGGTAATTTATTTAGATAAATTTAAAGTCTGATTTGCTGAATCAAAGTCCTAGCCAACTAGCAAATACTGCATCATGTTTGGCTTTGTATCAAATTAAGCTTAAGCCATTTTATCTTCACTGTACCAATGCATGCTCATTGGATGAGCACAGTTCAACCAAAGTTACTTGGAGTTGGTTAGTGGATCAAATTTAAATTACTTAAATGTGAAAGAGTTTCACATTGTCAGGTAATTTAAAGTTGATTAAAACTTTCCCTTGATAGGATTAAGGTGAATTTGGCAAACTATAGGATTTAAAGTTTAATGAACCTAGACACTTTGAGATTTTTGATAAGTGATCAAGAAGTGAGAAAAATAATTCTCTCTCTTTTTCTCACTATATTCACTCCTAAAGAAGGAAAGCCACCAGATCTCCACCTTTTTGCCTCCCTATGAACTAATTCGTCGATCCTTTTTAGTGCAAACACTATCCTAGAAACGTTATTGGGTCATGTGAAGGAAGAAGACACTCATAGATTCCTTTTGGTTAAGGCCTTACAAGCTGTCTAACTAACACTAGAGAACCATTAGGTCTACAGAAGGTTCAAACTGCCATCCATGTGGATCACCTTTAAAGGTAAGATATGCGTGCTACTTGTGAACTTAAAATCCTTTTAGGGAGCTTTTGTTGCCACTCACTAAGTGTCTTTAGGATTTGATTTAAATCCAGATAACGATATGTTAGAGCCAGTAATCCCTCATCAGATGAATGATTAAATTTTGTTAAATTTTAAGATGTTCTACTACAGATAATTCCATCCTTATAGATCTATAAGGAAGTTTGGTTTTTTTTTAATGTTTTAGTCTTTTGCTATTATTTTATGTTATTTTGTTAATTTTGAAATATGATATTTGCATAAGGCTGGACTTTACTAGGGTATATATCCCTTCAAGATATTAGTTATAATAAAAGGTCTTATCTAACGAGAATGTAACTTACCTAGAAATAACTAAAGGCTTGAGTGGAATAGAACTTTTTGCCCAACAACAAAGCTCTTTCTTGATATCATCTTCTCACGGAAAGCCTTAGCCTTTTCCTTATAAATCTTGGAGCTTCATGGGCATTATTTCTTATCTTCTCAAGTTCTTACAATTGAAGATTCCTTTGAATATCCGTTGCATCATCCCCATGTTCCATTGCATTGTCCTCAAATATGCCATATGTTCTAATTCAACTAGAGATGTCATGGCTTGCCATAAACCAACAGATAAGAAGACATACAAATAGGAGTCTTATATGTTGTTCAATAAGCCCAAAATGCATCATGAAGGAATAAACTCTAATCTTTCCATTTAGGTTAACCGTCTTTTTAAGGATGGACTTCATTTCTCGATTTAATATTTCAGTTTGCCTATTAATTTGTGGATGAAATGTATTGGAGACTGTTGTAATATGCTAAGATGGGAGTAAGTTGTCAGCATGAATCACACACTTGCCTTAACCTTAAATGGCCATTACAAAATGATCAATTAACTTGGAGTCACCACTAATCTATTTTGGCTAGGTGAGACTAGTTACCTACCAAAATTTGCCTTTTGAAGGTTATGAAACCTTCAAAAACAAACTCCGAAGTCTGCATAAAAGCCAAAGATTCATATGAAAAGCATTTAAGAGTTGGTTATGCATGGAGTGAAACATGTTCCCTCTATGATGCCCATAAAATGGTACCTATTAATTGCATATTATCCTAAATCTTGATTATAATCTATTTTAATTTTTCATAATAATTTATTCTAATTTCAAGTAAATCGGGTTTTAATTAATTTTGCAAATCAAAATATTTTTCATACCTCTTTGGATAGCCTAAAGGAATACAAAAGTTTTATTTCTTAGGAAAATCAAAAATTTTGATTTAACCCATTTAAAAAGGATATTTCGTTGATTAAAATAATCGATGAGATAACTTTCATATGCTTCAAGTGGTGAGAAGCCGAAGGAAGTTCATGATCCATTGCACCTAAGACTTCTACCATGGTTGGCTATTTAAAGTCTTCACATTTCTTTTTATTTATTGGTTTTCTTGTTTGGTTATTGAATCCATAACAGTATTTGTATGTTCTAGTCAAGGTTTTCTTAGAAATAATTTGTGAACTGTGATATTTCTGTCAAATATTTGTAAGTAAGTTCAAAGGTTTCCGAGTATCTTTTATGGTTCTTTATTTTTCTTGTCAATCAATTAACTTGCTATCACTTGAAGATATTTCTTGTTGTTTCTAGTGACTCCAACACAAATACTTTACCATATAGTTTTTTATTTTTACTATATTTGAGCTTGTAGTTTGCTAAAAATTGAAATTTTGATTATTGAAATTATGAGTTTTAAATTCTATCAACAAATCACACGGTGATTGATTACTTTATTAATATGTCATGAGTTGTTACATTATGCTTAAAATTTGATATAGTATACTTCACAGTTTTCCTTAATTATTCAAAGTACTTTATATACTTTTCCTATATTTTCTAAAGTAGAACAATTTGTATAGTATCAAAATTTTATGGCTTAAAAGCCTAGTAGTATAGTGAATTAAAATTTGATATAATTAAATTCAAAATAGTGATTACAACATCTGCTATTCATGAGTTACAAGCAAAGCCTAAGGATAAGGGAAGCCAAGAAATGATATATATAAGACTAAGTATGCATATTTATACAAACATGCATGCAATTTAGTCTAAACTTGAAGCAAAACAAATAAATGCTTCATAAGCATATTTATTCATATAATATTATATTTTATTATGTTATATTATATTATATTATATTATAAAAAGAAAGTTTGCATTTTGTTTAAGTTTAGCAATGAAAATAAAAGGTTGTTGAAAATGATCAAAAACTTTATTCAAATGTGGAAAAAACACTAGCAACCATTTTGCATTTTAGTAAAAAGAAAGCAACATGAAACATGACATAAATACATTAATGTTTCAAGATTTATATAATACAAATTATAAATGTATTAAAATTTATTTTTAAATATAAAATAATTTAAAAATGATTATGACATGAGAAAATATAAAAATTTTTTAAACAAAAGAATACTCTCTTCAAATAAGTAAATAGAATAAAATTTATATATATATATATATATGTAACAACTTGAATAAGATTATGAAAAAATCGCACAAATATAGGCAAATTTTGGAAATTTAATCAAGCTTCAGCCATTATATCAATTAATCGACAAATTAAAAAAAAAAACTTCAATTTCTCACAAACAAAGTGGTATTAAATAACAACCAAATATTATCACATTAGATTTGATGCACTTTATAAAGAAAAGTTAGACTTTTTCCGATCAACACCAATATAATAGTTCACATTTTACGCTCAAAGGCAAATCAAAAACGTTGAAGGCAATGTTTTCACTTAGTTTGTTTTCATTAACCTAATTACCCCTCAATCCCTCGATTGATGGATTAATTGAGGGCATAATTTTTATATTCTTGTGTAAGATGCTATTTGTTTATTCCCAATATGCATGTTCAATCAACAATTATGTAGTTTGTTGATTTAGAGTGCTAGACTTCTAATTTTAATTATTAAAAATAATTCCAACTATAAAAAAAAAAATACGTGCCCAAATTAAAGGTTTTATTCTGCTACTTGTTTGTGTGTAAACACAAGTTCAAAAAGCTTTTTGTAGTCTGACTTTAGTATAAAAAACTACACGTATTTTCAATCAATTAGGCATGCACTTTTTAATATGCGCAAAACAACATGCCTAATTTGTTTCAATAATGTAGGGATAACCACTTTGTTTAACTTGTTCAGGAGTCGGGTTACTATTTAAATTCAAAGATTTACCTAATATTTGAGAGGGTGTGAACAAAAATATTAAGTATGAAAATAAGCTTGGGTAAAAAAAATTAGACCCAATTCAAAATGAGCCGCGCTTAGCTCTAACTTTAAGTCTCAAGTTTGGCCTGACCTATTTTACTATTACATAATATATATTAATTTTATATGTTATATCATTTTTATTATATAAAAATATATATGTAATATTATAGTGTAAAAAATTAGGTCAAATTATTTATATTTTGAAACTTAATAAAAGAAACAAATTAAATTTATAAGGATTAAATTTTAAAAATATATATTTTAAAAAATAAATTATAAAAATTTTTGTGCTAGCCTAAGTGGACTTGGACTGTCCATTTACAAATATGAGCGGGCGTAGACAAAATTCGAAATCCATATTTTGAGCTGGGTTGGGCTTGGATAAGCATGTTTAATATTGACATCATGCTTAAACCAGACCCGAGCCCGATCTAACCTAACCTATGAATATCTCTACTTTGTTTATACATTGCTTTTGGAAGTTAATATGCCTAAACGAATTAGACGTGCTGTTTTCAATCAATATCAAAGGTTATTAATAAATAGAATAAATAATAATTCAAATCGATTAGAGTTAGTTTGAATTAAAAAAAATTATGTTAGAATACAATCTAATACCTAGTATTCCTCCACCATATTGGCATTTGCCCATTAAGATATTTTAACATGAAAATTTAAATGTTCCTTAATAGTCTAAACTTTTTTGACAAATAAAAAACTAAAAAGAAAATAAATAAATAAAAGGCTATTAAAATTGAAATTTTCTTATGGGGGCACGGTAGACCTGATAATTTTTGTATTCATGTGTTTGCTATGTAATAATCGTATTTAAAGTATTTTATATTTATATAAATTTTGAAACATAATAATTTATATTTTATAAATTTTGAGACATATTTTCATGTTGTTTAGTATTTTAATTATTTTATATGTATTATAAATAAAGCAGGTTTAAATTAAAATATTAATCAAAATTGCTCCAATCTATGGAAGAAATAAATTAGGATTCAATCCAATTCTGAAGCCCAACCTAACTTATAAGCTTGAATTATTATTCAAAAAATATTAAAAATATTTTATATTAATATCTATGTATATAATTAAATTTTAATAAAAAAATTTTATTAATTAAATAATGATTCAAATCAGGCTTGTCAGGTTGGGTGAGCTACCTAGGCTAGGATTACTTCCAAACTAGTGTTATGCTCCTGCTTCACCAAGAGATTATTTTTATTTTATAAATTTTAATTATTATTAATAAAAAATTAATTATAAATTAAATTTTATTACATAATAAATATGTATTTGAAATTAAATATAAATTTCAATTGATTTGAAATTATCGAACAAATTTATTATTTTAAATACATCATTTAAAAATAAAATAATTAATAATATATTTTAAATTTTTATATTTTTATTAAATAATATTTATTTATTTAAATTTGATATAGATTTTAAATCGATCCATGAGTTAAAGTGTGAATCAATCACTTTAAATGCATCATTTAAAAATAAAATTAAAATAATTATTAAAATAAATGTTTTTAAACTTTTCTCACTAGTCGGCTCGAGTATCAATCGTAAACTGACATTCTAGTTAACATGTGAATTAATCCTTTTAAATAAACTTTTAAAATAAAAATAAAAATAATTAATAAAATAAATTTTTATTTTATTCATTAGCAAATTTGGTATGGATTCTAAATTGATCTGTGAATCAATGTGCAGACCAATTCTTGAAATACATCATTTAAAAATAAAATAAAAATAATTAATAAGATAAAAATTTCTTACCCAAGGAGTCGACCCCCATTTTTTTTTTTTAAGGAAGACAATAGCAATAAATAAAAATAAAGATAAAAAGATAATTACAATATCGTTATTAATAATTCTAATATTTTTTTTTGAAATTATTTTTTTAGTTTCAAAATAACCTTACAAATTTAAAAAAAACTCATTAAGTCCTAAGAACTCAAAAATCATATATTGTATAGAAAATTTTGCTCTCAACACACTCCTCTTTTTATGTTACCTACTATCTAAGTAGGTGGTCACTCAAATTTGATGACATGGAGATATCAGAGGTTAAATAATAGGAACAAATTATACTTAAATCATTGGTCACTCAAATTATACATATTATAATAAAAATAAATTAAACTTAAAATCATATTTAGAACAGGTAACTAATTAATTTAGTAAGTATTACTTAAATAATAAATGATACATAAATAAAGATAACATTAAAAATTTTGATTTAAATTCAAGATAAAATCTTTGCTCTTATCTCATGCTTTTTTATATTGTTTTATTATGAAAAAAGAAATTTAAAAGGAAGATCAAAACAAGAGTTTTTTTTTTCTTTTTCAGTTTTTATTCATTTTTTCTATATATATATATATATATATATTTCCTGTTGATGAAAACATAAATTAATTTTTTCTTTACCCTTTTGTTTTAGTCTTCCAAGGTCTGGATAGTTTCCGCCACGATAGTTATCATTGAAGTCGTCATCGTAAGCAAGAAAGAATTAAGATGACGAAAAAATAATGGAAGATAAATTAGATCATTCTCGGCCCGAGTGAGAATTAGATGTAGCAATTGGACGGATTCGAGCAGATTCGATTAGAGCAGGGTCATTTCGAATTTAAATTTTTCAAATTCGAGTTGATTTAGGTTAGATTTCTTTTAGGTTCGGATTTGTTTGAGTTCGAGTATGTTTTACATCATTCTTTATTTTACGTTAAATATAATCACTTTTACATATTTTTGAATTCTAAGCTCGGACCTGAATTTGGCTTGATCCGACTCAAAAAAATGTTAGTTTGTTTCCATAAGCCTAGTCGCGATCCGAAAAAATTTTGAATTCTAAGCCCAAGGTTGAATTTGGCCTGGCTCATCCATTTAAGCATAAATCACTATTTATAATATTAAAAAATTATTTTTATATTAATATTTATATATTTTATAATTAAATTTAAATAAAATATATTATTTTATTTTAAAAAATACTGTTTCGGGTCAAGCCTACCTAAAACATAAAATTTGAAACCCAAACTGATCATGTCAAGCTTATTGGGCTAGGCAAGCTCATGGACAGGTCTAGTTGCTAGTCTAAAATGTAATTTTTTCTTTTTTTAAATTTTTGATATGATATTATCTATTATGGCTCTCATATTTTTTAATTTACCTTATTACTTTGTTATACGATTATGAGACTCTAATTATAATTACTTGAAATAATAATAATAATAATAATAATAATAATAAACTTTCAATATTCAATGAGTTTAACTAATTTAATTAAAGAAAGTGTGACAAATAGAAGATATACTTCATTAATAATGTTTTCAGAGCTAATGATATAATTTACTTTTTGATAAATTATTATTTTATCATATTTAGACTTGCTCAAGGATTGGTTGGGTTTGGGCCCGTATTCTCATATTTTTGTTTCAGACTAGCCTAGCCTGACTCGAAACAATGATTTTAAATTAAAAAAACATATATTTTATTTAAATTTAGTTATACAATATATAAATATTAATAAAAAATATTTTTAATATAATGAACAGTAATTCTGACCTAAACTAGTAGGTCTGGACATGTTAAATAACGGCATGAGCTTATGATTTAAAAAAAAAAATTAAGACTGTGGCCCACCCGATCCATAAGCAGGTTTAATCATATATAAAATATAAATTAAGTTTTTAATATTTAATTAAATTATTAAAAGAATATTAAAATAAAATTGATAATTAAAGTTTTTGTTTTATAAAAAATTATTTAATTATAATTTCATCATATTTATTTTTAATATTAAATTTAAGTTCGAATTTGTTCAGGTTTGAACCATTTTGGGTTTGAATTTTTTTGAGTTTGGACCATTAATTTTTTGATTAAATCATGTTCAGTTCAAATTTAAGCTTGAATTTTTTGGATGAATTTTTGACTTTAAGTTTATTTTATGACCTCTAGTAAGAATTGATCTTGAGACCCCCATATGGGTTTCATATACCTTTGCAGTGCCATTGCAATGGAAAGGTTAAAATGAGACAACTACTAATATTAACCAAGAAAAAAACAAAATGCTAAGTTTTTACTATTTTATTTAAATAAATTGTAATATTTTTATCACATAAAAATATATCTTTTAACTTTTAATTTTTATTGAGATAAACTCTTTACTTTTAAACTTTAATTTATATCTAAATAAGTTTTTAATCTTTAAATTCATATTTAAATAAATTTAAACATAAATCAACATTTTATTTAAAATAAAAACTTAATTAAATACAAATCAAAAGGAAATGATTTTTTAGGTATAACAAAAATATATAAGTTTACTTATAAAGTGAAATAGTTTAAAATGTTTTTTAACCTTTAACATATATTCATTACATTTAAAATAAAAATTTATTTTAATACAAATTAAAAAATTTTTTATTCAGATATAAATAAAAGAAAAAAATTGAAATAAGTTTTTTTTCCCCTTTAATTAGTGTTTTAGACTGATTGAAAGACTTCGAACTGGGTCAAATGGGTTGGACCAACCGTTTGAATTGAGTATTGGCCCAATCAATAATAGGATTTAGAACCATTGACAGCAGCAAAGCAAAAATAAGAAAGAAGAAAAAAACCCAAAAGTAAAAGGGCGGTAAGCAAGCTATCATCTTCCTCTTCTTCGGTCTTGCAGTTATTTAGCCGCAGCACTGCTGGAAGCCCCTACTTTCCAGCAGAAATTTCGAGCAATGGGTTACGTGCAGGAAGCTCGTGAAAATCACGTCAAGAAGAAAGTTGAGGAAGGTATGGGTATCCTCCCTCCTGAAAAAAAAGGGGGGAAAAAAAACGCATTTCTCATCAAACCCCTGTTTTTGTTTATTTCGACGAATTCTTTCTATCAAAAGAAAAAAAAATGAAGATTTGGTTCTAAAAATAATTGTGAAATGAGTTAATCTGTGTTTGTCCAGCTTTGAGGAGCAAGATGAAGCAGAAGGCACTAAAAGAATGTGATCAATACACTTCGAAATATGCGCAATGTGCTGCTGGGAGGACTATTTCTATTGTATGGCAATGTCGTAAACAAGCTAAAGAATTAAATGATTGTCTTCATCAATTGTAAGTTCTTTCTTTTTTTCTCCTTAATTTTTTTAATAAAGAAAAAACTTGGAATAATATGTCTATAACGTCTTTTCTTTTTTCTTCATACTGCCCTTTGTCCCTTAAGCATGTTTGGTTTAGAAATGTGGTTGTTGACTTGCAGGTTTGATTGAGAAATTTGAGCTGTTGATTAGACAATTATGTCAGGAAATTTGGAGATGTCTAGTGGTGTATCTATTATTTGTACTTTAAAGATGGCTCAGAGTTAGTTTAATGGTGCTTGTCATGCTCAAAATAGCAATATTGATGGCTAGGGTGGTGGCTGATAGGATTCTAGTGTATTTAGGGATAGCAATAATTTTTTAGGAATGTTGTTGAGGGTTATCGGAACAATGGATTCCGAAATGTAGTATTTTACAATGCAAGCATTTTAAAATCCTTGCATTTTTTTAATAAATATCCTCCTTGCCTTTGGTGGCATGTCCGTCGCTATTGACTGGGTTTGTTCATGGTTCTCAACTTCTTACCCCGAGAAAAGATGCCATTAAATTGTGCCAAAGAGAACCACATTCTTAATGATGATAAGGGAAGTTTGACTTAAAAAATGTGATCTCTTGGTTAGTTCTGTCAATATTTAAGGTTATGCACTTGCTTCTACCTCCTAAGCTTTGTGACATAAGTTGTTTCTCAATCAGATTATTTATTACCTCTAGTATATTGAAGGCTAATTATTGCTGATGAATATCACATGCTTGGTTTAAAGTGTAAAGTTCAAGTTTAGCTTAAGTTGGATTGTTCCTATATGTGTGATCAGAAGACATTTCGCATCTTGATTTATTTAATCTAGGTATTAGCAAAGTGAAAAGAAATAGAAAGGCTATAATCTCTTATTTGAAACTATAATTATAAATAATGTAAGAGCTAGACATTTAATTGCAAATAAAATGGCTTATTCTCATTTTAGATAAAATTGTTTCTTGTTTACTTCATCCCTTAAAATTTGCGATTTTTCAGATTGGACTTTCTTGAGATAGTTTTCTTGGTCCTTTTCATACATTAGTTTCTACTACGTAATTACACGTATAATTGGCCTAAGAATTTCTTCTAGTTAGCATTTACCCGATGGGACACATTTGTAGCCATGTATGACTGGTACCCTAGATTGGATAACAGTTGGGGTAGGGTATTACAACAATCCATTATTGTACCATGGACCCCTTATATTTTTATAAGATTGTGGAGTTTTATTGAAAAGAAAAAAAAAACATAAAAAATAGGTTTTATAAGCAAACTAGGGATATAACTTGGAAAAAAAAAAGTTAACTTTGTAGCAAATTATCTTACCTAAAATAAAAAATATGTCCATGCATCTTCTGTAGAATAAAAAGTAGCAGATATGAAGTTTGAAGTTTTGAAAACATTGCTTAATTTCACTTTCAAGGTGTAAAGAAACCATGAGATTTAGAATTTGTCTGTTACAAGACCCTACAACTTATGCACTTTAGATTCATTCTTTTATCAATTAATGAATTTGGATGATTGTGATTTAATCATTGAAAAAAGTTTAAACACAAACTTATGATATTTTTAAGGGCTAGAATGTAAAATAATTTGGATTGATCTAGATTATCTCTAACTCTATAATCTGTTAACCAAAACCCCTGAAAATTGTAAGTTGGATTGACTTTTGTATGAAAAGCTAGTTGAGGAAAAAAATATATCTATCAAACAAAATTGGATTTCGAGTTCCTAAGCCAAGATTTCATTTTTGCTGAAGGCTGACCATGTTGTCTGGCAACAATCCCCTTGAATGCTATAGAAAGAATTACTAGGTCAACATCCTAGTATAGCTCTCAGTCAAGCATGCTATATGGTTCTTATGGGATCTAGGTGTTACAATCGTGATACTATTTTGATTGTAGTAAGATCTTAATTCTCTTTTCAGACCAAGATTCGTATCCAACTATTGACATTTTACAGGATTCAATTTAAAAATGTAATGTTGAGGCCTAAGCATGATTTGCCCTACAATGGGCTGTGAAATGCTATGCTATTGATTGTAATGCCTTAGGCCCAAGTACCATGTCTTAACAACTATTTAGCTCCAAACTGCCACCCCTGAAAGTTTGAGCTCAATTTGCTAATAGCCACTAACTTAACCCTTGTTTGGGACTTATGAATAACATTCACGTCTGGTGTGAAATGTGGTATGATGATTTGGGATTTTGGGTGCAACCATCAAAACATGCATTGCCTTGAAGAGAATGAGACATCTTAGCTTGGGAATTCAAAATCCAATTTTGCTTGATTCATTAGAAAATAGGTTCAACTTGCTTTGTTTACTATGATCCACCAATCCACTTGTTATGATTGCATTTATTGCAGATTTTTTTTTTGATAATGTTCATGAACCCACTATAAGTTCTACTTTAACAAAATTAAGAACAAATCTAAACTTCATAAAATTTAGGGTTTTCTAAAAATTTTAATAAGATGATTGTTTTATACACAGTCAAAACTGAAATCCAACTCCGCTTTCTGATTTTCAAATCTTTCTTTGCACAGGTATCTTCCCCTATAGAAACAAGATGGCTTATGAACATTCTTTTGTTTGTCTGTAGGTTAATTTGTCTACTAGTTTAACTTATTTGCAACTCTAGTTTGTTATACATCCCTTTGTTCATAAATTTATTTGAATAAAAACTTCTAGGTAATTATAAATAATGAAACGATGCCATGCTATTCTAGTGGGCTATTGTGTAATACTCTAATCCAATGGCTTATTCTGATACCCTAGGCCACATTATATATATATGTGTGTGTGTGTGAATGATAAGACCCATAGAAGAGATCAAGTCTCACAAGACCAGCAAGTTGAGTTTAAACTTTTTTGGTCAGTGGTTTCAACCGAAAAAGCTGTTTGACTACTGATGCTTGGGCCCTGGGCATTAAGTATACATGTCAATTGTTACGCATTGCGTATTATGTGTCAAGTATGTTTTATGTGACTTTGTAGTCATTGCAATATGTGGCCCCAAAATCTTAGTGGCAGCTTGGGGGTGAAATGAGAAATGAAAAGAATGTCCTAATTCCTCAAATTGGTATGGTTGAAAGAAAGTAGGTTTTTCACATTTTCCATCTTTGTATGGAAAGTCATTGCTCAGTTACTTTAGAATGATGGTGGTTATTTTGCTACCTTTTTCGTTGTTTTGGTTTCCTTTTTCTTTATTACATCAAGCGCTTGCTGAGAAAATTGAATTGAGAAATATGCATGTATATGTAGATATATATATATATATATATATATATATGCCTGCATGGATGGATGGATGGATGGATTATCCATGAGGACTGGCTAACTTGAACATTAACAGACACAGATGCAAATTATGAGGGGCTGTGAATGATGTAGATTGAACGAAGTCGTATCTCACCTTTTTTTTTTAATGACAGCACCAACGATGGTGTACTGGAAGAAATGAAGAGGGAATACATGCTTCAGGAAAATCAGAAAGGATCTGCAAGAGTCTAAGCTTGTACCCTTTCCAATGGTGGCTACAATAGTCTTGTAGAGAAGTATTCAGCGTACAACTTGTTTGCCTTGATCCATACACTTGCCTTGGAACTGTTATGCTTTACCCATCTAGCTTTTTCTTCAGAAATATGCAGTTATGTAGGGCTTATATATATATATATATATATATATGTTAATGTGGGATGCAGGTTCCTTTCTCCAATTGTTGAATAATTAATGCATTAAATCGTGGGATCTACTTGGAATTTTTGTTTGAGATTTTGGAATCTCTGCTGACTAAACCGGATGTTGTATGTTTGTTAGAGTAGATTAACTTAGGTGTTAATTCATCTTCTCTTCTCTTCTCTTCTCGTGTGTTATTTTCATTCCTTGCATATATATATATATATATATGCATGGATTATAGTTTTGAAATGGGTGGGGTATAACTCATCATCAAACTCCACTTGTTTTGTGGGGCATGGGCCATCATCAGATAAAGTAGAAGATAAATGTGAATTGTTTGGTAAAACAACATTTGGCCATCAAATCAAATCGATCGTACTGTCTGTCTGCAAATGGCTGAACTTGGGAAGGGTTGGATTAAATAATCTTTTTACCTAGTGTTTCAAACTCACTTCCATGCCTCACTGACTCAGGTTATTTTGTATCAGTCGTCAACTTGATATTATTATTATTCAAGGTTCAATAATTTCATTCAAATCCATTCATTTCTTTACGTCATTTGCATTCAATTCAAGTTGCAAGTCCTGGTTTTAATTAATATAAAAGTAATAGATAAAAGGAAATGCACTTTTCCTCCTAAAACTAAAAGTATATCTAATATCCAATAAACATCCTCCCTTCACAAAAACAAACAACCAACCAACCTAGTTTTCATTACAAAACAAAAATCACTCCCACGACCACCCCACAAATGCTTGTTTTAAACTGAAGTTGGCTTATTAACTTTACGTTGGCTTCCGCATGTTTCTACCGACCCCAATCACTTCACCAACAGCAACTGTGATGCTATTACAGGCCTGAAATAAACACCCAAAGTTAATTTACTCAATCAGTCCAAACCCAGACCACAAAAAACAAGATAATAATAATAATATTATTATTATTATTATCCGCGACAGATAATGTCTTTGCCCCAACTTCCATACTAAACCTGATGAATCATATTCAGAGTGGCAACTGCCCAAGTAAAGAATTGGTGAAAGAGGAAAAAGATATACCAAAGGAGATAACTGTTACATACCCGGAGTTAATAATTTGGCACTTAACGGAGTCATTATCAAATATACCCTCCATTTGAGGGTCCATTGGTTCTCTTATCTGATGATTCAGATCCACGATATTACCTCTGTCGTGCTCTCCCTGGATCATGAGTCAGATGGAGATGAGATAAGATGAGATGAGAAGGCTCATAAGTCAGTAGTCATATGTTGCTCTACCTTCTACTTCTTAAAAGAGGTCCAAAAAAAGGAAATCTAATGAAAATGAAGAAAAAAGGTGAAATGCAAGAAAATTATTAAAAAAAAGGAAATATCAATTATCAAAATTTACTATTATACCCTTAATTAGACAAAATTTTCGTCCCCACCTTTCCCTCTCTCTCAATAGTAACAGAGAAGAAGCTCACCTGAAACGGCTCTTCTTTCAAATTTTCTCTACTACCCAGTTTCAACCTCAACTTGATTTCTCATAAATTTCTGTTAGTAACCCTGTTCCGATCCCAATTAATAGAACCCGTTGTGTTTCGACCTAATTTGCATAGGTTTTTTGATTACATTTTCTTCTTTGTGTCGATCAATCTGGGGTTTCTTTGTTGTGGCGATATTGGTGTTTCCAGATTCTATAATTTCGGAAGAATGTTAAGGTATATGTTGGTATTGAATTTTTAGGAAAAAAATTGGTTTTCTTTTTGGGCATAATCTGTTTATGGTTAGTTCTAAATAAGATTTTATAATTGTAGGATTTAGGTATATGTTCAGTAGGACGTACGAAGATATCAAGGTCAAAATATATGTTGAGAAAAATTTATGTATGTTCATCAGGACATATTTATGTGTATCGTATTGAGAAAAAATTTGGAAATTGAAGATATATGTACAGTTGTTGGAGTTAGTGCTGCTCTAGGTATAAAGCTACTGTTGTGAGATACATTTTCCATGGAAGTGTTGCCCATGAATGCTGCAAACCTATTAGCTATGGCTACATATTTGGGGCAAGAGATGCTGCAATTGTTAAAACTTGGCAAACAAGATTAATTAACATAGAAAATTTTAAGTTATGACTTTTAGTATACAATGTATTATTAATTGGTAGTGAAATGGGATTATGATTTGCATGCATCGATGGCAAAATGTTTTAATTTTGAAAGATTATTGTCAATAGATATATATATATACATGGGTCTAGATTTATAATAGTATAATATTTGCAGGTGTAACATGAAACCAATGTGCACATGGATCGAAGCCATCATAGGAGAATAGAAAAAGAAAACAAAAGTTGAGCTAACGTTATTTTTCCTGATAGTATAAGGTTTAATGTATTAATATTTGCCATTTTTAGCTAACATGAGACCGTACAAAATTGTAGCCCCTTTGTAAAATAAGCACTCACTATAGCTAGGGTAGGTCGGTTATGTTAATGAATGAGGCTGTTATAGGTGACGATAGAAAGGAGAATGCAATTAAAGAAATAGGTTTTGATGGTTTTTTGAGTTTAAGAGTAATCTTTTTATGTCACCTTTGTGTATATGGTTGATTGAACATTTTGACACATTAAATAATGTTTTGACATGGTCGAACCATGTCATTGCAATTAGGGATGCCAATGTTAGTCTAGTGTTTGACATTCCCTCTAGTAGGGTAAAAGTTATTGAACAATTTATAGATGAAAATGATGAGATAAAGGCATGGTGCAGTAGAGTGTTGCCTTCAAATTAATTATTGGATGTTGAGGATCTGTTACGTACTATAACAGATTTAGATGATTGGAAAAGGTTGTTTGTATTGTATGTGATAGGGTCTATCCTAGTGCCAAGTAGTAGGGTGGAGGTTAATATGAAGCTCATGAAGCTCAATTTTGATCCAATGCAATCAAGGCAAACAATTGGGGTGGGTTTATGTTGAATCACCTAGTTGACGCTGTTAGGAAGCACAAAAAATAAAAACGAACAACATGGTTGACCGACTGCATCCTATTTCTCCAAGTGTCAAAAATTATGTTTTAGTGACTGATTTCAGTATATGACATTATCTTAGTAAGCTTAAATTGGAGATATAATATAGAATTTTTTTTGTATATGTTTTATTTAGATAGGGTTATTTTGTTCGAAATATGCATACCTCATGCTATGCCCTGGATAAGCAAATGGGATTATGACTTAGTCAAAAGATGCATATAGTTAAAGGAGATTGCGAGTTGCACAAAGATAATCTCCATGATATAATGGCACTGGCAAAGCTATCATCCTCACATGGAAATAATGGAATGCCAGATGCTACAAATGAAATGAAATGGCTGAGGCAGAGGGAGGTGACAACATCATTAGAGAGATAGAAGGATTCCTATCATGTCAATTTAGACCATTCAAGACTGGTTGCAGTTCTGCAGTATGTGCTGCCTTCTCCTTCAAAAGTCAGAATGTTTAAGGGGGTTGTAATTTTTAAGGATGAGGTATTATATATGGTAGAGAAAGAAATATGTGCTGATGCTAATATAAGCATGATTAGGAATTCTCCATGTGTTCGTAGGGCTGTTAGGGCTGCTACATCTTCGATCACCATATTGGGTTAGTTGGCCACTCGGTTCCTTGATAAAATTCAAAAGAGCTATGGTGGAGTATACATGGGATGAAAATTTACCCATGGAATGAGTTCAGCGTACATATTGTACATTAGTTGCATTTACATTTAGAAGCATTATAACGTGTCAATCACACTCTATTGTGGGGAATCGCTCTGCGAAATGTATGGCTGGGATCTAAGGACAAACATGTCATCCTTAGCGAAATTCAATTGGGTTAACAACATGGTATGTTAAACTTGTCTTTTGTACATATCGCATTAATTGAACATGTATATTTTCATGATGAACATAATAGTTTGTTTATCTACATATATTTTAGGTAGTGGAGATGTGTGTACGCGTGATTAATGCGAGAAAGTCTATGCAAGTAAGAAATCAAATCGGCGTCGGGTTGTTCTGACCTCCTAATTGGTGGTATGATTTTGATGTTGTGATGATATATACATTAGAATGCACACATTTCATTGAATGTTTGTTATTATAGTTAGCAAATGGTAATATGCAACGACGTTTTCATGTAGGGTGCGATACTGCACTATAATCCTAGAGGAAAGATAAGCCAACATGATGTCATGACTCATTTTGCTAACTTTATAGCAGTTGAACCATATAACATTTAAATAGCAAGAGCTTAATTGGTATGTATCTATTAAGCATATAAGATATTAAATTGTTTGCATATGTAAATAACTATGATTTATTTTTAATACTTTATATAATTATTAGATATGCTTACCATTTTGTCTAAACAATCATTGGGTTACATATTTCATTGATAAAGTCTCTTTTGAGATAGAAGTTATTAAGGTCGTAGTTAGGGAGGGATCACTTTCGATTCCTCAGACAATTGGTAATGTATAAGAAACATAATTTCTAGTGGTCTCGTCTAAGGTAATACCTTAAGGATAAAAGTTTACAATAATTCTGATGTTGATATATTTTCTCACTTACAGTAGAAGTTTTTACCTGCTTTGCTGCATGAGTTGAACCATCCAACTGCAGATGCTATTCAGTAGTACAAAGAGAGACATGTCCAATTAGAGTGGCAGTTAGATGATGAGTAAATCTTTAATCGCTTATCATAATATTAGTTTGGGTCCATTTTTTTGGTTTTGTGTTTATAGTGGGTTTAGACTAAACTAGTTTCTACGTTTTATTACAATTCTGATGACTATAGGGTATTTTTAATCAAGCATTTACAAGGTTGGAATGGCCAAATCACTTCACCATTGAATTGGGTGAGTATGCAGTGCATAAGATTCGCTCTTTACTTTTAGTCATAACCATTATTTGTGTGATAACAAACGCGTTGGCTTTTGAATAGGCTGATGCCAAGAAGTATAGATTGAAACTTATGACACAATTTATTTTGGACTCAAGGAATACAGAAGGATGGGGTACTAAGCTTGTTAACTAGTGTTTAAGGCATATAAAGTGTACATAGGATTGACATATACATTTCAAAATTAGTATAAGGTTTGTAAATGTTTATGATCACCAAAGCTACAGATTAAATTCTTTGAATGATGTACAGGAATGTTGTACATATTATACTATGTGATATCACTCCATTTTTCAATTTTTGTAATTATCTACTTGCACTTTTATATATCTTTGATATTAATCCATTTAAGCCAGCAGATAAATATATTAGCTATTATCCATACTATCTACATAGAGTCGGCTCCTAAAAAAGCATACTAATCTCTCATAGTATTGAATCAATGGTGCTAGCAAATCTCCTAACATAGAGTTTCAATGTATCAACGTATGGAAAATCAAGCTGTTGCAGAAACCTTACATTAATATGTCTTCCTCCTAACACCCTTTTCCTAAAATGATCACTGAAGCGTCATTCCTGCTTCAGAAAGTTAAAGTCATTTGTAAGTTGCCAAGGTCGAGCTTGTGTGAGGGGGTTAGTTCTATTATCGTTTACTACTGGGTCAATTGTCTGGTTCTGTTTTGCTTCAGGAGCCATCTTCTAAATGTAAGTGTTTGGTGCCATGGCTGATTTGGTGATTGACATTTTCATTTTTGATGAGTTTCAATGAAATGCAATGGTTACTATAACCTAAGGGTTTTATGTTTTAGGGGGTTTTAGGGAGTTGGCCCTTTAGTTCTAATTTTGTAAGGGGTGTCGATTCAAGCAGAATGTAGGAGTCGATTCTTAACCAATATGGAGCGAGTTCTTCTTAAGTGGGAATAGGGTTGTAAGTCAAATAAAGTCAATTCCCATCCTATGTGGGAGCTGGTTGTTCAAAGTCTTGAATGGGAAAGATTAAGAGGGAACTGGTTCCTGTATGAAACATAAAGTCGAATCCTTAGTTATGTGTGAGTCAATTCCTAAAAAAGCATAGAGTCGGTTCCCTAGTTATATCGGAGCCAGTTTTTGAAAAAGCATGGAGTTGGTTCTCTTGTTATGTGGGAGCTAGTTCCTAAAGAAGCAAGCAATCGGTTCCTTACTAATTTCTTCACAAATTATTCATAATTGTACACATTTCCCTGAAATGTTTATTTATAGAATTACTGAATGGATAAATATATAGATATTTAATTTAACTATATATGTAACATACAATAGCAAATACTTTATATCCATATATTGATAATGCATTTATATATAAATTATCATTATCATATTTTGGGTTTATATTCGAATCCAAATAAAAACTTGTAATAAAAAATATCTGTAATTATCTATTATTATTTAAAAGGGGTATCAATTTTAGTTCCAATAGAGTGAGTCATAATGGACTATGGTTGGAGCTGATTCCTTTGGTGTCAGCCTAGTTGGACTACATTGATTTTTTATGCCCCCGTTCAGTTTACTACAATGTCTTGTGCTATAAATCCATATGTCCACGCATATCCTCTTTGCTTTAGTTTGTCAAACTTTACTTATACTAAACTATGCCTTTCTTTGCGTACTTAGCAAGTTTCCTTCCAAATCGTCAAGCCACCGTTCCTTTCGTCACAAGTTTGTCTATATAGCATGGTATGGGTCAAAATTAACTCCTTTCACCATAATGTCCTACATGAATTTCTCTCTTTTTGCCTAACATTTAAGCTGTAACTACTATTTCCCTTTTTGAACTGCCCCATCATATCTCCTCAGATTTGGCGTGCATGACCTGTGTACAATTTGAAGTCCTTTTAACAATTATTTGCATGCACCATATCTTTAAAGAAGAATGTGGTGATTTCTATTCATAAAATTTCTTGTTGGTGGTGCTAAGTAATAACAAGAAGTCAGAGTTACACACATATATATTTGAGGGTTCCATTGTAAGCTTCGACTCAAATAAGGGTCATGTGTTAACGTATATAGTGTATGAAGAGTCCCCTTTGGATATTAACTTATGATGACTTCAGCCACTCAAAATAAACGAGTTTATTACTTTTGCCATATTAGTGGCAAGATCCTTGTTACCAACAACTCTATGGAATACCGTGGTGGATTAACAGTTAGGATGATGATTGATGAGAACACTACTATCTCAGAATTACGTAGACAGATTGGAGATTAACTGTCAATGAACATTGACCATTATATTTTTAGATATACATTGAAGTTTAACCCAACTTTGCTCATAGATTTGGTGAATGATGCTGGTTTGAAAGATTTGGTTGAGTTTGTGGCAGGAAGTCAAATTTGCATATATTCGATCATAGGGATTTTAATCCCCATAAAGACAACACAACATCCGCTCAACCCATTAATGCCATTTACTAAGTGTGAGTATGAAGAGTTGTCCCATTATTTCCTAATTTCACCTTCATTGATCGTTAGCATAATGAGCTCATAGTTTTTATTGTACACATGACATGTGCAGTGGACTTGCGAATAATAAAGGCTCACATAAAAACACTGTTGCAATGGATAGAACTAGTATAATTTCATTTGTTGATTGTGCATGGAATTTCAGCTTAACTGTTGCAATAAATTGTATCGCCTCTAAGAAAGATCAGTTCGTCAGTGGCATCTAGAAAGATAAAATCATTAGTAGTGCTCAAACTTTCGAAGATACACCTGCACTGAGGCTCGTGCTTTATCAGTATCGTTTGGCAAATGGATTTTCATATCCTTCAAGAAGAATAGCAAGTCATTCACAAGCGTCAACTACAGGGCAAAGGGATACCCTTGCCATCTAACAGTGCATAGGATGGAAGCAATAGAATTTATGGTAGTGGGTACCTTTATAGATCAACACAACCACAATGCATAAGATACGATTCATGGAGGACCTTAAACGAAGTCCAAGTTTGTTGCAGTAGAAAAATTAAGTTTACAGCCTGACACTACTCCACATTAAATTCTGTATAGTGTTTAAAGCCGATTGTGAAATTCGAATGACATACAAATAGGTTTGGTTATGCAAAAGCAATCCATGAAGATGTTGCATGGGAAGGCTCAGGACTCATACAGATTAGCACCATGGTTGTGCGAGTAGATTCAAGATGCATACCTTTAAAATGTTGCCATATGCATGTTCAAATTGGAACAGCATTTTAAGTAATTGTTTATAGTGTATGGATACAGCATTGTTGGTTTTATGAATGGCTGTAGAGGGTTAGTTTTTATTGATGGCTGCCACTCGAGAGGTCTTTATAAAGGAACCTTGTTGTCAACTAGCTCCATTGATTCAAATAATCACCTTTTCCTTTTGGCATTTGCAGTTCTGAGAGTTTGGAGGATTGGATGTGGTTCTTGGGGAATATGAAGTCCAATGTTACGAGACATATATTCGTTACCATAATATTTGATAGGCACTAGAATATCATTATTGCCATTGGTGAGATATAAGGCACAGCCTCCCATGCAAACTATTATTGACATATTAAGGAAAACTTTATTCATGAAGTTAACAAGTGATGGCTGGTGCGAAAAATGTGAATGAGTAGGCATTGTAGTTATTGGATGCAGTGGTCTATGCAAGACTAGAATCAAATTACAATGTTGCAATGAATAATTTGGCCACATACAAAAAAGAGTTAGCTAAATGGGTGGTAATCAACCAACCAGAACGTTGGCTATTGTCCAAGTGGGCCTCATCATTGGGACCACATAACAACAAATGTCACAGAGTCTTTCAATGCATGGTTAGTTCAAGAAAAGAGGCACGACATAATTAGCCTTATAAATAAGCATAAGGAAGAGTTAGCCCACAAAATTTATAAATCTAAATCCTAGGTAAGGAATTAGAAGAATGGAGTGGAGCCTACTGTGGATCTAAAATTATAGGAGAATGTTGCCAGAGGCAAATACTTCAACATCTCTCTCTATAACAATTTCAAGGCTAAGGTTAGTCAAAGAGGGGAGGACATGTCATGGACTTGGCTAGCTAAGAATGCACCTGTTTAACTTGGCAAATGAATGGACTGCCTTGTGCACATGTATGTGCCATCATCGATGCAAAACATGGAGACATATATGCATTTGTTGAGGATTGTTATAAATCAGTTAGATAGGAGTTGATTTATGTCATGACCATGGCTCCAATTGAAACTCATAAACTGCCATATGTGCCTCCATCTGATAGGGATGGACATCATATATCCTTGAAGCCACCTTTGATGAAGAGGCCACGAGGAAGGCCAAAAGTGAAGTGAATAGAATCTTAATTCATAAAAAAAATGTCCTATACAATGTTCAAAATGTAAGCAAGTTGGCCACACCCATGCATCATGTGGGTCACCAAACCCATGTAATTTCTATGTAAGTTTTACTGTAGAGATGAATAAGTTTGACATGTACATTATTTATTTCAGCTACATCTACATAATACTTTTAATTCAAATGTTCATGTTGGTTCTCACTTTCGTATGAGGGGGTAAACATTACAGACCTTGGGCTGCTTTCGTATTGAAAGTAATATTTTGTAATTTTGGGCACATTGAATAGTATATGAATGTGGTAGAAATCCATATACCATAAACAAAGTAATGCTGCTGTAGGTGTAGTTAGGAAGATTATGGTCATTTTGGGCTTGCATGTATATCTTATGCAGTGGACTACAGTGCAATGTAAGGGTGATATAGTCGCAGCTTTTTGCACACCCGTATATGGTAATTGTATCTACAACTCTATGGTTTCAAAATGGCAATCCACGTCCATTGTTGTATTAAATCCTAAAGATAACTAATTATTAATTGTACGAATGATATTCAACATCAAACTATTGAATGATATGGACATAGTTTTTGCTCAGAAAAATTCTCCATATGCATATTAAATATTCATGTTCACACAAATATTCATCAATATAAGTTGTACGAATGACCTCATACATATCAAAGTACTACCGGAGATAGAACTGTAAACACAGATGTAGAAATGTACTCCATAATATATTCTAGGTTACGCTACAGCATGGAAGTTCAGCCTATTACAGCATTGTATTCTTAATCCGTATACATGAAAAGTTATTCCAGTTTGGTACATTTCATAGTCCTATTCTTTTCCCCCAAAGATGAACATGGTGAAAGAGAGAAACATTCTTAACATCGATAGTCAACTACGATTGTATGTGTAATCAGTAGCTATGATAAAAAAGGAAAATCCATGCCTTGGTGTACAACTAATAGTTAAATGAATGTACAACTTGCATCAACTAAATGTATGAATGATTACAACTAAACGTTTGACAGATTATAACTGAATGTATGATATAATACAGCCAAATGTACATCTGACCAATAAGTGAATGTAGAAGACATCCATACTATCTACACTAAATCTTATGATCATGAACCCAAGGCCAAATGCCATAGATCAATTTTGCGAATTGGTTGGACACTATATATGACAATCACATAAGACGTTAAACAACTGATGTAGTTAATGTACATGTCACCATAGCACCCATCATCTTTGATTATAGCTAAATGTAGAACTAAGAATTGTAGGAATGTACGACTGATTACAACTAAATGTACAACTAATTACACCTAAATGCATAACTGGAT
Organism: Adansonia rubrostipa; assembly: GCA_038381775.1. NCBI lineage: Eukaryota > Viridiplantae > Streptophyta > Magnoliopsida > Malvales > Malvaceae > Adansonia > Adansonia rubrostipa. The sequence continues at coordinate 5,879,213 of JBBYHM010000025.1, forward strand.
TCTAATAAATGTACAGGATCCTAAAATAGATCTTATGTTGCACCGTACACCCATGAAACAAGTGAGAATGTCTGAGACCAATTGTGCATATTCGATGGACAACATACATAACAATCACACAAGGCACACAATAAGTTATGCAATTAGTGTGCATTGCACTAATAATGTACACCAGGTATGCGGTATTAGCATTACGAAATGCGCTTACGCATTGGATTCGTGTAGGGAACAACAAGAGTCCTTAGTACATACACATGCATTGATGGACATGTGAGGATATAGGAATGTATGACTGACTCTAGCTAAATGTACAACTGATTACACCTAAATGTACAACTAGATTCTAATAAAAATACAATCCCCTAAAACCGATCCTACACCACACCTACACCCACGAACAAGTGAAAATGTCTGAGAGCAATTGTGCGCATTTGTTGGACAACATATATGACAATCACATAAGGTACAAAACAAGTTATGCAATTAGTGTACATTGCAATGAAATGCGCTTACGCACTGGGTTCGTGTAAGGAACAACAAGAGTTCTTAGTACGTATGAATACCTTGATGTACATGTAAGGGTATAGGAATGTACGACTAACTTCAGTTAAATGTACAAGTGATTATAACTAAATGTACAACTTATTACACTTAAATGTACAACTGATTACAACTAAATGTATAACTGGATTTAATGAATGTCCAGGACCCTAAAACTGATCCTACACTATACCGTACACCCATGAGACAAGTGAAAATATTCGAGACCAATTGTATACATTCTTTGGATAGCATTCATGACAATTATGCAAGGCACAAGTTATGCAACTAGTGTACATTACACTAGTAACATACACTAAAGACATGGCATTTGCATTACGAAATGTGCTTACGCATTGGATTCGTGTTGAGAATAGAAAGAGTCCTTAGAACGTACACATGCCTTGACGTACATGTGAGGATAAAGGAATGTATGACTGACTCCACCTAAATGTATAATTGATTACAACTAAATGCACAACTGATTACACCTAAATGTACAATTAGATTCTAATGAATGTACAAGACCCTAAAATCGATCCTATGCTGCACCGTACACCCATGAAACAAGTGAAAATGTCCAAGAGTAATTGTGTGCACTTGTTGGATAGCATATATGATAATCACGTGAGGCACATAACAAGTCATGCAATTAGTGTACATTGCACCAGTAATCTACACCAAGTACGTGGTATTCGCATTATGAAATGTGCTTACACATTGGATTCATGTAGAGAACAACAAGAGTTCTTAGGACATACGCATGCCTTGATGCACATGTAAGGATATAGGAATGTACGACAGATCCCAGCTAAATGTACAACTGATTACAACTAAATGTACAATTGACTACATCTAAATGTACAACTTGATTCTAATGAATGTACAGGACCCTAAAACCAATCTACATTACACTACACATCGATGAAACAAGTGAAAATGTTCGAGACCATTTGTGCGCATTCTTTGGTCAACATACATGACAATAACACAAGGCACACAACAAGTTATGAAATTAATGTACATTGCACCAGTAATGTACATGAAGTACATGGTATCGCATTATGAAATGTGCTTATGCATTGGATTAACATAGGGAACAACAAGAGTCCTTTGTACGTATGCATGCCTTGATGTACATGTAAGGATATAGGCATGTGCGACTGACTCTAACTAAATGTACAACTGATTACAACTAAATGTACAGCTTGATTCTAATGAATGTATAGGACCTTACAACCAATCCTACGTTGCACCGTACACCCATGAACAAGTGAAAATATCCAAAACTTATTGTGCGCATTCATTAAACAATATACATGACAATCATATAAGGCACACAATAAGTTATGCAATTAGTGTACATTACACTAGTAATGTACACCAAATACGTGGCATGTGCATTACAAAATGTGCTTATACATTGGGTTCCTGTAGAAAATAGTAAGGGTTCTTTGTATGTACACATGTAGATGTGAGGATGTAGGAATGTACGACTAACTCCAACTAAATGTACAACTGATTATAGCTAAATGTAAATTGATTACAGCTAAATGTACAATTGATTACAAGCAAATGTACAACTAGATTTTAATGAATGTATTAGAGCCTAAAACCGATCCTACATTGCACCGTTCACCCATGAAACAAGTGAAAATGTTCAAGACCAATTGTGCTCATTCTCTGGACAACATACATGACAATCACACAAGGCACACAAGTTATGCAATTAGTGTTCACTACGCTAGCAATGTACACCAAGGACGTGGTATTTGCATTACAAAATGCGCTTACGCATTGGATTCATGTAGGGAACAACAAGAGTCCTTAGTACGTACGCATGCCTTGATGTACATGTGAGGATAGAGGAATGTACAACTGACTCCAGCTAAATGTATAACTGATTACAGCTAAATTGTTTACACCTAAATGTACAACTAGATTCTAATGAATGTACAAGACCCTAAAACTGATCCTACACTGCACCATACACCCATGAAATAAGTGAAAATGTTCGAGAGTAATTGTGTGCATTCGTTTGACAACACATATGATAATCACGTGAGGCATATAACAACTCATGCAATTAGTGTACATTGCACCGGTAATGTACACCAAGTACGTCATATTCGTATTACGAAATGTGCTTACACATTGGATTCATGTAGAGAACAGCAAGAGTCCTTAGGACATATGCATGCCTTGATGCATATGTGAGGATATAGGAATGTATGATTGATTTCAGCTAAATTTACAATTGATTACAACTAAATATATAATTGAGTACACCTAAATGTATAACTGATTACAATGAATGTACAACTTGATTTGAATGGATGTACAGGACCCTAAAACTAATCCTACGCTGCACCATACACCCATGAAATAAGTGAAAAATGTCTAAGACCTATTGTGCACATTCATTGGACAATATACATGACAATCATGCAAGGCACACAACAAGTTATGCAATTAATGTACATTGCACCAGTAATGTACACCAAATACATGGTAAGTGCATTTCAATTGTGCGCATTCACTAGACAACATACATGACAATCATGCAAGGCATACAATAAGTTATGTGTTAGATTTAATGGAGAGATTGAACCAAAAGGGGGGTGAATTGGTTCTATAAAAACTTTGTAAATTTGAAAATTAAAATAAGATAAGGAAGAGGAAAAAAATCAATAATGGATGTATAGAGGTTTGGTCTTTTAGTTTGGCACCTACATCCTCTTTTCTTGGTACTTTCTTACCAAGGTGATTTCCACAATTCACTAAGGAAATTGTTACCTTTAAGGATAAGGTATAACCTTACACAACTATCTTTTAAGGCTTAGATAGAACCTTTCAAATACTTTAAGAATTATACCCCAAACTCTCAAGTATTTTCACTCACTTTCACACAACCTCTTTTATGAAATGAAAGAAGTATTTTGCAAACTAATTGAACTTCTAGTAGGTGGATGTTTACTGGAATTTAAATACAAGAAGAATGAAATACAAATAAACTTGAAGAGTATGAATTGATACAAGTAGAAAATAATGAATTTGATAATTTTGAGCTTTTGATGTTCAATGATTCAATGAAATATGTATCTTTGTCTCTCTAGTTGTTTGGAACCTCCATTTATAGCGGCAAATTAATTCATAAAGATTGGGCATTTAATGTGGTGGTTGGAGAGCCGTTGTAGCCTTCATAAATGTTGATTTCCATTTAATCCTGCGCTATAGTATCAATACAATCCCAATAGTATCGATACACAGTTTAAAAAAGTGACTGTTATAACTTGTTGTATCGATACTTGGGTCTCAGTATCGATAAGCAAGATGTATTGATATTGATACCTTTGTATCGATACACATGAGGGTTTCAGCCAAATGTAGGTTACTGCCAAACTCTGTATCGATAATCATGGGGTGAGTATCGATACTAAGCAGCATGTATCGATACATACACACTTGCATCGATACATTTAAGGGTTTCATACAAACCTTGGCTACTGCAAAGCCTTGTATCGATACTCAGGGAGTGAGTATCGATACTAAGCAACCTGTATTGATACACATGTTCATTGTATCGATACATTTAAGGGTTTTATGCATAGTGTCGATTCACATGTTCTTGTATCGATACTAGACTTCAAAACTTGTTTGCAAACTCATTTTTGTTGACTCAAACATATCTCAATAATTACAACCTCGGTATTTTAAAAGATGCTTTTCAATTTAAACATAAATACGAAGTCGAGTATTAATTTAACTTAAGTTTGTTGGTTATATCAAATCTGAATTTAAGGTTAACAATCTCCCCCTTTTGATATAACAAAACTTAAGATAAATTTGTTTGTGTTTGAGTTTAATCAAAGACATAACTCCCCCTCAATAAATTTCTCAAGATTTAAGTTTTAAGTTTAATATGTAATTCGGGCTCCAACATATGCATAATCAATTCATAATTCATGTTTGAACATATGCATAGTCAATTCATGGAAAGCAATATAATGCAAATTTAAGGTTTTTCTCCCCTTTTTTGTTATATCAAAGATAGAATTCAAGGATAAGCAAGCATACATATAAGTAAGCATAAATAGGATAAATTTATCAATCAAAAGATGTTAAAGATAATGCAAAAACATAAAGTAGCATAGAAGTCTAAAATCATGAAAATCGATAAGTAAAGAGAGATCCTAATGATCTTAAAACAACATCCTAAAGACATAAAGTTTGACAATTTTAAGAAATATGTCTAAGGCAACTAGACTTCATCGGTAGGAGGATCCTCGATGGGTGGAGGAGTAGGTGGAGGCGCACGAGGAAAGGCAGTGGGGTAGGCATGGAACTGCTTCGTTAGAGGTCAATGACTTTGCTCAAGAGCAGAGAGACGAGCATCGATGGTGTCAAAATATCCCTCCCATGCATTAAAGAAACCCATAATCGATGTGAACAGTGTGGGAATATCCATGGACATGGGAGCCGGAGGTGGAGGAGGCTCATTATGCTCCATGTCATCATGATCGTCCAGAGCGGGAGCATCTGATTGCTCAAGTGGCGGCTGTCGATGAGCTTTTGGAACAAAGTCGCTGCCTTGAATTTCATAGCCGGCAAGTCCCATAAATTTATGACTGATGTAGTGATATGTGGTTACCATGATACCAAAGTCGCATTCAAGGTTGAGACCTTGAGTTTCAAAGTAGTAACTTAAGGCTATGCCATGTAGAAGGCTATGACAACCATGTATGCATAGGACGAGGTCCGCAAATATGAAGTAGGCTAGATTTGGATGGGTGTCGGATTATATCATATGCAGCCACTAATAATTCACGTCACAAAGCAAAGTATGTTTGGTTCCATATAGACAGAGCACATGTGAAATGATAAGATTGAGTAAGCGATCAACCGGTGAAAGGAGCGTGGCTTTGTTGTGAGGGGTGCGTAATGTAGTGGGACCCGAGCCTTCATGATGATGCTTCATTTGAAAAACCAAAGGCAGAGGCAAGGGAAATCATGTTGACTAGGAAATCTTGTCCTAAAAGATAGGATCGAATAGCAATGACATTATTGTGGTCATTAATAATTAGAGATGCGTTACTAAAGAAGGCACGAACAAGATTTTCATGCACTAAAACATTTAAGGAAAGTATTTTGGTCCATCTGAAGGTGTCAAAGATCTGAAGTTATGGATAGTTAATGGATCGTAGAAATGGAAAGTCGATGACATGACATTATTGGATGGGCATCCAGGCATAAATGGTGGTGAAACGCTCTCGAGCCCTTGTGTCACTAAAGCACAAGACAAAAAAAGATTGATTTTAGGCCGGAGGTGGTTAATGAGCAAAAAAGGTGGAGGCACAGGTGACAGGACCTTGATGACGTGCTATTTGTTTGGTTTTAGGAGCCATGGGTTTGTGTGAAGACTTTTGTCGAACAAGTGGTGAGCGAGTAGGTTGAGTGGGTAAAAGGCTGTTTGAGGAGTTTTGTCGAACAAGTGATAGGCACTAAAATTGGGTTGCAATTGGTGTGATATGAGAAGTGATTCCAGAATCAATCACACAAACAATTATGGGGAACAATTCAGGAATAAGTCAAAGGTGATTTATTGGAAGAAATTTGGACGAAATGGTTAAATTTAGAGAGAGGAACGGTGAGGGTTAGAGTGATGGAAAGTGTCAGAATCTTGATGGTTGGATGGTAATGAGTGATTTTGAAATGGTTTTAGATAAGTGGGATAAAGAAATTTGGTTAATGGATTAATTGATTTTGAAAAGAACCTGAAGATGATGAGATTTGATAATTGTGGGATAGAATGAGAGAGAGACAGAGAGATAGGATGAACAGTTTGGTTTCAAATGGAAAAAAATCACGCGGGGGGTTCTAAATGAACAGTGAGTATCAATACATAAGAAACAGTATCGATACAAAAAATATTTTTGGGTTCTGTATTGATACAAGGAACTGGGTCTCGAAACTTAGATCAAATTGTTGTTGTATCAATACACACTGAGGAGTATCAATACAGAAGGACAGGTATCAATACAAAGAGCCAATTTGGGTTTGTATCGATGCACTGAAAATGAGTCTTAATACAAGAGAGATAAATGTACAGGAATTGATGCAGATGGCCTAGTATGGGTTCATTTTCAACAAGATCTCATCAAATTAGATGTAATTTTGATCCAATTATCCGTTTAAAACATTTGAAAA
>JBBYHM010000025.1:5886059-6026779 GCA_038381775.1 Adansonia rubrostipa
CATACTTAGGATGAACATGCTAAAAAAAAGCATTTTTATTTCATGGAACCTATTAAGTTGCTAGGAAATGTATGGGCATAACTATGACATGTTAAGATGCATGCTTTAAACATAAGATGCAGGTGTGAATGTGGAAGGAACATGTCAAGGTTGCATGGATAGAGGTTGTTATGGTGATGAAAATGTAAAGGGACAGCATGTAGGCACCAAGAAAAACATCAAGATCCTAAACTACCACAACTAAAGCAACAAAAATGCATGGGAATCCTAGGGTGGCCATAAAAGCATAAAAAGGGTTTACTAAGCTGATGTTAATCACAAAACAAAAAATACAAAGATCAAGGTAGAGGGGATATACCAAAAAGCTTGAACTTCCCTTTTTTTGGAGTAGTTGCTGTAGGCTCAATTTATTCCTTCTCCTTGCTATTATTTAGCAAGAAAAAGATGAAAAGAAGTAGCCTCTTAGTGGTATGGTTGATGGTGGAACTTTTTAAGGATCAAAATGTGTGGAAAGTTAGGTTCTTAAAGGTTTTCCAATGGTGGTTTAGGGTAGCTACGGGAATAGATTATGAAGATTAATGGAATAGTGTTTTGGTGAGCTTTTGGAGTTAAAGTTGTTGGAGGATTTGTGGGGATGGGTGAAGAATTTAGGGGATTGCTGAAGAAATTTTATTATAGCTAAGAGCCCTCCTTTTTCTTTTTTTTAAGGTAGCTTCCTTTTATCTTCATGCTCAGCCAATGGCTTTAGGAAACAAACCAAGGGCATTGTTAGGTTTTTTCTCTGCACAAGGAGACATCTAGGTAACATGCTACCCCCCATTGCTATTGGTTTTGCCATGCTGAGAAAGAAATCAGAAAGGCTACAACAGCCTCACAACTGCTGATATGACTGCCACCCTCTTACCACCATATCTCTTGTGAAAGTGACCTTTGGCATTGGTTTCTTAGGCCCTAAACTTGTTTAAATCTGGTCATTGGCCCAAAGTCAAGGTTTGTAATGCTTTATGATGGTTTGTTAGTGCTAAAACATGTTTAAATCAGGTTTTTAGAGGTCGAAAATTGGGTCAAATTAGGCAAAAATGTCTTGGTGTATCGGTACAGAACATGTTGTATTGATACACAACTCCTGAGTATCGATACAATGAGTTGTGTATTGATACTAAGAGCAAAAAATGTTTCTAGTCTCGAGACTTAGAGGCCAGTATCGATACTTCATGGATTTGTATCGATACTCATGCTTGTGTATTAATATATTTTGCCAAAAATGACAACTTTAGCTACTGCCAAGGTCTGTATGGATACAAACATGCCAAGTATCGATACCACACCTTGGGTATCGATATCAAATCCTCTTGTATTGATACTACACATGGAAATTCAAAATTTTGGTAATGTGAAAGCCTCGTGATAGTTTTTAAGTATCTATATGACCCGTACATACCTTAAGTTCCTCGAGTTGTCTTATTTTGGTCACTAAGAGATGAAAATTGGCTCGCATAGTCACCTGAACAACTTCTATGACACCTTAAAAATAACCTTTGATGCCTCGTGTTTGCATTTTTCTTTAAAATGGTCCATAGGCATTTTAGACTTTCCCTAAAAAACTTTGTCACCCGGTGACAGCTTTATTTCTATTCTTTTTTATTTTTTCACCTTTTACCTAACTCCTAAGATACCCAAAACTGGTCCAAACAAAATAAGATGTCTACAAGTACCAAAAGGGCATGGTATCGATAGTTGAAGAGTGGTATCAATACCAAGGGTGTTTGTATTGATACAATGTTATATTGTAGTTAAAATCGTGATTTTTAGCCAACAAGTATTAATACAGGAGTGCATGTGGTATTGACGCAAGCTTGCTAGTATCTTTAAAACATGCTTTATGATCGATACTTGATTAAAGGTATCGATATGTTTTAGTTTTTTTGCTCAATGTATCCATACACAAAGTTATTTTTGGCCTCATTCGTGACATTTTTCTCCCTTTGTACAATAACTTCGAAGCTCGAATTTGGTCACTACGTTTCCTTAAAAATCATCCAATATTAGACATAATTTCATACAAATCATGTGGATTATATTTTTGGGCTTTAAATATTGGATTAACATTTTTGGAATGGTCTATTAAGCTTGGCATAAGGCCATTTAATGAGAAAATTTGATTTAATAAAGGATAAAGTTATGATCACTCATTTGATCAGCGAATGCATGGTTTTCTTTGCCTGCAAGAATCAAGATTAACCAATCAAATATTGAAAGCCATCACTTTGGTACAATGAGTCATCATATTGCACGTGCCAAAAGTCTTATGTGCCCCTTTTGCTAGGTTATTTTAATAGTCCACCACTATATAATCCAATTTTCTTACTTAGCTGAGAACACTACATTTTTACATTCAGCCATTAAGAAAAACCTAAATCTCTCCCAAAAACTACATTCCTATAGGTCTCTCTCCACCTTTCCAAAAACCCTTCTAAAACCTCTCATTTCCCTCATCTCTACTCTAAAAGCTATCCTCTATAGCCACGATAACCAAACTCTCTTTCTTTTCATTCCTTTCTTGCTAATTCATAGTAAAGAAAAAGAAAAAAGTGAGTTAGAAATTGCTATATTGTTGTTTAAGGATATAACTAGGAGTTCAAGTTTTCATTGGGGTACATTTTCAATTTTTTCTTCCTTTTATTTTTTATTTATCATCATTATCATCATCTTAATGAACCTTCATGTTTCCATGACCCTATTAAGGCTTCCATGCATTACTATGGCTTTGTTTATGGTAGTCTTAGGATTTTAATGACTTTCTTGGTGCTTCAATGGTGTTTTGATTAACTAGAATGTCATATTTCTTGTTGACATTAAAACAACCCCTGCTCATGCATTTTTGCCATGTTTTTCTTCATCTCAACATGCTCATTTCATGTGTAAAGGCTTAACCTAGCATATTTTGATCTTGACCATAACTTGGGATGCATTTTCACTATGATTTCCTTGCTGAAGTGCTTAGATAGTTTGCTATTTTGAGTGGGTGTTCATATTTGATATCTTCACTTAGGTTAGTTCATCATATGTTTGTTGGAAGCCTCTGTAACGCTTGTAAAAATCTATTTTCAAAGAAAAAACTAAGTCTATGCTAACCTCAATCAATGGTGATTAGCATGGATTTAATGTTTTCAATATATTTGTTCTTAAATCTTTGGAAGATATCAAACACAAATGTTTGGAATCATGGCTTCTTTAGGCTAAATAGATTTTGATTTTAACCCCTACCAGAACCAAAAATATTTTTAAGTGTTCAAGTCTCATTTTGAGCCTCTCATCGTTATCAATGGTGTAAACAGCGGGTAGCTCGATGACCTACTTTTTGAGAGCTGGATAAGTCCCTTACACCACTGCCATGGACCTTTGTAATTAGACATTCATATGTCCGATACTTAGAGAAGTGATTGTAAAAGCATCAAACTCGAAGAAACCCTTGTTTTAGCACTGATAACATTGCGAAACCTATTTGAAAAATTATTTTTTGACTCTAATCAATTTTTCTGGATTTTTTTGACATTTTTCATTGAAAGGGCTTCAAATTAGCTTTCCAATGATACATTGTTTGCCCTCAGATCGTTCTGGATATGTAAGTTATGATTTTGCGAACCTTCACTATCCAAAACCCCTAGAACTAATGATCCATATTCTATTTGGTAATTACGACTCAGACGATTTTTTTAGATTTTTTAACTATTTTTTCTGAAAGTTTTCTTTTTTCAAAGGTATTGTCCCAATTGAGTTTGAGACAATTTTTCAAAGTTCATGGCCCTTTTCCCTAGCATTTGCTGGTAGCACTAACTAAGATTCTATTTCAAAAATTAATTCCATCAAGAAAATGATTTTTTAGGATTTTTGAAACATTTTTACATTAATCTTTACTAAGTTCCTTTCCAATGGTACCTTGTTCACCATTAGAAACCTTCAGACCAAACTGAAATAAATTTAGAAAGATGGATATCGCAAGGTTATCCCTTGCTTTTATTGAAATTGACAAAAGTCACAAGGATTTTCCTAAGCCATTTCTTCAGGTCATTCGAATAACTTAAAATATATGCAACAATTTTCCTCATAGAGCTTCGTGTCATGACATAGGTGTCGTTAGGCTAAGATCAAGACTCCAAACACTTTTGAAAATTAATTTCCATCTCCTATTGAAATTATCGGGTTTCAATTCCAAGGTATATATTTTCCTCAAGTATATTAAAATTTTGATTTTCAAAGATCACTTAAAATCTCTCCTTTCGATAGGATAGTCTAACCCCTGTTATTTCGGAAGGTATACTCCAACCTTACTTTTTAAAGAGATTCTCTAACCTTGTTTTCTCCAAAAAAATACTCTAACCCTAATTTTTAAAAACACATAAAATATCAAGTTTTCTCTTCATTAGGCTTTCCTAGACCTTTTATCAAAATTTTTGTGCCTAAGACGACCATCGAATCCAAACACATCCCAAAATTGTCAATTTGGTTATTCCTTAATAACCGAGGTCAATTACGTGATACATCTCAACCGTCCCTCATTTTTTATGTCTTTGTATATTAATTTGTATTACGACTTTTATTATGTTCTTTATGTCTTACTAACCTATTTCTCTCCCTCCATGATGATTTGCATTCATGCTTTCAAAAAAAATTTTAATTTTATTAAATTTGAGGCAATGTTTTGCATAAGTATCCCTCCAATACTCAACGTAGAGTATCCTCTTCTAAATCAATCCGAATCTCATTCTACTAAATCTTTTATATTTCTCCTACTTCCTAGGTTGCATAAAGAGATATTAATTAAAATTTTATCATGAAAACCTGCGCTTAATATTTAAAAATTTGCATTTATAAGGGGCATATGAAAATAAAGCAATTAGATGCCAAATGAGGGGCTTGGCCTATTGGAGACTAGATTTAGTGAAGGAGGAGATCTACTATAATCACTTAACTTTTTTCAAATAAATAAAGGAAAAACAAAAGAAAAAGTTAAAAGGCACTTGCATGTTTGCACCTTTTCTCATACTCCAATGATACAATGGAGTCAAAATATAGCAACTTTCTGCTCGTTGCCTCATATCAGGATGCCTAAACCATAGTTAAGGATTGGGCCATCAACCTATGGGAGAATTAAGGTAAGAAAAGAAACCACATAATAATAATAAGAAATAAATAAATAAAGCACAAAGTATCAATTCTACATGCAAAACTTAGCTCCAACTATCTAATTCTATTAAGTGAAAAAATAACAATATAAGAGCGCAAATAATAAAAAATGGGTAACTCTTACAAATAATGGTAATATTTGCACAGTGAGATTCAATTTTATAGGTTCTCTTATTAATATGACTAATACTATTCATTCTTGCACAAAGGATACTTCCAGTTAACTAATGAAAGCTATATACCATCAAGGACAGTATAGTACTGAAGAGTAAAATTATAAACATAAACCACTTTAACAAAAGTTATAATAAATCAAAAAATCAATGTTCCTGAACCAAAAGCCTAATAGACAAGTCAGAATCTCGAGAATGGCTCTTTTCCCTTATGTGGATCACCATAAAATGAGAAATGAACCCCAATCATTTAGAAGCAGAGCATAATCATCAAATTTTCCCAAAATTACTCTTACAAGTAATACTAGCAGGCAATCCCATTTGTTACCATTAATATAGCAACCTGGACCAAAGCCATTGAATCTTTTAGTTTTGAAAGTTTAAATGAGAGAAATAGAGAGACACTAAGGACACCCCAAAAAAGAGGTGTGTTTACAATGAAGAAAAAAAAGCCAGGAATTGTAACAAGCCAGGAATTGTAACATGCCAGTTGCAGTCTATATCAAACTTATACCATATGTGTATTATTTCCAGAATAAAGAGATCAATAGGTTCATCAGGTTTTCGGACACACAATAGCTATCATATTAAATCAAAGTTAAGAACTAAAGTTTTAACCAACTAACCAGATGATAAGTACAAGTCCAAATATCAGTTTGACATTCTCATTAGTCAGTTTTAAACAGTAAACAACAGCACATGCACTTATCGAGTTAACAACTATGTCAGTCAACTAATTTGCTGATGCTTCATATAACTGTATATGAAAATAATACATCAATCGCATGATTCAGATACACTAGAAATCATAATAAAGGAAGGTCAAGAGAAGAAGAAAGAGAAAAACAATACCTTAATCCTTAGTGTTGTTCTGGCAACCATTTTTAGGATCGCTTTATTTGGTTCATTACCCATCACCTCAGGAGTTTTAAAACTTTTCAAGGAATCAAAGTGTTGCTCTTTTGGCAATTTCAAAACCATCAAACAAGATGCCTAGATGCATCCCTAAAATAAGCATGATTAAATTTTTTGAAATGATTAGTTACATTAATACCATCAATAAGCATTGAACGATGGGCTCTGATTATCTTAAACACCAAGGCACTAGCAACCCCCAAATCCGGGCCAAAAAAAAAGGCAAAAGAAAAAAAGAAAGATATTTTATTTCCTGTTTACATTAAAATAACAAATAACTTCCAGTAATCAGTCCAAGGTAGTCAGAAATGGATAATTTTTTTTAATAAAAATCTAAAACTATAAACTGTGTTTGAAATACCAAAAAAAATATAAATACATACGCACATATAAACATAATAAAAATGCATGACTTACTTTCATATAGAAAATTTATGTTACAATTGGCATTAAATTTTAACCATTCTTCATTTGTTAATTAATTATAACATAAAATTTTCATTTTTATATTTTTAGAAATTTCTAAGATAGAAAAAAGCAACAAGAAAAACCCAATACTGCTAAGTTCCAAAAATCCCAAATTCAAAGAAAAAAGTGGCAGAAAGTTTCAGTGCCTAAAGGCTAAAAGATGTTCACAACTTATTTTGAGGAAGAAATTCGTAGAACTAACCTTCATCAATGTCACACTCAGATTGTTTAATAAGCTCCCTAATGAAAATAATAATGGAAGTAGTTCCATCTCCAGTTGCATCATCTTCAGCAACAGTCGTCCTCGCCATCATAATAGCTGTAGGGTTTTGAATTTACTGAAATATATTATCATCCAAGTGTAACAAATCAAATTGGTTGTTACCTTTTGCTGGTTGTATGGTAAATAACTGATTAAGGCGGTCATATAAATTGTACTGGGAATAATCTACAAGCATGAAAAATAATGAAATGAAATCCTAAATTATCTCTCTTATCTCCTAAATTCTTTTGATAACTTCTAAAATTCTTCTTTTTCTCCTTTGCTTTTCTCTATTATCTTGTTTATTTCTATCAAGTTCAATTAGCCCATATCATTGGTATCAGAGCCACTGTGACTAGATCATGGCGGATAACAATGTGACGATGTTGTTGGAGAACGAGTTAGCAAGTTATGAAAGGGATGGTGAACTTAGGATCCAAACTTGAGTGCTTAATGGATCAATTGCGTATGGATTTGTGAAGCAAGTTTATGAACTTTTATTCCAACATATCGAAGATTTTGGACAAAATACTTATGAGAATAGGTGATATAGAAACTATTAAAGGGGTCAGTGATATGATTGGGATTAATTATTCTAGTTAGCAATATCTTACTCATCAATTGGAAAAGGCTTTGGTGATGGATCTTCTGGGTCAATTTAAAATAGATATTGCGCCTACTTCCTTCAAGTGGGTTAATAGAGTAAAATAATTGAAAAAGTTAGAGGCCAAATCACACAATGTGAAAAAATTTGTTATTGAATTGCGGCATAACCAGTATTTGCTTGGCATAAATTTTTACAAGAGCAAATGTACCATTGAAGATTTCTTAATAGGAAATTTAAATGGGTGGGTTGAAATCTTAGATAAAGTTAAGAAATTCTTAGCAAATAATGCTAAATCCCTATAAAGCTTTAATATGTGAATGTGATAAAGGATCACATTTAGGATCCTAGTATATTTAACATCACTATCATGAAGGGTGCTGAGTGTATTTTGACTTTTGAATCTACAGTTGCTTTGGGCTACTTAAACTCTTTGGTGGATTGCGAGAATGAGGAGGCTTATAGCACAAATAGTGAATCCTTAAGTCACAAAGCTTTTCCAAGTTATTCCAATATTCCAAGAAGCAACTAAGCTTTCAAAGGGAAAGTTTATCCTTATGTACGTGAAAATGGATAATGAATATTTTGGAAGACTTGTTGTAAATTGTTTGATGACTATTGTTGTGGGCTTGTTCAACTATGTCGCCATCATTATTCACACCTCTAATATCTCTATTGATTAATGACATATCTCATTTTAATGTTACTAGTCATAAGCTTCAAAAAACCATTATTTGTTAAAGCATAAGGACAAGGATGTTATTAAGGGGAAGGTGTTGTTAGGGGTCAAATTGGTAGTTGTTTTTTGCTGGTTATATTATAAATAACCGATTAAGATGGTTATATAAACTGCATTAGCAATAGCCTAAGGCATGAAAAAATAATGAAATAAAATCTTAAATTCTGTCTCTTATCTCCTTTTAAATTCTTCTGATAACTTTTAAAATTCTATTTCTTCTTCTTCCTTGCTTCTCTCTATTATCTTATTTATTTCGATTAAGTTCAATTAGCCTGTATCCTGAAGTTAGTAAAAATCTAATTTTTAATTTGAATTGAAAACAAAAACGAGAAAGAAAGGGGACCATTTCTTTTAAATGAGTGTTTGTTGTCTTTTGTGAGCTTGATGTCATCATAGCCACCAATGAGCATTTTGATGGTGCCTTTAGGACCTAAATTCGATTTTAGGATGTCATGTAAGCCTTTAATGGCATTTATGTTCATGTGTGATGTCACCTATTTGATTAGGACTTCGGCATTAGTTTGATAACTCTACAAAATAGAGTTATTTATCTCATTATATGCATTAAATTAGTTAAGTCTTAGAGATTTTTATTTTGAATCTATTTATTTTTAATGGTTTCTAAATTAGTATTACTTACTTTCCTTATATTTAAATTATAAAGCTATTTATGTATTTTAGTAAATTAGTAGGTCAAATCCCAAAAGAAATTCTAAAAGTGCAACAACTTAATCAAGAAGCAAAGTAGACTCAGTTTGGTAGTTTCCAAAAATAAAGTAATTGAGCTACTTGCAGACCAAGTTTCTCTCTAGGATTTTGTCTGTATGTAATACACTTAGGATTAGAATTAGATATATCCCAAATACCTTATAGCTTTATTTTTCTCTAGTTTCCTGAAGAGGAAGGTAGCCATCAGGATTTTGCAATTAGAGAAGGATTAGACAATCTTGAAGATCTAGACTTGACAACTCTTAGTTTTCATTTTCCCTAATCTTTTTATCTTTATTATAATATTTATGATGGTGAAACTATGGTGTTTGGTGTTTTATTTAATCAATATGAACTAAATTTATTTTTCTATGGTTGCAATGGAACTCAACATGTAGTTTGAACTATTTTATTCTCTTTTCTTAATTTAATGTTATTTGAATTATTTGTTCAATCTTGTTCCTAAAGCTTTTAATGTTTGGCCACCAATTAGATTGATTTGCTAATCTTAATGAACTTGAAAAAGGGAACTTTGTGTTTAAACTTGGATTAAATGATACATTTTTCATATTCATTATTAGGATGAATTGATATGCATTTTAGATAGAAATATATGAGCATGCCATATGTAACTAAATTGGAGTCAAAGCTTAGTCAATTTCTTTTAATTCAACTTGCATAGGAATATAGTAAATTGATTAATAGAGATATTTTTATAAAACTATTAGAAGATACTTATAAATAAATTATAACTTTAGATTAACTATTCATTATCATTAGATAAGTTAAAAGGGTAATACAAGTTCAAATCAAATGTTACAGGAAATTGTAATTATAGGCTTTTCTTATTGATTAAGTAATCCCTATTAATTTTCTTTTCTATTTAGTTAAATTTTAATTTTATTTAGAGATATCTTAATTAGTTGTTTGGCTAAGAATAAATTGTTTTAATCTTAGTACTTAGCAAATTTAGTTCAATTCCTTGTGGGAATGATATTTTTCTCATTCACTATATTGCTTATTTACGATATATGCACTTGTATGAAAATTTGACAACAAGTTTTTGGCATCATTGCTGGGGAATTGTTTTAATAATTTTGCTAATATTAATATAAGCAATTTTAATCTTAATTTACATTTTTTAAAAATATTTTAGGTACCTTTGGTCATTGTAGTAATACCATGGCTGAAGAAAAAGATACAAAGTGCCTGGGAGAGTTAGGGTCCCTTATGTTCAAGGCATTCATTCTAGTATCCAGAGACCTACAATCCGAGCTAATAACTTTTAGAGAAAGTCAGCTATTATTCAGATGATCTATACTTTAGTCCAATTTGGCAGTTTACCCAATGATGATCCTAATGGTCACATTGTGAATTTCTTGGAGATATGTGATACTTTTAAACACAATGGGCTTTCAGATGATGCCATTAAATTAAGACTATTCCCTTTCTTATTCCAAGATAAGGATAAGGGTTGGTTAAACTCATTTCCTGCTGGCTCTATAATTACATGGGATGACTTGGCCCCAAATTTTTTTGCTAAATATTTTTCTCCAACCAAGATAGCAAATATGAGGAATGACATCACTTTTTTATGCCGTATGATTTAGAGTTACTTTACGAAGCTCGAGAGGATCTACTTTGAAGATGTCCTCATCACGGTCTTTTTAAATGACTTTAGGTACAAACTCTTTATAATTAGATGATGGGTTAGACAAGAACTATTATTGATGTTGCAATAGGTAGAACATTAATTGGAAAGTCACCTTAGAAGGCTTATGAGTTACTTGAAGAGATGGCTTCTAATAATTACTAGTGGTCCATGGAAAGAAGTTTAGCATGAAAGTTGCTTATGTCATGACATTGATGCCATTATATCAATAAATGCACAAATAGCTGCACTCTCAAACAAATTGGATGCTATAAGGTACATTCATTTTAGTTATTTTTGTGAAGTACATAGTGATGGATATTCTAAAGATAATTGCCCAACCTATGCTGGATCAGTTAATTATATTAGGAATTACAGTAGGTCGCAAAATGACCCTTATTCCAACATTTATAATCTAAGTAAGCGGAATCACTCAAATTTTTCATGGAATAAAAATCAAGGGCCTTTCTCTATAAGTAAGCAAGCATTCCTTCCTAGGTTTCCTTACCAAGCTCAAACTCCCATTCAAGAAATGAAGTTATCATTAGAAAAGATTTTATTGTAGTTTATGAAAAAAATTGATGCTGTCATTTAGAATCAAGTAGATTCACTTAGAGAAACTCAAACTATGGTTTAAGATCTCTTAGACAAACTCAAGCTATAGTTCAGGAACAAGTAAAACCCCTTAAGAGAACTAAAGCTTTTCTTTAGAACCAAGCAACATCTATAAGGAACCTTGAAATACAAGCAAGCCAACTTGCTAATATCATCAACAATTGTCTGATGGATCAACCTGAAAAGGGATAGGAAAGAGCAATTTAATGCAATCACACTAAGGAAAGAAAAAAAGGCTAAAGGTTGTAGCAAGAAGCAAGGTAAATCAACTAAAGCAATAGCTAAAGAAGATGAGAAAAAGAAGTAAAAATAAATGGAGCAAGAAAAGCCACATTCAGGCTACCCCCTACCACTTTTTCCTTAGTGTCTTCAAAAGCAAAAGCTTAATAATCAAGTCTAGAAGTTTCTCAAGTTATTTAAAAAGCTTCATATTAATATAAACTTTTGTTGAAGCTTTAGAACAAATGCCAAAAATATCAAGTTTATGAAAGAAATTTGCCAAAGAAGAGGAAATAATGTGAGCTTGAGATAGTTGCACTTATTGAAGAGTGCAATGCCATCTTTTAAAAGAAATTGCCAGCAAAGCTCAAGGATCCAAAAAGCTTCACCATTCTATGCACTCTAGGTAACAAATTTTTTGGCAGAACTTTATGTGATTTAGGAGCTTGTTTAAATTTAATGCCTTTTTCTATCTATTGAAGCTTGGTATAAGGGACGTAAAGCCTTTTACGGTTACGTTACGATTATCCAATAGATTATATGCTTATCCAAAAGGCATTCTAGAGGATGTGCTTGTGAATGTTGGCAAATTCATCTTTCCTACTGACTTCTTTGTACTTGACATGGAGAAAGATAGTGAAATTCCAATTATTCTTGGGAGACCATTCTTAGCTACCAGTAGAACTCTCATTGATGTACAAAAAGGAGAACTTACTATGAAGGTTCAAAGCCAAGAGTAACTTTGATGTTGCAACATGTCTCAGATATAAATCCTGACCATCTCGACTTAAAAAGTGGATATACCCCTTATTCCTATGTATATCTAAATATCATTATTCTTTATTTGTAAGGGCTATATAATTATTATTTTTTTCCATATTTTTGTGTTTGGGGACTAAATTATCAAGATGAATCGCTCACTTGACTTAACCCTAAATAGTTGTTACAAAATAACTATTTATCTTAGAGTTGCCACCAATCTATTTCGGCTAAGTGAGATCTATCAGAGTTCGTATCTCGAGGGTCATGAAACCTCTAAAAACAAACTCTAAGATCTACGATAATACCAGAGATCACTTGAAAGAGTTTAGGAGTCGATTATAATCATGAGTAAGGATCAATCCTTTTCGTGACGTCCGACAATTGGTACCTTATTAACCACAAGCTAACTTAAATTATGATCTTTATTCAGTTTCAATATCTGGCATTTAATTATAATTCCCATATATCAGAATAAAATTTTATGAAACAATTTTATTAAATCAGGTTTTCAGTATTTTTGAAAATCAAAGTATTTTTTGTACCCCATCAGAGAGCTAGAGGAATATAAGAAACTTCATCATTATCTTTTTCGTACGTGTTGTAACATAGCCTGGATATGAATCTTGACCAGTCTAACTTAAAATGGCGAATAAACCTATTGTTCCCATATATATATATATATATATATATCTATATATCATTGTTCTTTTATTTTTAGCGGCTCATATCATTATTAATATTATTCTTTATTTTTTATGTGTGGGGACTGAATTATCGAGTGCTCACTCATCTTAACTCTAAATAGTCATTACAAAATGACCATTTATTTTGGAGTCACCACCGATCACTTTTGGCTAGGCGAGATTGGTCACCTATCAGCGTTTATAGTTCGAGGGTTACAAAACCCTTAAAATAAACTCTAAGATTTGTGCTCACGCCAGAGATCGCTTAGGTCTGAGAGTTAGTGACAATCACAAGCAAGGATCAACCTTCTTGTGATACCCAACAATCGGTACCTTATTAACCATGTGTTAATTTAAAATTTGATTTTTATTTGATTTTAATATTCGATATTTAATTATAATTCCCATATATCAAAAATAAAATCTTATAGAATAAATTTATTATTCTGGATAAGAAAATCGAGCATTAATACTTTTGAAAATCAAAATATCTTTTGCAACTATCTAAAGAACCAAAAAAACATGAAAGTTTTTATCATTCTCTGTTGTACCCCACTGGAGTACTAAAGGTTTTAATAATTAAAATATCTTTTGTGCCCTACTAGAGACTCAGAGGAATACAAAAGGTTTTATTTTTTTTGAAATTTAAAAAATCTCGATTTTTATATTTTTAAAAGGATATCTCGTTATTAAAATAATCCGTAGAAACTTTCTCATATGCTAAGAGAAATTCCACAAACTATTTAATATCAGAGACATTGTCTTGATTTCTAAAAATTTCAATTTTACAATAAATAATAAAGTTTGTCCTAAGACTCGATCTCGACTCTACATACGAAACTAAACTTAAAGGACTCAAACAATTTTGATAAGACCAAAATGTCCTTTAGAGTACTTTTAACATGAAAGTATCCTAGTAACACTAGAAGACTTGGTTTTAATGCAAAATTACAAAAATAACCTCAAGGTACTCCTTATCTCGGTACCCCTAAAGGATTCAATAGCTTCATAAAAAGGGAAACCTATCCCTACTATATACCTTCAACATATAAGTATCCCGGTGATCACATAGGACTCGATTATAAGTAAAATTAGTAAAATATCCCTAAGGTTTACCTTCGACATACAGGTATCTTGATAACCCTAAAAGACTTGATGGCATCATAAACAAAAGAACCTATTCCTACTATATAGTTTCAACATATAAGTATCTTGGTGATCACATAGGACTCAATTCTATGAAAATTTATTAAAATACCCTTAAAGTTTACCTTTGACATAAAAGTATCCTGGTACCCTCAAGGACTTGGAAATGATATGAAATAACAATTATACCCTCCATGGGTAACTTAGACATTAAGATTACCGAAAATGCAAAAATTACTAATAGATCCTTAATCTTTGAAAATTGCATTTCATACCCCCACCGAAAAATTAAAGGAATACGAAAAGTTTTAATATTTTCTACACCCTTTTGGAGCATTGGAAGACTGCTAGAAATATTCTTAAAATGTCAAAAATATTTCATTAACTCTAAAATACAAAGTTTTCTAAATGATCCCTGAAGTTTTTTAACTTTACAATTTAGTTCATATACAAAATAAATTCTTAAAATGTCAAAAATAATTCATCAACTCTAAATACAAACTTTGCAATTTAGAAATATTCTTAAAATGTAAAAAATATTTCATTAACTCTAAAATACAAAGTTTTTCTAAATGATCTCCAAAATTTTGTAACTTTGCAATTTAGTCCTTATACAAAATAAATTCGTAATCAATCACAAAATTCATCTCATAAAATCATGGAAGTCTTGTAAGAAAATCATAAGAAGTATTCAGTCAACCACTTATGGCCTTAGAGCAATTTTTTCAAATTTTGCAAACTAGTCCCTAAACTTTCTAAAATTACAAAAAACCTTAAATTGGTAAAAATTATAAAAACACATTCAAATATGTTAAATACACATGAAAGACACTCATACAAGTCTACAAATGGTTCAGCCAAGTATGATAGGCCTTAAAACAAAACTTTTTCATTTTTACAATTTAGTTCCTTATATGAAATAAGAAACCCAATCAAATATTAAACACATCCAAATCAACATAAGACATGTACAAAGAATTATATAATTTGTTCAAACAAACACGAATGGCCTAGGAACCAAAATTTTTCAATTTTGTAAATAAGTCATTAAACTTTTTAAAATTATAAAATGGCCTCAAAATGATAAAAAATGCATGAAACAAACTAATATATAGTAGACTAAGCATGTAAACACTTCCAAAGGTGTCTACATGATTCAACCAAGCTTGGATATGTATAGAAAAAATTTGCAATTTTTGCAATTTAGTTTTTATATTTTCTATAATTACAAAATAACCTAAAAATCATCAAAACATCACTAAATCATCAAGATTAGATTTAGCCAAGCTTGGAATCACCCTTCCAAGGTCTTTAAAATTTTGGAAAAAATTATTTTTAAGTCCCCACTAATTTCCAATAGTAGAAAATAATTCAAAATACAATGAAACCAAACATGAAAAATTATTCAAAGACCATAAACATTTTTGGCTAGCATATATATCAACTAAAACAGTTTTATTCATCACATGTTTTCATGAATATCAACATACATAAATGTCATAATTTTTACCAAGCGTTAATATGCATAAGAACATAATAAATCAACATGAAAATATTTATATGAAAATAATAATATTTTTAGAACAAACAAAAGTAATCTTGATGAAATATCAACACATTACTAACAAAAATTAAATTTAACAACTATATCATCAAACTTTGATCATGGCCTTCATACTTGGCCTTTGAACATGAAACAAAATACATGAGCACAAGAATTCATTAAGCTAAATAAAAGGAATAATCAAACATGAAATAAACAAAAATTAAAAATTTTACAAGAAAAATTACATTTAAAAGCTTAAAAAATTAAGAATTTTAAGGTTTTTTAGTATTTTTAGTCTTTCTAGCATCTAAACTCCTCCATGAGACTTTTCTCCCCCTATTTATAAAAAGGGAGAATCAGCTAAGGCTAAAGAATTGCCTTGGCTGAATGTTTCTACAAGTTTCTACCATTTTCCCCTTGTTTATTTTTTATTCATTTATTTATTATTACATTTTTATTTTTGTTTTCATAAGATTTTAATTAATAATCATTTAGCATGTGTTATCTTGCATGACATCATCATCTAGAGACATGAGAAAGAAAGAATTTAATTTGAACAAAAACAAATTATAGAGATTACATTGTAACAAGTTAAAAATTATTGTATTCAAAGAATAACATTTTACATATCAAATTTCATTAAAAATTTAATCAAAATAAGTTTCTTGGACATGTTAAAGGGCTTTTCAAAAAATTAACGGGTTTATGGATCTATTAGAAAAATTTATGGGTTTTAAGGCCCCTTAAATGGAAAATTTTAAACTTTGGCCCAACAAGAATACAAGCAATAAAATTTTCATATAAAAATTCGAAAAAAAATTTGAAAATTTTTTTGCGCAAGGAAAAGGCAATTAAAGATTCTAAACTCGTAAAATTTTAAAAGCAAAAACCCTTTTAGAAGAAAATTTTTATTTAAAAAAATACAAAACTCATAAAATAAATTAAATTTTTAGAAACTGATTTTGATATGAATTTAATGAAAATATTTGAAGAATTTTAAAAAATATAAACTCAAAAAAATCTTATCGAAAAATTTACAGAGTAGAAAACTTCATATCTTGGAAATAGGAAAATTTCAAAAATATATTCTAATTTTATAAAAATGAATTGAATCCAATAAATTAATTAAAATATTAATTTATAAAAATAATAAAGATTGAAATCCAGAACAATTTTTACCAAAAAAATATCACAAGTATGATACTCGCGATACTGTGAAAAATTCAAATTGAAGTCCTAAAATTAACAACTTCATACCTCATGGTGAAAATTCAAAGTTTTTCCTTAAATATTTCTGATTTGTTAGAGTGAGTATCAACATAAATACTACACGAGTATCAGTAAAAATATATGATGGTCAACTTCTCAACTTTTATGAAAAATTCTCGAAAGATTCTTAAAATGAAATTTTGATCATGATAACATCTTCAAAAATAAATTTTAAAATTTCACAAGTATAAAGTGAAAAGCTAATTATTTTACCTTGATATTCGTCCTTTTATCCGAGATCGACCTTTGAAATGATACTTTTTCTGTCACTTGCACCTCGGCCATTTAAGCACAACTAAATAGGTCTTCAAAATGTTCATTCCACTTGAAGAAAGCCTGCCTCTATTTGGTAGACGCTTAGTTCTTAGTCTCGGATCTTTTTGGAATGACAGGGAAAAAGCCCGAACAAGACTAAGTGTCAACAATACCCCTCTGAAAAGTTGAAAAAATAAGAAAAGTTTTAATTTTACAAAATTTGAAAATTCCTAATTTTCATTTTGAAAAGTATATCTTGTTATTAATGTAATCCGTGAAAGCCTTTTTCCATATGCTGGGAGAAATTCCACGTACTACTTTAACTTTAATACATTGCCTTAATTTTCAAATATTTCGATTTTATGAAATATAATAGAAACTTATCCTAAGTACCCTTAAAGTACTCCTTTGACATAAAAGTATTCCAATGACTCTAAAGGCCTTGGTTCTAAGATAAATTACTAAAACGTCCCTAAAGTATACCTTCAAGATGAAAAGTATCCTGATAACTTAAAGGATTTAATATTATTGTAACAAAATGAACCTATTCCTACTGTATGCCTTCAACATATAAGTATCCCTGTGATCACGTAAAACCTTCTAATTTAAATTACTAAAATGTCCTTAAGGTCTACCTTCAATATTAAAGCATCACGATAAACCTAGAGGGCTCGATAACTTCATAAAAAGATGAACCTATCTCTAGTATGCACCTTCGACATAGAAGTACTTCCATGATCATAAAGGATTTGGTTCTAGAATAAATTACTAAAATGTCCCTAGGATATACCTTTGACATGTAAGTATCTCGGTAACCTAAAAGACTTGATAATGATATGAAATGATAATTTACCCTTGTTGGGTACCTTGGACATCAAAATTGACCTAAAATGCAAAAATTGCTAATAGGTCCATAAATTTTTCAAAATTACATTTTAGCCCTAAAATGGCAAAAATGATAGAAATGTCTCCAAGCGACCAAAATACCTTAAATGGGTAATTAACATGAAAAATGACCATTTTGACCTTAAAAATGCTAGTCTTTACAAAATGGTCCCTAAACTTTTCTAACTTTACAAAATAGTCCTTACATGGAATATACATTACAAAACATTATTAAACACAAAAAAATCAACATCGAAAACATGCCTAATATCTTTAAAAGTGTTTGGTGAAATACCCTTAGCCTTAGAACAAATTTTATCACATTTTTGCAAACAAATCCCTAAATTTTACAAAATTACAAAAAGATCCCTAAAGTTTAGAAAATGTATAGTATGGATCAGAACATTTTAATAATGCATAAAAAGTCCTCAAAGGCCCATGAAGCATTCGACTAAACTTATATAGCCTAGAAATAATTTCTTTCATTTCTACAATTTAGTCCCTGCATGATATAAAACATAAAATGAAACATCAAACATATCCAAAGCAATAGATAAATTACATCAAAAGTTACAATGAAGGTTCAACTAAATACCTATAGCCTTAAAATTTTTTTTCCAAATATACCCTTAAACTTTCTAAAATTATAGAAGGGCCTTTAAATAGTTAAAAATGTATGAAATGCATTTGAACACGTTTAGAATTTATGAAGACACCCCTAAAGGTCGACGAAATATTTAGCCGAGCTTAAAATTTATTTGTACTTTAGTCCTTATGTGTCCATAATTATAAAATATGAAAATAACAAGGAAAATAGCATAAAATTATAAACATATGAAAATAACATCATTTTTATTAACAAACACAAATTATCTTGATGAGAATTAACTTATTGCTAAATCAAATATAACAAGACAAAATCAAGAAACTTTGACCATGGCTTTCATACTTGGCCTTTTAACATGGATCAAAATCCATAAGCTCAAGTAGTCAAAAGCTCACTAAAAAGATGAAACAAGCTTGAAATAAGAAAAATCAAGAGTTTTCTAAGTAAAAGTACCATAAAAACTTGAAATTTTCTAGATTTCTTTGTGTGTTTTAGCCATTGAGGCATTCTTTTTCGAATGGACATCCTCTCCCTTATTTGAAAGGAGAAAAATTGACTAAGGAGCTAATGAAAACCCCTTGGCTAAATGGTTCTAGGCTGTTCTACTAATTTCCTTTATTTATTTATTTTTTATTTTTATCACTTTTTTAAAGATTTTTTACTTTTCGGTAATGTTTAATTAATATATTTGTCACTTTGCATGATGATGTCATGCATGAATCCTCATCTGGGAACATGAAGGTGAGAAAAAATCTAATTAAAATAAAAATAAAATATAGGGACTAAATTATAACAAACTAAAAATTATTCTTGCTACGTACCTCTTTTTTTCTCTCCGGACGATCCAAAGCGGGTATGCACAACTTAAAAGATAAACGATGGTGTGGTTGAGCCTTTAAGTTATCCCATAGTCAAGATCTGGATTAGGCATGATAATGTGAAGGGAAGGAATACTGTTAGATGAATAACCCATCCAACTAGCGTTAGAAAGTTACCATGAAGTAACCATAAATTTGGAGTCACCACCAACGATTTCGGGCTAGGCATGGTTAAATGCCTATTGAAACAATATCCTAAGTTACAAAATTTGAAACATTGATTTCAAGGTCTACAAGGTCTAGAGATTTGTTGGTTGGGTTTGGGAGTTGGTTACGTGTAGAGGAGAATTAGCACCCCTACGACACCCGAAATCGATGCATGCTAACTATATTTCCCTTCGATTTTGGCTTAATCAGCTTTATTTAGTCATTATTTAGATATAATCCCTTTTAATGCATGAACTTTTATGGAAAGTGTAAATCTGGGATAGAAATTTTATATCACATATGCATCACAGAGGTATGAGAAACATAGGGATTCTTTATGAAAATAATTTTTGGATTAAATTTTAAAAGTTCAGATATTCCATATTGGGCACTAGAGGGATACTGACATGAAACATTGCCTTGTAATTTTTTTTTGAAAACTAATTTTAAATATGAATGCATGGTAGTCACTACAAAAAGGAAACGTGTTAGTAAGACGAAAAAAGGTATAATGATTTCACAAATAAACAATCATAAATAAAAAAACATAAAAAAAAGATGATCGAAATGTATCTCGTAATTGTCTTCAATTATTAAAAATAACCGAAATGGCAATTTGGAGATGTGTTATAGAAAAAACGTTTAATTGAAAAATCTAGGATATCTGGGAGAGAGAAAAATTTTACATTTAAGGTAAAAGCGGGGCTGGAGTATCCCTTTGGAGAGGTAGGGTTAGAGTATCCCCAAAGATAAAGATTTCGACATTTAAAGAAAATAATTAGGAATTTTGAATATATCTAACAGAAAATATTCAAGTTTTTTAATGAAAAATAGTGTTAGAGTATCCTCTCAAAATAGCGGGATTGGAGTATCCCCAAAAATAAAAATTTTGATATTTTAAGAAAATAATTAGGAATCTCGAATATATCTGATAGAAAAAATTCAAGTTTTTTAGTGGAAAATGGGGTCGGAGATCCCCTTAGAAAAGTGGGGTTGGAGTGTCCCCGAAGATAAAGATTTTGATATTTTAAGAAAATAATTAGGAATCTCGAATATATTCAAGGGAGAAAATTCAAGTTTTTTAGTGGAAATAGGGTTAAAGTATCCTCAAATATAAAGATTTTTGATATTTTAAAAGGAAAAGATATTTTGAAAAAAAAAATTATTTTGAAAATAAAGACCCAAAGATTACTAAATTTTATCTTGAGCCTTGATCTGAGCCTAAAAGGCTTATGTTGTAATGAAGCCAATTGAATGCACTTTGAGAAGTTCAAATGTCTCAATGATGGCAATTCAGGAGACTAGGTTAGTTTTAATTCTAAAGAAAACAGAAGATAACATCACACTATCTCTCTTTCTTGAATTTATTTCGAGTTCATTCAAAGGCTTTAAAAGGTAAACAAGGTACCATTGGAATGGTAATTGATAAGTAATAATATAAAAATATTTTTAAAATCCTAAAAAAATACTTTCTAGGCAAAATTAATTTTTAAAGAGTTAGGCCTGTTTTGACATTTGCAGCATGCACAAGGAAAGGGCATAATGGAATTTGAAAAATCATTTCTGACCTATTCAGAATCGTTAAATCATAATTTCTACAATGTACTAAAACCCTTCCATTTTTTGTATTTTAAGGATCAAGAAATGGATAACAATTTAAAGGTAAGAATTAGTGCAATAGAGTCCATCCAAGAAGAGTTTAGTCACAAAGTCCAAGGAATGAAAAACCTGCTTAACAGATTGATAAAAATATTTGAGGTTCTACACAGAACAAAAAAGGAACTTTACCTAGGAGCATCCTTGTCCTCAATTAATCCAGAAAATTAGAGTATGGAAGATTGATTGGAAGCATGAATAAAGACTTTAGAGGAAATAGTCAGAAGAATAGGACATGAAATCTAAGAGATAAAGGAACAATTATTCAAATTAACAAAAATCATTAGAAATCTTTACGGTGATCCCTAAGAGCTGCCAATCTCTTCAACTTAACCCTTAGCACTTTAAGACTTAAAGGCTCAATCAAGCATATTACTAGACAAAGATTCCAATCCCTCATTTACTTACGTGATTGAAATAAAGCCACCCAATTCCACACCTATACAAATTAGTTTACCCTCAACTCTACTAATTTTTCTAGCGCTACCCTATCATCTTTTAGAACCCATATTAAGAAAAGACCGTGATCGAGTTATCAATTTTATTCGATTCCACTGACTTATGTAGCTATACTCTCTTTTGTTCCAAAATCACCTAATAATTCCTGTGTACATTCCTCCTTATAAACCTTCTTATCCTAAATGGTATGACATGAATGCACATTGTGAATACCATGCAGGATTACATAGGCTTTCCATAGAAAAATGCCATGTATTCAAGAAAAAAGTTTAAAACCTATTAAACGTCAACATAATCCGAGTTGAATAAAAGTCAAATGTTGTTGCTGAACCCTTATTGCTTTATTAGAAACATTAGGATGTCGAGAAGCAATGAAGTGGTTATGGAGGCAAACCTTTTAGGCTACTTGCTTAGTTTTATAAATATAGGGTAAAAATAAAATGGTAAAAAAATAAAAAGATTAGGACTTAGGAAAATCTCTCAGAAACAGTAACATAGCTCAGAAAATGAAGTACTTGCAAAAGCAATCCTTTTTTGGCTACACTGAATCTTGTAAATATGGTTTTGTATAATGGATAAATCAAAAAATTTTGGTTGGTGAAATAATGGTATTGAGTTATGACTTGAATTCTTTAATAATCTTGATATTTAACCAATCCCTTAGCCTCCAATTAATACCATTAAATATTGCCTTATACACTTATTCATTCTTACATTTGCTAATTTATTCATTCAATAATCCATATATCAATTTTTCATTCATTGATAATCATACAAGGATATTAATAAAGATTAATGTTAATAAGACACATGCATATTCTCATGGACTAATTTAAGTTAATTTTTATTTGAGGTTAAATAATATGGAATCACAAGGTAGAAAGATGATATGTCAATCGACAATATAAGTGGAAATGAGTTTAAAACAATAAAAGGAAATAGAAGCCGCGAATATTCCAAGCGATTTAAAGAAGTAAAAAGAGAAAAGGAGTTATAAGCTAAAAGGCATCTGAAAAAGTATCATTCCAACGCTTCTACTAGGGATCTGAAGAAGTATAAGCTAAAAGGCAATCACCCAAAAGTACTTAATATTTGGGAGCCAGTCCCATAATACATATTCATGCTAACCAAAAAACAACAGATAGTATATGTGGGATGAGAAAGTAATTCTATCACAATTGATGAAGGCCAAGACCATAGAAAGCTAAAAAAACAAGGAAATCCATTCAGACTGTGCCTCATCCCTAACCTTTTATTATTCAGCAACCTTAGCAATTGCAAAAAAGAATGAGAGTTATATCCATTTTTTTCTTGAACAACTAATGCTTATGCTATTGGTCAACAAAACATTATAAAATTCAAAATCAAAACTGTACCAATACAGAGTATGTTCATAGATATACAATGAGGAAGATGAAACCTGTCATAGAAATAGAATTCAAAAACAAAGAATGTATAAATTCAAAAAATCAAAAAATCAACTTGGGATAATGCAATAGTATCATTTAAAGGCAAAAAAGAGTCTTCGATGGCAATATTCAAATGCAAAGCTTTGATGGTGATATTTGAAGCATTCAAAAAGGCTTTCAAAGGCTTTGATGGTGATATTCAAAGATTCCAAAGAGTTTTCAAAGTCTTCGATGGAGATATTTGAAGACAAGTCTTCAATGGTGATATTCAAAGATAAGCCTTCAATGGTCATTTTTGAAGCATTCAAAAGTTCTCAAAGTCTTCGATATTGATATTCAAAGACAAGTCTTTGATGGTGGTATTCAAAGATAAAGCTTTGATGGTGATTTTCAAAGCATTCTAAAGAGTTTTCAAAGTCTTCGATAGTGATATTCGAAGATAAAGCTTCGATGGTGAGTTTTAAAGCATTCAAAAAGTTTTTAAGTCTTCGATGAAAAATCCGAAGCATTATAAGAGCATTTTCAAAGTCTTTGATGGTGAAATCTGAAGCATTTTAAAGATTTTTTTAAATTTTTTATGGCACATCTGAAGTTTTTAATAAAGGTCAAAACTCATTCCTGATAAAAAAAAAAGGCAAACCCCTGGAAAGAAAAGCAAAATGTAAGCCCTTAAGGCCCATCTAGCAAAATTTGATGAGTTAGTGAATGCTTATCAAGGATAATTGATTTAGGCATCATCCACCTTATCGTAATATGCTAATAAGGGGCAGTTTCTATCTTAACTGTAAAATTTTGTATATTTCTTTTTAGAAATTATGAATTTTGAAATAAATTTTGATTTATGAATATTATGCCTATTGTCATGGACCATGAATTTGGTTAATAATGATTTCTAGTATCTAGGATAATGAGAACATTTTGAAAATTTTCTTTAATAGATGATCACCAATAGGTTGAACTCCCTCAAAACAGTCCTTTATTTCTACTAATATGATTGTCCTAGATATTCAACTATAGACCTTTCACCATTATAGACCTTTTACACCTAAATATTCTTTTTCTGGATTCCTTGAAGGTCAAATAATAAGTTATGCTCCTAAAAGATTCAGATATCGATAGTTTGACCTGTTTTAAAATAATGATATTAATTCCGAGACCTCTCTCATTTAGATAACCTTTTATCACAACTTTTATTACACTCTTCCAAATCTTTGATTTAGGAAGAATGAAAAAAATGAGCCCAAAACACCTTTTCCTTTGGCATAAAATGTTATCAATTCAATACTTGATAAATATGATGTGAAATTCGAGATGTTTTTTAATGCCAATTCGACTTTCTTTCTCAAAGGCTCAACCAAAACCAAAATTCATTGATGGCCATGAAGCTGATAATGTTGAAGGGCATAACTTAAGCCTTTACAAAAAAAAGTAAGTCCAACATCATGTTATTTAGGTATTCAAAATAATTTCAGAAAGAAAACAACCTTTTTTTCTATCAAAATGCTTGTCAATTCAAATGGCTATGTTTGAAATGAACAATGACCTTTTCTCTCTATCCTTTCATAGATATAGAAAATTATTCCTTTTGCAATCCCCTAAACCATGATATGAGCATATTTCTAAGAAATCGACAAGCACCGAAAGTGCTTTTCCTATCAATTTTACATCTACCAAAATCTGCATCAAAATAAGCATGTAAGACAAGAGATGATTATTTTGGGTACCATAAGCCTAGATTGGGAGTTTCTTTTAGATATCTAAAGATTCTTTTTACGATAACTAAATGTGACTCCGTAAGTGATGGTTGATATCTAGCATATAAGCATACACTAAACATTATATCGGGTCTACTTGTGGTAAGATATAGCAATGAGCTTATCGTAGACCTATAAAGTTTAGAGTCAACATATTTACCTTCTTCATCCTTCTCAAGCTTTGGTTGAAGTACTAATAGGTGTGGAGCAAGGCTTTGCTTCATCCATCTTGAACCTCTTGAGCAACTTCTTTGAATACTTTGCTTGATTGATAAAGATGATATCTTTTTCTTGCTAGACTTGTAGTCTCAAAAAGAATATTAATTCTTCCATCATGCTTATCTTAAATTCACCTTGCATTATCTTAGAAAATTTTTGACAAAGAGATTTATTAGTAGCACTAAAAGTAATATCATCAATATAAACTTGAACTGTTAAAACATCATTGCCTTTGACTTTTATAAAGGAAAAGTTTTATCAACATTACCTTTATTAAAACCTTTTTCAATTAAAATTTTTGAATGGCTTTCATACCATGCTCTAGGAGGTTGCTATAAACCATAAAAAGCTTTTGAATGTTTAAAACCATGATTAGGATAATGAGGATTTTCAAAACTAGGAGCTTGCCTAATATAAACTACCTCATTAATAAAACCATTTAAAAATGCATTTTTGACATCCATTTAAAACAACTTGAAATTATTAAAACATGCAAAGGCTAATAGTATTCTAATAGCTTCTAATCTAGGTGTGGGAGCATAAGTCTCACCAAAATTAATTCCATATTCTTGATTATATCCCTTAGCTACTAATCTAGCTTTATTTCTAACTACGGTTCCATACTCATCAAGTTTGTTCATAAAGACCCATTTATTAGCTTGAATGGGATAATTACTAAGTCTTTCACTAAATTCCAAACTTTACTCCTCTCAAATTGATTTAATTTCTCTTGCATGGCCATGATCTAGCTATCATCTTTTAAGGCCTTATTTAAATTCTTAGGTTTAATTTAAGAAAGAAAAGCCATATAATTGCATGAGAGGATCTAATTCTTACCCCTTGATTTAAATCTCCAATTATCTCACCTTCTTTAACATAAGCGAACTGTCTAGGATGATTCTTTTCACTTCAACATGAGTTGGCTTATTTAGTTCATCTTCTTTTGGAGCTTCTTAATTTTGCTTTGTTTGTTCTTACTCCCTATGTGATGCTTCAACCTGATTTTCTTGGTAAATCTTTACATTATCACTATTAAGAGATACCGGCGGTTCTAATGCCTTTAACTTGTCTTTTTGAGTTATCACTAAAAGCAACATTTTCACCGTCTTTAGCCCTTAGTTCCATGAATTAACTTTTGTCACCAATCACATGTGTTGAGCATCCACTATCAAGGTACCAAAAATTTTTCCTTGCTGAATACGCTTTAATCTATGCTCTTCCTCTTACAAACACAAAAT
Organism: Adansonia rubrostipa; assembly: GCA_038381775.1. Taxonomy (NCBI): domain Eukaryota; kingdom Viridiplantae; phylum Streptophyta; class Magnoliopsida; order Malvales; family Malvaceae; genus Adansonia; species Adansonia rubrostipa. The sequence continues at coordinate 5,912,514 of JBBYHM010000025.1, forward strand.
CATGTTTTATTCCTAGGTACCCAAATTTTCTTAGGTCCTTGAGTATTAGTATTCACAATTCTAGTGCCTTTTGGAATCCATTTCATTTTAGAAGCCTCATCTTGAGATGTGCTAACTCCCTTAGGAATCCATACCCTCCTAGCGAGCTTGCCTCTAAAATTACTAACCTTCAACGAACAAGTATGAAATGTATGACCAAGTTTATGGCGATGAGTGTTTATGCTAAATGCATCACATTATTTATTTTGTTTCATAAAAAAATTCTTAAAGTGAGTTTCCTTTTCAATTTCATTACAACTCAAGCTATCTTTATCAAAAAATGCTCTTTCTATTTCTAGCATATCACTTAACTTTTTTTGTGCCATATAAAACCTTGAGAATAAGGTATGCAAGTTCATATTTTTCTTAGATAGATCATCAATTTCAACTTGTAGCTCATCTACTTTCTTTTTAAGCTTATTTTTTGTCATGCTTAATAATTCATTCTCTTATATAAGTTTAGAAACCATTTTCTTATATTTCAAATTCATGGTTTTAAATTCTAATGTTAACTCATCAAATGTATCTTGTAACTCATCAAATAAGTAAGGATTAACATTATAAGATACCTTGGACTCATCAACAGCCATGAGACATACGTTGGCCATTTCATCAGATATGTCACTATAGCTTTATGTAACCACCATGGTCTTCTTCTTTTATCTTTTTTGGTTTAGTTTTTTTCCATATTAAACACTCATATTTGATGTATCTAGATTTCTTGCACTCATAGCAAATAATTTAGTCCTTCTCTTTCTTGCTTGACTTTTTCTTCACCATTTCTCTTTTAGAAAGTCTTCTTGCCTTGTTTATCGTTATAAACTTGTTAAATCTTTTTGCAAACATGGCCATTTCTTCATCTTTCTCAACCTTATCATCATTATCATCATTTTAAGTGGTTGATTTGAAGGCAACATTTGCATTCTTTAATGGCTTTTGATGATGTGTGATCTTTATCTCATAGATTAAGAGAGAATCTATGAGTTCATCCAAGGAAAGTATGTTGGGATCCTTGAATTTCTTAATTACTATCACTTTTGCTTCCCAAGACTTGGAAAGACTATTGAGGAGCTTTTTCACCATCTCTTTGTTTAAATAGATCATTCCAATTACCTTCAACCCATTGAAGATGCCTATAACCCTATCTGACATGTCTTTGATAGTTCTATTCAATTTTATTTTGAACAATTTGTAGTCAAGTGTAAACATACTTATTTTAGATTCCTTGACTTAATTTATTCTTTCATGAGTGGTTGCTAACTTGTCCCACACTTGCTTGGCATTGTTACAAAGTGAAACTCTATTATACTCACTTGGGCTAAAAGCACCAAATCGTGTGTGCATGGCCTTGGCATTTAATTATGCCATCCTAGTATCTTGCTCATCCCCTTTATCTTCTTCCTTTGGCATAACAATGTTTTTAACCTTTTTCTTAAGAATACGTGGTCCATTAAAAATGAACTTCGATACTTCATAGTCATTGACTTGTATGAAAAGCCTCATCCTTGTCTTTTAATATGAGTAGTTGTCACCATTGAAGAGTAGAGGTTTCATGATGGAATGGCCTTCAAGTCCCATAGCATTTGCATGTGTCTTAAAGGCTATTAAACATACTTAATCTTAGCTCTTTCATTGCATAATATAATTAAGATTTCAAGTCTACCTTTATAATTTTTGTGAGACTAATTTAATTTAATCAACTAGAACTTTAGGATGAAATCACATTTAGTTATGAAGGGAAGTTTGGGCTCATGCATATTATAAGTAGATAAAATATTTAATCGGATTTAAAATATATAGGGAAAATAAATTGAGAAATACCTAAATTTCCTTTGATCTTCAGATTGATATGTACATGTGGTCGATTTTAGCAGTCTAAAACATAGAACTGATAGAAATCTTACCTATTTAGAGACTGGTAACTTTAAGTGTGTCATTCCCTGCACAATCGTTGCCATAACTTAGTTACTTTGATCTCTCTTTAAAACCAAAAATAGCACAAGCGTCCTACCTCTAAAAATGATCCACACATATGTTTGTTAGTACCTTCAAAAGGTCTAGTGGTTCTTCAATACCAGCTAGAAGACTTGAGAAACCTTAAACAAAAGGCAGGAAGTAGCTCATCTCTCTCTCACATACAACCAAGAACAATTCTAAAAGGTCATAGAAAAGTCACAAGGATATAAGATAGTGTTGCAAGGATGCCATAAAGATGCATCAGTCATGGTTTCTTACCTCCTATTAACATCATCTACACTCAGAACTGCTAGACAGGAGTTTTCTCATTTTTCTCAAGATCAAGAATGATTTTAGACCATTAAAAAAGCAAATGGCATATTGTTAATGTAAGGAAAGCAAGATTGCACCAGTCATGGCTTATAGAGTTAGAAATATTGTGTTTAGGGTTTTTTTACAACAAAAAATAGCCACCTAACAACTCTTATAGATACATATTTATACTGTTAAAATTAGGTTAGGCTTAACTAATTGGTCAATTGAGCCTATTACTACCAAACCTAATAGGTGGCACCACCTTTGGTGTTTCTATAGGGATCCAGATAAAATTCCTTTACCTAGTTCATTTAAAATTGGGTCCAAACATTAATTATTTAGAATCTTAGCTAAAACAATAGCAATGGGGTTAACTAGTATTCCACCTAACCCATATCAAGTCCATATAGGATTTGTTCAAAGCAAGACCCATTCGACTTAATAATTAGGGCTTTTGGGCCAACCCGTATTTACATATAATAACATTTAATTCTCAATTTAATTCCCCACCTAAGTAAAACAGTTTTACTTTATGCAAATATTATCAAATTTATTACCAAAAATAATTATCCAGCCCAAAACTAAGATATACTTATTTACATGTCTACTATTTGACACGATCTGGATAAGACATTTTTATCTTTACTACCACATTAAAACATCTCTAATTAGATTTCATAAATCTTATTTATGTCTTTAATAATACTTAATTGAACTTATTCAATTAAGTTCTCATTATAACTTTTATTTAGTTAAGTCATATTTAATTAAATCTCATATTTAATCCAACAGATCATCTTATTGTGTATGACCTATTAGATTCTTAACATGTTGGCAATTAATATAATTAATCTAATTAATTATAGTCATAGATCAAGAGCAAGATTTAGCAATCCATCATGACCACCCAAATGTTGAAGAGTCAATATGATCTTAGAGAAACCTTTCAATAACTAGCCTTACAGTGTAATGCAGTCCTTTCACCAAATATCTTAGAAATACCATCAGCATGGGGCAGTGTCTATTCATGTATCAATCCCTATTAGTTCCTACAGCATATGGTTAACCTCATTAGTTTAGGGAAATAATTTCTCCTAAAGTCATCATTCGTTAGCCAATGACTTTATCAAGTTAACCAAAGCCAAGAACAAATGAGATATGTCCCCAATGTCACTTGGAATGGTAAATCCTCTCTGGATCACTCATCCATCTTTGTATGCTTTATGTCATACCCAAAACCACTCGACCTTTTGCATCCATCTATTATGGAGATATAGATATATTGCTTAAAGGTGGTGATATATCAGGCTAGACTAAAGTAGAGACATAAATATATTGCCTAAAGGTGGTGACATATCAAACTGCATCAAAGTGCAATTAATCCATTAATAAGTCTGTTTACTTCAATTTATTCACTTTTGACGTTTATTATTTAATTGCCTTAATCTTGAGTAAGTAATTGATTCCTAATGTATAACTTGTATACTTTGACGTTCTAAAGGCTAAAGCGTTTCAAAGTAGTAAACTACTAGACCAGTTCGTTAGGTATATGACTTATACTTAATGACAGCTTTACTTATAGATATGGAATCATAGCTCCTATAAAGAGTTAAGGTTATCCTCTTAAAATGCGTTATATGGATAGTGAAAAGGGACAAGGCCTCGATCATTTGTTTTTCAAATCATAAATTGTTCATATGTGGTGAATAATTATTTTCATAAAGAGAGTATAATGGAACTCTAATGTAAGGTGATCAAGTAGGTAAAATGGACTTTTAACCTTAAATTGATTATGAATATCATATGAGGGTATTACACAAATGACAAAGTCATTGGACTAAAAGGTTATTTATAAAAATTATGTAATACAGTATATAATTAAGAGTTTAGTATTAGGTCTTTAGTGGTATGACTCTGAAATTAATAATTATGTGATTAATTATTCAAGATAAAATAATTAATACATAGACTATTGGAGCCTAATTATATACATCCAATTGGTCCCTTCACTAGATCAACATGATTCCTAAACGGATGGTTATCGATCTGAAATGCCAAAGTTGAATGATTCTTAATATGATAAAACGGTATGCCAGATTCACTCAATTTAGGAGTGTGGGCATTTTCTTTAGTAAATAAATGAAAATACTTATGATATTATTTATTTAGAATATGTATCTAATTTGATTAAATAGTTATTTAAGATAAGAATTAGTAATTTAAATTAATCATATTTATCAAAATATGAATTAATTTAAATTAAATAGATATGGAAAAATTAATTATTTATATAACTAATTTGATATATATGAATTCTTGTTTAAATATTTGTTTATAAATTAAATATAAATAATATTCTAAATAACTTCAGAAAAATTATTTTATTTATTTTAATTTTTTAATTAAAATTTATTATTTTACTATAGTTAATTTTATTTTAATGATTAGCACATAATTATTCTATTCGAATAAAATTGTCATGATGTTATTTCAAATTAGAATTAGAGTTATGAAAAATTATTAGGTTAAATAAAATTAATAGTTTAATCAAAATTAATTAAGTATTCAAATTAAATGGGCTAAACTCCATAAAACAAATTGGACCAAAATATTTTCTAAGAACACTACAGCTTGGCCAAATTTTGGTGGGCACACATATTAGGGTTATTTGGGTTTTATGAAGGTGATAAAATAATTATTACAATTAAATTAATAATTAAGGCTATCTTATTATCTGATATAATAAAGGCATATGCCTAGGGTTTCAAGTTAGACTTTGATGCCACACTAGGAGTTTCTAGTCACAACATTTCGTGATTCTAAACCTGTTGGCACAAGGTGGTTATTAATGAGAATCATGCCGTACGAATGTAAAGTTGATCGAGACAAATAGTGCCCACACACTCTACTATGTAGGAATCGAAAAATAGTAGAGAAGGCTAATTGGTTGAAGCTTTCACATGGATCTAAGAATTCTTAGACAGCATCTTTAGATCTGCAACTCAAGTAATTGATTATGATGATTCTATTGTATATAACAACACGATTTAAAATGATCTGATTTTAAAAATTTAAAAATTTCGTTGCGTAAACTATCTTGTTTTTCTAACATGAAGTAAGAGGACTAGTTATATGACTAGCACGTGAGAACTTTTCCATAGACACTTGAACTTGTTCAGTGACTAGCACATGAATACTAAATAGAGTTTTCATAAAGCCATGTTCAACGAACTTTTTTCCACAAAACAAGCACCTACATGCCCTCACAAGTATCCTATATACTTCAACCCATGACATCGGTTGCTTATTTCATAAGTAAGAAGGCATAATATGTGCTAATCTTTGAGCATTGCCAATGCCCCGTCTTGGTAATATAATGATTAGGAACTTGTTTTAAAAACATGACTTTGATGCATAAAGATCTCATGATTGTAACTCATTACAATTCCTTTGCAAGGCCAAATATGTTTCATGGGCTTTATCTAATTAGTCGCAGATAATTGCCAAATATTTTAATAATATGAAAGAAAATTGTGTATCACTAAACTAAGTGATTGATTTGCATTATTAATTAATATATGTCTCATACAAGTTGATTGACTCTATAGCATATACTAATAAGTTAATCATAAAAGTAACATCATCTAATTAATCTAAGGTTCCTTTTCAAAAGAAAAACCTAATATGCAAAAGTCATTTCAAGTGTTTGAAACTCGAACTACATTCTTAAGGATAGTTTGAATAACTGATATTTTATTAAGAGTGTTTAAAGGAAGAAGATTTTCAATGAGCATACTAGCTTAGTTTTGTTGGCAAAGATACAGTTTTTGAAATATTATCTTAAAAACCTCAAGATTTCAATGATGCTTGAAATATTTTTAAAAGTGTGGTAAGGATGATGATGTTTGCTAGATACATTTCAAAGAGTAAACTGTCAACATCTTAAGATTTCAAGGTAAGGGAAGCCTAGGTAAAACTTTGAACAGATAAGAGAAAACATGGGACAAAGATGTAGGATACTGACTTAAGACGAAAATCTTCTCTTTTCTCATAAAAACAAACCATAGCAACAATTTGTTAAAAGATGAAGATCAATGATAGGGAAAATGCAAGGAAAGAAAGTATGGTAAGAATGTCACACCTTGAATGAAAAAGAATACGAGGTGAAAGATGGCTTTCTTTTGCTTTACTTTATCTGCCAGCCACCGCTCATCAATGAAGAAGAACAAGACAATAGTGGTGGTAGATAAGCTGAAAGCAAAAATTTAATGATTTAATAATGAATTTTTAGGCATTTGGTTATTTTCTTCAAATATTTGGTTTTGAAACCACCTCAGAGCATCAAATGTGGCTTTTTCATTTGGTTGGAAATAAACTATGAAAATAGCTTCTAAGCACAACCACAGTTAGTTTGGGTTGTTTAGTTGCCAAATCGAGAGCAACTTTTGGCAGCCAAAAGCAAATCGTAAATGAACCTAGAGTAATATTTAAACAAATAAGCTAAATCAAGATTAAAAAAAAATCAAAATACAAATGTTTTAAAGTTCATTACAAAAATAAAAGAAATCATAAACAAAATAGTATTCAAAAATTACGTTTGAAAAAAGATTTGTAAACCACACTCATATGTTAGCCCAAAGCAAGATGATAAAAATTTAAAATAAAAAATTAATCCTTTCCAACAACAATTAGCACAAACAAAATACAATTTAAGAATTAATAGCTAATGATTACACTAATAACTAGCTAATAAAAGACTTAGTCAAAGCAAAGAATGAAACAAATATAGATATTTTGACTAACATCTTAGGTAACAAAAAAACCTTTGCTTGATCAAAGTTTAGATCAACCCTTTTATAAGTAATTACCACTAACACAAAAAAGGGGGGGATAAAAATCTAAGGAGATAAAAATGATTTAAAATTGATAAGAAGAATAAAAAAACTAAAAAAATATGGGATTTCATCATGATAAAAGAAACCTAATGAGCAATGGTTAAAAGACTTTTACTTGATTTTATACATCTACATTAAAATTAGTCTCGAACTGAATTGATGTCACAAATAATTAAATGGGAATTTAATTTACATAAAAGCTTAACTAAAATAGTAATATTAAAGTTATTTATTTGTAAATTAAAAAAAAAAGCTACCCATAAGTTTAAAAATTATCTAATTCTCTTTAACAAATAGACCATTTAATTTATTTTTTCTAAAATATTTTTCATGTCTCCACTCCCAAGCTGGTAAAGCATGCTTGAATCTGAAAGCTCTTTCAAGTTGATCCATGACTAGATCCAATTCGATCCGAACTAAAAAAATTTTGAACTCGAAAATGTCCAAACTCAAAAAAAAAAAAATCTAAATATAAAAAAACCAAACCCGAAAAAGCTTGGAACCAAGATAATTCGAGCCCTAAAGGTCCAAATCCATTAAGGCCTAAACTCGAACCTGAGATCAATCTGATATGAAGCCAATAAAAACCCAAACTATAATAATAAGATTTTATTCAAAACAAAATAAAAAATAAATGATAAAATTTTCTTAAATAACAACATTTAATTTATGAAAAAGTATTTATAGTTATTATACTATTATATTAGTAATGTATTATCAACTAAAGTAATTAATAGTGAATCTTTAAATTAGATTGTGAAATAAAATTTGTTTGAAACATATTAAATATGAATAAAAAGTTTGTAGTAGTATATATCACTAGTATATTTATAATAATTAATCATAAAAATAAAAAAATATTATTATACTTATTACAAAATGATAATCTATAATATATTATTATACTTATTCCACATTTAATATTTAATTTTAATTCAATAATAATTGAATATACAAAATTGCTATTATAATTTCAATATATGATTGAACTTGATGTTTTGTACAATACAACTAATATTATAAACAAATTTAACTTTAAATCATATTTCTCGTAGTTTTAAAGAAATAAAATATTAAATTTACTTAAAAATAAAAATATCACCTAGTAAATCAAAATATAAAGATAAAAAAAATTAACTAATCAAATTAAACAATAAAACATCCAAACTTTCAATTCTTAAAATCAAACAAATAAAGTTTTTTTGATCTTAAGCATTTTTGCACTATAAGGTGTAAGATAAATTTTTTTTTTTCATTTGTTAATAACTTTAACACCCATATTAAATGTTAATTTCAAAATAACTATAGTGACCGAAATACTCATATATCCTTTGTCATTTATGAAGAACAAGATATCAAAATTATTTTTTCAATAATAAATAACAGTAAGTTTCTCATAAACTTCTATAATCTTATCAAAAAATAAAATTCAACTCTATTATATTGATATAGATCTAATTTTATAAAATTTAAATCCCTATAATAAAAAAAAGTTTACATAATAACAAATAAACAATTAAATTAAAAGTTATAAATTGATTAAATTACTTGTTCTATAAAAATAAATAATAATATTATAATTTAATACAGTAATTTAAATAATTAATTGATATATCTAATGTTAAAGTCAAAAAATCAAATATTAAAATTATATTAATAGTTTACAAATTTGAAACTTTGAATTTCATTTGCAGTTAAATTGTGAGAACAAAATGCATATATTATGATTAAATTACTTATGACTTATGATTATATATTTGAAAGATATAGTATGATTTCAAATTCACAAATATTTATAAATATTTCAAGTTCACCTTCAAATATACATCCAATAAATTTATGAATTTGAAAAATAATATAAATGTTATATCTAATGTGTTTTGTCTATTATTTTTGAAATCCAAATTTCTAAATATAACCTTAAAAAATTATAATAAATAGACTAAAAATATTTAGTAAAACAAAACAAAATAAATAAATAAATAAATTATTGTTGGACTAAGTAATTAAAATCCAATTAGCTATTGAGTTAAGAGTGAAAAGTTAAATAGATAAATGTTTATGAGTTTATTTATAACTTATTTTATTCTAATGATTTTCTTAAATGTAACCCAATTATTTTTGCATTTGCTTTATCTACAGTTATTTTATATTTATTTTAGTTCACTTATAAAGCAAAATATTTTTATACAGCAATTAATTATAGTAATACTAAATATCATAAAAGCTAAAATATATATATAAGTATATAATCATTGTAAAATAATAAGAAGTATCAAAATATATAAAATATTTTTTTATTTTTATTATAAGTTGATATATATATATGTATATATATCAAACTTATATATTTAGCTTTTATTGGAACTTAAAAAGATATTATACTAAAAATTATAGATAATATTAAATATAACATACTAATACTCAGTACAAAACTAAAATAATTATATAAGTGTATATTTATATAGATATTTATTAATTCTTAAAATTTTAATTTTAATAATCTTGTTAGTACATAAAATTAAAATTAACTATGATGGTCAAAATTAAAAATATATGTATAACTTGTAAAATTTTAAAATTTTTTCAATTCATCTAAGTTAACTCGAATTCGAATTAATCCGAATTTAAAAAATTTTATATCCAAAATAATTTAAACTTAAAATAATTTAATTTTAAAATTTTTAAATAAAAATTTAAACTTAAAATAAATTTAATTTAAAATATTTAAATCTAAAAATAACTAGATGATAACCCACTTAAACTTGCACGTTTGACACCTCTTTCCGCAGCACATAATAGGGTAGATGTTTTTAGTATTGAATTAATTTTTTTAACACTCAAATTAACGGGGCACCCGACCTACCAAATTCAGTATCTACTTTATATATTATGACGTTACCATAGGCAAACCCTACTCCTGCTTTCATTTCATTTTTTTTTCACTCATTTTGGGAAAATTCTTTTTTTTTTTTTAATTCACATCGTCCTTCGTTACACGAAAAAAAAAAAGAATTGAAGAAAAATTAAAAAAAAAACAGCACTGGAGTAGATTCCAGTTTCCATCAGATTCGATATTGGCTTCCGTGAACAAAAATGGCGAGGAGGAATTACGTGAGAGAGAACGTTCCTCTCTCGCGCTTCGGCGTTTTGGTAGCTCAGCTTGAGTCCATCGTAGCTTCAGCATCGCAGAAATCTCCCGACCCTCTCCTTTGCTTTGATCTCCTCTCTGATCTCCTCTCCGCCCTTGAGGACGAGCCTAAGGTCCCTCTTTCTTTGGATCTAAATGTTTTACTATTTCATTACGCAATTTAATTGGAGAATTTTGTCACATTGTTTTCTCCTTTTAGTTATTTATTCTGTGTGTTTGATAAAGTTTATGTCTGTAAAGATTTGATTCAGAATTTCTTAAAAAGTAATGTTCACCTCGTTGCGTATTTTAATTTGATCATAAACGATATAGTTCTGTTTTGAAATATTGCTGAGTAGTCGCGTTTGTTATTGGTTTGTTGTTAGCTTTATTGTGAAAATGGATCGTGATTTTACAGATTAGTATAGATATCAACCACTTGCTTTGATGAAGTGTTTATTAGTCTAAAGTTCGATGTAAATGGAGTAGAAAGTATCAGGCGTTGGCATTCGACTTCTAAAGTTTTGTTTTTAGGTTTTAATTCTTTTGAAAATTTATTCTTTTCGGATGGAGTTTAGTCTATTATGTTATGGAACTTCATTCTTTTTTTTTTTTTTTTTCTATCGAAGAGTAAATTTTGATTTTTGACTCACAAAATACTAAATTTCAGGAATCCATCTTGTTGTGGCAAAGAAAATGTGAGGATGCATTATATTCCCTGCTTGTACTTGGTGCTAAACGACCTGTGCGTCATTTGGCATCTGTAGCAATGGCAAGGATAATATCTAAAGGAGATAGTATATCAATATACTCAAGAGCAAGTAGTCTCCAAGGATTTCTTTCTGATGGGAAGCGGAGTGAGCCACAGAGAATTGCTGGTTAGTTGAAGCTGTAGCAAACTGTAGTATGCTTATATCATGTCTTTTTAACTAGAAGGTGGCAGAATGTTGTACTATGATTTCATATAATGTCCTAAATGTCAAATTAATTATTTGGTTGAAGTAATCTCTACTGCCTAATTTTCTTAGCTTCACAAAGATTGTTTTCTGAATATTGAGAATCTCATATAAAAAAGGTTTCACAGGCTACCTTTCTAGATAATGAATGGGTTTTCACAAATAAAAGTTACGTAATTGAAGCAACTTGAGTATTAGTTCAATGAACTTACCTGGTCAAAAATGAATATTTTAAAGATACTAAGATAAACCTATTATTTTCCATTACTGGATGGAAAAAATCCTGTTTCATCTAGAAGTCGATAAAGAACTCAATTTTATCAAGTTTGATGACAGGGAGCCTGAAAAAACAAAATGAATCTGTGAAAATAAAAATTGATAGGGAACAGTCAAGCGTCTATTGATGTAAACATGGAGATGTACAGAAAAATAGTTATAGAACTAAGGAGTCTGATTGCTCTCAAGCTTTGTTAAAGCATAATGGATTGTATTTTCAAGAATGAAGTAGAACAATAGATTCAATCCTTGGATGATAGGTTATAATAATGAGAATGGTAGAATTATTTGAACTTGATTTGCATATATTTTTAGGTCTTTTCATTTTTCTTCTTTGGGTTCTTTGCTTCTATGAACATTTTCCTCTTGGCTTGTTTTCCTTTTCAATGCATATGGTGCATTTGGTTTGTATCCGTCTCAATGGATTGCAAATATTCAACTCCAAGCTCTTTTGGCATGTTCTTTATTAAACCAATCTAAAAGCAGTATGAACACTGCTATGGCACCAACTTTAGTGCTAGACTAGCTATACACAGTTTGTTTTGACTATTCCAATATTGTTGGTGTGCACCAACGAAGATATGATACCTTGTAGTGGAATTTGTCTGATGACAAAGCAACCTTCTATTCTTGAATAGTTGCAATCTTGTCAAAGTGGACCTTGATTTTGTGCACCTTTAAGATATATCAGGATGCATATTATTGCATCCAAAAAATAGTTGCTGATTAGTCTTAAATGGTGAGTTTAAGAAGTGAGTAACCACAATTGTTGCAAACAAATATTTCCATCTAGTGGATGGTAGTATTTTAGTTTCTCAACCAACCTCCTGTACCTTCCAGGATCTAGTAATGTTTCACTTTGATTTCCACACTTCTACTATTAGGATCCAAGGGATTACAAATGGGTTTTAATCCTAGTTGTTGTGGGTAGAAAGAAAGAGAGATAAAATGGGAAATGAGAGAGCTGTTTAACATTGTTGTAGCCTCCTCTTTTATGCTAAGAGATAATGCACAAAAGGATGCTAATATCCTTCCTCAGTTACAATCCATAACAAGTGTCCTAGGTGCATATTTGCAAATGCTTCTAAATTGTTACAATATACATAATTCTTGAATCGCCCAAAGTTTTTTTGAGCAAGTTTGATAGCTGAGTTAAATACTTTATTGATCTTGTGGAAATTTCATTCTCTAGGACTCTCTTTTTAAATGAATGACATTTCACTTCAATGTGCTTGGATAGAGATGGTTAGAAAGACCAGATAGTTATGTAAAGTTCCTCATGTATTTTTTTTTTTTTTTGATACAAAATTCCTAGTGTTCATACTAAGGAATCATATGCATGAAGATAATAGTACATTTTTGACATAATTTACCCTCTAATAGTTGTATTAGTTAAGCACATATATTCTTTTACATAAAAGGTACGTTCACTTGAGCCGACTGTTGTGAGTCCGAAAATCTGTTGCTACCCTTAGATTTTAGTTTGAAAGTTACTCTACAGGAAACACTGTCAAGTTTTGAATTATTTTGTTGTCATCACATATACTAAATATACCATCAGCACATACAATTGTTTATCTTTTAGCTGCGGTAACATGATGATACAACACAAAATGATCTAGAAGACATCTCTGAAGGCTAAATTCCATTAGCATTGTACTATATTAAAACCATGTAAAGACTTCTTTAGACAAGAATCAACATTGCTCTTGAGCAACATAGACAGCTTCCTCTCAAAGGCCCCCTACGTAGGAATGCGGCTCAACATCTAATTCATTTAAGGGTAATTTAAAATGGTGGGATGAGATAGATAATGAATACGTTTAAACTTGGCCATTGTTGAGAATGTCATTGTATGTTTTAAGCCATACGTATGAGTTTATCTTTCAATCACAATACAAGCTCTCACTTGAATTACCATACTGTAGGAATGAACTTTCATTTTGCAGGCCCATCGACAACCTTGGTTGAACTAGACATTTGGTTGTGTAGACAAACTTATAACCTTGGCTTAACAAGACAATATTGCCTTGATACGAGAATACTTGTCAACAAAAACAAAGAAGCTAGTATTATTATTAAAACCATCCTCAATGCCCATTCATGGAAATATTGCTCCACCCCCCCCCCAAAGATGTTGTCAAAATCGAAAAAACAATCATAAAAATTCAATGAAGGAATGAATAAGTTATTGTTATTTTCATTCCAATTTAATGAGTGATTTCTCCACCCTTTCAAAGGCTTTATAGTTCATTGACATTTGTATATGTTGTAGCTGATGAGAAGCAATAAATTTGCATGTCATGTCACTCTTGTTTTCCGTAAAGCTCCTCTTGGACATTCTAGCGCTTATCATCATCTTTTGCTATGTAGGCTATGTTAAGCATGCCTATTGTTAGCATCCAAAATGTCCATCATGCCGTGACCTTGCTGTTTGGCAAGGCAATTTGTAGCATGCTTGGGCTACTCCAGTTGCACTGTTGGTGTGGTTGGGTGTCCAACCTCACCACAGATCAAGTGGTTTGGTAGGCCAAATGCATTGGACCTCTTACTTTTATTTTCCAACTTTTTCCTAAGTTTTTATTTATTTATTTTTTAAATTTCATGTTTACCCTTTATGCTATAGTTGAGTGATGAAAATACACTTGTACATCAGGATTACACATACCTTTATCTTAACTGTTACACCATGGAAAGTGAATAGAACCTGCCAATGATAGGGGAGGTTTCTCTTTGACTAATTTGGGGTAGTGAGGAACATCGCAAGTTCACTTAGAGATATCAAAATACTCGACTTCTGTCATTTTTATGGTTGTTTATATAGATTTCAGAATTTATATTGCACCTATATCATAAAATTTGAATACTAATGAAGAGATTCCCATCGATTCATTGAGTTTTGTGTGTATCTACAGTCTATGATATATATCTTAGTACGTGTTTCGCTTTTGATGTTGCTACTTTCTTTATAATTAATGCTCGTAATCAATAGATTTGGCCTCTTTTTTTTTCTTTGGGGGTTGGGGGTGAATGCCTTAAAATTTTTTCATTAAAAGTCTACTTCTCATATTCTCAAGAGTTTTTTTAATAGATTTTAAGACTTTTGAATTGTTTGATTGAGTTAAATTTGCAGGTGCTGCACAATGCTTGGGCAAGTTATATCAGCATTTTGGAAGAAGGATAACTTCGGGTTTGCTTGAAACAACTATTATTGCTGCAAAACTAATGAAATTTCATGAGGTATATTCTTTAATATGCATTTTTATTTGTATAATTTATCAATAGTAAGTCTTAGGATCCATTTGTTTGGCTGAAATTAGTTTCTAGAAAATGTTTTCTGGAAACTGTGAAGATTTTTCGGAAAAGCAGAAATTTTTTTATGCTTGGATGACTCAATGAAAAATGTTTTTTGTTGTTTGGTTATACTATGGAAGATTTACTTTTTTTTTTTTTTTTCAAATAGCAATATTGACAAAAATATTAAATTATTAAATATTAAAATATTAAAAACTATTTATTTTTAAACTGGCGATATTTTAAATAATAATATTTTAAACATAATATTTAATACTAAAATATTATATTAATATTAAATACGTAAAATAATACTATTTATTATTGAAACATTAATTATATAAGTATTTTAAAATATTATAATTATTATTAAAATATTATTTATATTAATATAATAATTGTTTACAATTTTCAAATAGTAATATTGACATAGGAATTAAAATATTAATTATTAAAATATTAAAAACTATTTATCATTAAAGTATTTATTCTAATATTGAAATCGTAATGTTTTAATAGCAGTATTTAATGATAAAAATATTATATTAATATTGGATACTTAAAATAATACTATTATTATTTAAAGCTAATTATATAAATCTTTAAAATCTTCAAAATGTAATAATTATTAAAATGTTATTTCTATTAATATTTGTATACTATTAAAATATTAATATTTTATATTAAAAAAATTATTTTTAAATATTTATAGAGTATAATTTATATAAATTTATTATTAAAATTGACATATAAAATCATTTTTCAACAAAATATTAATTTAGTATTTTAAATTTAAAATATTGATAATGTTACAATTTATTGTTAAAGTAATAATATTGTTTTATTGAATAAAATTTTTATTAAAAAATTATATTAATTATATTAATAATTTATTATTTAAAGATAAATAATATTATACTATTAAAATATAAATATGTATGTTTGATAATAGGCGAAACATAAGTTTTAAAAATTATATAATTAAAATAATTTTATATTAATATTTTCATTTTTAAAATTTAATATTAAATATTTTTGTTAATAATAATATTTGGCTTGAGTTAAGTTAAGTTCCAATATAAAAATCATTTTACTTAATAGGGAGCTTTTTTTTTTGGAAAATGTCTTCTGCTTTTGAAAAAGGGAAGACATTTTCCAGGAATAATGGCTTATTTTCTGTTGACTTGTAAGTTGTTTTTTGTTGAAAAAGCTATTTTCTATGAAAGAAACATCGCAAAATGCAGAAAATATTTTCCGGAAGTTATTTTCTGCGAAACAAACAGACCCTTAAAATTTGTGAAAATACTGGAGAAATGATTGAAAAGGGAATTTTCCCTTGTTTAAATCTTCTAATTTTTTTTTCTTCTCTTCCACTTTAGACAAAATAAGTATTTTCAAGGTGTGTGCATAGGTGCTAAGGGCAGGATCAAACAAAAAATCGCTTCAGACCCTTTTGGTTGAGGCTCATTTGATCAGGCGCACGCCTGGTGCACCTAGGCATGCCTTTGTAAGGCTTTAGGTGCAAAAAAGCTGTCAGGTTGAAGTTATCGTGCATTTCTTTTATTTTAATTTTTTTAGAAACTGTACCTTTAAGAGTAAAAAGGGGATAATTTCAAACCCTTCATTTCTCAATGTTTGAGTATTTAACAACAACCTTGGGACCATAAGGAAATCGTGCATATTGGCCAAAAAATGAAAAAGGAAATTTAGCATAGAGTTTATTAACAGAATTATATATTTTAAGCTTATTATACACAGACACACAGACACACACACACACACACACACACACACACATGTTCGACTGTATTTTACTCAAGCGTGTACTTATTTTTGCACCTCAAGCAACATAAGGTTTCTAGCGCCTTGAGTGAGCCTTGCGCCCTTGAAAGGACTGAGTGAAAGATGCTGATATCTATGGTCTCTAAGTGTTATTTTGGCCAAGAGAAATAGTTTCTTTAGTGAGTAAGGTGGAGATGTGTTTGGATGGCATGGTTGCCAGAGTGTTTGTTATTTTTATGCTATGGTGCTATCAAGAACTTGCTAGTTGAAAATGGTTTGTGTTAATGCTTTTATTGTATTTATGCCTGTGGCCTTAATCTGTTTATCTTGAATATTAGGAGTTTGTGAGACAGGAGGCTTTACTCATGCTTCAGAATGCATTGGAAGGCTGTGGTGGTAGTGCTGCTGCTTCAGCATATGCCGAGGCATTCCGTCTCATTACACGATTTGCCATTGGAGACAAAGCATTTGTTGTTAGAATAGCTGCGGCACGTTGTCTGAAGGCTTTTGCCAGCATAGGGGGGCCTGGTCTAGGGGTTGGAGAACTTGACAGTTTAGCCTCAAATTGCGTCAAGGCAGGTGTTCTTCTTTGTCATTTTCTCCTAGTTGCATTTCTTATAGCAGTTTTTTGGTCTCTTAGAAACTGGGGTTGTAAATATATCTTTTGTTATTACTGCTATTCTCATTAGGCTCTTGAGGATTCCGTAACTTCTGTTCGGGATGCTTTTGCTGAGGCTCTGGGCTCATTAATTGCTCTTGGAATGAATCCTGAGGCACAGGTATAGCATATTAGCTTTTTATTTGTTCTTTTCCCTTCTGAGTTTATTCAAACTATTATCATGACTCTTACTAGGTTCAACCTAGGGGAAAAGGCCCGTTTCCTCCAGCGAAGAAGCTAGAAGGTGGTTTGCAGAGACATCTGGCTTTGCCCTTCACAAAAGGTGTGCTGTTGTTTGGTTGGCTGTGATTCAGACCTTTGTTATAGCCTTAAATTGCTTATCATGTCAACTTTTATTTAAATAGATATTTTCGAGTTAGTTTAGTTTTGTTTAGCTTCCAATATAGCACCTTTTGATGTTTGAAAAATTTGTTAAGGGTATCAGCATTTCATGATTTAAAAGTTGACGCTTTGGCTGAGAAGCTTTGCAGTTATTTGCTTATTTTTATCATTGTTTCTTTCTCATAAACATCATAGCTTTTGAATTGTCAACAGATATTCTTCAGTAACATCTCACATTTGTTACAAATTGCTTAATTGGCAGCAAGTGGTGCTCGCTCAAAGGACATTCGAGTTGGGCTCACATTATCTTGGGTGTTCTTTTTACAGGTATAATACTCACAATCATTTTTCTTGCTCCATTTCTCTCTTAAAATGCTTGTCCTTTTGTCTTGGCTTTCAAAATTGGTCAAGCGGAATAAATTAGGTTTTAGCATGAAATAAGCAGCATACATAATAATTTTTTCTATCTTATGAGCTTAAAAAGGATGATGATTTGTGGTAATAGTTTATTCTTTGAATTCAATCCTGCAGGCAATTCGTTTGAAGTATCTACATCCAGATATTGAGCTTCAAAATTATGCTTTGAACATTATGGACATGCTTTGGACGGATACATCTTTTGATGCCCATGCACTGGTATGTATTTGAGAAAATTGGATTTAAGATTCTACATTATTCTTAGTAATTATATTAGAAAATGAAATGCTTTGACTCAAAAATAACTCATTATCATATCTCTAGGTTCTTTTATTGAGTGATAGATTGGGGCAGAAGAACATCATAGAATAAGCAAACCAATTGAAAGTGGCTAATCCTCTGTTTTACCTTTAATTGTTTTCTAATACACCTGATGTACTAATATTTGTCTTTCTTTCTGATATTCTTATATAGCCAAATTTGTATTATATTATAACATAAAAATTAGAATTAACTAGTGCTTGTCTTGTAGAGGTCTATTTGAGGGAAGATTTAAGCATGCCAATGAAACCCTTGCAATTTTTTATCATTTTTCACATCTGATGTTTGTCATTCTTTTATGTTCTATGGAAAATGCTTGATCCAATTTTTTTTCATTATGTTTTGGGGACAGGTTCTGACAGTCAATCGTGATAATCTGATGTAGTATCACATTTAAGCTTTTGGTAAATTTCAGAAATGTCTTAGTGGAGTCCTTATTTCTTTGGACAACAAATGCTTTGTGTATTGTTCTGTTGGAATGACATTGTAAAAGGTTGAAGCAGTGTTAAGTTTTGACTTGTACTAAGTTTATCAAATGGAATTATGATGCGGTCTTGTGGTTTCCTTCAAAGCTAATGTACATGAACCGTTTTACTGAAGGCATGTGTTCTCTATATCCTACGTGTCGGTGTAACTGATCAGATGGCAGAACCTACTCAAAGAAGCTTCACGGTCTTCCTTGGAAAGCAGGTTTGCTACAAGTGATTTATGTTCTGTTTCCTGTCTTCATGAAGTTTCTTTTTTTTTTTTTTTTTTAAAGTTTCCCAGCTGTCATTGGCGTATCTGTTGCAAACGTGTGTTTAAATTTTTTTGGGGTGGGGGGGGTGCTGTTGGACACTTGCAGCTTCAATCTCCGGAAGCCAGCCCTTCAATGAAAATTGCTGCCTTGCATACCCTGTCATATACTTTGAAAACGCTAGGAGAGGTACTCTTGTTAAAGCAAAATTTTCTTCTTTCTTGTAGCATTTTTTTTTTTTTTTGAAAAATCTTTGGTAATAAGTTTCTTAATAGACGGTTATCTGGTACCCTTGCAGGATGAAGTCTCCATATTGATCATGATGTGTGCATATCTGTTGTTTCAAAACTTGTTTGTTTTACTCATTCTATGTTCTACATCATACAAAATGAGTTAAATAACATAAATATTAGTCATAAAGTTTGGGGTGTAATTGTATTTGATGCATTTCTAACGTCAGCTTAGGTAGTAACATGCTCTCATCATCAAGTTCTTTAAGCTTGATACATGTTTCTCAGTTAAGGCAAAAATTTTTGCAAAATGATAAACTGTGGAGATACATACACATGAAAACTTGATTTGTTGCATGGACTTGACACTTTTGGTTGAAGTAACTTGTCTAGCAATACAAAACGTTGCCAAAAATTAATGTATTGTGTCAGCTAACTCCAACAATGCTAGAGATATGGCATGGTATTTGTTGCCAAAACATCATTATTGGCAGAGTATTGTTTCGATTGGAAAAATCTTATGTTTCCTGAGGAATATTTGATAGTTAGAGATAGCAATCAGGCAGGTAGATGGGCTTAGGGATAAAATATTTTGGTTTTCATCATTTTAGGCTTTGGCTTTTTTTAGGTTTCAGGTCAATGGAGATCAGGTTGCCGGCCAATTGGGATTGTATTTTGGGTTCTGATAAGCTTTTGCCACTTATGCTGTTGAAGCAAATGGCAATTGAATTCTGTTTAAGTTTGGCTTTGGATTGTTTGTTTCTTAAGTTTATCACATCTCAGGACTAGCCTTTTCTATTTCTTACCGAACTAATGGAGCCAATATAGATTTGACTTGGTTATTTAATTAGTAATTGCTGTCATTTTTGTGTCTTCCTGAAATTAGTATTTGGCCAAAGAAAAAAAATTCTAAAATTCTTGTACTTGTCTGGGTGCTGCAGTTTAGCTGCTTGATTGCTATATCTATGAACATCCATGTATATTGCAGGCTTTTCCAATGTGGTTGAATGGAAATAGGTCATTGCTAAGTAGGTCATTATGATCTAAATCTATTTCTTTCTAGCTCAAGAATTTTGTGGGCAGGGCAAGTTTCTAGAGTTATATTTATTCAAATTGCCTTTTTAAGGTTGCTGATGGTAAGGTGAAAGGAAGTACAATGATATGCCAGAACATCCTCCTAGATTGCATGAGACTTTTAATTTCCTCTCTAATGTGATTCTTGTGCTCAAGCTAACTCTGAAGCTCCCAAGATGAAGTTGGTTGAAATTGAATTGCCCTTATCCTAACTCCCTTGACTAAATCGTAGCTAGATGGTAGCGACCTGTTGAAATTTGATTCAAATATTTGCAATAAATGCGTAGACATGCTAATACGCCTAATTCGTTTGCCTTTTGTATGTTAATTCGTGAAGGTCAACTTCTCTGGATGGTTAGCTAGTTGAGTAATTTGTTGACGAAGAACAATAATTTTGACATGGTAGAACTTAAGAAAATCTGATATTAGGGCTATTTGTATGTCTAAGCATGTTAACATTGTGAATCCGATTTTTTTTTTATGTAGGTTCCACATGAATTCAAGGAGGTGTTTGATAATGCAGTTTTTGCAGCAATATCTCACTCTTCCCAGCTTGTAAGCTCTTTATCAACACTTACATTTTACAGACATTTTAAACATATTTGGTTGCATTAAGAGGATGAATTTGTTCTTGGTTTTATTTTATTTTATTTTTGTATATTATTGAAATTGTTAAAAAGAACATTAACCATCTGTTATGAAATAAAATGGAAATAGACAAGCATACATCTTAAAAAGTGACTTTGAATTTGGCATTAAATTTATGCAGGGGAAACTAAATTCTATTTTGTAAAATTTAGCATATTGTTCTAACCTTCCGCTTGTCAACTTTACGATGTACTCTGTCAGCATAATATAATATTATTTGGAAAATTATGGATAGGTACGTGTTGAGGCTGCTCTGACATTGCGTGCATTGGCTGAGGTTGATCCCACTTGTGTTGGTGGTTTGATATCTTATGGAGTGACCACACTAAATGCTCTAAGGGAAAGTGTTTCCTTTGGAAAGGTAATTTTAGTATTTTTGGAGTCAAAACAACTATTTTGGGCTTTTTTTTTTCATTTGTATTTTGCTGTTGTTCACTGAAAATCATTTCAATCCCTGTGGTTTGAAATGTTTTGTTTAATCCCATGTGGTTTGTATTGTTTATCAAACGTTTGTTTTTTGTTGAAATTTTACACAAGTTGACTATCCCCCTTCTTTGCTTTTATAAAATCTTTTTGATATAACTAGAGAATGAGATCATAAGAAAATTTAAACCTTAACTCAATTGTTTTACTGACATAACTATTTTTATAATTTTAAAGGTAAATTAAGGTAGAAAACAGGTTAAGGTTATATGAAATCTTATTTCACTTGAAGGCTAATGGTGTAGCCTCCTTGAGTACCAGAGTAAGTCATTGAGTTATGCGTCACTTTTTAAACCAAATGGAGTAAATTTAGTTCTGCCTAAACTACAAGGAGCAAAGTATGATTTCCCCAATTGTTATGTTTCCCTTGTTCAGTCTAGGTTCTCTCCTGATTTGCTTGAGTATATGGAGGTCTGTAACTTTTTTCCTTTCGTTTTAATCATTAATGCTATATCAAATTATCCTAATTTCATAATTTTGTCGATAACAAATGTGCGCATTTTCTTCTATGTTCTCTTTTGTTGTGTTTATACTCCTTTCTCAAGTGACCAAAAACACCCAATTAAGTTCACATCTGTGCACATGCGCATAGGATAAGACAGTGCGGGCCTTGCATTATAATTATAATTGTTTTGAAAAATTTCACCTTAGAAGCTACTGCTACTCCTTTTAGATGACTGATATTTTAAGCCCTAGTAGTGGAACTCGTTATTATGTGCACAACTTCTATGTTTTAATTGCATTTAGCTCTAGACATGCCGTTATCAATTGTTTTGACATCAATAACTAGGGATCATGATTTGTACTTACTATGTTGATTAGTAGTTAATAATAGTGTGGCATACAGATTTAAGCAGATGTCAAGGCCTATGATAATTGAAGTGTTGGGTCTCATGATGTGATGTCAGAATAGCATAACCTAAAATTGTCCTTAAATATGGCTAGAGTGATCAATTCAACAGAGCATGATATTGTTCTGCTTCTATATATGGTTATTCTTATCCTTAGTTGTATGCAATATTTCTACATCTAAAATGATCATATATCGATAACCCAGTTTTGGAGATTCTGAAATTGCGCATGACTATTTTGCCAACCAGTTATATGTAGAGGAGGTAAATTTGTAACAAGAACCTCATATTTTGTGCAGTGTAATGTGCGATGACTGTGCTTTTATGTTGATAAATATATGTTGTCTCATCTTCTAACTTCAAACACAAGCTATCCTGTGGTTATATATCTCCACTTTGAAAACCAAATTGGTACTCATTAGGAAGGCTTGACATCTTATCTGCTGTATATAACCAGGAATTTTCTAACATTTAATTCTTTAAATGTTAGGTTTGTTGGTGTCTACTAGCTATGTGGTTCTCTTTTGGTTTAAGGTATCCATGACATTCAGGATTAATTATTTGTTGTAAAGCCTTGATAATTGCAACTGAAAGAAAAAAAATGGAATTGAAATGATTTAACCTCCTTTGTTTTTTAAATTGTGACTTAAATTGATGACAACTAATAAGGTTGCTGCATGGTGTTAGGACCATAAATAAAATATCAGTTTACCATAGCATGACATCATGCTAGCATTTGTTTTCTTCTTTTATTTATTGCACTATTTCTTTTAGTTATTACTGAGTATTCTTGTGCATCATATCAGAAGGTTGGCAAGTACCTCAACTTATTGTGGAAAAAATTCTCCTCACTTCTTGTCTCTAATAAAGTGTTTACAGAGTTCAATTATTTAATGGTACTTCTGCCAGCTAACTCTAAGCTTCTTGGCTTCCATTTCCATTTCTCTCATCTTCTTCGTTCTTCACTCTCGTCCTTTTCTATTTTGTGTCTGTACTCTGCAGTTCTTTCTTTTTCTCTAATTAAGCAACAAGAGAAAACTCTTGCTCTTGGTGGTTCTACCTAATCTAATTTGTAAGTCACCATCATGTTAAGGAGGGGAAGGGAAATATTTGCGCAATGCCTAAAATCTTTTCTTGCTGAAAAATACAATAATAATAATGATAATAATAATAATAGTAATAAAACAGCGATAAATTGCAGCCCTGTCTATTAGAAATAATATTAGATGACTAACGAGTGTAAATTAGTTACTTTTACAAGAAAAGAGAAGTGTTTTTCTCTTTCCATTTTGCAACTTTTTGTAAGCTGTTTTTTAATGCCCTTACTTTGATGATAGGACATTTTATTCTTAAGAAAATAGGGGGGCGATGCTATCCTTCAACCAACTTCAAGTTACTAGTTTTCTTCAACGTATTCATTCTTTTCCTCTCCTACCTGTTTTGTTTCTCTATTTGCTCATAGTTGATTTATTTATGTTTTGCAATCAGTTGTTAGAACCAATAGGTCTTCCAATCATTCATATAAAAAATTGAAACCTTTTTTATTGGATGATCATAATACTTACTAAAATACCGAAATTCTTAATCTGATGTCAGAACCAAGATGTGTCTTCAATTGTTTATTGAAAAAATTGAAGCCTTTCTTATTGGATTATCATTATACCTCTCAAAAGCCGAAATTCTTCATCAACAGAGGAGAAGTATCACCATTTTTGTTCAATTAACCAAAGTGGATGATTGTCATTCCATATTACAAATAATTGCATGAAATCTTTTGATAAAATGGATTCCCATTTCTAAATGATATCCCATGATTAGGACAATTGGCTAAATTCCGTGAAACATTTCATATAAGTTCATTGATATCTTATTTTTATAAAGCAAATCGGCTTTGATTCTTTAACAATCCACATTAGTTCTTCTTCTACTATAACAAAAGATTCCCTTTTTATGTGGAAAAGACTGTCATAAAAAATTATAATTTTATATATGGAAAAGGGAAAAGGGTGGATGCTATTAGCTAACTTGCTTCCCGCTCTCTTTTGTACAATAATTGCCCACACATTTCTCCTTCTTTTTCTTGCTCGGACAATAATAAGTGCTCATCATTATTGCTTGAGAGAGTCATAATCATGTAAATTGTCTCCAGCCTTATCTAGTCTGTAGTAGTGTTCACTCCAATGGATAGGGAAATTGGAGTAAGTAGATGCAATGCTTACTGATACGGTATAATGGCGATAGTAATAGGAATAATAGTATATGATATGGTGAAGTGAAGATAAGACTTCCCTTTGAGTAGAAACAGTCCTAGAATAAAACCTATCAACGAAAGCATTTGATGTGGATTGAATTAGACCAGATCGGACAAGTATTGTTACTCCATAGATTAACTCCTCTTGCAAGAGCCTATTTGATCTTTCCTTTTCATGCCCTTCTTGATTGTATTTCTTATAAGCAAGTCTTTACTATCTTCTGCTTGACTACCTTTGAGCTGACTTACTAATTAGTCTATGCCTGAACTCCTTAATGGAAGGAAGTGGTTTGAACTCTGATTCCGATCTTGTAGCTTAACTTAGTGGATATAAAAAAAACTGACCTTAAGCACTTGCATGATTAGGCAGTCAGTAAGGGCATAGCACTGTTTAAGGGGCTTGTGTGGTGGGAGCTGCGTTCGCTGCCTATCTAAATGGGGTTATAGTGTTATTGTCACTTTTTGATTTTCTTTTCAGTTTCAAATTTTTTTGGGGATCATTTTAAAATGTGTTTTATTAATATTTTAGTCCATTCTGTCCAGGGAAGCAATTTGCAAGATGAGCTTGATTCTTTGCATGGGCAAGCAACAGTTTTGGCTGCTTTAGTTTCCATTTCACGAAAATTACCTCTTGGTTATCCTGCCAGGTAATGCTCTTTTATGACAGTATACTTTCTCTGTGTTCCAAAATTCTCAAGCTATGCTTCTTGTGGCATTTGTAAAAAATAAGCTATTGACTCTTTTGGTTTAAATTAACTTGGAAGTAAACTTCTATGCTATTGTTCTTAGATTGCCCAAGTCAATTCTTGAAGTTTCAAAGAAATTGCTGATAGAATCTAGTAGAAATGCTGTTAGTGCCAAGGTGGAAGAAGAAGCTGGCTGGTTACTCTTATCGTCATTACTATCTTCCATGCTGGAGGAGGTATATAGTTATTTCTAGGCTGGTCATTTTCTTTGCTTTTCATTTTTTTTCTGTATAAGAGTATTTATCGTTTTCTGTAATCATTGTTTGTATCTTATGAAGTTATTTTTGATGCATGCAGGAGCTTGAGGATCAGGTCTTTGATATTCTTTCCTTGTGGGCTGACCTTTTCAGTGGCAACCCTGAAGATGTAATTAGACAAAGTGGAGATCTACAATCTAGGATTCAGTAAGTCAGTTTATAAGTGTGTTATTCTATAGCTTATTTGTTTGCTATGATTAGTTAGGACTCTTATACTTATCTGTCATGGCTTTTTATCATATACCAGTATTTGTTACCACGTGTTCGCATGTGAATGCTCATTTAATTATTTATTTTTTAAATAATAATTTTATATTTAAAGAATAAATAAAATTAATAAAGTGTATATTGACTGAAATTTGGATCTTGGAAAGTTTGTTTTATGTGTAAATTATATTAAATTATTATAAATTTATTATTTTTAATATTAATATAAAATTAATGATTAAGATAAAAAAATAATTTGAATTTTAACCTTATTTGTTTATAGCAAATAAATTGATTTATTGTTTAATGGTAGCATAAATAAGAACTTTTAAGATAAAATAATTCTATATAACCCTTTATGACAAAAAAAAAAAAAAAAACTTTTTTGTTATAAATTAGATAAATCTTATCAATAATAAAAAAATATTTATAATGGCAGTTTAGTAATACTGTGATTAACACGGATTATTTTTTTTTTTCAGTTCAAAAGATTTTCTAGATTCGTGCTTTTATTATATTATAGATTACTACTCCCAATGGTTTGATGCTAAACTAGATTTTACTATGGTAGCCTGTCAGAGTATCATTGAATAAAAGTTATAAATTTATTTTGTACCACTTGTATGTTTTTGTTGCAATACGCTTCATTATTTTGTCCGTAATAGATTTTATTTTATTTTTTGACTTTGGCACATATTTTTGGGAAATAATTATTTACTTTTTTTCTTTTACATTTCGAATTTCATGATTTTCTATAATAGTATGGATATATTTAATCTTTAAATGCCTAGAAAAAGTAAAAAAGTAAAAAGAAAATAAAACCATAAGTTACAAAATTTGATGTCCAAAAAGAAAACTGATCATTATTTTGTGACATTTAAAGGGGACTAGAACGTTAAATTTGGAAGAAACTATAGCCATTATGATTGTTAACTATATGTCATTAGCACTTCTTTGAGAACAGTATGTGCTTTGAAGTGTGAGCATAGACGTTGTGTATGGCTGCCTCTAGTTGGATAGTTTTAGGTTAGATTTACACTAAAGCCTTTCTTACCTTATCCTTGTCTAGATTAATCAGACAAGTAGTTACTATTTGGATCTAATTTGAAGTATCGTCAATTTTACGAGTCTTTATACTATTAGGTCTTGACACTTACTTGAAACTTTGCCATCTCTCTCAAAACTAGCTCTTCCTTTTCCTTTGAGCTTGTGAGATTTTACTTCTTGTTTTGGTTTTGTTCACCCTTATCTTTGGGCTCACTGCCTGTCGTCAAACTTGTCATTTGCAGCCTTCGTGGGACACATCAAATTGATATTAATATTGAATTGGTGATAGATAGAAATTCCCACGTTTGTTAAATTGGGGTTATCCTAGGCTCGTAATATAACAAGAGCCACTCAACCATTACTAATTGGCTTTAGGTTGGATGCCCATTCTAAAATTTAACATGGTATTAGAGTAGGCATTGCCCTATTTCAATGCGAACATTGATGGGCTTATTATGCCTAAGCATGAATATTGTGTCATGTGATAGGTGTTCTGCCCCTATATGTGAGGGAGAGTATGGAAGTGGTGATGAAAAGAAATCTCTTATCAGTTAACTTGGGGTATCTTGGAACATAAATATAATAAGTGCTTTTCCACTTATTGTCTTTTGGTTTAGGCTGGATGACCATCATAAAATTTAACATGGTATTGGAGCAAGTGTTGCTCGTTGGCCCCTTTGTGAAAGGTTTGTTACACCAACGATGTGAAGTTCATTCGGCAGTATAGGCCTGTTATACCTACTTGTGAAGTTCAAGTGATGTGATAGGTTCATTATTCGTACATGTGAGAGGTATAATTGAATTGGTGATAGAAAGAAATCCCACGTCTGTTAAATTAGGGGTATCCATAGGGACTTGGCAATTTGTATATCTATGCCATGTTTGTGTATTTTTACATGTCATAATCGTGTTTAAGTTGTTATATATTCATATAAAATTTGACAACTTAATAATTTGTCTTACATAGATTTTGACATGTTTGTATATTATGCCGTGTTAGTGTTATTTTTTCATTTCTATTGTGTTTTGTATCGTGTTTTAGTATTTTTCTTTTTTTCTGTTTTGTGTTTGTGTCGGGTCCAATATTTTCTTATCTACCAGGGCGCATAAATATAACTAAGGCCTCTCCAACTATTGCCAATTAGTTTTAGGTTGGATGCCCATTCAAAATTTAACAATTAAAAGGAAAGAAATGGAACTGAATCAACTTGGCAGGGTTATGAAATTTCTTGTTGTTCCATCACCTGTTTTCTCCTAAAAAATCTGAATGAAATTAATTTCAACATGTCATTTGTTCAGGATTAACTGAGTCTCTCTTTTCCTTCTTTTTGTTTTGTTTTTCTTTTTTGAATGAAAATTGTATTCGTTCAACTATTCTTAAATGATAGATTTTTCCTTTTTTAATTGGGAGGTGTATTATTATGGTTTTTGCTATGGATAACTTAATGCATGATTAGTCATAATATTTTTCTCCCCTTCCTTTTCTAGTGTGTGGTCTGCTGCAATTGATGCACTTACATCGTTTGTACGATGCTTTGTTTCATCCAATTTGACAATTAGTGGGATTTTACTTCAACCGGTGATTCTATATCTCAATAGGTATGGCCTAATATGCTACTTTTTATCGAACAAACCCTTCATCCCCGTCTATCTGATTCTAGTGTAGCATATTATTATAGTATTGAATTGGAGTGGTACTGCACAACCATGCATATAGAAAAAAATTTAACATGCATTGCAAAGCAGGGCTTTGTCCTATATCTCTCTGTTGGCAGCCAAAGAACAACCAAATATTAAGCCTGCAATGGACATATTCGTCATCAGAACATTAATGGCCTATCAATCCCTCCCCGATCCTATGGCCTATAAGAGTGACCATCCTCAGATTATTCAATTATGCACAATTCCCTATAGGTACTTATCACTCATCTATTATGTCATTTAACTTATTTTTACTCCATTTTTTCACCTTTTTCTTTTTTAAATGATGAAAATTTTAGATATCGTTTTATGATGAAAACATGAATGATTGATTTGGCTGTTTGCTTTTGTTCTATGACCAAGAAATGCTTCTGGGTGTGAGGAAAGCTCATGCTTGATGTTCCTGTTAGACAAAAGAGATGCATGTTTGGGCCCTTGGATTCCTGGAAGGTGTCTGAATTTTTTCTTTTCTTGAAAACTTTTTTTGGATTTTGTAGTATCTGTTGGTTAAGCTTCATATAATCCTTTCAACGTTTTATCTAGCTCAAGAAATGTAATTTTGTATTTATCTTTACCTTTAGCATTTTTTTTGAGTTGAGTTTATTTCTTCAATTAGAAAATTTTAGAGTCTTCCTCCTTGTTCATTGTCTTTTCTTAGGGACTGGTTTGAAGATGAACTTCGTGCTTTTCAAGGTGGAAAGGATGGGCTCATGCCTTGTGTATGGGATAATGAATTTTCGAGTTTTCCTCAGGTAATTAGTTAATTTTTGGGCCTCAGCTTTGAGTACGGAGAGCTGGATTGAGTGCTAGGATCATTTTGATAGTAATATAGAAAGTATGCAATGCGTTCCTCTGTATCCTTTGTTTGTATCTGCTGTGATCTTCTGTTTTGATACACATGGTGAAGATTCTTAGCACATATATTACCATGGTCTGCAAACTTCAGTGCATAACCTTTGTCCTTCCTTCTTGTATGATGCCTTAATTTTAACATCTTCATTCTTTCTTTTTGGAAATCTTATTATGACATCTACTGATACTTGTTGAAGTTTTCTGGGATGCTCTTTAATTAATAGAATGGTTGGATTTAAGCTGAAAACAACACCCATTGCTGGATCTTCAGAAGAATTTACTAGTCCTTCAGACTTTCTTTTGCATTGGAAATCTGCACTCTCTTAAACCTCCTCCCTGCTTTGATTTTCCAACCATGCAGCAGAAAAATTTTTCTCTTACTTATGCAACCTGTATGTCTATCTTTTTGAATATAACTTATGAATCATGCTTATGTAAACGCAATTTTGTTTTCAGGCTAATCTTTTATGTTTCCTTAAGATGGCCTACCTTTTTGCTCAATGATTTAGGTCTTGCTAACATTTTTTTTTTCTGTTTTTTGTTTTTGTTCTTTTTTTTTAATTAAAAATTTGTATAGCCGGAGACTATAAACAAGATGTTGGTGAATCAAATGCTTCTCTGCTTTGGAATCATATTTGCTGCTCAGGTAAGATTATACTATGTTGTTTGGTGTTTACTTTTCTATGTTTCAGCATTTTTTGGTGTTTTATTTTATTTGTTTCACTTAAAACCTTGGTTCTCCAAAATACTTAAACATAAGTTGGACTGTCAAAATGGCAGAATAGCAGTGGTATGCTGTCACTTCTTGGAATGATGGAGCAGTGTCTAAAAGCCGGGAAAAAGCAACCATGGCATGCTGCAAGCATAACCAATATATGTGTGGGGTTACTTGCTGGGTTAAAGGTGCTTGCCATCCTTGTATGTTTTGTGTAGAAAAAACTGTGGGGATGTAACCTTAGATATAGATATATTAATTAATCTCAGGCTTTGCTCGCATTACGTCCGCAATCATTGGAGTTAGAGACATTAAATTTGGCTCAAGCTATTTTTAAGGTATGTATCTGTTATCAGAAATACTGATTTTTATTTCATAGCTGAGCATTAGTTCCATCTTGTTGTGCCTTGTTTTGATTGATAGGGTATACTAATCGAGGGGGACATTTGTGCATCACAACGTAGGGCAGCATCAGAGGGTCTTGGTCTTTTAGCTCGCCTTGGAAATGATATCTTTACAGCCAGGATGGTCAGTTCTTGCAATTTTCTTGCCTTGTTTTGCTGTATTCTTTCGTTAAAATTAGGCTCGTGAGATAATGGGAAAAACACATTTGAGTTTTGTTTTTGCCCAATAAAGAAAGCATATGACTTTATTGACACTTAATGCTTACAGTTGCCAAAATTATATGAGTCTTTGAATTGTTCTATTTAATTTGACTTGATTTGGCTTGAATGAAGTAATAGGATGTCAGTAATTAAGCAATTGATTTGTTTACTTTTGATGATATTCAGACTCGATTGTTACTTGGAGAGCTAAATGGTATAACAGATTCTAATTATGCTGGCTCAATCGCTCTTTCGCTTGGATGTATTCATCACAGGTGAAATATCAAAATTTTTTGCCTTTGTTCTTTGCATCTGTTGTAGAACTTTGTCCCATTCAAACTATGTTCTTATGTGAAAGAAAAGCTGAATGCTTTCTTGCTTGTACTGAAAAATGAAAAAGTACAAATTTATAGTGTACAACCTGGGCTAATTTAAGAAATGAAAATGAAATCACATGTGCTCCTATTACTCTCCTAAAAATTTGCTCTAAAATCAGTTCCTAAAAACAGTAAATTACAGCTCATATTTACACAGAAATTAGGAAATTCAATCCCTGATTTCTAGGGATTTTTGAACAATATGCTTCGTATCATTTTGATCTCAAATGAGTGTTTTTGTGTCTAAGTTCTTTTGCTGAAAAGTGAAGATAGGTGGAAGATTAATTTATTTAACATTAAATTTATTGTCCACAAAATGTTTTTTTAACAGAAGTGGGCACTGAGCAGTGGACTCAAAGTGAAATCCTGAAGGAGTCCATGGCTCTAATTTAAAGAGTATAAAATTTAAACTTTTATATCTAACCTAATACATTTTTTGTTTCTTTCAAAATTTTGAGACTGTCTACCAGAAATTTGTGGGATTACAAAATTCGATCTGGATGAGATCCCAACTTATGCACAAGGGGTTGAATGTAACTTGAATTTTAGGGAAGGCAAACTTCTTGTTTTAGGGTTGATTTGTCTGATTCGATTGGTAGTAACTCTTGTTTTCAACTGTAAATTCCACATTTGGCCCCATTATTATTATTATTATTTTTTGTCTCTGCTCCACCAATAATTCTTGGATACATTCATGATTTTTTGCAGTTTTTTTTTTTTTACTGCTCAATTGAGTCCTAACAGTGATTTTAAATTGTTTTATGTTGCAAAAACCTCCATCAGTCATTAATTTTAATAATCCTAATTTGCTTGATTTCTTGATGTCAATTTGGTTAAGTCTAGTGGCTCTGCGTTGTATGGCCTAACTTCAAATTTATTAAATATCAGTAATAGATTTAAGGTTCCTATTGAATCCAAAGTAAGTGTTTACAATTGACTGTCAGCGAATCTGTTTGGGCATAAAGGAGTTACAATGCATTGCACAAAACCTTTTCCGGTAGTGTTGGTATTTAATGGATGCATAAACCAAGGTTCACGGCTTAACCTTGTCAACTGTTGCTACTTATACAGCGAGAATTAGTGATTTGATTTTTGCATAATGGTTCAAGTTCATAAATTTTTTTTGCTTGTAATAAAACCATTTAATGATTTGCATTATCTGTGGTTTAGCTTGTTAAAAGCTGTTTTAGTTTTTCATTTCTTGTTTGAAGTGGTATCCTTCATTAATCATCCCATGGGATATTGCTACATTTCTCAGTTGTTTCCATGCTGAATTTTAAATACAATGCAATGGCTAGATGCTTGTTAATCCTTTTTTTTTTTTAACTATTTTTGATTATCTTCGATGATGGTTTATGTGGTAGTTTGCAATATCTTAAATATATAGGGGATTATGTTCTTACTCAATTTTTTATCTTTGTTGCAGTGCTGGAGGGATGGCACTTTCAACTTTAGTGCCTACTACTGTAAGCTCAATTTCTTTGCTGGCTAAAAGTTCAATCCCCAGCTTACAGATCTGGTCTTTGCATGGACTTCTTTTGACTATTGAAGCTGCTGGTTTGTCCTTTGTTTCTCATGTCCAGGTAATCAAATCCATGACTCTTGACTTGACTGACTGCTGAAAGTAGATATTGGTGGGAGCCTGTGTGGTTTGGACTGTCTTTTACCTGTTAGTTTATGAGGTATTGTAGAGTTAGGTGTGGTAATATTTGTTGAAAGCCTTGGTGTAAGGTGACGTCTTAAACTATTTTTTACATACGTTTTAATTGAAGCAACGAAATTTCTTCAATGCTTGTATCTTGGAGTTAATACAATGCATCTCACTTTGAAAATTTCATCAGAAATGCTTTTTGACTTGCGAGGAAAAAATAACGGAGAAATTGACTAATTGCTAGAAAAAGGTTACTGTGTCAAGATGTGCACCTTGTTTTAGGTTGTTTGTTGCCCCTATTTTTTCTACACTAGTTAAATCCATTAGTTTCAGTTTTTAGTGTCAGACTAGAAATGAAGGGAAGTGTTAAGGTGTGTCATCCCAAATTGGTTAAATTTAAAGTCAGATTTGGTCTCTCCACGTGTTGGCTATTGGCTATTGGTTTTAACTTAGATGATTTGCAGTAGAGTTTAGGCAGATATTTTCATTGATTCACAACTTTTCTCGCTCTTCTCACATTCTTAGCTTTCCCTCTTGATTTGCAGGCAACACTTGGCCTTGCTTTGGAGATTTTGTTGTCTGAAGAGAATGGAAGGGTTGACCTCCAACAAGGTGTGGGACG
This sequence comes from Adansonia rubrostipa, assembly GCA_038381775.1. NCBI lineage: Eukaryota > Viridiplantae > Streptophyta > Magnoliopsida > Malvales > Malvaceae > Adansonia > Adansonia rubrostipa. Next base: position 5,945,948 of record JBBYHM010000025.1, read on the forward strand.
TCTTATAAATGCAATCGTTGCTGTTCTTGGTCCTGAGCTTGCCCCTGGCAGCATTTTCTTTTCACGCTGCAAGGTATTTTCATCTCTGAAATTCCCTTTTGATAGGATTTAGTTTTGATAGATTACTGTATACATGAATTAGATCAGTAAATATTTTGCAATCCTTCATTTTATCTCGAACTTATTATGAACATATGACTTTTTTTTTTTTTCCCAGTCTGTTATTGCAGAGATTGGTTCCTCAGAAGAAACAGCTACATTACTTGAGTATATCCTGATTTCTATGTTTGCCTTTTCAGTTTTTCTAGTGTGCAACCGTTGCTTGGGTTGATTTATATATTTGGCAGAATTTTATGCTCTGCAGTGGGGATAATTAATAACCTATTAATCTTGCAGGAGTGTTCGTTTTACACAACAGCTTGTCCTTTTTGCTCCACATGCTGCTTCAGTGCACTCCCATGTCCAAACTCTTCTGCTGACTCTTTCATCGAGACAGGTTCTTTCCTCTTTACTTTGAGAGTTCTCAAGGAATAGCTTATGTTTTTGTCCAATCTGCTACTAAAAGCAGGTTTTCTTTGAAACAGCCTACTTTAAGGCATCTTGCTGTCTCTACTCTACGACATCTCATTGAGAAGGACCCTGTGAGTAGTGAAGTCTTGTGTCTCTGTTTTTATGTTTCCATTTGCTAGTGCCTCCTCTCTCTCTCTCTCTCTCTCTCTCTCTCTCTCTCTCTTTTTGAATTCTCATATTCGTGGTATCCTTTGCAGGTTTCCATCATTGATGAACAAATTGAAGATAATCTGTTTCAAATGCTAGATGAAGAAACTGATTCAGAGTATGTCAAGGATACCCATTTAAATATTAATTTGGTTTGACTATCAGAATTTTGAAATGGCATGAATGGTAGAGCCTATTCTTTTCTTATGTTTGTAACACGTTTATTTCCTTGTTTTAATATTCTTTGTTAGTATTCCCTACATGCTATTACAATTTTTTTCCTCTATCTACTTTTACATGTATTTATTGTGTTAAAAGTGATTTAAGTTGTCCATGTGTGTTGAATATACCTTTTGTCTAACGGGATAGTTTACGTTGGTTTCTTGCTGAGTCGATCTTCTTTCTACGTATTTGGAATGAGTTGGACTCATTTTCAACTTTGGAACTTCCTTCTTCATATATGTTCTCACGTTATATGTTAGATGTCTTCCATTAGCAAAGTTACTGTTGTTTCTCATTATCACTTTTATTAATGAAATTTCCATGTTATTTTGCTTCCTGAATCAATGCATCTTTTCTTCTTTCAAGATATATTTTCTTAATACATGCTGCGAGACCGAGAATGTATTGTGCATTATCATTGTAAATAACTAATGAATTTGCTTGAACTAGTTTTTCTCTTGCAGTGGCAAAATGAATAGGAGAGCCATATATGGAAGAGAAAAGAGAACAACATTGGTAGAAATGGTCTAGCCAGTGATTTTTAATTTCCCTTTTGTGGTCTGAGATCTTTGGTATGAGGTGATCATACCAAATGAATAGGAGAGCCATATATGGAAGAGAAAAGAGAACAACATTGGTAGAAATGGTCTAGCCAGTGATTTTTAATTTCCCTTTTGTGGTCTGAGATCTTTGGCATGAGGTGATCATACCAAATTTCAAGGTGACCTAGAATTGGTGATTAGATCACCATATTTGATAGGAACTTGGTGATTCTATGTGACGATGATCTTAGATGACCAAGATTGTTTAGGTGTTTGCCTTGATATGCGATCTAGGGAAAACTTTTCACGGAAGTTGTGTTGATCTGTGAAATTGATTTATCAACCATTTTACCTTCTAATATGTGCTTAAAAAGTGTACTTCCATCCGAAAGTTTTAGTTATTTTTATGTACTAAACTCTTTCCCTTTCAAAACAATTTTACTTTCTAATGTACCTTTAGGTACATTAAACACTCCTTCCCACTTTATTTATTTATTTTTGTTTATATTTAATACTTTTAGCTTATTCATTACTCCCTCTGTCCCATGTCATTTGTACATCTTTTGTTTTTCCGATGTCTTAAAATTTCATACTTTGGTCTTTTTCGGTTTTTACATTCCACATCAATTTCCATGTTTTCAACTTTTTGGTACCAAAAACTATTGGAGGTCAGTATCGTAAAGAAAATTTCAACTTTTTAATGTAAAATACACTAAATTTTTTCTTAGTCTGCATGCCTAGTTAAACATTGACAATGAAAATGATGGGGATGAAGTATTATTAATGTATTTTATCCTTTAAATTAGAGTTCTTTTCCCTAATTTTATTTTAAGAATGTTAAAAGTTATTCTGTGAAATCTACTCGTATATAGTTTTTCCATATTGGTTGATTGCATATTTAGCCTTAACTAAGAAATGAGATATTAGAATTTTAGAGATTGTTACTGGAATACTAATATAATAAGATATATATATATATATATATACGTATATATTTTGTATATTGTATATTGTAGTAAATGATGTCTCGCTTTCATGTAACAGCAAATTCTGATTCTAATTTCTAAATGTGGTGATCTTCGATCGCCACCGGTGGCAAGATTATTGCAGTAATTAGATCACCAAGGTTCCTAGATCATCATGTTAACAAAGCCTACTAATTCATCCAAAGGAATCCCTTGGAAACTTATAAATGTTGATTCAATTCAATTTTCTAATTTTCTTATAAGGTTATAGTACCACTATCAGTCATAATGTCATGTAGATGTTGGTTTTTAATGAGTTATCCTTGCAACAGGAGGAAACAAACATTCCTCCCTCTTTTTCCTTTCCTTCCTAACAAATATTTTTTTTCCTCTCTCTCTCTCTCTCTCTCTCTCTCAGATATAAGGTGATAGTATGACTCTCAATTTAAAGCTGTGTTGATGATGCTGGTTGAAATTTCTGCTTTTGCTTGGAATAGACAGATTTTCTACTTATTTGTTGTGTTCTGTCCATGAGCATGCGTATGAGCATGTATGGTCATGTCATTCATTTATTCATGGTTTTTGACAAAGCAACAAGAAAATAAAAGAGGGCGGGGGTGGAGGGGAGAATAGTTGGTTTCAATGCCGTTGTAACGTGGTATTTCTTTAAGGCTTAGTCTTTGAGCTGCTTCATTCATTTCTTTTTATAATTTTCTTTCTATTTCTGTAGGATAGGGAATTTAATCCGTGGCACAATCATGCGGCTGCTTTATGTGTCTTGCCCTTCAAATCCATCTCGTTGGATATCGATTTGTCGTAACATGGTGAGTTCTTTGCACTTCCGAATATTTTGCCATATCACCCCAATTTGAATTCTGTGTTTAATTGATGCAATACTTCTCTGCTTCGGTAATATCTTCTGATATAGAATGAAATGTTGTGGTTGCTCTCCATGTTAAAGGTCAAAAGGGATGTTTTTCTGGTTACACAAGGATGCTTGCCATATTTTTCTATTCATTTTAGCTGGTATTTTTTTAACCATTTATGTTTATAATTTTATCAACGCTGACTGGGACTTTTATACGCTTGTTTAATTTTCTTCTTGTAATAACTGAGCTAATAGCATTTCATATTCTATATCTATTATCTAAGATATGAATACATATGACGCTTGTGAGATCCTCTTTAGAGTACTTTATTCTTTTGGAAGGTTTTTCTTGGATGTCGATATGGATCTTGAAAATGTGTAAGGAAAAGGTGTCATATTATCATTTGAAGTTGGATGCCTTGAGTTAGCCAGTAAATGGATTTGGTTATCTTGGTAAAGTTAATTAATACCTTGGTAATGTCCTTTTCTTCTGTCATTTTGTTTTTTTTTTTTTTGTTTTATTTTATTTTTTGGACAATTTCATCACCTCTCTCTCTCTCTCCTTCTCCTCGGATTTCAATTTCATCACTTCCCTCTTTATAGAACTCTCTCTCTCTCTCTCTCTCTCTCTCTCTCTCTCCTTCTCCTCGGATTTCAATTTCATCACTTCCCTCTTCACAGAACTTTAAATACAGAAGAACTTAATAGGATTCTTGATTATGCTTGGGATGAACGATAGTAAACCTATTCAATCACTGATCTATTGAGTAGTTACAAAGAAGCTTAGCAAATTCTTCCGGTTTCCTGATGTGAGGGACTAGATTAGTGCTATTATGCAATTTTGGTCCTTTCTCCTGTTATTCAGGAAAACTTGGTATGGAGGAAATTCATTTTTTTCATTGAGATGATAATATACGTTGCAAACTTACAGAAGTGACTTATATCAGTGGATGGATAGATGGTGTTTGGTAATTTGGGACTGGTTGTAATTGTATTCTGAAGGCCATTTTTGAGTTTTATCCTATTGGCGTCGCTCCTCCAAATTCTGTTGGTGCTATCTCTGGCTAAACATTGTGGTTTCATACTAATAGCATCTCTTTTTGTGTGTATATGTATGCATAAATAAATTTGCCTACACTGTTGGATGAGAAATATGCTCAAGGCCTATGAAGCACCGACATTGGGGAAACCCCTCTTATCGGTGTCATACGAGTGTCCAACACAGATATGCCATGGACACGGCGCAATACCTGTAAGACGCGCCAAAAAAATTAAAATTAAATCAGACACGAGTGTCTCGAAAGTGATGCAGATGGATACCAGGTGAAAGAATTGTTTTTCTTGCCCCCAGGGAGTTCCAACAAAGAAGAAAGAGCGCAGACAAAACTAACTACAAATCTACAATCAATTGGTAAAATCTTAGAAGGAAGAAACAGGATTAAGCTTTGTTTACTAACACTGATGCCGAATCACGCTAAGAAGGATGAAGAGAAAGGGAAAGTGAAGATGGTTGTTTTTGAAAAAGAAATGAGAGATGATTGAAAGGGAAAAGGAAGGGAACAAAGAGAAAGAAGCTGGGGGGATTGGGAGAAAATGGGAATTCATGTGGTTTTACCAGTTTTTTATAATTTTTACTTTAATATATATGTTATACTTTTTTAATTAAATGTGTATATGTTTTCACTAGCATCAAACTTAATTTGATTAAAATTAAGTAATAAAAAATTTAATTAATTTAATTGAATTTGCTTCACTTGATAAAAGATAATAAAATTTGTTAATATTTTTAATTTGTGAAAATCTTAATTTAAATTGTTTTAATTTGATTATATATTAATAAGAATATCAATATTTTCATTTATATGAAGTATTTTTATAAAAAAGATTTTTCATTGCCATGTCCTGTTGTACCCGTATCCTTTTTTCTTTTAAGAAATTGTTGTGTCGCCATTTCTATATCATGTCGTAGACATATTATGTGTTTTTGCCGTGCTTAGCTCAGGGCACTCTATTGTAATAGTGGTACGCATTGTGCTTGGTTTCTGTATTTACATTTAATTGCTTGTAATAGTTGTAATATAAGTTAGTTTTTAAATAGCTGGTGCTATTGTGAATTTAGTGCAAATTGTTCAATGAATTTGGAGAAAATGATTATAGTAGTGGGATAGCTAGAAAGGGAAACTAGAACTGCTACGCTCATACATGAGTTAGCAGTTACTTGATTTTATATGTTAGCTGTCAAATTGTGAGCATAATCTAAACTGAGGTTGTCCTTGTTCATAATGTCAATTGTTGTCCCAGTTGAAAATTGCAGCTCTCTTTCTTCGATATTTTTTGAAAATTGGCTATCTGATTGCTTCTGATTAAGTGTTAGGAAGATCGACAATCTGTTGGCCTCAGATCATTTGTCAAGAAGATAAGGGCCCTTTTTTGTGCTCTTGTTCTAGAAGTCTAATGGTAGGCTGGCATAAAGTGTGCATTTCTTGAGAAACACAGATGGTTGGGAACTGGAGGCTTTTTCTGGCTTCTTTTCACTTGCTCTGCAAGGAGGTGTCGGGCTCTTTTTCTTGAGGATATGCCCTAGAAGGATGCAAGACTTTGCAGTGGAGGATTCTTTGAGGTTGAAAGTCTTCTATATGAATTGATGAGGAGAATTTAAGAGAATGGAGAAAAATTTCCTTGAAAGCAGTTTGTAGTTGGCCTTTTTTGCATGAGAAGCATTTTTAAGAATTTTGACCACTGATAAACTTCAAAAAGGGGAGAAATTATTGCTAATAGTTGCTTTCTGTCTAAGGCTGCAGCTAAATCTGTCCCTCGCCATCTTTAACTTGCCCTTGGGCAAAAAAGATTTGGTTGTATGATTTTCGTGATGTCAGTATCTCTTGGGTGTTAATGGGCTCAGTAAAAAGGGTATCATGGCTTGAAAGGGTTTATAGGCAATGGTCATTGGTGTTATGTGGTACATTAGAATTTATTGTTCTATATATGGTAGAAATATGCCTTGTACTTGGCTCGTCCTTGTGCCCATTAGTGATTTTGTTTTATTAACTTGTAAAAAAGGAGAGTTAAAATTGACAGTAAGATGAACTCTCACTTTTGTCTTCAGTTATTTCAGGCAATTGGGGCTTTTAAACCAAGTTGGAAGGGTGTAAAATAGCTTGTTTTTATGATACGCGGGACACCTGGTCATATATTTCTTAAGGCCCGAAAATTCTTTATTCCAATGTGGTATCACTTTCTTGTGGGAGGAATTTCTGGTATCATGAGTTATGTGGTCCCTTTTGGAAAAACAGAAAAACAAAATGAAATCTTTTTACTCTGTGTGAGTCTTGCAGCCAACTTTAAAGACTCTGGTCATGGAATAATGAGTTGGATGTTAGTTGAAAAAGGTGAAGAAGAAAAACTTGTCTTGCATGTATATGCTATCTTTGTGTTATTCCGTTATGTGGAATGGTGTTTGCAAAGAATTTGTGACATGATGAATGATTGCTATTTCTTTGGTGTATGACTTGTTGAGTTGTTCACACATTATGATGTTCTTTTTTGATGTTATTTGCATAAAGTACCAGAAGAATTCATTTTCCTACTTTGCTCAGGTCCTTGCTATGTCAACAAGAGCATCTGCTGAGATTTGTTCCAGAAATGATTCTACTAGTGGTCCAGATGGTGACTCAAGATTAAATTTTGGAGATGATGATGAAAACATGGTCTCTGACTCTAAGAACATGTCAGTTGAAGGTCATGCATTTGAAGCTTCTGTTGTTGGTCGTAATAGAGATAAGCACCTCAGATACCGAACCAGAGTTTTTGCTGCTGAGTATGTGATGCTTCTTTATCTTTATATTTTGCTAAACTTTTTTTCCCTGTTAAGTTTCTCTGATTGTCAATGTTATTTGAACCAAGTAACTGATCTAGTTTTATTTCTGCTTGTTTTTTTCGTACTGCCTTTATTTTTTTTAATTAGTTGAGGAGACTGCAAGGGATTGAATCCTAAGAGTTAAACACTGTACCAACAGACCTCACAGCTGTTGGCATGCATTTCTCTCTTCTAAATGTTCAAAACAATATATCTGGGCAAAGCATTTGAAAGATACCTAGCTCTCAAAATATTTATGGTAGTTGTCGATGCTAGCCGTTTATAATGCTCACTTCCTCTAGCTTGATTTTAGATATGTAATGTAGGGAAGTAGAGATTGTATCTCACGAGGACCTTTAGAAGTGCAAAACCGATTTTGGGATAGGAAGAAAAGGAAACGAAGTGGTAAGAAAATTGGTAGAATCTAGCCGAGAAAAAAAAATTAAATGGGTGTTTTAAATGCTTTTTATTGGAAACAAAATGAAAACAACTTTGAAAATAAGTGGAAAATCAATGAGAAGAAGACTTGGTAGTAAATCGATGTTGCTTACTAATGTAGTATCATAAATCATTGAAAAACTCTTATGCACTTTTTCAAAATAAATCAGCCATGGCATCAAACATGTATTGACTTCCTTACTTTCCCTTACTTCCTAATTAACCAATTTAAGCTCTATGATTAACCCTTATCATTTAACCACCCTAAAAGATTTAGAACATAATTAAAAGATAGCTTTAAAAACTAGGAAAGTTTAATGGATTCAATCTAACAAAATCAAAAGCTGACTTTATTTAAGGAAGACTTATATTTTTTTCATAACCTTTGAAATGAAAACTTGACCATCCTCATTGAAGTTTTTTGCTACTTATGTAAAATTAATCAAACTATTACGTATTTGATTAACTAAACTAGCTCTAGATTAAATATGAGAAAACCACTAGTTTGCATCCTAGAAGTCAAAACCATATAACCATGACATTTTAATCGAAAAAAAAAAAAAAGAACAGATATTTGTAAAAAAAAAAAAAAAAAAGGCGCTTGAAAACAACTTCATTTATTTCTCATGATGAAAGAATACAAAAGCTCGCAAATCTTTTATTATCAAATAAAAAGAAAACAAAAAAACTTAGAAAGACATAGTTTAGAAAACAAGAAACAAAAGAGAGAGGAAGAGAGTAGGAATAAGGTTGCTAAAAACTGTTCATCCCCCCTCTCTCTTTATAGGAAAAGAATTCAGCTAGAGCTAGGGATAATTACATTAATTTATCATAATAAAAATAAAGAAATTAATCTCTAATCTTTATCTTGATCTCTTGAGAGGTTGTGTGCATTCTTCTTTCTCGATGAATGTAGCCATAAAGTTGGATTTATGGGTTGATTTTCTTCATTTATCCAAGAGATAAATAGCATAATTATCTAAGAGATAATTCTCTTATTTATCAATCTTATCAGCCTCCAAAGATAATTACTTCCACTATAACTTTACAAATTTTCAGCTTTCAAACTTTTAACCCAAGTAAAACTTTATCTTCCAACTTCTCCTAGTGTAATTAGAGTTCTCCAAGATCAGCTCACTAGTATTCAAAACACACTAAACTCCCTAACTTAGCCAATTGTGCTTCTTTTGTATTTTTCATCCAATTAAATCCCGCAAAATAAATGCTTATGATAAACATTAAATAGAAAAATATTAAGATAGAGGAATAATTTATGTAAAATTAGGCACTTATCAATTTATGCTTGCAGAATTTCTGCTGGCATACTTGTTATTCTACTTGTTGGTTTATGTTTACGTTGAATGAAAATATAGTATTTAGGAGATCAATAATTGTGTGGATTTGTTAAAATGATTGAAAATGGAATTTATTCTGTTGCCTCTAAGCCATCTAATTATAAAATTTATCAAAGTGGACTATATCTTCTAAAGTTCTTTGCTTTCCTCATGGAATCCAAATGATATGATTTCTATGGGGAAAAAAAGTTGTAACTATGTAATCTGAGCCTTAACTTTAAACCATAGTTGAACATGTAAAGCCCATAAAACCTGCAAAATTATGTAAATATTGAACAAAATGTCATTTTGCTGATAGGCTTTGTCTTTATCAGTAATAAGATAGTCTTAGTTAAATAACTTGCTGGTTTATAGGTGCTTGAGTTGTCTACCAGAAGCCGTGGGAAAAAATCCTGCTCATTTTGATCTCTCTTTAGCAAGGAGAAAAGTTGCAAATGAACAAGCCTCTGGTGATTGGCTGGTCCTCCACGTTCAAGAGCTAATATCGGTTGCATATCAGGTTCTAAATAAAAAATCAGTAGCTTGTAGACATCTTGTCTCTCAAAAGTCATGAAATTTATATGAATGCTTACATTTTTTTTTTCTATATGTTATTTTTCACAGATAAGTACAATTCAGTTTGAAAACATGCGACCAATTGGTGTTGGACTTCTAAGTTTGGTTGTAGACAAGGTAAGTATGGGGAATGCTAGTTCTAACATTTAATCAGGTATTTTTCTTATGTTAAATACCAGTTTTGAGCTCTCGAATAAATATTTAGTGACAGAAAGTTGATACAGTTTAAGCTTTATAAATATTCCTAATCTATATTTTATTTTTCTGACCAAGTAGTATGTACTATTTGTAACAACTGATATTTTCTTGTTATTTGTTCTCTTAACCTATGTTTTTTTTGGCATTAATTTTTGAAGAGTCTCCAACTAAGTAAAGTAGCAATGATGCAATTACAACTCATAACTTTTGATTTGGAGTATTTGGGTTGTAATTTTAAGAATAGCTGAGGGATAAGTTATGGCATGCTCAATGTCGGACAATGTTAATTTGTTTCTGTTATTTGACCATTTTGTCTCTCTCTGTATTTCAGTTTGAATCAGTTCCTGATCCTGAGCTTCCAGGACACTTTCTACTAGAACAGTATCAAGTAAGCTGATGGAGTTGTTGTGTATTAGTATTTCCTCCAAAGATGTCAGATCTCAGTGTGCTTTTGCATCATGCATTGTGTATGTTCAAATGAGTTCTGTATGGATTCGTAATTATTTAAATCATTATGAAATTTAGGCACAACTAATATCTGCTGTTCGCACTGCACTGGACACATCATCTGGCCCTAGTCTTTTGGAGGCAGGTCTGCTGCTGGCTACTAAGGTGATAGCATTTGTATCTTTATTATTTGCAAAAAGATGTTGTGAACGTAAATATGGATGTGGTGACATGTTACAATTTCAGATAATGACAAGTGGAATAATTAGTGGTGATCAAGCTGCAGTAAAACGTATATTTTCACTAATATCTCGCCCACTGGATGACTTCAAGGACCTATATTATCCTTCATTTGCGGAATGGGTCTCATGTAAGGTATGCTGGTTGCAGAAAGATGAATTCACTGTCTAGAAAAGATCTATCTCAGATTATTAGTACTAGTTGAGAGTGGAGGTCCTTTCTATTTTTTTTTTTTTTTAATTTTTGCTTTTTATGCTTGCGGCATGGCTGTTTATAAAGTTGAAGCTCTTATCAATTTACTATTTAAAATAGATCAAGGTAAGACTTCTAGCTGCTCATGCCTCTCTGAAGTGTTATACTTACGCATTCTTGAGGAGACATCAAGCTGGGGTTCCTGATGAGTATCAAGCATTATTACCATTGTTTTCAAGAAGTTCAAGCACTCTGGGAAAGTACTGGATCTGGCTTTTGATGGACTATTGTTGCGTGTGCTTGCACTTAAATCTCAAAAGAAACGTAAGCTGAACTGGTTGTGAACCTGTTAATTTTGACAGATGTAGATTACATACACACACACACACACACAGAGGAAAACTTGTATAAAATATAGTAAATATAACTTTTTGAACATTTTATTTTCTCACGTCTTATAGTGGAATTCATTCCTTGATGCAATTCAATCACGTCTGGTATCATCAAAGCTGCAGTCTTGTTTGGAAGAAGCTTGGCCAGTTATTTTGCAAGCACTTGCTCTGGATGCAGTTCCTAAAAATGTTGATAGGAATGGAAACTCAGAAGCTGCTGCTGAAAATATATCAATAAACAGCTTTGTATCTGGATACAGTATGGTTGAACTGGAATCTGAAGAATACCAGTTTCTGTGGGGCTTTGCTTTGCTTGTTCTATTTCAGGGACAACATCCAGCCCTCTGTAAACAAGTTATACCATTAGCCTCGGCTAAAGCAAAACGTGAGGGAGATTCTCCAGCTGATGATTTGACTTCTCCAGGCTTGAAGTACTATGAAATTGTTTTGCCAGTGTTCCAGTTTCTTTTAACACACAAGTTTTTCTCAGCTGGGTTTCTTACCCTAAATATCTGTGAAGAACTGCTCCAGGTGGTGATTCTCTCTCTCTCTCTCTCTCTCTCTCTCTCTCTCCCTGTTTCCCGTTTATTTCATTTTTGTTAGCATTTACTTGTGCTTTTTTTCTTTCTTTATGCTTTCGTAGTTTTTTATCTGTTTATTGGTCAATAAATGAAAGGAGTTTATGGGATGCCTTTATTCGTCTTCTCACTTCAAATTGTTAGAAATTTGTTGTGCAACCTAAAACATTCTTTTAGTCTATAATCTTGCTTTCAAGTTGCAAATTTTGATTGAAATTGGTTTGGGTGCCAATGGAATTGTTTTTAAGATATACTCTTTTGAATTTATTATTTGCTGAAGTTACTACTATCTGGAGGAGAAATTGTGTATACCATAGATAGTTCATTATTTTGTTATCATTTCTATAGGTTAATTGTTATGATATATATGATGATGCTATTTGGTTTTGGTAATTTTGATGACAGTGAGGACTTCGATATTTGTTTGATAATAAGGGCACCTTGTAGATGGTGACTCCAGAGTCCTTTGAGATTGAATGGCCTCGATTTACAACTTCGACTATGACGACATTAGTGAGAAAAGAGAGCTATAAAACCCTGAAGAAAAGAAAAGGAAAAATGAGAAGAAAAAAAGTGGCAATTTTTTATAATGAAGTAGACATGGCTTACAAATTAGCATTAGTGTGACAACTAGTAGACAGCTTTACATGTTTGATCAAATTACTCCAATTGTGCAAGTTTACGGATCGCATTGCACGAAATAAAATTGAGGAACTGCATTAGTTAAATGGTTTTGATAACCCTATACCTTTATTCCACTTTGCAATTTTGGCTTTAAAAACCAATATGTGCACGTGTGCTTGTATATATATTTGTTTATATATGATGGCAAAAGGTGTGTGTATATATATATATATATATCATTTCTTCTAAATTTGCTTTGGAAGGTCAAACAAAACATTTATTTTGGGTTGCTTTAATTTCTGTTTAACTACGACCGTTGTGCTATGGTGATTCCTTCTATCAAGGTTGGCAAATATGTTTGACTTCCAATTTTGTGATATCCAATTCATGCAGGTTTTCTCTTATTCTATCTACATGGATAATTCATGGAACAGTCTTGCGATATCTGTTCTCTCTCAGGTAACCCTCAGTTAAATTGAAAGCAATTCAAGTTATTGCGTCTAATTTGATGATCATAACTTTTGTTGAAGTTATATTTTGCTAAAAACTAACTTTTGCTGTCATCCCTTTTTAATCTGCATTTCGTACTTACGATACTGAATTCCTTCCTACACTTAATTCTAATTCCCTTCCATTATCAGGTTTTGGATCTGCATAACCGAGATGTTAGTTTATCAAAAAATTAGTTGTATAAGTTTAAAATGATGAATTATTATGGGGTTGATGCTGAGAGTTATTTTTCTGTTTCTTTCTATAGATTGTGCACAACTGCCCTGAAGATTTCTTTGAAGCAGAAAATTTTGCTTGTCTGGTGGTGGAACTTTGTTTGGGTTGCCTTTTTAGAGTTTTTCACTGGTATAACATTTACCACTATATCTTAAGTAATTTGAGTAGATAGCTAGTGAAACTCATCCACTTTTGTAACCTTGGGCAATAATTTTCTTCTTTTCTACATTCAGTACTAGTGCAATCTCACCTGATCAAGCCAGCTGGGAGGATTTAATATTACCACTATTTATTGCTGCGAAGATGATAATTAGGCGTTTTGAACCAAAAGTGCGTGTCCTTGTTCAGATTTCTATTATGCCATATGATTTTGTCTTGTGATATAAGTATTTCTTGTTTCTTTACTGAGATTTATCTTTGGCATTATCTCTCACTCTTACTGGTTATTTTATTTTTAATTGCTGATGTGTCAAGATGAAGAAGCAACTGAATTCAGTAGCATTGGCATTTCTGTTGATTGGTTACAAATTCATTAGACAAGCTTCAACCGAGTTATCTCTATCCAAAGTTACTGATTTTATGAAGAGTGTGAATTCCTTGTTGAGGAAACTCATCGATGGTGAGCATTTTTCCTCTTTTTTCCGCTTACATTTATAAGAATACACCTACATCTCAAACATGTAATTTCTGTTTCTTCATGGGTCATTATAATGATTAAGGCATTTGAAATTAATATCCAGTATTCACTAGATTTGTTAGTGAATATTTTTGTTGTAGTGAATATTTTTGTTGTTTCGTTGAAATTTAAAATTTATTTTCTCATAAAACCTACTTAAGCTAGGATCTACAGTTCAAATCATGTTACGTGGAAAATTGATATTTTGTGCTTCAATATTTGAATTTTGACTGTATCGCGATCAGTGTACCAGGAACTGTTTATGCTTTCCATGTTGAAAAGTTTTTTTTTTTCTCTCGGTTCTTTCTCTCTCTTTCCTTTTTTTCCCCGGGGGGGGGGGGTGTTAGGAGCTGGAGAAGGTGGTTGCAGGATATCATTCTGGGGTTTCTTAAGTTACCGGCATTTGAATTGCTGCTAACGAAGTGCTCAAATGGGATTCTACGAAGTCTAAAGATTGAAATGGGAAATGTAGACTGCCACCAAGTAGTAAATAACCAAAAAGAAGTTTTTTTTTTTTTTTTTGTTTCTTAACTAAGCATTGTTGTCTGTAAAGTTTTTAGGTAAAAGGGAAAATTGCTTGGAAACAAGAAGTATGGTCAAATATTCAAAGAATCATGTTGAATATGTGAGCACATGGAATTAACAATAACTAAAGCATTAAAAACTTTCTGCGCTTTTGTTTTATCTAATGCTTACCGACATTAATCATCTGGATGATTACAGAATACCACATTTTATTTGATTCTTTTTTTTTTTACTACAAATGTTGTCAAAAAGGACCACATGATCTTTATATACTTTCTTTTTGGTGAATAATGATGGGGAAACCCATACCAACTTGGAGTGAGGATTTGTTTAGATTAATAGCGTTGTCATGTATATCAGATATGATTGTCTTTTGGCTGTTCGCTCATATAGCTGCATGGAGGCTAATTGAATTTTATATTGCAGATGCTACTAGTCTTGGTGATGATGCCATTGTCCACCTGAGAAATATTTTATGCACTTCTCTAAATGAGATCGCTGGTTTGACTAAGGATTGCATTGAAGGCATCCATCTACTGCATAATAAGAGATCTGACTTGCGAAAACTACTGCTATTGAAGCTTGCATTCTCCATTGAACAGATTGTTATGTTGCCCAAGATAATGCAGGAAATTCAATGTCTAGAAGGCAACAAAGATAGTGATCCTGTCTATCTTTCGGTGTTCAAATTTTGCACTGAATATTTGCAAACTATACTAACTGATTCAAATTTACAGGTACTTCAAGCTTTCATGTGTTAAATGTCTGTATCTAACATGCCTGTTTTTATTTATAAAAAGAGTGGAAGACTGATAATCAAATACTTTTCGGGGACAGGTACAGGCTATTGGGTTGCAGGTGCTGAAAAGCATGTTGCTGAAAAGCAGCACCATGGAAGACAACAGTTCCATTGTATTCATTATCGGAGAGCTGGTTGGGGGCATTCTTACCATAATCCAGAGCACATTAATGGTGCTGCTTGTATACTTTTCCACAAATTTAAACCATGTTGCTGCTTGCTAGTAATTGTTCTAAGTATCGGGTGTTATTTTTGTTGACAGAAATCGCTGACTAAAGAATCAGTTACTGTTGCTGGGGAATGCTTACAATTACTAATGCTCCTGCAAACAGTTTCAAAATGGAGTGATTGCCAGAGAGGGTTCATGAGTCTCCTTCTGGAGGCCATTGTTATGATCTTATCGGCATCAGAGGATAATTGTTCTCAGGTAATTTCTTTTTCAAGAGCCTTCAGTATTTGAAATCGGAACAAGTATTTCTAATGTTGTTGTAAACAATCTTTTGTTTATGTTTATGGTGGCAGGAAGGCAATGACATAAGAAACACTGCCGTCAGGCTTGTTTCTCGTCTTGCTCAAATTCCTTCTTCTGCTGATCATCTCAAGGATGCCTTGTTATCAATGCCTGAGATGCACAGACAGCAACTTCAGGTGTTTTTCTTGCTATTTTTTTCTATATAAATCACAACTTTATCTGTGGCATTTGAAAGAAACGGAAAATGAGAAAGTAGCCCTGACATTTAGCTGAAATTTCAAGTTTGCTCAACTTTATTTTAACTGTCGTGTTAGATTGAACCTGATTTTTTTTTTTTCTTTGTGCTTCAAGAAACATAGATTCAGTTGCACTAATAATTTTTCTCGAAATATTTCTTGTAGAGCAATGGATTCGCAATATTGAAGAATTACCTCATGTCTAAACTACATTGTTGATAGAAATAGGAAAAATTTAAGTCTTTGCTGCCTTAAGTTCCGTTGGATATTGCAATATTTAATTTCTATTATGGTTATAAAGTGTAAGTTTAGTGGCCGAATTTTTTCAGAAATAGTTGATGTTTAATTAAGGGGCATAATCCATTTGACAGCCAGCAATCTTGTTTCAGGGGGTTATTCGCGCTTCAGTAACACTGGACCATCGTGTGGCACAAATGAAATCTATGGGACCGGCATTAGAGATTAAACTACCACTGCCATTAGAAGGGAGACGAGAGGACAAGGCCTCATCATCAGCCACTCAAGGAAGGCTTAAACAGCAAAGTGAAGAAAGAGATTTAACTCCATCAGCATCCACCCCTATAAGCACCAATAATGATGGCATGGAAGAAGAAGAAGAAGAAGAAGAAGAAGATGACTGGGATGCCTTCCAGTCTTTTCCAGCCTCAAAGAATGCTGCTCAAACTGATTCTCTAGTTGAGAATATTGCAAAAGAACCATACCCTGATGGGACTGTCTCTTCTTCTTTGGAAATCGGCACTGGTGACATTCAACAATATTCTTCGTCGGAAAATAATATAGATATCGCTACTACGGAGCATTCAGAGGTTGCAACAGAAATAATATCTGACGCTTCTGGTGACAGAAGTAAGATGGAACTAGTCGATGATGCTCCATCAAATCATGTTACCAACCCTTGCAAAAATCAAGATCAAGAAGGAGAAGAGGAACTACTATCTAGCTCAGATAGTGTAGGTGCTGCGATTAACAACAGGGAGAAGATATTGTCCGATCTTGAAGAGGTGAAAGAATCATCTGTAGAGATAGAGGACCGTGAGCAAAGGGATAACGAAGTGGCATCAACTGAACCAGCACGTCGTAAAGATGCTGAAGGATCAGTCAATGTAGTCGAGGATGATAAGCAGCAAAAGGAGAGTCCTGATAATAAAGTTGATGCTCAGCCTCCTGAAGGGCTTTCTGATACTGAAACCAAGGAGGGAAGCCAATCCTAAAATCGATCAGTTACAGCATATAGAAGCTGGTGAAGATGTTAAAAAAAGGAATGGATAATAAGCGCAATGTTCAGGACAGTAAGAACTTGGAATCACCGAATGCGAACAGCGAAGACGACGACAATGTTAATTGACGATAGAAGATGAAGTTTGTGTGGAATGTATTGAGTGTTCTGTTTTTTGAATGTTGAGGCGGACAAACTGAGAGCAGACACAGCTGAGCTGCTAATAGTCATAGAAAGGTTTGAAATCACTGTAATATTATATATGCTACAGTTTTGTTTCTAATAGCTGCATATTTAATCCCTTGGTCATTGGAGGACTGTGCCAATAAAGGATAAGCTCTAATGAATTTTATTTAGTTTTATTTTCTCATTTTCCTGGCCTCTCACTTCCTTTTCTTTTTTCCTTTTTTTTTTTTGAAATCCGTTTTTTCCCCTCTTTTTGGATTGATGGTTAGATGCAAAACAAAAATTGAAATTTATCAAAATGCTTTGATTTTTTTATTTTTTTAATTTGTTAACATTTATTGTATTTTTTAATTTCTTTTTTTTTAATTTTTATATCATTAATAATATTCATGCATTTTAATAAATTTTATGAATTCTGTATTGTATTTTTTCGATATTTTTCCTTTTTATCCCTAACATTATTATTTGTTCATTATAATAAATTTTTATCTCATCAAATTTTAGCATACAATTTTTTAAATATTTATTTAAACAATAAAATTACAAAGTGTTGGTATTTGGGAAAAATGTAGCTCAAAATGCTAGCTTTTCAAAGACTTCGAAATTTTTCAGTTTTTATTCAAACCTGCCTCTGTAGACCCTTACTGTTATGCCAGTTATGAATAGGGATGACAATGAATTTGAATTCAAAAATTTGTTTGAACAAGATCGTATTTGAGTTGATTTCGATTTGATTAAATTATAAGAAACTTGAATTTGAGAAAATACGAATTTGAAATGATCAGAACTTGAAATGGCTTGAAAAAATTTGAAGCCGAAAAAGCTTAAATCTGGGATTGATTTGAACTTGAATTTGAATTTAATATTAAAAATAAAAATGCTAAAATTGTAATTAAATAATTTTTTATAAAGCAATTTTACTTTAATATTCTTTTAATAATTTAATTAAATATTAAAATTTTAATATATATTTTATATATGAGGAAATAATAATTTGTTAAAATGTAAATTATATCATGAGCTTTAAAAATATTATTAATAGGGTTTATTATCCATTTATCATATTTTTTAATTTAATTAGTTAAATAACATTGAGAGTTTATATATTTTACTAGTAAAATTTTTAGTGCTTCTTTGAATATTATTCTTACTGTATTATTGTTATTTCAAATAATGATAATTAAAATTTGATAATAATATAACAAAGTAATAATATAAATTAAAAAATATGAGAAGTATAATAGATAGTATCATATCAAAAATGAAAAAAAATCATATGTTAGACTTAGACTAGCAATATAGTAGAAGAGAATATAAAGGTAATATAATAAAAACAAAAGAAAAAAGCTTAAAAATTAGTAATATATTATCAAGAAACATCTATACCTAGGGTGCTCATGGGTCGAGTTAGGTTGGGTTCGGGTTAGGCTTAAGCATGATATTAACATTAAACATGCTTACCTAAGCTCAGTCAAAATGAGCCTCTAATTTTGCTGAAGCCCGCATATATTTATAATAGACAGTCCAAGCCTGTTTAAAAATGCCCATATTATATTTTTATAATTTATTTTTTAAAATTTTTTTCTTTTATTAAGTTTAAAATTTTAAATAATTTAACCTAATTTGTAATATCTAAACTATAATATTACATATATATATTATATGATAAAAATTACATAATATATAAAATATAAAATTAATATATATTACGTAATAATAAAATATGCGAAGCCAGCTCGGCCTTGGAAGATGGATCCAAGGCTTGGCCCATTTTTTCAATCGGGCCTAATTTTTTTGTCCAAGCCCATTTTTCAAGTCTAATATTTTTGTCCAAATCATTCTAAATATCGAGCAGGCCTTTAGGCTTGAGTGAGTAGTCCAACCCTTGACCAGGTCTAATCTATACCCAACCACGAGTAAAAAAAATTAAAGCTCATAAAACACTTTTAAAAACTACATTAAATAGCACTTTAATGGTAAAGAAAAAACATGTACAATATAAGAATACTAAATGATCAAAGAAAATTATGATTATTGATCAATTCATAAAAAACCGTTTCTTGGTTATAAGTATAAAAAAATCAAACCTACAAATCAGTATCAAAACAAATATTATTATAGATGAAACATTTAATATTCTTTATGGTTGCAAAACTAATATTAAAAGTTTATTATAAAGAATAAAATATATTGCTAAACAATATAGACAAAAAACAATTTTGTGCTTAACATGTTTTGTTTTAATACTATTAATTATTTTATATATTATTTTATTTGTATTTTCTTGTGAGAGAAATATTTTATACATAATTCTTTTCAAAATTTTAGTTTTCTATATGTTAATATATTATAATATAAATATAATCATATAACACGACTCAAATATGTAAATGTGTTGAAATTTACATAAAACGAATTATTAACATGTCGAAATTTATATAAACACATAATGCCTTTAATATGACTATGAAATAAAAAGTAACACGAATATGAACACGATGAGTAATGACATCCGACACAAAACTGAAAATTTTAAATATAACATGATTATACAATGCAACCACAATTGAAAAATAATTAAAACACAACAGGAATACATAAAACGTGTCAATTATTTTAAATATCAATATGATTAATTTTCTATATATAATATTGTAATAATAAATTATTTACAAATTAATTTTATATAACAAATTAATTTTACATATAAATATATTAAAACATCATATTATAACAAATTTACTTGCAAATAATAATTTAATCATCTACCTTTTAAAATATTAAATTACATAAAAGCGATTATATTTAACATAAAAAAAATAATGTAAAGCGTACTCAAACCTAAACCTGAAAAGGCCCAAACCCAAAAGACTCAAACCCGAATAGGCTTGAATTCAAATGAGCTCGAATCCGAAAGTGGCTGAACTTAAATGAGCCCAAACCCGAAGAAACTCAAACTTAACCCGTCCAATTTTCACTTCTAGTTATGAATCCATCCAATTATATTTTATCATATCAACATTTATTTTTCTAGTCACATTTACTAAATTCAATAAATTGACGCCCACTATGTCGGTGAAAAAAATATATATATTTTTGAAAGGAAAAAGAATTATATGTACGTTGGTTTTTTAGAAGCAATGGATAGTTTTCAAAGATAATTGGATAATTGTCTAAGCGAATAAGTAAATGTTTAAGAAAATATATTACATGAAAAATTAAAAACTATAAATATCCTTATTTTTTAAATATTTGACTTATTTATACTATATATAAAGCCCTTGATTAAGTTTTGTATCAGTATGTCAAGTAACATAAACTCAGTTAAGAAATAATCAAAGAATCAAAGAAAATTATTATAAAAAATTTAAAATTAAATATATACAATCTATTCAATTAAAAAAACTACCACTTAAAATATTTCCTTTTTGTATTTTTTAAAACACAATTTTTGTAATCATATTTTACATACACCTACCCACATAGTGGGTGTGTTATAATTTATTATTTAATGATTTTTTTTTTTTTGCATATTTACTGAGTTGATGACCCTTGATAACATTTTTGTTCTTGGTATAGATAATACTCTAAAACATTGTCACTATATTAAAACATTGCAAAACATGAAAAATTTTAGAAGATTAAAAAAGGGTTGAAGCTTGAATTTGTGGCAATCTCTTCTTTTATCACTAAGAGGACTCAAAAATTGGAAAAGTGGATATTCATAATGAGGCTTGTTGAATAAATTAATATTGTTTTCTAAACTAATTAATGAAATACTGTTGTTTGAAATATATTACTAAAATGCCTTTTTTTTTGCCTGCTTGACAATTTTTTTATTTTTTAGGTCCATGTTGGAAGCGCCGAAGTTGCCAATCTTGTTGGTGCCTTCCATGAAACAGGCGCCTGCCAGTTCGGCATCTGCAGCTTGGAGACGCTAACCTTGTTGGGTCTCCAGCTTGTAGGTGACCGGCACTTTTTCTTTTTTTTCTTTCTTGTTTTGACTTATTTCTTTGTGTTTTTCTATTTCATAAAATTATTTCATTATTAAAATCTAAAATTATTTGATAAACATCAAAATAATTTTAATTGTTCGTATTTTTTATCCAACAGATGTATTTCATTTTACATAATATCTTATTTAAATATATTTTAAATATATAAGATCTTAAACATGATTTTAACATGTAAATTATATGAATACTATACAAATATAAATGCAATATAAAACAAACATGTATTATATATTTGTGTATTTATAGTGTATTCATACAATTTTATATGTTAGAATCATGTTTAAGACATTATATATTTAAATAAATTTTAATACGTTAATATGCTATATATATTTTATAACATTTGTGTCATGTTGTATCTTATATTAAATTTTTTATTTTTGTTTTTTTGTATTATGTTTGAACTTACCGGAAGAAACCCATTTAAGTGGAAGGCTCAAACATCATAAAAAAAATTAAAATTCAATATAACTTACGACATGATACAAATGTGATAATATATATATATATATATATATATATATATATATAACACACTCATTTGGTAGATATATTAATGGCAAGGTCATTTGGAAGAAGCTTGAAAATTTTCTAAAATTTCTAATTCATAGAATTTTAAGGATAATTTACATTCTAAGTCATTAAATTTAGTAGCAACTTTCATATAGGTTATGTATCTTTAATTTCATCAAATTACATCACTTAACTTTTATCATTAATAAATTAAGTAACGTTAATTTTGTTAAATAATTTCAAGGAAAAATTGACTCCTATGCATACATGACGTAAGTCTAGTAGACATTATTTTAATGAGATGTAAAAAAATATGTTTCATATGGATACTGAATCTATTTTTCTTGAGAATTATTTAATGAAGTTAACATGAATGATTTGATTTGTTAATAACAAAAGTTTAGTAATATAATTTGATGAAATTAAAGATTTGTTACTTATATAAAAGTTAATACTAAGTTTGGTGACCTAAAATATAAATTATGTTAATCTTTTAACTTGGTTACTACTTTACAACCTAAGGGCGTTTTGGTAACTTAAAATTGATATGATAGAAAGTGCCTACCTTTTTTTCATAATTAGAGTGTGTTAAATGAAAAAGTGAGAAAATGGATAAAAATGGGTAAAGAAGCGGAAAGAAAGTAATTTTTACTCGTACATGATAAAGGAGAAAAAATGCATAAAAAATAAACATAAAAAATCATCATTTTCTTTATTTTAGAAAACAAATAATTCTAAATTTTAAAAAAATAATAAAGATATAGTGGGAGAGATGCCAGTCAAATATACGTACTTACAAAATTATTTATCATTTTTTAAAAAATTCACAATGGATGTAATATTAAAACAATATATTTTATTCTTTTCTTTTATTATTTTTTGACATTTCCAAGTAATAAGCATAAAGAAAATGACTTTTTTTACTTTTCATTTTCATTACCAAACTTTGTTGATGAAAAGAAAAATTGTTTTCATCTTTTTCACCTTTTTTTTCATTTTAATTTTTCATCTATTCATTCTATTTGTCTAATTTATCAAGAGATAGACAAATTTATTAAATTTTCATATTGGAATTACTCCATATTAAAGGTGTTCATGGGCTAGGCTATCAAATGCCAATCCAATATTTAAGAAGATTTGAGCAAAAATATTAGGCCTGAAGATTTGACTTGGGCAAAAAATTATGCTCGTTTAAAAAATAGGTCAAGCTTGACTCCCATTATCAAGGCTCGAGCCTGGACCGATCTAAGCCCAACCTATTTTACAATTATATAATATATATTAATTTTATATTTTTCATATATTAGGTAATTTTTATCATATAAAAAATACATAAATGTAATATTATAGTTTAAACATTAAAGAATATATGAAGTTATTTAAATTTTGAAGCTTAAGAAAAATATTAAATTTCTAAATATTAAATTTTTAAAAATAAGTTAAAAAAAATAATATGGACGGGCTTAAACTGGTTTAGACTACTTATCTACAAATATAGGTAGGTTCGAGCCAAATTTGAGGCCTATATTCTAATTAGAGCTTGGGCAAGTATACATAATGTTAATACCATACATGATGTCAACAACTTTCAGTCTCAATATCCACAAATGTGAGAAGACTTGAAGAGTCTAAAGCTATTAAAAGGAATGTGAAGGCATTAGCAAATTTAGTTGAAATCAATTATCATGCTAATTTGATTTATATAGAAGGTAATGATTCTATTGAAAGTCATTCTAAATGGGTTTTAGATTTTGCTATTGATGTGAATGTGTGTAAGGATCAAGCCATGTTTACTACTTTGGAAAAAGATGAAAATTGTTGCTGCATCAATACATGAAAGAAACTAAACTTGAAAGTTAAAGGCATGGGAAAAATTCACCCAAAGCTTTATAATGGTAATGTCCAAGATGTTCGTAATATGAGGTATGTGCTGACTGCTAAAGTCAACATTATTTAATCAAGAGAGATGACACCACATGGGTGCAAGTATATGGGAATTAGAAAGACATGCAAAGTGTACAGGAGAAATTGCTTGGTTTTACAAGGTGAAAAAGGTAAGAAGAACATTGATGGAGATCAACTTATACAAACACCTATTTCCAACCATTCTTATGATCCTTTGCAATGAATTAGAGGTCCAATGACTAGGCCAAAGACTAAATGCATGGAGCAAGCTTAGCAAAGACTAATCATGGAAATGCAAGCAAATGAGGTTGTTCAAGATGAATCAGATGCATTGCCTAGATTGATCACTTAGAATAAAGCTTGGAGCCCAATTCGCATGTCCAAGATGAATGGAGCCCAATTTGCATGTATTCATTGGCTTATAGTTCAGGATTTCAAATTTTTTATTTTTTTTAATAAGAATTTCACGTTTCAATTTTAAGTTGTTTAGATAAGTCCTAATCAGACTAGGATAAGGAATAAACTTTTCCTTTTTTATTAGGATTGTGTTTAGGATTTTAAGTTATTTTGATAAGTCCTAATCATACTAGATTATGGAATAAACTTTTCCTTATTGGTTAGGATTGTCCTTGTTTAGTTAGGACTCTATAGATTTTAGGCCTATATAAGGCTGCCTCATTCATGTAATTCAGCAGATTTGAATAGAAAAAAATATCTTAAGAGTTTCTTCACTTTGTGAGAACTTCTTCTTTATTCTTTAAACAAGAACTCAAATTGATCTTATTAAGGTAACTTGTGACAATCAAGATTGTTATAACTTTAGCTCTAATCAGCAGGTTTGATTGGGGTCAAGTTCTCTTTGCTTAACTATGGAGACGATCCTAGGTTTTAATGCCTAAGGTTCGCATTAAACATTTATTATTTGGAAAGCTACTCCATGAGGGGAACACTTAAAGGTAACAAAGTAGAAAAGAAGATTAAGAAGAGAGTTTGATTTTCAAACAAGATTGAGGTAATTGAGGATTTTGACCTAAGAGAGGATTTACTGAGTATATTGAATCTAAATCCCGCATCGAGTAATTATGTTGGGCCAAGGGAATTGCTCAACTATAAATAAGAGCCTTAAACTTTAAGGAGATATACTATTTGTGAAAGAGAGAGACCTTATACATTAGAAAGAGGTTGTATTAGGGTTTTCACATGGTGAATTATAATGTTTGTGAAGAGGCTTTGTAGCTTTTCCTATGCAAAAGTTGCAAGTTGTATTTTTTAATTAGTGGAGATTTTTTCCTTTTAAAGTCATGGATGCAGGCTAAAGGGATTGAAATGTGTTAAATTTTTTGTTCTTTTTTTTTTCTTTATTGTTGAGTGTTTTTGGGTATACGTAATATTCACAACATCTTATTTGTTTATTAATGCATTTTAATTGATTAATATTTGTATATTAAAATTTTCATTAATCTAATTAATTGAATGTCATGTTACAATATGTTCATATTAAGTTTTGAACTATATTTATAATTATAACTAACATGTTAAAGTTAAAATGATTAACTATATTTAATTTTTTATTAATATAATTAGATGAGTTTAATAGGATGCAAAGTGCAACTTCCATAAAATAAATTATTTTTTTCTTACCATCATATAAGGCTTTGCATTATTCAATTTTACCCGAATTACAAAACCATTTGGTTAAACAGTCGGCCAGCGATTTATTGTTGGTCGGTTACTGGAAGAGTACTTTAAAAAAAAATCAATTATGGAATCGGCTTAAACTACAATATCCCCGTGGTTAAGGTTAAATGATTTTTTAAATTAAATAAAATTTAAAATATTAAAAATAAATTACCTTATTTGATCAAAATCCCCTGCCTTTTGCCATATTTTGTTTTTCCCTATTCTTAGCCATTCGAAGTTCCTAACCACATCTTATTCAAAATTTAAGCCTTTATTTCTCATCCCTCATGATCTCATCTCGTCAACCTTCTTTTCTTCATACATCTCAGGCCTCTCACTCCTTCATTTTATTCTTTCATTTCTCCATTAGGTAATTTGGTGGGCTTTTCTTGTTTTTTTTTTTTCTTCTAGGTTTTTTTGGTAACTAAGAAATCTTTTGTTTTGTTTTATTGTTGGGTGTGGCAAATCTCTCAGGCAATCCCTACTCAGCCTCAGCTTGTTGCAACATGGCTGAGACATGAATCTCGACCTGTCAAAATTAAAAAGCTACTGAATCCTTTGTTTTTATATATTTATCATCTTTACATGCTTAGGAATCGAGCTGTCAAAGTGAATCGCTCACTCGACTAATCTTAAATAGTAATCATGAAATGACCATTTATCTTAGAGTCGCCATCAATCTATTTTGGCTAGGTGGAATTGGTCACCTATCGAAGTTCATATTTTGAGGGTTGTGAAACCTTCAAAAGCAAACGCCGAGATCCATGTTAATACCGAAGATCACATGAAAGGGCTTGAAAGCTAGTTACAATCACGAGCAAGAATCAATCTTTCTCATGTCACTCGAAAATCGATATCTTTTAGTTATGTATTAATTTAAATCTTGTTCTTCATTTGGTTTCGATATCTTGTATTTATTTATAATTCTTGTATTTCAAATAAAATTCCCTAAACTAAATTTGTTATTCCATTTGAGAAAATTAGGTTTTTAAATATTTTTTAAAATAAAAATGTCATTTGTACCTTGCCAAATGAAGCCGAAGTAACATGAAGTTTTGTTTTAGAAAATTTGAAAAAAAAATCTTGATTTTACTCTTTTGAGAAGGATATCCCGTTTTTTAGAAAAAAACACCAATTTTATTAGAAAACAACCAAACTTGTCATAAGACTCCAAGTTGGTTGAAGAGACCAAAATGTCTCCTAAAGTACACTTTCATCATGGAAGCATATCGGAGACCCTAAAGGACTCGGTTCAAAGGTAAATTACCAAAATATCCCAAAAAAATGTACCTTCGACATGAAAGTATTCAGGTACCTAAAGGGCTCAAAAATATCATGAAATGATCAACCTATCTCTAAAGTGCAAATTTGGCATGAAAATATCTCAATGACCTTAAAAGACTCAGTTTTATTATAAATTACTAAAATATCCTAAGGTATACTTTTAACGTGAAAGTATTCCGTACCCTAAAGGACTCGAAAATGTTATGGAATGACAATCATACATTAAATGGGTAATTTATGAGAAACATGTGACCTAAATAACAAAAATCCTAATATGCCCCTAAATTTTGTAAATTTACACCTTCACCCCCAAATAGTTTTGAAATGATAGAAATAAATGTAAAATGTCCAAAATACCTTAAGTGGGTATTTATATAGGAAATGACCTAAATAGCCCTAAAATGCGAGATTTTGCTAAATGGTTTTTAAACTTTTAAATTTGTAAAATGACCCCTAAAAGATTAAAAATTTATGAAAAGCACCATAACATGTTAAAAATGCATGGAAAGTTTCCCCATGGGTCTCATAAAAGTTCGGCCAAGCACATATGGCCTTAAAAATGGAAAAATTGCAATTTTGTCTTTATACCTTTTAAAATTGTAAAAAGGTCCTTATATGAATTTGAACATTTTGGGAAATTTTTAATTTGACCTTAAAGGTTAAATTAACACTAAAATAACTCCAACTCAATTTAAAAAAGGAAAAGAAAATCACAAATCCTCTCCTATTGCATTCGGCCAACTTTAAAATTCATTCAAGAATATTACTCCATGTTAATGTAGCATCATGGAAGAATTTCCAGCATGAATTTTAAGTCATAAAATAAACTAACATGATCCTAAAATCATTTATTCCACAAAATCTACAACCAAACAAAATCGGCTAAAGAGTTCTTTATTTATTGCCATTTTCCTTCCCTTTTTTTTTTTATTATTTTAGTCTAAGCTATATTAACTAGGTGTCCTAATTCTATCAAAGTGAGCTTGCAATGCCACATAATGTTTAGGTAGCAAGGGAATGATTGTATGAAACCCACTTTAGTGGCTAAAATGATTAGGAAAACAATAAAATTAAATCAACTTAAATCAAATAATTTAAATTAATTAAAATGAAAAGAAAATATATAATTATCATGAAATGATATGACAACCACATTACAAAATGTCTGTATTGGTATTAACATATACATATATATATATATATATATATATATGACATATACATAACCAACATAACTTAAAGCAATATGCTAGTAATTAAATGTGTGTATATGAATATATATATATATATATATATATATATTAAAATAGAATGCAAAAATTAACTTTCAACAAATGTAAAGTGTATAAATTTAAATTTGCAAGAAAATAAATTGCATAAATTAAAATTGTAAAAAAATAAATTAACTACGTGACACAATTTTCATTTTGCTTTGCTTTTGCTGGGCCACTAAAAAAGGTTGGAGAACGTTTAGCTCAAGCTATCACCTTAGTTTAAACTTAGGAACATCGTGCTGTTATGTTGCCTTAAATTAAATAAACTAAAAAGAAACTAAATGGGAGGGATTTTAGCTCTTCCTTGACCATTAAGATGGTTAGAAAACTATTAAGCTCAAGCAATCACCTAAGTTAATGACTTAAGATCGTTTAGCGCTTTCATTGCTTATAAATTAAATAACTAACAAGAAATTAAATAAAAAAAAATTTTGCTCTTTGCTTGGCCATTAAAAGATAAGCTCCGAACTGATCATTTAAGCGAATAACTTAAGATCATGAAACTTGTTTTAAAATAAATAAATAAATAAATTGCAATGAAAGAAATTGAAGAAGAAAGTGGCAGAAGTCTACCTTAAAAGAAAATTCTCAAAACTCTTTTTGACTTTCTTTTTCTTTGATTTTTTTCTCCCCCAATTTTTTAAACTTTCTCAAAGAAAAAAAAACATGTTTTTTTTCTTGTATGAGGCTTAAGCCCCTTTTATATAGGAATGGGGCAGCTGGCCGAACCCCCCATGGAATTGATTTCAATTTTTAAAAATTGCTTTTATTAATATATATATTATTTGAATTCAAAACTTTTTCTTAATTCATGCTTACACCATTTAATGCGTGTCATTTCTTTGTCTAAAAATATCCATGAGATTTTAGACTTAAAAATATTATTTCTTATCCTCTAAAATATTATTTTACGCATATAGGCATTGAAAAATCCACATTATATCCAAGGGTAGAAAAATGTGTTGTAAAACTTAAATTTTGATCTAATGGTTAACGAAAATGTTTGCACATTCAACAAAAAATTTTACTGGATGGAAAAATATTTGACAAAGTCCAAAATCAATAGAAAATGCCGTAGGTATGTATATACATATATAGCTCATGAATTCAAAAAAAAATGAAAAATGATCCAATAGTTACTAATGGATTTGACTAGTCAAAAGTTGATCCAATGGTTGGATGATGAGTCAAAAAGTCAAATTTGGTTTTTGTTTGATTAAAAGAATCCACTTGTAAATCCCTTGTGTAAAACTCTATTGTTAGAAATTTTTCATATAATTTTTACAAGGTTAGGCAGGTATTCTCATGTAAAATTTTAATTTAAAGTTTTGTACGTGAAAATTTTAACTAAAAATTTCATATTTGGAGATTTAATTATAGATTCCATAGATAAAAGTTCAATTAAAAATTTTACATATGAAAGTTTAATTTATATTTTACATGCAAAAATTTAATAAAAGGCTTAGTCTAAATTCTCACCAAAAAAAAAAAGGGAAATTCCAAGTTGCAAATAAATAAATAAATAAAAATACTATTCATTGACAAACTGTGGTACTAATACCGCTATAGGCTTTTCTCCAAAAGTTTTGAATCTTCAAAGAGGGTATCAATATAAATATTAAACAGATATTGATAAAAATTATGACAATTTATTTATAAAATTTTACAAAAAAAAATCTAAAAATCTTAAAAAAAAAAAATTGACCATGATATTATATTTAAATTTAAATTTTAAAATTTCATAAAATGATATTTGGAAAGCTGATTTCTTTTCTCGATACTAATCTTTTTTATCCGAGCTTCATTTAAAACGATAATTTTTTAATTGCGCACACAAGCAACCATCTAGACATAATCCAATAAGCCTCGAAAAACACTTGATCCTCGTGAAGGAGGTCCACCTCCATCAGGACAATCAACTGACTCTCAGTCTTGAATATCTTGAACTGCCGGAGAAAAAGACCCGATTAGGCGTCCACACACCTCTTAGGTTATCTCCTCTTAATCCAGTTAATTGAAAACCAACGAAATTAACCAATATCATTTCAATTTCAATTTCAATTTATTTAATTACCCAAATAACTAAATCAGTTCAGTAACGGTTAAAGAGTAAATCAATTCAGTTAAATTCGTAAATGTATAATGGTAATTTGACTCGGTTGTTAACAGAACCGACCGTATGAACAACCCTCCCATCATATTCCATCGACCGTATGAACAACCCTCCCGTCATATTCCATATACTATATATATATATATATATATATATAGATATTTGTGATCAAGAAAGTTATAAAGTTTCGAATTCATAATGAACAGCTTTATTTTAATATAAATTATAATATAACATTTATTTACATAGAATTTAGTTTGATAAGCTTGAAAAAATTTCTTTTAAACGAGGGAGAAACACATATAAAAGGAAAATGATTCATCCTTCTCCCTACAGCCTACAACAACATATTTTTAGACCAAAAAAAATATATATATATATATATATATATTCTTTTTTCCTTTTTCTTCCAAAAGCTATTAAAAGTGTGCAGAAAATTATAAAACTGAATCCATACCAATTCCTTCTAAGAAAAATTTTTATTTTTTTGATTATTTTTTCTTTGAAATAATTGACTTCTGTTTGCATTGTTGCTATTATATTACACTGATTTTGGATACTATGGAGGGCCCTTAAATAAACAATTTCGATGTCAATAGCCAAAAAAAAAAAAAAACCAATGCGCTTCACTTAATAATTAAACCAGAAGCACCCAGTAATGAATATGACAGCTTACATAATCACTAATATGTTGATAATTATGACAAATAAAAGCTCAGAACGATATATATTATGTTATATAATATTATTACATAAGTACAGAAAATGGCTCTATTGAATGTTAAGTTGATAATGTAATAGTGTTAAGCAAGCAAGCAGTGTGATAGAATAGGTTAGGAGCTTTGGTGCACGCTCAAATTGTTGTAAGGGCTTTGAATTTGATGAACATACATACCTGTTTTGAAATCATATGGGTTCTGCTGAGCATTCACATTGTGGTAGGGGCTGCCATATTGAGTATTCATGTTCTGATACAGACTTTGCTGCATAAAGTTCCAACTCTGTTGTGCATTCATGCTTTGTCCCGAAGAAGAAGAAGAAGCCATGACCGACTGAAAATTGCTTTGAGCTGCACTTAGATGCTGAGAAGCTCCGCGAAACTCTTCAGAGCCACCGGTTTGCAGATCTTCAAGCTTTACTCTTGCTCCTGAAACCTACAATTGATAAAATAAAGAATTGTGCTTTTAGTATATAAGATACTAATTCATACAATTTTTTTCATTCAACAACCATCGCAACACCCAATTCTAGATTTAATTTTAGATTGTCATATAGAAATCAGAAAGCACTGGAAATAAATATGAAATGTGGGATGCTACACTTTCACAACAAGACATTGGGGATTTCGTTTTCTTATATGTTCCTTTCATTAAACATTCAAAATGGTACAATTTTAAAACAACATTGTGCCAACCATTCCAACTGAGAAACAAACACAACCAGTCAAAACGTCCATGCCATGTATCTTTATTTTCCTCATTTTCAGGTGAAATATTCAAACTAAATATGGTTGTAGGTTATGGTCCCCAATAAACTATTCAGGGTCAAATACCTCACTAGTATTGAAAATGGTGCTTCCTCCAGCCCCTATCACAGAACTTGACATATTATTCGGAACATTAGCCTCAAGGGCGATGTTCATGTTTGAGCATCTACAAAAACGGAACGCAACAAACTGAATCCATAAAGTTAAATATGAAATGAAAATTACAACAAGGTAATTTCGATAACATCAGTACCTAGCAGCAGAAGGAACAGAATAACTTTGAGGTTCATACTCACGTCCACCAGCGCCCTTCAGAATTCCATAAAGAAATCATAAGACATCTAGAAATTTCAAAATTCAAAAATGTGCATCCACAAAAAAAAAAAAAAAAAAAAAAAAATCGTGACACAATAACATGCTACAAAAAGCACTAAAAGAAAACAGAATATTTTAATGAACTTCTGTATACATAAATATGTATATACATATGTTACATTTAACATTTGAATTTGCTTTATATGTCAAAAAGAAATCATATCATAAATTAGAGGTTTTTTTTTTTTTTTTTTTTTTTGGGATAATTTCTATATTTACTCGCATAAATTAGAAGTTATATTAAAGGTACAGTGATATGTTTAGAATTCTTTACTAAAATCAGCCAAATAAATTTATAAATGCCAGGTATCTTTTTTTCATGTGTTTGGAAATCTATAATCCAACTTTCACGATTGGAACATCATTTACGGAATAGCATGAGTGGACTATTTTTTGAAGAAAAGTGATCTCCATAGTTAACCAAGTACGGGTAAATCTTTTGATTTTAGGACATAAAGTTCTAATTTTGACAAGTATCCACCGAAACATAATGCCAAGCTCCTTTTTTGCCCTAATGGCCATCCCACCATGCACTATTAGCCATCATAACTATTTCCTCATGAGTAGTCCTCCCCGTCCCTCCCACACCAACCCCCTCCCCCCAACCCAAGAAAAAAAAAAGTGTTAGAAGACATAATATAAAAAATAAATTCTAAAACAATTCACTCGGTGAAAGTGATTAAAATTTTGAACAAACCACAATTCCACCTTTCCTTTCCAAAAACAGTACCTTAGGAAATTAGTGAAAATTAAATCATTTTCTGATATTATTTTCCCAGAAATGTAAGAATTTTTGTGTTCTAAATAACAATTTACAAACTTCAAAAAATATGCATATGACATTGATAGCAAATTTTATATATGCATTACAAAAGTCTACAATTTATCGACATATACAATCAAATACCCATATATAGTAAACAAAAATACATGTGTTACAAAAACTGAAAGTTAAAGTTACTAAAAGCCAATGTTGGAGCCAGAAATTTTATTGAGGTCAATAAATTAATATAATTTGAATTTTGGTACAAACTTGGATCCATAATTTTTTTAAATCAATTTATTGAATATTGTCAAGATGATCAGTTTCATGAGTTAAATACCTAAAATAATAATAAACAAACACTTTTTTTAAAAAAAGGAAAAATTTAAAATCATTTTATGACTATAATTATATATAAAGTAACAGTACCAAAAGTATATTTTCCATTTTTTATTAACAATTAGTAACCTTTTAAAGATCAAGTAACTAAATTATTAAATTTAGTAATTTAATTCATCTAACAATTTAAAAAACTAAAAAAAATTCAATTCATCTAATAATCTAATTGCAATTAAATTACAAAGTAACTAAATTACAATACCCACAAACATTCAGATTTCGATTCATTTAAAAATATAATAAACACCCAATCAAATACTATTGAATTATATTAATCTAACATAAATAAAACTCAAGAAATAAGAATTCAAAAGTACAATATTCTAACTTGTTATTCAAGCAATTATTCATTTAAAAGAAAAAAAATTTTTTAACCCAAATTATGTTTGACAAGTTTACACGCCCATAGTGTGAAATTCTCGTTTAAATGAACAAAAAATAAATCTCCAAACCTGTGTCTTCTTCTTGAGTTAGTCTTTTCTTATTTGTGATCTATGGAGGATCACAAGCAACAAATTTTTTTAGTAAAAAGGAGATTAGGAAAGAGGAGAAGGGATTGCAAGTGCTATGATCTTAACCCTATACACGCTGTATGCCATTTTTTAAAGATGGCTACATAACCCTAGTCACCTCTGTTTTCTTTTTTTTCTTCTTCTCTGATTTTTATTATATTTTAGCTTCTTTAACAGGTCGATGATATAGAAAATCAAAAAAGCTTTACCTATATATATATATATATATATATATATTAAATTAATTAGAAAAGGCAAGTTCATTTCTTTGGCTAGATTAGACATAAAATAAAAGCAAAAATAACTTTTCATTTCAAATATCAAAGTGAGGTGAGGAGTCCTATTATCCATACCCCTAAACTTGTGAAAAGTCTCTTAAATTTCAATATTTTTACAATGACCACTTCCAACTTTAAATATTTTTTTTTTTTAAGCTTTACATATTGACCCCAATATTTCCAAGTCAGTGGCGTCAATTCAGAATTTTTCTCAATAACGTGCTAGTTATAAAGACTTCTAAATTAAAATTTCAGTGGGGTAAAGCAACCCCAATCATATGTAGCTCGCCACCCCTAAAAGCTAACCTAACCAAAAGAATCAATAGACTAACCTAAAACCCAATTCAAATTGATTTTATATAGTCAACAACCTAAACTCAAAATCACTTGCGCATATATTTTATTCTTTTCCCATTGGAAATTTCAATTTGATTAAAACTGATAAATATAATATTTATCATCAAAACTGACTAGAGCTCAACTCAACCTAATCGATATTAAAAAAGGCAATGACCCAAATATAAGTAGCTTGAAATTTGAAATCACCTAAAACGAAAATTACGCACACTGAGAGTGAACTGGATATTAATTAATTCAAAATTACTAGAAGCCAATTCTAACCCTTCCAATTGCCAAAAAAGTAAATTGCATAATTACAGTTTGAACTTTAGGATGGATAAAATTGAAGTAAATAAAGCAAAAAATAGGAACCTAAACTAGATGAAGAAATATACCAGGAAAGATTCATATCCACCAGAGCGGCCGGGCCCTATTGCAGCAGCTGATGGTGGACCATCCGGCATGCTCCTTACAGGACCGAATCCATGGACAGGCCCAACAGAAGCAGGTTCTGCTCCACCATTCACATCTCGCAAAGTTCTTACTCTAAGTCTGGACGCGATCTCAGCTAAAGCGTCCTTAGCAACACCATAATTGCCAGATATCTGAATGGCAAAAGATGAATTTGTTTACATAAACTAA
Source organism: Adansonia rubrostipa (assembly GCA_038381775.1). Taxonomy (NCBI): domain Eukaryota; kingdom Viridiplantae; phylum Streptophyta; class Magnoliopsida; order Malvales; family Malvaceae; genus Adansonia; species Adansonia rubrostipa. The sequence goes on from JBBYHM010000025.1 coordinate 5,980,573, forward strand.
AAGCTGAAATATCAAAAATATTAGGCCTTCAGGAAATGAGAAAAAGAAACAAACACACAAATACCCTTAGTGAAAAAAATATCTTTAACATGATACCTGTACTAGCTCTTCATCCTCAGATGCACACTTAGGCTTATCATCCTTGGAGAAAACACGAATATCTGCCTGGGTTCTCCTCCTCATCTCATTGATTACGTGACCTCCTTGCCCAAGAATGCAGCCAACCTTACTTGACTTAACAAGCAACCTAGTAGTAATTGTGCCCTTCTCAGACAAGTCACTAGTTTTATTCTGAAGCTGTAGAATGGCATCTATTGTCTGTGATCGAGGGCCCCAAAGAGCCTAGAATAATATAGGCTAGCATAAGCATTTCTTAAGTGTAAAAAAAGTTCAAAGTTTCAAGTAGCAGCAAAGAGTTGACAAAAGGCTAAAATAGTTAAAATAAATTCTTCTAAAAGGAATGAAACTAGAGTCAAAATAGGAAACCTCAACAGCAGAGACACAGATTGCACGCTCATCTGACTCTGTTAATGCATCCTCAACATGAATGCCTGCTCCTGTTTCCTGCTGTAACTGTTTAACATTAAAGCCACCCTTGCCAATTACACCACCAATCTTCCCAGCTGGGCACAAAATTTTTATTGAAAACTCTGCTGAAGCTTCAGCACCATGTGCCAGAGGAAACCTGCTGAAGCTACGTGACCCAAATCTGGAGGGCTGGTTCCCATGAGGGCCCATCCGTGGCAGCGGTGGAATATCGCGGGGAGAAGGATTTCTATGAGACCACATTGGATTGCTATGTGGAAGAGCACTAGGACGAAAATTCTGGCCATCACGAGACAAAGGGAAGCTCAAAGGTGGATTGTCTTTTCGTGGATTCTGATGCAAGAGAGTAGAAACTTCATAGAGAGCCCTCCTTGCAACATCACGTTTCCCTGATATCTGCAGTAAATTTCAAAAAACACAGTTTTTAGGGAACTGTAAAATAAAAAAAATACAACATTGTAAGAAATAATCTTCTAGAAACAAATTTTTCAGAGATCAAACTATGAATGGTTGTGGAAAATCTGTAATCAAGCAACATTCAAGCCTCCTTTACAAACCATAACAACATAAAACATAAAAATTGGCTTTAAACACACATCAAAGAGATGTGCTTGGCTGTGATAGCCTGTGTTAAGTCCAAGCTCCACTTTACTAACAGAGGTTTAAGGGGGGAGGGAGAAGGGGGAGTAAATAAAAAAAAAAAAAGCACACTCAAATATATAGCAGAACCAAAATTTACATAGCTAAAGACCCTAAGCACTATCATTATTTGACCCAAAAAAAGGAGCTTCATCAGAGTTCCAAATGGCACTAATAACTTTTTTTTTTTTTATGACTTGCTTCTGCAAGGCCCAACCTATATAAGTGGAAGCCATACTCATTATCGTGACCAAAACCACCAGCAAGTAAATTCAGCTACCACTTGGAAAGGAAGATAAGTGGCTATGCAGCTAATTAATCAATTATTTCAGGTCAAATGCTGCAAAAGGCTAATGAAGCAGTCATCATGGTCAGGCAACTAGATAATAGCAAGTAGGATATGCCTAAATTGTCACAACAGTAAAGCAATGATCTCTCATGCCAAAAGGCCCAGAATGCAGTAAAACTTGAAAAAGCCTCCCTATCATAATAGTAAAGAAGGCAGTAGCCCTCTCACTCGGTAAACCATAAGGCCAATCCTATATGAAATTGACTGTCATAGAAGAAAAAGGATGTTTACATTAGCACACCAATGAGACATAACAAACGCCCACATACCAACTTATGCAACCTATACTATTAAGTATGTGTTCATAAAGTGTTGATAACTCTTTATACCTGAATACAATTCACTAGAGAACATTCTTCTCATGTGTGATCCTCAAACTTCCACAATCTGAGTCACGTTTTCAGAATATTTTGATATTATATGCCATCATCTCTCTAGAAAATGGTGATGGGCCGAACAGTAAATCCTAAAGGCCTAAACTAAACTGTTAAAAGATAGCACTTCATTTTACTCCAAGTTAACGGCAAAATATCAATTTCAGAGCATTGATTCAGCAAGCTATAGGTAGTAGAACTTGAACTTCTAAATTAGAACCTCAATTAGTATTTGCATAAAATTAAAGCAGTAACAGGCTCTCATTGAACCTTTATTGGTAATGATCGTAAAAAGGTGAGAATCAGGAGGAAACAAATCATATTTATCCTTTTTTTAGGAATCTTATTTGTCTTAAATTCATTGGAATAACATAATATGATTGCTGACAACAACAAATACTCCACTCAACAAAACCTTAATCCCAATCTAACTAAAGCAAGCTATATAATCATTTTTCCACGCTTAAACGTAGTCCAAGGAAAATAATTTCAGACAAACAACCATTGTTAAACAAATAGCTAGAAGCGAGAAAAAGGAGCCTAAAAATCATATTTGGCTAACTTTATCTAACAGATAAAGAAATTAATGCTCTTCGAAGATAACTTGCATCTTTTTCATGGTTTTAAGTATTTAAAGAGAGGATCACTTCCGAAAGATGACTTTAAGCAACAAGACTTCAAGATGAACTTGCAGAATTATTATACTGACGATTTCCACACAAAGAGACAGACCAGTGGCATCCAATCATAGTAAAGATTCAATTGGCATCGAGGTAAAGATATATTGTCAACAGCCTCTTATAATGGAAAGGAAATTCAAACACAATACATACAAAAAGATGCATACAATAGCCATTCAACATTTTAGCATGTTCATTTCTTTGTCAAACATACACAGCAAATAAAAATATGTACAGCAGTCAGTAGAAACCTGCACTAATTCATCAGTTGCCATTGCACAAGCAGGAAGATGATCAGCCGGAAGAACACGGATGCTAGCACCAGTCTCACTTCGCAATCTTTGAATCACATCACCCCGTCTCCCTAAGAGACATCCTACCATATTATTCGGAACGAGAAGCCGCACAGTGACAACAGAATTCCCGTTACCATCATCCGAGGCCATCCCACCAAACATATCTTCCTCAACAATCCGATCGTGAACTTTCAACAGAGCATCCTGAGCAGCACAGCAAGGCTCCATCACAACCACCACCTCTTTTTCATTCTCACCACCAGAATCCTCATCAGAATTATGTTTTTTCACCATGACAGGCGAACTATAAATAATAATAACTCTTTCATCACAACCAAGAACTGAATCACCAACAGTGATCTTTGCCTGAGTCTCCTCCCTTAATGCTTTTACTATATTCCCACCCTTCCCAATAACACCACCAATTTTTCTCGAAGGGCAAAGTACACAATAAACAGTGTCTCCAGGATTAGAATTCCTGGAATACTGTTCATCGCCAGAATTACTACCCCATTTTGGTTTCCTATTAATACTGACCCCTTTTCTTTTAAAAGGGGTGCTCATCTGTTTCTTAAAAAAATTCCTCTTCCTCCCATCCATTTCGACAGGAAAAAATACTCAAAAAATAGAAATTTCTTCGGGACTTTGCCTAAGCAAAATTCCCCAAATAAAATAACCACGTAATTAAAATACTCCCGCTAACAAAATCAAATCCAATGCGGATCCTCACAATAAGCTAGCTGCCAAAGATAAAAGTTGAAAACTCCAGGCGTCAGTTGCTAGGGTTCTAAGCTTGCAACAAAAGCTTAGACAAAATTCAATAAATATAAACATATATACGTCTTTCAAAGTAAAGCATACAAAGATTGTAAAAGTAATTTGCGTTTTAAAATTAAATTTTACGGAGGGTTTTTATTTTAACTTGAAAAATAGAGAATAATATCAGAGCAAAAGAGATTTAGTAATGGAAAATGAAGAAATGGGAAAAAAGAGGGGGCAGGAGAAAATTAGGGTTTGTGGAGGGACAGTTGAAAAAGAAGGGGGAAGTGGCTGGTTTACCTCAGAGCGATTTTAAAGGAGAGGCAGATAGGGTTGAAGGAGAGAAAAGGAAGAGAATTTGCCTCTTTGTTGTTGGGCCTCTGCTTTCTCCGGTCTCCATCTTTTAGGAGAGGTAATTTCTTCGGCTCTCGCTTTTGTTTGGCTGCTGAGAAAAGGAATTGCAGCTGGGTTAGTCACTCCATTTTTTAACTCTGTTTGCGAGGATAATGTACGCCAACATTTGGTTTGTTTATTTGGATGCGTCAATTTGGGCTAAAACTACAATGCAATTTTTTTCATTTAGAATAACGATAACCAACTCAGTTACGACCGCTGGACGAAGAAAATCCATTTTAATCCATTGATTTTGGTACTTTTTAATGAAAGCTATTAACTTGTTACCTATGATACTAGGTAAATGAAAGAAAAATAAAATATCATGTGCTCGTACTTTTCTCAATAAAATAAAAAGACAAAAAAATCTGGTTAAATTGAATGTTTTCATTTTAAAACTTAAGTAAAAGGTTTGCAAAAAAGAAAAAAAAAAAAACTAAGCAGAATTTTTTTTTTTAAATAGAAGTAAATAATCAGTAAACGGAGGGCAAAAGAAATAAGGAGAAAAATTCAAAAAAAAAAGGTTTCAATGAAAGGAAGTTTGGTGTGTGTAGAAGAGGAGAAGATGTAAACAAAAAGAAAGGAGGAAGAATATTGTCGCAACGTGACCAAGACATGAATCCTGACCTATTGGAATTGAAAAAAGGTGAATTCCTCGCTTCTCTATATATTTATTTATTTATTTATTTTTTATTTGGAGATCGAATCATCTAGATGAATTACTTATTGGACTTCACCTTAAATAGTTGTTACGGAATAACGATTTATCTCAAAGTCACCACCAATCTATTTTAGTTAGGTGAGATTGGTTATCTACCAAAGTTTATATTTTAAGGGTTACGAAACCCTCGAAAATAAACTCTAAGGTCCACATTAATGCCAAAAATCATGTGAAAAGGTTTGGAAGTCAGTTACAATCATAAGTAAAGATCTATCCCTCTCATGATCTTCAAAAATCGATATCTCTTAATTACTTTTTAATTTAAATCTTAACCCTTATTCGATTTCGATATCCACTATTTAATTAAAATTTCCTAAGCTAAATTTATTATTTTGTTTTGAGAAAAATTGAATTTTTACATATTTTTCAAACGAAAATGTCATTCGTGCCTCGCTGGATGAAGCAGGAGAAACACAAAGTTTTGTTCTATGAAATTCAAAAAATCCTGATTTTACTCATTTTGAAAAGGATATATTGGTATTAAAATACTTCATAAAGCCCTTCCCATATGCTAGGAGATATTCTACATACTACTTTTAACTCGGAGACATTGCCTTGATTCTTGAAAAACCTCAGTTTAGTAAAAATGATAACATTTGTCTTAAGACTTGGTTTTGATGAAAAGCACGAAACTACTCTTAAAGACTCGAACTCGATCAAAAAAACCAAAATGTCCTCTAAAATGCCCTTTGATTCAAAAGTATCCTGTTAACCCTAAAAGACTCAGTTCTAAGATAAATGACTAAAATATCCCTAAGGTATGTAGGCACCTAGTTTTGTCTCGATCCTCTTCCTTATCAGTCCAAAAATGTCCAAGACCTAAAACTAAGTGGCTATCTGGTTAGGGTAGGCTTCCTATGTAAAATAAACATTTTCAAGACCTATTTATTTGTGCTTAAATGACCACAAGTACATGTAACAAAATTACTACCATTTTAAGGGTCGTACATTACAAATCTTAGAGAAAAATTCGAATTTCAAGGTAAAAATTCATTTTAATTTTATGCTTGTGAAATTTTAAAATTTATTTTTGCGGATGTTATCACAGTTAAATTTTTCATTTTTAGGATTTTTTTTTTTTAGAATTTTTAGTTGGATGGGAAGTTGACTGTCATGTATTTTTACCAATACCACATTGGTATTTATGCCGATATGCATTTTAAAAAATTAGAAATATTAAAGGAAAAATTTATATTAGCATTTTATACCACAATGTGTCAAGTTGTCCATTATAGTACTCAAAATTGAATTTTTTACAGTACCACGAGTATCATACTCGTGAAACTTTTTTTGGTAAAAATTGTTTTGGATTTCAAGTTTTCATATTTACTACTTTTATAAATTAATATTTCGATTAACGTGTTGGATAAAATTCATTTTTATAAATTTTGAATATATTTTTGAAATTTTCATATTTTCAAGATAAGAAGTTTTCTACATAGTAAATTTTTTTAGGGGATTTTTCTAAGTTTATAAATTTTAAAATTCTTCAAATATATTTTTTAAATCCATGTTAAATCAACTTTTGAGAATTCAATTTGCTTTATGAGTTTTGCATCTTTTCTCCAAATGACATTTTTCTTCCAAAACGGTTTTTGCTCATAAAATTTTACGAGTTTGAAATTTTTAATTACCCTTTTTTTTTGTACATTAAATTTTTCAAAAATTTCTTTTTGAATTTTTATATCAAAATTTTATTAATTTTATTTTTAATTAGCCAAAATTTATTTCTTCCATTTCACGGGCTTTAAAACTCATAAATTTTTCTAATGGATCCAGTAAGCCCATTAATTTTTTGAAAAGCCCAATGAGCCCATTTTTATTTTCTAACATGTCTAAGAAGCTTATTTTGATGAAATGTATGATTAAATTTGATATGTGAAATTTTATTTTTTGAATGCATAATTTTTTTAATTTATTACAATTTAGTCTCTATAATTTATTTTTTTTCAAATTAATTTTTTCTCTATCATATCTCTTGAGTTTGATGATGTCATGCATGATGCAATCCATAAATGACAAAAAAATTAATTTAAATCAAATCAAGATTTAAAAAAATTAAAATAAATAAAATAAATAGTAAATAAAAATAAAAGGGAAAGATCTTAGAATTTTCTAGGATGATTTCGACTAAGGGCTTTTTCTTCAGCCCTTGGCCAGCCTCATCATTTAAGGACTTTAGCTTGGAGGAAGAAAACATACAAGAAAATCACTAAATTTTTAGGTTTTTAAGCTTTTTATGGTAAATTGTTCTACTAAATTTTTAGTTTTTGTTACTTTCATTCATTCTTCTTCTTCTAGGTAGAAATATTATGTATATATTTTTTGTATTATTTTTCTTAAAAACTTCTATGTTAGTTTATGTTGATTTATTCATTATTTATGTTGATTTCAGGCATATTTTAGCTTGTTAAATATTATGACATGTATATATGTTGATATTTATGCAAATATGTGATGAAAAATATTGTTTTTGGTTGAAATATAATGCTAGTCCAATGATATATGACCTTGTATTTAATTTATTTCTTGATTTTTCTTGATATTTAGGATGTAAAGTTTGAAACTTTTAGAGGCCTAGAAATAACGTTTCCAAATTTTTGAAGGCATTGAAAAGTTCTTTCCAAGTTTTGCTGAGCCTAACCTTGATGATTTTGCGATATTTTTATTTTTTATGTTATTTTGTAATTATAGAAAATATAAGGATGAAACTGTAAAAAATTGTAAAAATTTTTTCTAGGCCATATAAGCTTTGATGATTGCTTCTGGACACGTTTAGCGGTGTTTTCATGGTTAGTTTAATGTATTTGAATGTGTTTTATGCATTTTTTACTATGGCTACAATTTTTCTAACAAATCTTGACAAATAGTTTTCAATTAATGGGAGAAATTTTTATGTTAGATTTAAAAAATTATTTTAAACTTTTTTCATATTTTAAGTATTTAAAAAAATAGTTTTTATATTTTGGGCCACGTTATAATTTTAAAAAGTTTAAGGACTTATTCGCAAAATTATAAAATTTTTGTTCTAAGGCCAAAGGTACTTGGCCAAATACTTCTTATGATTTTTGACATAATTTCTATAATTTTTTGTGATGAATTTTGTGTTTATTTCATGTAAGGACTAAATTGTAAAATTAGACAATTTTAGGGGTAATTTATAAAATCTTGTATTTTAGAGTTAATGTGATATTTTTGATATTTTAAAAATATATCTGGCATTCCTTTGGTCTTCCAAAAGGGTGTAGAAATTATTAAAACTTTTCGTATTCTTTCGGTTTTTTGTTACGGCATGAAATGCAAATAAAAAAAGTTTAAGGGCTTAATTGTAATTTTTGCATTTTAAGTCAATTTTAATATTTAGTTTACCCATTTAAGGTGAAATGATCATTTCTCATCATATTAGAGTCCTTACGATTATCAAGATATTTATAGGTCAAAGGTATCCCTAGGGGCATTTTGGTAATTTTTCTTAGAACCGAATCTTAGGTAGTCACTAGGATTGCTTTTATACCAAAAGTTACATTTAGGGTAGGTTCACTCCTTGATGATCCTTTTTGTGACCTTTAAGGTATCGGGATACTTATAGGTCGGAGGTACACTTAGGGGTACTTTAGTAATTTCCCTAGAACCAAGTCCTTCGTGATCACAGGGATACTTTTATGTCAAGGGTGTGCAATAGGAATAGATTCATTTATTTATGATGTCATCAGGCCCTTTAGTTTATCGATATACTTCTATGTTAAAAGTAAACCCTAGGGGTATTTTGTTAATTTTTAAAAATCGAGTTTTTTATGATCACTGGGATACTTCTATGTCAAAGGTGCATAATAGGGATAGATTCATCTTTTTATAGAGTTGTTGAGTCCTTTAGGATACCAGGATACTATTATGTCGAAGGTAAACCTTAGGGACATGATAGTAATTTTATATTAAAACCAAGTTCTATGTGATCACTGGGATATTTTTATGTTGAACGTGTACAGTAGGAATAGATTCATTTGTTTATAAAATTTTAGAATCTCTTAGGGTATTGGGATACTTTTTTATCGAAGGTACTCCTTAGGAACATTTCATTAATTTACTTTAGAATTAAGTCCTTTTGGGTCACCGGGATACTTTTAGGTCAAAGATATAGTTTAGGAGACATAGTGGTCAAATTGACCAAATTTGGATCCTTATAGTCTCGTTTAGTACGTTTTGTCTAAATCGTGTCTTAAGAAGTTTTTATATTATTACTATTTAAATAAAATTCAATTTTTTAAAAATTAAGGCAATGTCTCTGACGTTAAAATAGTATAAGGAATTTCTCCCAACATATGAGAGAGGTTCTACAGATTATTTCAATAGCGAGATATCCTTTAAAAAAAATAAAAATTAGGATTTTTCGAATTTTGGAATAATAAAACCTTTCGTATTCCTTCACTTATCTAGCGGGATACAAAAGATATTTTGATTTTTAAAACATTTCGTATTCCATTAGGTCTGCAGCAGGATGTGAAAGAGAATGATAAAAACTTTCATGCTCTTCTGGTTTTTCGAAAAGGTACAAAAGATATTTTGATTTTCAAAAATATTAAAAACTTGATTTCACATATGGAATAATAAATTTATTTTATGAAATTTTTAAATATGGAATTTTAATTGAATATCAAATATTGAAATTAAATAAAAACAAAAAATTATGTTAAGACATGATTTATAAGGTATCGATTGTCGGACATCACGAGAAGGTCGATCCTTGTGATTGTAACTAACTCCTGGACCCTTTCATGTGATCTCTAGTATGAGTGTAAACTTGGAAGTTTGTTTTTGTGGGTTTTGTAACCCTCAAAATGCAAACTTCGACAGATGACCAATCTCACCTAGTCGAAAAATAGACTAGTGGAAACTCCAGAAAAATGGTCATTTCATAATGACTATTTAAGGTTAAGTCGAGTGAGCAATTCATCTCGACAACTCAGTCCCTAAACACGAAAAATAAAAAATAATATTAATAATGATATAAGCCCCTAAAAATAAAAGAATAGTGATATATAGACATATATATAGGAACAAGAGGTATATCTTTCATTTTAAGTCGAGCTAGTTAGGATTTGTATTTGGACCGTGTTGCGACAAGGTGAACCTTTGATAAAGTATCCAGATAATGTTAAAGGACTTGCTAACATTATGAAATGACCAAGCTATCCCTAAAGTGCACCTTCGATATGAAAGTATCTTGTGACCCTAAAAGACTTAATTTTAAGATAAAATTATTAAAATATCCCTAAGATGTACCTTCAACGTGAAAATATTTTAGTAACCCTGAAGGACTTGATGATAACATTAAATGACCAACTTATCCCTAAATGCACCTTCGACATGAAAGTATCCTAGTGACCCTAAAGGACTCAGTTCTAAAATTGCTAAAATGCCTATAATACCTTCGACATGAAAGTATGTTGGTACCTTAAAGGACTCGATGTTAGCATGAAATGGCTCTAATACCCTCAATGGGTAACTTATAAGTAGAGGTGGCAAAGTGAAGCCAAACTTGAAAACCCACCCGAAAAAACTAGAGCCTGAACTGAATTAAACCTGATTTGACCAAAAAGTCAAATACCAAAACCCGAATCCAAAATGTCCTAAACCAAAACATCCTGAACTTGAACGTACCAGAACTCGAGACTGACTGAAACCCAAACTTGATTTTAATACTAAAAATAAAACGATGGAATTGCAATTAAATATTTTTATAAAGCAAAAACTTTAATTATCTGTTTTATTTTAATATTCTTTTAATAATTTAAAAACTTAATTTATATTTTATATAAGATGAAATAAAAATTTATAAAAAATAAATCATATCATAAGCTCTAAAAATATTGTCAATAGGGTATATCACCCTTTTATCATATTTTTTTTAATTTAATTAGTTAAAATCATTAAATATTGAGAGTTTATATATTTTACTAATAAAGTTTTAAGTGTTTCTTTGAATATTATTCTTATTGTATTATTGTTATTTCAAGTAATGATAATTAGAGTCTGATAATAGTATAATAAAGTGATAAGGTAAATAAAATAAAAATCATAATAGATAATACCATATAAAAATTTTTAAAAAAAATCATATGTTAGACTTAGACCAACAACATTATAGAAGAAAAATAATGGTAACATAATAAAAACCAAAAAAGCTTAAAACTTAGTATATATTATCAAGCAACATCTGTACCTAAGGGTGTTCATGGACTAGGCTGAGCCAGGTTTGTGCTGGGTCTAAGCATAATATTAACATCAAATATGTTTGCTAGAGCTCGGCCAATATGGGACTTTAATTTTGCCTAAGCCCACACATATTTGTAAATGGACAATCCAAGCCCATTTAGGCCTACCCATATTATATTTTTTATAATTTATTTTTTAAAATTTAATCTTTATTAATTTAATATTTCTCTTTCACTAAGTTAAAAAATATAAATAATTTAACATAGTTTTAATATTTACATTATAATATTACATATATGTATTTTTATATGATAAAAATTGCAGAATATATAAAATATAAAATTAATATATTATATAATAGTAAAATGGGCTGGGCTGAGTTGAGCTTGTCCTAGGAAGTTGCAGCCAAGGCCCTACCCATTTTATAAATCAGGCCTTTTTTTTTTGCCCAAGCTCATTTTTCATACCTAATATTTTTGTTCAAATCCTCTCAAATATCGGGCAGGTAGCCCGACCTTTAAGCAGGTCTAATTTGTGCCAAACCATGGGTAAAAAAAGTTAAAGTGCAGAAATAACTTTCAAAAACTACATTTAATAGTACTTTCATGGTAGAAAAAAACCAAGTACAATACAAAAACACTAAGTAACCAAAGAACTTATGAATTTTGATCAATTCATAAAAAATTTAATTCAATTGTTGCTAGAAAGTATCATCACAATGTTAAAAAAATCAAACCTACAAATTAATATAAAAACAAATTTATTATAGATGAAACTTTTATTAACTCTTTATGATTCCAAGACTAATATTAAAAGTAAATTATAAAGAATAAAATATATTACCAAATAATATAGACAAAAAATAATTTTGTGCTCAAGATGTTTTGTTTTAATATTTTATAAAAAAAGAATATTGTAAAGAATATAATAATACTGTTAATAATTTATTGTTAATTATTTTGTATAGTATTTTATTTGTATTTTACTGTTAGAGAAATATTATATACATAATTCTTTTAAAAATTTTAGTTTTCTATATTTTAATATATATAATATAAATATAATCATATAACACGACTCAAATATGTAAACCTATCAAAATTTACATAAAATGATTTATTAACATGTTAAAATTTATATAAATATATAATGCTTTTAATAAGATTATGAAATAAAAAGTAACATGAATACGAATGAGACGAGTGATGACATGTGACACAAAATTGAAAATTTTAAACACAACATGCTTATACAACGCAAACACAATTAAAAAATAGTTAAAACATGACACTACTACGTGTCAATTATTTTAAATATCAATATGATTAATTTGTAATATATAATAATGTAAAAATAAATTATTTAAAAATTAATTGTATATATATAAATTTATTAAAGATATCATATTATAACAAAATTTTACTTAAAAATAATAATTTAAAAATTTTCTTTTTAAAACATTGAATTACATAAAACTATTACATTTAATATAAAATAAAATTGATGTAAAATATACTCGAGCCTAAACCTAAAAAAGCCTATACTTGAAAAGACGTGAACCATAATAGGTCTGAACCCAAATGAGTCCAAACTCGAATGAACTCGAATCTAAAAGAATCTAAACCTGAAAAAACCTAAACTAAACCGGCCTAATTGCCACATTTACTTATTAGACAAATGTGACCTAAATAACAAAATTTGCTAAAAGGTCCTACACTTTTCAAAATTGCACATTGACCTTAAAATGGCCTAAAATGCCAAAAAATTTCTAAAATATTCAAAATACCCTAAATGGGTAATTTGTATGAGAAATGACCAAAGTAGCCCTAAAATGTAAGACTTTGCTAAATGATCCTTAAACTTTCTAAATTTGCAAATTGTCCCTAATTGATTTGAAATAGATAAACCATCGTAAAAATTACATCAAAACTTATGGAAATTTTGCATAATAATCCTAAAGCCATTGGGCCACCTATGCCTAAAAATTTTTTTTTGAGCTTTTTAATTTAATCCCTAAATTCCCTAAAATTGCAAAAATTGCCTAAGGGAATAAAAATGCAAGAAATGCACCTAAATAAATTTAAAATGCATAAAAATATTCCTAAGGGTTTGACTAAGCTAGGAAATACCCTAAATGGCTCCAAAAAATAAAAATTTGCATTTTGATCCTATAAGTTTCGGCTAAGCTTAGGGACACACTTAAATGAGTCTGAAAAAATTGGGAAAATAATGAAACAGCCCCTATAAGTGCTGCCAGGCACCAAAACAGTCCCTAAATGGTTCAAAAATTAAAGGAAAAATACATTTAACCTCCAAAGTTTCAACTATTTACAAAATAACTCCCAAAAAAAATTACTTTTCTTGAAACTCGACTTAAATGCATGTCAATATCATCCTAGAAAACTACCAAGCTCAACATAGAACAAAAATTCTCAAACAATCACAAACTAGATGTAAAGACAAATAAAAATGCTAAATCAACCATGCATGAGCCTTGGAATCCACCAACACTAAAATTTATTTTAACACATATAAACACAAGTTAAAGCATTTAAACTTTAAAAATATGATTTGATGAGATTTGAACAAAAATCAAGAAAGTAAGGTCATGACTCCAAGCTTAGCCTTTAAAGCATAAATCATGCTATAGCTTAAGCTTAATCACCTTAAATAATAAGGATCATGAAACTACCATCAAAAGATGGAGAAGATGAGAATTAAAAATGAAATCAAAATGATTTTAGAAATAAAAGTAAGAAACTATACCTTTCTCTAAATAAAAACTCTTAATCTCAACAACTTAAAACTTAAAATAAAATTTTTCAAGTAAGTTTCATTGAATTTTTTCTAAAAAAGCTAAGACAAGTCAAAGGAAATATCTTCCCCCTATTTATGTGGGGAAGAATTTGACCAAAGGGGTGTGGAACCCCTTTGGTCAAATTTGATTTCTTTTTTTTTTTTGCGTTATATTTTTTGATTTGGATTTTTCATTGCTTGTTTGGTGGGATTTCATCAATTCATATCATATCCCCCATGCTTGGTGTAATAAATCTACCAATGTTGTCTTGCCTTGATTGACAAATTCAAATTTTATTTTATTTAATTTTTATTTTGAATAAAAAAATCTTTACACATGAAAAGACAAAATTTGATCTAATAGTGCTAAATTATTTTAACTACTCAAAATCAATCCAATGGCCATAAATCCGTTGAAAAATTCAACCTTAATTTTGATTGGTTAGAAAAAATTGATAAGTCAAAATTTGAATAAAAAATGCCACATGTACATATATTTTATTAGTTACAAATAAATAACATTTGATCCAATGGTCATCAACACATTTGACTTAGTCAAAAATTGATCTAATGGATAGTGATGTGTTGGAAAATTCCACCTTAATTTTGATTGGTTAAAAAAAAAGTTGGATACGCCACATAGATTTTTCTTGGATAAAGAATTACTACATCATACCTAATTAGAAGAATTCTCAAATCAAAATTGGAGATATAGAACCCTATGTTTAAATTTTAAGAATAAAATTGTTAATAAAAAATTCACATAATTAAAGTGAGTGATAATCAAATTATAATAATTTTATAGAAATTCTAAAAGAATTAAATTAAATTTTCATGAGAAAAGGAAATCCTAACTCAAAAACTTCATTTAAAAAAGGTAATAATAATCAAAATCTCCTCATGGGATCCCAATTAAAATTAGCATGTACCAAATATTCAAATAAAAGACATATATGTGGTGGAATCCTTAATTAAAAAAAAATTCATGAAAGAATTTAATCAAAAAGACTAAAGTGTGAACAACGAAAGTTGAATTAAACTAATGTACCCAAATGGTCAATTAGAATTTTATATGTGATGAAATTTAATTAAGAATTTAATCATGTAAAGTTCTAATTAAGAGGCATAAGGTAGATTGAATTGAAGAAATTAATGTGTGAAAATCAAATTTGAAAAAAAATTTGGATGAAAAATCTAGAAAATTTTAAAGAAATCAAGATTAAAAATCATGAGAGTTTTCTAAAATCTTATATGTCCAAAATTTAATTTACATAAAAAGATAGAGGAAAATTCCATGCATTACATACTACTTGGAATATTCATGCATAAATTAAAATAAGACTAGACAAAATAAATGAAAATAAGAAAATCCCAAGTGTTGAATTCTAAAATGAACTTGTGTGAATAATTGGACAATTTTATGTGTGAAAAAAATGAAACTAAAAATTCCAAACTCATAGAAGTTTACAAGAAAAACTGTTACGAACAAATCTATACCTGAAAAAATGGAAAATTTAGAAAATGAATTAGAGTATGAAAATAATGAATAAATGCTTAATTTGAAGATATAAAAATTTAAGGATCCTAAACTCGAGAAAATTTTATGAAGAATGCCTTAAGAAAACGAGAATTCCCAAGCACAAGTTAAAAAAAAAAACAAATAAATTCATTATATTTATCAAAATATCTATCAGTAAAAACAAAATATCTAAAAACTTGAACAGATTTACTAAAAAAAATTGAAAGCGAAAAACTTACGGTATCACAAAAATTTGAAATTATCTAACAAATTTGACAACTTGACACATTGTGGTATAAAATGCCGATGTGGACTTTTCTCACAATTTTTTTATTTTTTAGAGTGAGATATTGACATAAATACTACAGAGGTACTTGTAAAAATATAAGATGATCAACTTATAAAATTTCACAAAAAAATTTTGAAAAATCCCTAAAAATAAAAAATTTAACAGTGATTTCATATCTAAAATTAAATTTCAAAATTCCATAAAAACGTATTTAAAAAACTATGTTTTCCTCTCTAACATTCGTCTTTTTTATTTGATATTCATTCTCTATGACCTTTGAAATGATAATTTTCAGTTGCGCGCAAGGTGGCAATCTAGACATGACCAAATAGGTCTCGAAAAAGCTTAGCCCTAATAAAGGAGGTCAACCCCCATTGAGACACTCATTGAATTCTTAGTCTTAGATATCTTGGACTGTCAAAAAAAGAGGCCCGGATTAAATTAGGTGACTACAACTGCCTGTCTTTAGCTGGTGCTAGGAATTAGGAATAATGTAAAGACCATAGACAACTTTTTATTCAGGCCGTAAACTCTTGCAAAAGAATTAAATGAATGTATGGTAAAAGAAAAATTTTGGTGGAAAATCTAAAACAAATAAATAAAAAAAAAAGTAGCCAAAGTTGAAATCTCAAGCTGCAAAGGTTAGCAAAGCGAAACCTACGCTGAAAAAATTGACTAGGGCGAAACCATAATGGTCAAAGAGGTGACTAGGATGAAACCTAAGTAGAAAGGGTTGACAAGGGTGAAACCTAAGTAAAAAAGGCTTGACTAGGACAAAACCATGATATTTAAAGGGATGACCAAGGCGAAACCATGATGGTTAAAGGGATGAGCAGGGCAAAACCATGATAGGCAAAGGGATGACTAGGGCAAAATAATAATAATAATCATAAAGGTGACTAGGGTGAAACTGAAGTCAAAAGGCTTTGACTAAGGCAAAACCATGATAGTCAAGGGGATAACGAGGCTGAAACCACAATAGTCATAAGGGTGACTAGGGTAAAACCTATGTCGAAAGAATTTGACTAAGGTGAAACTATGTTAGTCAAGAGGATGATTATGGCTAATAGTCATTAAGATGTCCAAGGCAAAACCTAAGTAGAAAAGATTTTACCAGGGTAAAATCCTGATAGTTAAGGGGATGATTGGGGCAAAACCATATAGGCATTGAGGTAACTAAGACGAAACGTAAGTAAAAAAGACTTAACCTAGTTGAAACCATTTTAGTCGAGAGGATGACCAAACAAAACCATAATAATCATTAGGGTGACTAGGGCAAAACCTAAGTCCAAAAGATTTGACCAAGGTAAAACCATGATCAATCAAAGGGATGACTAGGGTGAAATCATAATAGTCATAAAGGTGACCAGGGTGAAACCATAATAGTTAAAAGGGATGACCAGGGCAAAAGCATAATAGTCATAGAGGTGACTACGGAGAAACCTAAGTCGAAAGAGCTTAACCAGGGCAAAACCCTAATAGTCAAAGGGATAACTAAGGTGAAACCATAATAATCATAAAGGTGGCTAAGGCAAAACCTAAGTCAAAAGAATTTGACCAAGGTGAAAACATATAGTTTAGGGAATGACCAGAGTGAAACCATAATAGTCATTGAGGTGACCAGAGCAAAACCTAAGTCAAAAGGATTTGACTAGGGTGAAACTATAATAGTCAAAAATATGACCAAGGTGAAACCATAATCGTCATAAGGGTGACCAAGGTGAAACCTTAGCCGAAAGGATTTAACCAATTTAGACTAAGAGAATGTTTGATACCTGAGTTGTTTAAAAGGATGCAAGACTTACCTTTCAGTTTTGGAGAAGTAAGCATATTGAATAGTTGCTACTTTCCTAACATTACACTTAGTTTTTTGATTTACGACTCATTGAATGCAAAAAGAGTGCATGCACTTATGATGAATGATAATTTTATATTACCTAATTTACAGATTTTGTTATTATTAATTATGGACAACCTTCGATCTGCCCTGTTTTAGCGTCAAAGGCATCTTCAGAAAATGTTATGGATATTTCTTTTTCTTCCTGCGAAGTGAGCCTAAACCTATCCTTGATTTTTCTTCTAGGGAATATTCTAAAGGGATTCATCTTGCTTTTACCAAGGATGTTCTTTTATCATTTGTCTCAAATTTTTTTCTTTTTTTTTTATTTTTTGAGTTTCATCCGAAGGCATTATCCATTTGTTCTAGTCCTTCTTAGAGCATCTAAAGAATTTAAATATTAACTAAGGTCCATATAGTTTTTTGACCTAATTCCAAAGTAATGCAAAGAAAATTTTTTGTTATTCTTTCTAAATCATTAATCAACAGTTAACATAAATGAAATGGCTAAAACAAAGTCCAATGAAGGTATGGATAAAAATGCATTATATTCTAAAAAATGGAAGAGATACAATATCTGTTTTTCAACAAAATAAAGGTAGAGCATTGAAAGAACTTATCATTGCCCTAAATATTAGATAGATATAATCTCTCATTTAGTTCTTCAAAGGTCTTTTTTGAATGAGGTACTTGCCCTCCAAATGGTTGACTTTGCAATGTGGCCCTATGCGTAGTGGTGATGCTACTACTTAAAAATGAAAGGGAAGAGGGAGTTTGCCTTTAGATCATTCCTTAATTAGGATTTTAATTAAGTTTGATAGAGTGGAGGTTAAGAGGAGGACTATCAGATCAATTGCTCATCCAACTAGTCTTGGATGGTTATTATCAAATGACCGTGACTTGGAGTCATCGTTGATCATTTTGGGCTAGGTATGATCAAATACCTATTAAAACCAATTATTTCAAGTTACAAAACTTAAAACATTGATTTTAAGGATTACGTATATCAGAGGTCATTTCAAAAGGGTCCAAGAGTCAGTTACATGTGGGAAAGTATTAGCACCACCACAACGCCCAAAATTGGTGCCATCTAGCCATAAATTATCGAAGTCTTGATTTTCCATGATTTTTCATGCGATCGTAATTTTTTTGTAATCCCCTTCTTATGAATGCAAAATTTTTAATATTAGATCTTGGTTTTTATGATAAAAGTTTAATTAATATCTCTATATGAAACCAAAGAAGGAGGAGAAACATAAAGCATTCTGTAAAACTAAAGTCTAGATTGATTTAAAAAAAAGATACTCTAAGTCAAGCACTAGAGGGATACTAACGTAGAACATTGGCTCAGGTTTAATGAAACTTGATTTTTTGGAAAACATGAATGCAAATCAACATCAGGAAGAGAAATAGGTTAGTAAGACATGAAAAAATATAATAAAAGTTGCATTAAAGATGAAAACATAAAAAATAAGGGACATTCAGGATGTATTTCATAATTAACCTCGATTATTGAGAAATAACCACATCAACAATTTTGAGACATGTTTAGATTCAATGATTGTCTTAGGCATGAAATATTTGATAAAAGGTCCACGGTAGCCTAGAGGAGAGAAAACTTAGATTTTGAATGTATTTATGAAAAGTAAGGTTAGAGTATCTCCTCAAAAAAGCAGAGTTACAGTATCCTCTCAGAAAAGTGGGGTTAGAGTATCCCCTCAAAAAAAAAGAGATTTTGAGTGATTTTTGAAAATCAAAATTATATATAAATATTTTTAAAACAAGATTTTAAAGAGAAAAATCATTTTTTTAATTAAAAAAGGAAAATTAATTTTGAAAATGTTTTTTAATTTTGATTCGAATCTAAAGGGACCTATATCGTGACTTATGACACCATAAAGAAACCATTGAATGTATTTCAAGTCATTCGAATTACTAGAAAAGATGATTCTAAAAAATCCGAGGAAATTTTCTCAAATTCAACTAAACAGAGGACAACATTGCATTATTAACTTTTGCCAATTTATTTTGGTTTGGCCCAATGGTTTCTGCAAAGAATACATTTGAAAAAGACACTCGATAAGGATTAATTTCAAAATATTCAAAAAATCCTAGAAAATCATTTTCTAGGTGGTATTAATTTTTAAAATTGGGTTTCAATCAGCATTGATAGCAAGTGCTAGAAAAAGGGAGTAGCAAATTTTGAAAAATATCTCGGAGTCATTCAGAATTGTTAAAGTATAAATGATACCTTTTTGGTAAGGAAATTTTATAAACTTTTCATGGAAAATGTTCAAAAAGTCCAAAAAAATCATTTGATAGGTTAGAATCAACCAAATAGAATGTGAATCGCTAATTTTAGAGGTTCCAGACAATGTGAATTTGAAAAATCATAACTTCCATATCCGAAATCATCCGAGGGCATATGAGATATCATTATAAAGGTAATTTGAAACCCTTTCTAAGAAAAATGCTAGAAAATTCCTAAAAGATTATCTTGAGTCTAAAAATAATTTTTCAAATAGGGATCACTATGTTGCCAGTATCAAAACATAGGCTTCTTTGGGTTTAGGCCTTTATGGTCACATGCTAAAGCGTTGGATATACGAATGTCCAATCATTGAGGTCCATGGTAGTGAAGTAACAGACTAATCCAACTCCTGTAAAGTAGGTGTCGAGTCATCTGCTATCTACACCAATAGTAATGATAAGCTCAAAACAAGGCTTAAACTAAATATTTGAAAACATTTTTTTATTTTGAGCTAAAAAAGAATTTGCTTGGACCAATGAGGCCATGATTCCAAACATTTATGTTTGATATATCCCCAAGATTGGAAAACCAATATATTGAAAATCTTAAATCCATGCTAATCTCCATTGATTGAGGTTAGTATAGACTTAGGGCTTTCTTTGAAAATAGATATTTATAAATATCATAAAGGCATTTCAACAAATATATGATGAACTAAACTAAGCGAAATATCAGACTTGAACAACCACTCATAACAATAAGCCATCCATGCACTTCATCAAAGAAATCATAATGAAAATGCACCTCAAGGTATGTCAAGATCAAAATATGCTAGGCTAAGCATTCATACATGAAATAAGCATGTTAAGATGAAGAAAAACATGGAAAAAATATAAGAGTAGGGGCTATTTTAATGTCAACAAGAAATATGGCATTCTAGTTCATCAAAACACCATTGAAGCATTAAGAAAGCCATGAAAATCCTAAAGCTACCACAAATAAATCCATAATAAAGCATAGAAACCTTAATAGGATCATGGAAACAATGAGGTTCACTAAAATGATGATGAAGGAAAACAAAAATTTAAAAGAAGCAAAGATATAAGGTATACCCCAATGTAAGCTTGGACACCTAGATATATTCTTAAGCAGCATTACAGCCATTTTTAGCTCACTTTCTTCCTTTTCTTTGCTATAGATTACCAAGAAAAGAATGTAAAGAAAGAACTTTTGGTTATGGTGGCTATGAAGGATAGTTTTTAGGATATAGAATAGGGAAATAAGAGGTTTTGCAAGTGTTTTTAGAAGGGTGGAAAGAAAGCTATGGGAATAGGATTTTAAGAGAGCTTTAGGGCTTTTTTTGGTTGGCTAATGTTAAAAAAGTTTTTTTTTTGGTGAGTAAAGATTGGATTATATAGTGCATGGTTTTAGCCACTAAGATGACCTAGCAAAAAGGATATATAGGACTTTTGGTATATATAATATGATGACTCATTGTACCAAGGTAAAGCCTTTTAGTATTTGATTGGTTAACCTTGATTTTTGTAGGCAAAAGAATTCATACAGATAAGTAGTCTCAAGTTTGTCTTTCATATAACAAGATTTTCTCTTAAAATGCCCTCATGCTAAGCTCAATAGGCCTTTCTAAAATGTATTAATCCAATGTTTAAAACCTAAAAATTAAATTTACATGATTGTATGAAGCTATGTTTGACATTAGATGTTTTCTAGGGCCAATGTCATGATCAAATTCGAGTTTTAAAGTCATGGCACGAAAGGAGGAAAAATATCTTGAATTAGGCCAAAATTGCCTTGTGTATCGATACATTGAGCAAAAAACCTAGAATGTATTGATAATTTGAATTTTGTATCGGTGCAAAGCATAGCATATTAATACCAATGAGCTTGTATCGATACCAAATTTGTTGCATCGCTACATACATTCTTGTATCGATACTTAATGGCCAAAAATCATGATTTTAAATTTGACTTATCTCCTTATTGATACAAACACCTTAGGTATCGATACAAATAGCAAAAAAGAATTTGAATGATGTAGAGCCTTATATTGTTAGTTCAGCCCCTTATATCAAGACATGCATACAAAAATATGGATTTTTTTTACTATTGATTCTTTAAATTCTTTACCTTAGCTGAGAATGGTGGGAACTTGACTCATGTTTCTTTGAATAACCTCCATGGTGCTTCAGGTGATAACTTTTGATAGTTTAAATGTTGGCTCAGATAAAATGGGATGTTTATAACTACCTTTCTTTGACCATTTTTGAGTATCGAGAATAAGGCAAAGATAAATAAACATTATTTTATTCGAGATACAACATTACCTCATGAGTGCCTGAGGGGAAAATAGAGATCTAGCTAGTACTACGCTGAGATAAGCGAGTATGTTGGCATTGTTCCCAACTAATAAGAAAATTTTAATAAGTTTTACTGAGTTTGACCTCTTTACTAGGTTTGTAGTTTTTTGGATTTAACAGCTTAGATGGTGCTAACTACTATGGGCTTTGACTCGATAGGCATCAAGTGCTCAACTCTTTATGGACTAAAGCGATAAACATCCAGCTATTTATGGACTAAGGTAGACAGGCATCTAGCACTTTATGAACTGAGGTGGGTAGGTGTCTAGCTCTTTATAGACTAAGGTAGATAGGCATCCAACTCTTTGTGGACTAAAGGTAGGTAAGCATCCAGCTCTTTGTGGATTGAGGTAGGTAGGATTCCAACTTTTTGTGGTCTAAGATATGTAGGCGTTTAGCTTTTTATGGACTGAAAAGAGGCATCCAGCTCTTTGTGGACCAAAAGGAAAAAAACATCCAACTTTTTATGGACTAAAAGAAAAAAATGTCCAGTTTTTTATGGAATAAAGAAAAAAAATCTAGCTCTTCGTGGACTAAAAGAAAAAAAAGGCATCTAGCTTTTTATGGATTTAAAAAAAATGTCTAGCTCTTTATGGACTAAAAAAATGTGCAGCTCTTTATAGACTAAAAAACATGAGTTTAGGTACCTTACCTCAAGCTTTTTAGGGCTTTTTAAAAACAAGATTTGTACCTAAGGTTCTTTACTGGTTTGAATTTTATGAGCAGGAGTTTGTACCTGAAAGACGTTAATTATCATATGAATGATGCATGAAGATGTGAATGCATGTTTAAGTGATGCCAAGGTGATGATTTAAAGCTTAATCCAGCAATTGGCTTCAAAGTTTTAAATCACCTTCCCTTTTTTAGTTTCAGCAGGTGTCTTGTGTTTTAAGGCTTGCCAATGTTCAGAAGATTTTCTTTGAATGGTTGAAGTCATTTTTGAAGGTTTAGGTGACTCGTGATGCATAAGAAGATTTCTAAGTGTAATCAGCTCATATTAGTTGGTTAATAGACTTGGCGAACTAGTTCTTAACATGCCTAGAAGGATGAAACCAATAGTCTAGACTGATTGATAGGAATATGGTTTAAAGGCAAGGGTCAAGGACCATCGATTTAGCTATACCTTTTTGCTAAGGTTTATTAAGAGATATTTTTTATCACATTTTTCAACATTGAAAATGTCTGAAGAGCAAGTCTGATTATGGTTCCAGAATCCATTCTTAGCTTTTTAAACCTGAGAAGATTCTCCTAAAAAGTTTCATTTTCTTTGAGGTAATAATAAAAAATCCTATTATCAATTTCGTACAATTTATTGAGCATTCAATTATATGACAAGCATGATGCAATATGGTATGTAAGTATGGAAAAAGGGATTCATTAAATAAAATGGTTGTATTTTATGTTTGGAAGAAAAAGGAATACAATTCATTAAATGTTCTAAAAGGTACAAAGAAAGTTGAAAATTAACTTTTCCTATAATCGGTCTTTTTTTATGCTAATGACATGAGTCTTCTGCTAAGTACTTTTGAAGCCTTCTCTCAAATAACCAATTTTCCCAGTGTTCATTGTTCTTTGAGGAACCTCTTAGATTACCCCACAGTGGTTACCCTAAGCTGAGGTAAACACTATCTTTTTCCTTTAGGATCGGGTAGAAGTGAGTTTAGTAAACTTAAGGTAGGATAAAAAAGTCAAGCCAAAATTTGGTAGTTTGATGAAAGATGGTTTTGTTAAGTTTCCATTTGAGGGACCTTTTCAAGCATAATACTTCTTGACAAAATCAAAGTTGATAGGGTTGGGCAGGTCATGGCCATCCATCTTGGTTAGAATCAACACTCCACCAGAAAAGGCTCGCTTAACCATAAAAAGACTTTTCCACTTTGAGGTCTATTTTCCTTGAGTATCTTTGTGAATTGGGAGGATTTTTTTGAATACTAAGTCTCCTTCCAAAAATTGGCAAGGGTGGATTTTTTGTTATGGGCTCTTATCATATACATCTGCCTATGGCATATAGCTTTCACTCTCTTTTCATCGATGAGGTTAAGTTGCTCATATTGTTCTTGATCCATTTAGCTCCTTCAAGCTATGATTCCAGCAAGACCTTGAGTGCAGGGATTTTGATTTCAATGGACAAAACTACCTTTATCCCGTAGATTAAGGAGAATAGGGTAGCTTCAATGAAAGTCTAAACCATTGTGAGATAGGCTTGCAACATGAAAGGTAGCTTTTCATGCCAATTTTTATAAATTTCAGCCATTTTCTCAACTATTTTCTTAATGTTTTTATTGGCTGCTTCAATCGACCTATTTATTTTTAGACTAAATGGGATTGAATTGTGGTGCTTGATCTTAAATTGAGAGCAAATTGCTTCCATCATTTTGTTGTTCAAATTTCATACATTATCTGTGATAACTAGTTTAGAGAGTCCATATTGATAGATATCTCGTTTCACAAACTTGCTCACAACAGATCTAGTGAAGTTAGAATATGAGGCCACTTTTATCTATTTGGTGAAATAATGAATGGCAACCAAAATGAAATGATGCACATTCGAAGCTTTGGGAATGATGGGTCCAATCAAATTAATGCCCTACATAGAGAAAGGCCATAGACTTGTCATAACATGTAAAGGTGAAGGTGAGCTATGGATTTTGTTCGTATAGATTTGGCATTTGTGGCATTTTCGAGCATAGTTAATGCAGTTTTTTTTAGTGTTAACCAGTAATATCATGACCTCTTGACTTATTTTAGCATTTTGTTTCCATTAGCTTGAGTATCACAAATTCTTTGTTGGACCTCTTATAGAATTCTCTTAGTTTTAAATGTCTCATACATCGAAGTGATGTTTGATCCTAGCCTTTCTTGTACAGAACTTCACCATCTAAAATGAAACTTGTAGACATTCTTCGGATGGTTAGCTTGTCAGTTTCTGTAGCATGCTTTGGGTATTATTGGTCTTGAATGTAGTAAAAAATGTCATGGTATTACGATAACCGATCCTTTTCTTCTTTTACGTTATGGTAAAAGGTGGGAGCTTTATGAATACTCATCTGGATAGGTGTGACTTTTGACTCTCAGATTACTTAAAACATAGAGGCTAAGGTTGCTAGAGCATCTGCCACTTCGTTATTGTCTCTATGTAAATGCCAAAAGCTTATTTTGTAGCATTCATATTAGAGCAGCTTAGCATCTCATGTTTCCCATTCTTTTTAAAGTTGATAAATTACCAGTGGAGTCCCCATACACTTGTAGAGTTCTAATGCCCTCTCAATGGTCGCACAGAGCCCCAATACATATGCTTTGTATTTGGTTACATTATTGGTGCAGTCGAAGTTTAAGATAGTAATCTTTGTTTAGTGAGATCAGAATAGCTCTATTTCCATGCCCTAAGTCATTTGAGACTTCAAAATACATTTTCCAGGATTGGCTACAATCGATAACATCTACTGCTTTGGATAATGCACATTATGTCTTCATCTAAGAATTTAAAGTCTAATTATTTATAGTTCTCTTTGGCTCTACTTGCCAAGAACTCAGATATCATGCTACATTTGATGGCTTTGTAGTTCATATAAATGATGTCATATTCAAAGAGTGAGACTTACTACCGGGCCAATTTTTGTAGGAGCTTCACATACGTATTTTACAGATCCGATTTGGTGATCAACCATGTAGTGTGATGTAACATGTATTACCTTAATGAGCCATCTAAGCCACAACATAACATAACTTCTTAATTGTAGAGTAGTTATTTTCATACTCTATGAATTTCTTGCTCAGATAGTAGATAGCTTGTTCTTTCTTTCTTGACTCATCAAGTTAACCTAGTACATAGCCCATAGACTTATCGAAAACTGACATATATAAGATTAGAGGTCGATCGAGCCTCAACAATAAAAGCACTAGCAAACTTGATAGGCAAAACTTGACCTTGTCGAAAGCTTGTTGGCACTCATCATTCCATTCACCAAGTTTTTATTTTTGGAGTAGGTAAAAGATCATATCACATTTATGGGTTGGCTGGGATATGAATCTAGGTACATAGTTTCATCTCCCAAGGAAACTCCTCACTTCTTTTTTGATACGAGGCAATGAAAAGTTTTAGATAGCCTTTGCCTTGTCTGAATTGACCTCAATTCCTCTTTCCCTTACAGTGAAGTAGTTTACCAGAGGTAATACCAAAAATGCACTTAGTTAAAGCCTAATAGCTTACTAGAGGTAATACCAAAAATGTAGTTAGTTGAGTTTAGTTTGAGCTGATATTCATGCAGCCATTTGAAGAGGTTGCGGAGCTTAATGATGTTGTCAATCTCTTTTAAGGACTTGGCAATCATACTATCCACAGAGACCTCTATTTCTTTATGTATGAGGTCATGGAATAGTGTCACCATTGCCTTTTATTAAGTTACCTCAGCATTCTTGAGTCCAAAAGGCATAACTTTATAGCAGAAGGTACCTTACATGGTCACGAATGTGGTTTTCTACATATTTTGGGGTGCAATTTGAAACTAATTGTAGCCTAAAAATTCATCCATGAAATAGAGAATTTTTTTATGGTATTATCTACTAAGGAATCAATGTGAGCCAAAAAAATTATCTTTAGGGCTAGCTCGATTTAAGTCCCTATAATCTACATATATCCATACCTTGCTATCCTTTTTAGGAACCAGGATAATGTTGGCCACCCATTTAGGATACTTGGCTACTTTGAGAAATCCTACATCAAATTGCTACTTTACTTTTTCTTTAATCTTTAAAAGCATCTCTGAATTTCATTTTCCTAAGGTTTTGTTATATGGATTTATGTTTGAGTTTTAAGGGAAGTTTATGAACCACTATATTAATGTTTAGTTCGGGCATGTCTTAGTAGGACCAAGTAAATACATCCTGGTATTCTTAAAGTAAGTTGATTAATATGATTTGGGTTAATAAGTTTATAGAGGTCCTTATCTTAACCTTTTTTCAATCTTCCTCTATCCCTAAGTTCACAGTTTTAGTAGGCTCTTCATGGGGCAAGATTTGTTTCTCTTCTTGTCCAATTAATCTCAATAAATTAGGTAACATAGTGTTTTCCTCAAAATCACTCTCAGATTTGACCTCATAGGTGTAGATTGGTTGTTTGAATTTCTAGAGTCTCAATATAAATATTTATGCCATTTTTATCCGGGTGCTTGAAAATATAAAGAAGAACAATATAGACGAGAAAAACCACAAAGAGAAGAAAGAAAGTCTAAAGTTTTGATAGAAAATTAAGATGGACACAACAGATGGAATGCAAAAATGCTTAGTCATTTATATTAATAATGATTGTTAAAAGTATGCCCGTACAAAGGATCATATAATGCTTTTGGGCAGAAGCATATTCGTTTATTTCATAGCATTACTTTGAATTAGATACAAACAGTATAAGAATCTTTATTTTAGTCCAAATGCTTGGAACAAATCCTACAGTGCACAAACCAATCTCATGGCCCGTTGCTGCAATTCCTAGCTCATCAATTACATTGATAAAGAAGTCTCTAAATGCTTTGTTCAAAATAACCATTATGTTACTGAAGCTAGTAGTTTCTCCTTAATTCAAATTGATATGTCCTGCTGAATGAAAACTTTCTCATAGCAATGGGAGCACTATTGGATTGTATTTCAAATCTTGACCCTTAAACGGACTATTCTATTTTCTCATGCTTTTCTAGCTTGTTTCTTCTATTGGTAGGCATTAGGCTTGAATCCTATACCTTTCTTATCGATTTGATAGGTAACTTTCAAAGCTTTAGAGATCCCTTATAGATGCTTTCCTAGTCCATTTCTAGCTTAGGCACCCTTATCGATAGTCAATTAGAGACTCATGTAGGTGCTTTTTGATTGATAAAGCATGACCATGGCAAACTTTCTTTGACATAGGTGGCATTAACAAACCTAAATGATTGGAAAAAGGATTCTGGTATACTCTCACAATGCTCAATATAATGGGCATTCGTGGGATAGTATCTTCCTTGTTATCGATGCTAACAACTTTGTTTTATATGATAAATTTTAACTTTTGGTGCAATAAAGATGGTCCTATCCCCGAGGAATGGATCCAAGGTCTTTCTAACAAGCAATTGTATGATGTAGCAATGTCCATCACATAAAATCTACTTTGTACGTGCATGGCCCTATCTAAAGTAGCATAGTGATGTTCCTAACAACCTCTCCACATGTTCCATCAAATACTCACACCACTATGTGACTATGCTTGATATAAGAAACGTTAATAAAGAGTTTGTTCAAGCACATTAAAGGCATTACATTTAAGGTATCGATCAGAACTTTTGGCAATACACTTCCCTTACAATAGGGTTAATGTGGAGGGCTTTATAGTTCTCCCTACCTCCATAAGGTATTTTGTCATTGCCAAAAGATATGTAATCTGTAGTAACATTGCTCACTAAGCGATCCAATTAGCCTATCAAAATGTCAAGTAGGGCATAAGCTTCATTCAAGACCTTGGGAAGAGCTTTTCTATGAGCGTTGGAATTTAAGAGAAATGGCAACACACATATGTTAGTGGGTTGCTTGTTTAGCTGATCCACAATGCAATATTCACTACGCTTGATGAATTTAAGAAATTCCATAGCCTCTTTGTTGCTTACTGATTTTTTTATCATTTCTAGTTATTTCTTCACGGCCATCAATTTTTGAATTGCTGAAGAAGGATTCTCTTTATTAACTTTAACTTTAAGTGCAGTTAGGGCATAGCATTTGTCTCTGTGAGTTAGATGGCTTATTCTTGTGAGGTCAACGATAGCTGTTTATTGACTAGATTCCTCAGTCATCACTACTCTGCTTTCATATTTCCATGGCATTGCTTTGTCCTTTTTGTATAGGAAAGGGGATGAAAACTAAAAAATCACTCCGGAGGCAAGCTATGTGGGCATGATTTTGGTATTTGGCTAATTAGGAAAAAGAATCAATGGTCTTTCGACTCCATAGAGGGGGAATTTTCCTATATTTCTTTATAGCATTGATGGAAACATCTATGTCCTTCTCCCATTCTTCATAGAACTCAATTTCTGAATAGTCCACCATCCCTTGGACCAATCTTAAGAATTTTGAATAGTGTTGCAAAGCATGCTTTTGTCCAAGTGACAACAGTAGAATCTGGTAAGCTCTTTATTTTGATATCGGCCTACTAACCTGACTTTTGTGAATGCCTCTCATACATTGCTTATCGCTATGTACCCTTTTTGCAATCTGCAGGGAGTGTGCATGACTTAAAAATATATATGGTGTGGTTATAGAGCCTTTCGGTTATCCCTTTATCGAGATCTAAATTAGGTACAATAATATGAAGGAAGAAAAGACCACTAGGCGAATTATTTACCCAACTAGTCTTAAAAGGCTACCACAAGGTAGCCATAAATTTAAAGTCACCACCGATCATTTCTAGCTAGGTAGGATCGGATGCCTATTAAAAGTAATTTTTTGAGTTATGAAACTTGAAACATCGATTTCGAGTCTGTAAAGTCCAAAGATTTATCGATTAAGCTTTGGAGTTAGTTAACAGCGTAGGGAAGGATTAGCACCCCACGACGCCTGAAATTGGTAGCCACTACTATGTTTTACTTTGATTTTAGTTTAATCAGTCCCACTTTATCATTATTTCGAGATAATCCTGTTTAATGCATGAATTTTTATAAAAATTGTAGATTTGGGTTTTGGAAGAAAATTTAAATCACCTACGCACCTTAAAAGCATGGGGAACACCTACGCACCTTAAAAGCATGGGGAACATAGGGATATTTGGTGAAAATAATTTTTGGATTAAATTTTTGAAAATTCAGATATTCTATGTTAGGCATTAGACAGATACTGACGCGGAAAAAAAATTTAAAATATGAATGCACAATGGTTATTACAAATAGGAAAGTTATTAATAAGACAAAAAAAAATAATAACATTGCATAAAAATAAACGCAAAAAAAACATAAAAGATGAGGGACGATCTGAATGTATCGCACAATTGTCTTCAATTATTGAGGAATAATCAGAATGACAATTTTAAGACACGTTTGGTTTCAGTAGTAACTTAAAGGATAAAAAAGGGTTTTGATTAATGAACCTAGGGTGGCCGGAAAAAGGGACTTGAATTTTGAGTGAAATTTAAAATGTACGGTTGGAGTATCCCCTAGAAAGGCAGGGTCAAAGTATCCCCAAAAGTCACACTAATCCCCTTTCTAATTTTACTCTGTGCTGATCCGATAAGGTACCGTTGGAAAGATAACTCGATGAGGATTAATATAAAATATTTCAAAAATCCTAGAAAATCACTTTTTAGGTGGAAATAATTTTGAAGTTAAGACTTGTTCAACTTTGGCAGCATATGAAAAGGAAATTGTGTGGTAGACTTTGAAAAAAATCATTTTTGACTCATTTGGAGTCATTAAATAGTAAATAATGCTTTTTCAAAAAGGGAATTTCGTGAAATTTTGGAAACAATATTTGAAAAAACCTAGAAAAATCATCTGATAAACTAAAATCGTTTGAACAAAATGTAGATTGCTAATTCCATAGGTTTCAGACAGCGTTGATTCAAAAAATCATAACTCTTTCATCTGGAATGATCCAAAGGCGTAATCCAACGCCCTTTAAAGGGAAAATATTAGAAAATTCACGAAAAATTGTTTAGGGTCCAAAAATGATTTTTTAAAATCATGACTATAGTATTGCTAGCATGAAATAGAGGAATTTTGTCTTTTTTGGGCTTCTTAGAACTAGACTTAGACTATGGACATTCAAATGCCTGTGACAAGAGAAAGTTTAGTGATAATAGCTTCGCAAGCTCATTCGCATGATCTTGGAGTAATGTGGGATGATGGAACAATCAATTAACCATGTCACTAGTAGGGGACTTTAGGCAATAAGATCAAGGCAACAACAAGTTGAAACAATTTAATAAACTTTTTTTTTTGAAAAATAAAAACGTTTAGCCTCATTTAACCTTAATTCAAGACATAGAAAGCTTAATTTTTCTCTAATATTAGTCCATATTAATCTTCATTTATTGAAGTTAAGATTGCTTTGACTTAAGGGTTTCAAAAAATAGATTTTTTGACAAGCATCAAACAAACATTTTGACAAACATGTGATGAACTAAATATGACATACATGGCAACAAACATGGAAAACATGTTTAAACAAAGAAAATATAACATTTAAACATGAAAATGATGACAAAAATACAAAGAGATGGGCATGAGAGTGCATGGAGATGTTAGTTTCATTAATGTCATCAAGAGGCATGTCATGGAAAAGATGTGAACATGCTTAGACAAATAAGAAAATCTTGTTTAAATTTCAATATAGCATTAAAGCATACTTTCAAAATGAACCAAGCACATAAATATAGAAAAACATGGTGGAGGGATCAACAGAGCATCAAAAATCTAAGTCTACCACAATCAAGGCCGCAAGATGCATAAGAATCCTAAGATAAGGTAATGTTTAGCATATTAAGGCTTATTAGAATGATGAAAATGGTAATAGTGAAGAAAATTAAAATGAAGAAAAGATAGAAGTTATACCAAGAAGCTATAATCCTTGCTTTGGCCTTTGAACAGAAAACTAATCCACTTTAAGCTCACTTTTTTCCTATCTTTCACTACGTAATAGCAAGAAGGGAATGTACAAAAAGAGCTTAATGGTTGCAATATTAAAAGAGGGGAAGTTGGAAAGGAGATATATGAGAAATGAAAGGTTTAATAAGGGTGTTTGGACAGGTTGAGAGAGAGATACGAGAATGAAATTTTTTTAAGGGTGGTGGTTGATGTAGAATGTTTCTATTCTTCTTTTGGCAAGCACATAATGTATCTTACATAGGATTTAATTTTAGCCATCAAAATCCTAGTAAAAATGGGGTATTGAGGATATTTGTGGTGTAAAAAATGATAAGCCATTGTATTAAGGAGCAACCTTTCAGCATTTCATTAGTTTATGTACAGCCTTGTTAGTATTAGAAGGCCATGCATGAGCTGATATAATAAGCAAAGTTTGGCTTGCCCTTGATTAATCCATATTATAGCAACACGCTTAATAGACTATTCAAAAATGCTATGATCCAATGCTTAAAGATTAAAATGAAATCTAGATGGTTTTTAGGAAGTTATATCTAAGATTGAATGATTTTTGTGGCCAAAATCTTAAGCAAATACATGCTTCAATGTTATGGTGCAAGGGGTTGAAAATGGCATGAACTGGCCAAATTTTATGTATATGTATCAATACAAAGAGTTTGTAGTGATACAAAGAACAAAATTTGCCTGGATGTATTGACATATTAAAAGATTGTATCAATACCATGAAAGTTGTATTAACCTAAAGGTTGTATTAATAGGGCCACTTGTGTATCCATATATCTCGGTTGAAACTCGATGATTTTAGCTACGACATAACTCTATATCAATACAATGGCTAAGGTATCGATACATTAAGCAAGTGTATTGATACATGGCCTCCATTATTGATGTCGAATAGTGGATTTTTGGATTTTGATGAAGTAAAGGCATTATATTGATACCTAAAAGCCATGTATTAAGACTTGCATGCAAAAATATGGATTTTTTCATACCTTTCACCCCCTAGACATCTCAACTTAGTCGGGAATGGTGGGGAATTGATCAGTGCTCCTCCAAATAGCCTCGCAATGCCCTGAACAATGACCCTTGATGCCTTGCATGAAAACTTGGACAAAATGAGGTGTCCAGAAGATGCTTTAGGAATATTTCTATCATTTTGATCCATTTTAGGGCTAAAGTGTAATTTTGATAAATTTAGAGGCTTATAAGTAATTTTTGCATATTAGGTCATATTTTGCTATGTAAGTTACCCATTTAGTGTGTAATTTTCATTTCACTTCATTATCGATCTTTTAAGGTTGTCAGGATACTTTCATGTTGAAGATATACCTCAGGGGCATTTTCATAATTTATCTTAAAACTGAGTGTTTTAGGGTCACCTAGATACTTAATGTTATAGGTGTACTTTAAGCATAAGCTGGTCATTTCATGATGTTATTAAATCTTTTAGGTTTATGGATATACCTTCACATCGAAGGTATACTTTAACAACATTTTAGTAATTTACCTTTGAACCGAGTCTTTTAGGTTCACTAGGAAACTTTCATGTCAAAGATGCACTTTAGTAGACATTCAATCTCTTCGATCAAGTTTGAGCTTTTCGAGTCTAGTTTCATACTTTTTGTCAAAATCGAGTCGTAAGGCAATTTTTATCATTTTTAATAAAACCAAGGTTTTTTAAAAATCGAGGCAATGTCTCCAAATTCAAGTAGTACATTGAATGTCTTCTAGCACATGGAAGGGGTTTTCATGGATAATTTTAATAATGATATATCATTCTCAAAACGAGTAAAATAGGGATTCTTTAAGTTTCATAAAATAAAATTTCTTGTTTCTCTAATTTCATCCGACAAGGTACAAATGACATTTTGTTAAAAATAATATTTAAAAAGTTTAATTTTCTCAAACATAATAATAAATTTAGTTTAAGGGATTTTATTTGAAGTGTGAGAGTTTTTTTTAAACATCGGACACCGAAACCAAATAAAGATCAAAATTTAAATTAACACGTAATTAAGATATACTAATTTTTTAGCGTCACGAAAAGGATCAATCTTTACCCATGATCATAGTCAACTTTTGAATCCTTTCACATGATCTTTGGTGCTAGCATAAACCTCAGAGTTTGTTTTTAAAGGTTTCATAACCCTTAAAATATGAACTCTGATAGGTGACTAATCTCACCAAGCCAAAATACATTAATGGTGACTCTAAGACAAATAGTCGTTTCATAATGACTATTTAGGGTTAAGTCAGGTGAGCGATTCATCTTAATGACTTTATCCTCAAACACAAAAAAAATAATAATAAATATATAGAAACAAGGGATTCACTTGCTTTTTAAGTCCAATGAGTATAGGATTTACATCTCGACCATGCTGCAACACTTAGGATATCAAGCTCATTTTAAATGAAAAGAAATGAAATAAATGAAGAAAAAGAATGAACAAAATGGAAATTTGGTTGATGAAAATACTTTTAAAAGCTTTGAAAATTCTACTAATCTTAAAGAAAAACCTTTGAAAAAAAATAGAAAGTTATCAATATCACTAAAAGAATTTTTTTAAGGAGAAGAAAAGATGAAAAAAAATCCATTCCCCTGCCCATGCAAATGGTGTCCAAAATTATGGCCAAAATGGCCTTTTTTTAATTTCTTTATTTTTTAAAACTTATTTGGTGAAGATTTAATTAATTTGTGTCATAAGACCATTCTTTGGCCATGCTTCTTGTCATAGATCTAATAACCTTTGTCCTTTTTAATTGAAAATTTTAATTTTATTTTTCATTTAATTTTTATTTTGAATTAAAATATATCTACTCATAAAAGACAAAACTTAATTCAATGATCAAAATTTTTTTGATTAGCGAAAATTAATCCAATGGCTAGGAATGTGTTAAAAAATAAACCTTAATTTTGATTGGTTGGGAAAATTTGACAAGTCAAATTTTGAATAAAAAATACCACATGTACAACATATTTTATAAGTTAAAAATACATAACACCATCAACACATTTGATTAGTCAAAAATTGATCTAATGGTTGGTAACGTGTTGGAAAATTTCACTTTTATCTTGATTGGTTAAAAAATAGTTGGATATACAACATGGATTTTACTTGGATAATGTAAAAGCACCTACTTAAAAGAATTACCATACCAAATTTGGAGTTTTAAACTCTAAGTTTTAATTTCTAGAATAAAATGGCAAATTAAAAATATTCACATAATTAAAGTGTCAATCAAACTAAGATAATTTTATGGCAATTCAAAAAGGATAAAATTAAATTTTCATGTGGAAAAAAAAGAGAAAATTCTAATTACAAAACTTTATTTAAAAAAGAAATAAAAAATATACTAATGGAATTACAATTAAAATTCACATGTATTAAATATTTAAATAAAAGAAGTTTATGTATTGGAGTCCCTAATTGAAAAATCTCATGAAAGAATTTAATAAAAGGACTAAAGTGTAAAGAATGGAAGTTGAATTAAAACTAATATAAAACAAGTGGTCTATTAGAATTTTATATGTGATAAAATTCAATTAAAAATTTAATTATGTAAAATTCTAATTAAAAGACCATAAAGAGATATTGAATTGAAGAAATTAATGTGCAATAAACTCTAATTAAAAATCAAATGGAAGAAATTAAGTTAGGAGGGCTAAATTGCAAAAGAAAAAAGTTGGATTAAAATTCATGTATTCAAGTGATGAATTAAAATTTTTCACATTTGAAAAATCAATCACGTAGGAATTTAGGAGAAACAATTTCTCTAAATTCATGAGGTTAACTAAAAGCTGTAATAACTAATATAGATTGACACAAAAGTAGACACTACACTATGCTCATGATCTTTTCAGCATATTTGGTGAAAAGACCGAAGTGCACTGAGAGGCTGGTTACTAAAAGGTTTCTTAAAGAGGTTATATTGACTCTTCCTGCATACTGGGTGTGCATGATGCGCTGCTAAAGACCAATCTTAGTCTATAAATATAAATACACTTAATTGGGTAATTAGGTTTTATTGCCGTTATGATGGAATCTTGATGGGCCACACACAATAAGCTGATCTATTAGATTAAAATCGAAATTCAGTTAAGTACAACTTACTTAAATAAAAGGTAAAATGAGGAGGACTTAATTAAATAAATTCAATTAAGAATAATGCAAGACATAAATTAGATTTAAAAAATCTAATTAGAGATGTCTTAATATGGCAATAAAGATAAGAATGTCTTATCAAGATAATATCTATTTGTAGACATGGTTCTAGGGATATTATTAAAAAAAGCCAAAAATTGTATTTGAAAAATTAAATAATTATTTGATAATTATTTAATTAATTATTTAATACTATTTACATGATGTAAAAATTATTTTACTTTAGTTAGAAAATTTAAATATGAATTAAATTATTTAACATGTAAATTTAAGAGTTAGGCTAAAAACCCTAATTATCAAGTCAAGAGAGTTTGGTTGTGAACTACTCCAAAGGACTTGCTAATGGGCTAAGCATATGCAATAGCTATCTTTGGTGTGTTATTGGCTAAAATATTAATAAAATAATACTAAGGCCCAATCATGGACTAGCTAATTAAAATAGTTTTAATTAGGCTCAAGACTCTACCAAAGTAGCGCCAACCTTGAGAATGGGTGAAACTGACCCATTAGTCGACCCTAATTTAGCCCAAGATGTATTTAAATACATTATTGAGGCTTTTTTGTTAATAAGAAGCATCAAGAAAACCCTAGGTGCATACTCTAGACTTTTCTAAGGGTTTGGCACAACACTTATGCTTTCTTAAGATCTTTTTGCATTTTCATAGTTTTTTTTAGTGCTCTTGAAATTGTGTTAGCTTTATTAGCTTTGAATTGATTACGATTTTGATATGACAACAACTTAAGCTCTATTAGTTTGTATTCAAATATTTTCAAAGTTAGTATTTTTCCTCAACTGAAATTAAAAATATTTTAGAAAATACTAAATTTGATTTTCTTACCTTCTATTTTCTCAAAAATAATGTTCCAAATGAATATTTATACTTGAATATTTTTTAGTTAAGTTTAAGTAACTTTCAAGCCTAGAAAAACTCTTTTACAAGCTTTCCTCATCAATGTATCGTGACAATATATGAATGTATCTATACATATATTGGCAATAGCTAAGGAAATCCTAAAACTTTCATTTGTATCAATACAATCCATACCAATCATGATGTATCGATACATTAGGCTACAACGGCTAGTTTTTTCAAAGTAATGTATCCATATATCATTTCATGTATTGATACAATGTCATAAGAAAGAATGAAAACAAGCATTTATGAAGGCTACAACGGCTCTTCACCTACCTCATTAATGCCCAACATCCATAATTTAATAATTCAATTCCAAGTTATAAATAGAGGTTTCCAATAGTTGAAAAAGCATGAGATATTAAGACTATCTAAGTGTTGAACATTAAAAGCTCAAAATCTTCAAAATCTTCATTCTTATTGTTTTCAACTTGTATTCGTCCAAGTTTATTTGTATCTCATCATCTTGTACTTAAATTCTACCTACCTATTAGAGGTCTTGATTAGCTTGCAAAAACTTTGTCTACTTCACAAAAGGGATTATGTGAAGATTGAGTGAAAATACTTAAGAATTTAGGGTAGAACTCTTAAAGTGATTGAAAAGATCTATCTGAGCCTCTAAAGATAGAGTTGTAAAGTTATACATTAGCTTCAAACATAGCTTTTTCATTTGTGAACTATGGGAATTGCCTTGGCAAAGAAGTGCCATGAAGAAAAGACATAGGCTCCAAGTTTAAGGACTAAACCTCTATACATCAATTATTTGCTTTCCTTACTCTTAACTCATTTTTACTTTCATGTAGCTTTAATTTATACTAAAAGTTCAATTTGTGATTAACTTTTAAAAGAACCATTTACCCCTTCTTGATTCAAACCTTACCTTAAGCTAACAAAATGTTCTAGAGACAATGAAAATAGAAAAAACAAATTCTAGCATTGAAAGATTAGTTTTCACAAAAGTTGTGAAATTAGCCAAATCCCGAAATCTTTACTTCTCCTTTATGTCGATTGGTATTCAGGTGACCTTAAAGTGTTTTTTATCACAACAAAATAAAAAATCATTTTTCTATCCTAAAAGAATCAACCAAAATCAAAAATTATGATTTTTGGATCTATTTATTGGCATATGTGAAAAACAATTACTTTCCTATAAAGTTGTTTCTCTTTTTTTTTGGTGCAATAGGTAAGAGAATTGTTCTCGTATCACATCATACTTGTACCTATTGGCAAGATTCCTTTTAGTTGAGACTTAAGAAGTCTTTGGTTAGCATCAGAGAATAATCAAACCTTATGAAGGTCCCATGAGACATCTGTGTTGATTAACGTTAAAGGTAAAACACTTGGATTGCTTTTGGTCTCAAGAAAAAATCGTAGTAATCAACCCATGGTGTGTTTGTGTAGGGATCGGCATGCTTAGAGTTATGAGTCTCTCAGTAGGTATGATTTCTGTCATATATATGTTCTTAAATTGCAGTTTAATCACATGTGCATCTCTTCCTAAGATCCTAAGAAAAGTTGGGTGTTTCTTTGTTTAATTTTAACATATAAGTTTTAATTCTGATTAAATGTTTATGTTTATATCGATGTAAATAAGCCCGAGTTTCCTTACATTAAAGTCTCTTGCCAGAGCATAACAGATTGTAAGGAATAGTTCCTCTTAAATCCATGCATAAGTTGCAAGAACTAATATGGATAGAGGTTTGGACAGACACTACTCCATGCTTATCTTCAATCTAGGATATCTGGTGAAAATACCATAGTACACTAATGTGCTGGTTGCTGAAAGGTTTCTATAAGTTCATATTGAGTTTTCAACATTTTAGTGGTCATAATGGGTTGCTAGTAGAGTTTGTAAAGCAGGCCCAAGCCCCAAAGCCTGCCCAAACCGATCTAAGATCGAATCTGATCTAATCCGAATTGACTTAAAAAGCCAAAGGTCGGATTCCAAAAACCTGGGCCCGAAAAAGCCCAAAATTGAAAAAATCCAAGCTCAAAACATCCAAAACCAAAAGGGCCTAGAAAGCCCAAATCCATTATGATTCGAACCCAAGACATATTCAATCTGTACCTAAGACCAATCCGATTTGACACTTGTAAAAACCCAAAATCTGAGTCTAAGAGTAATTGAATTTGAAACCCATAAACTATAATTATATGATTTATTTAAAATAAAATATATAAATGATAAATAACACATTTAATTTATAATTATTACATAATTATGTCAATAATGTATTATTAAATAAAAAAATTAATAGTAAGTCATATTAACTATAAATTGTAAATATCTTTGAGTATTGTCCATATTACATTTACAATAATTAAGCACAAAAAATAACAAATAATGTTATTAGTTTAACATCTAATTGATTGATTCTATTATAAATAAAAATAATCATGTATAATATACTATTATACTTATTTCACATTTAAATTTAAATTTTAATATAATAATATTTAAATATAAAAAAATATCATATAATTTCAAAAAATAATTGAACTTCATATTTTTTGTAACACTAAGAAATAACAATGCTGTTAACAAAAATTAACTTTAAATCGTTCTCTTAGTGTTCAAACATATAAGATATTAAGATTACTTAAAATAAAAAAAATCTTTTAAATGAAAATATAAAAAATAAAAAAGTAAAATAACTTACTTAAATACAACAACTAAATAAAATATATTTAAACGAAAGATATTTTTCAATTCCTAAAATCATATTAACATATGTATATATTATGTTACAATCATATTTATTAATATTTATATACATATATATACTTAAATATTAACTTTTATATATATATATATATATATATATATCAAATAGCATGATTTTTTAAAAATTTGTTTTCCAACATGGCTATACATTTATATATAAAATTTTTATTATTATATTTAAAATGTTTGTTTATTATATAAGATTTAAATTTATTGTTTGAAATACATATTTTTATACTCAAGATGACATATTAATATGATTAATAGAGTACATAAATATAAAAAATTTATATATTCTATCAAAGTTAAGATGCCTTTTATATCTTACATATATTTTATATTATCTATTAATTTAAATATTACATAATATAAACATTATAATATCAATAGTTGTATAAAAATATATTGTACATATTATACATATATATGTGTATTGATATATTATATTATATTATATTATATATTATGATAATATATAAATATTTACTAAACTATACAATATCAACAGTTATATAGGCATTTATCATAATTATGCATATTTATATAACTATTGAATATAATATCTTATATTATAATATATAAGTACATTCAATAATGATATATACAATCTATATTATTATAATTAATATATATTATATCATGTACAATGTGTTTGCAATTATATTATAAATATTATACATACAATGAGTTATATCATGTTATGTTTATATGAAAGTTTATTTATGCTGCACTAAAATTTTTTTATTTTTAATATTTATTTTTATTAACAAAAGTACATAACTTTATTACAAGTTCATTTTGTAAAAGGTAAAATAAAAATAAATCTTGTCATTAGAGTGAATTCTAAATAAATTATTAAGTTGCCAATATTGTTTTATAAAATTATTTGTACTTTTAAAAGTTAAAGGTTTTTAGCATAATTTATCATCATCATCATTATTATTATTTTGAAAAAATATTTTTAAATTATTTTTATATTTCATTATAGTTAGTATAATTTAATTTTAGTAGCATATATTTCAAAATTAAAGATTAGTTCACTTGGTAAAATTTGTTATTTTTCTTCATTTCGAGCCAAGGTTCGAATCTCCATAGTATAAATTTTAGCATTTTACAAATATTTGGAAGTAATTATAATGTTTATATTATATAATATTTTTGAGGTTCAAATCTTCATGGTATAATATTTTTAAATATTAATAAAATATTTATTCTTTTTCAAATTTTAATTTTAGTATTGTTCTCACTAAGGAAAAGTAAAATTAATTATTAAAATTGAAATTAAAAAAATATTTATAGCTTATAAAGTTTGAAAATGATTCGAATCCATCTAAGCCTACCTGAACTTGAACCAATTTGAATCCAAAATAATTTGAACCTGAAAAAGCCCATATTCGAATTGGCCCAAACCCGAGATAGCTCGAGCTTGAAATTATCCGAGCTCGAAAAAATTTGAACCCGATATGATCCGAGCCTCAAATAATCCGAACCCAAAACAGCCTAAATCCAAAGACAGCTTGATCTAAGCTTGCCCGAACCAGCTCGTTTGCCATCTCTAGTTGATAGATCCCGCTCTTGATCTATGAACATGATTATAATATTATTTATATTCATTGCCAACATGTTGAGAACATAATGGGTCATACGCAATAAGGTAGACCTGTTAGATTAAATATGAGATTTAATTAAGTATTACTAATTAAATAAAAGATGATTTGAATGGAAGACTTAATTAAATAGTTCAAAAGTTGAGA
This sequence comes from Adansonia rubrostipa, assembly GCA_038381775.1. Taxonomy (NCBI): domain Eukaryota; kingdom Viridiplantae; phylum Streptophyta; class Magnoliopsida; order Malvales; family Malvaceae; genus Adansonia; species Adansonia rubrostipa. Next base: position 6,021,780 of record JBBYHM010000025.1, read on the forward strand.
CATAATCAGATTTGTGAAATCCAGTTTTATGTTGTCTAATTAAGACATTTAAGATTATCTTATTGAAATAATGTCTGAATTAGCACAAGTTATACTAAGGTGGATAGGCATTGTCCTAGTTGAAATGGGATTTTTACTAGACTAGGGATTTGATTGTAAATCAAGTTGTCTATCACATGCCTTGAACAAGTCCCTTAGAATATTGTTGTAATATTAATTGTCTGATAACTAATGTTAAATAATATTAAAATTAAGTTAAAGATAGTTTTAACTAAATTAAAGATTTTATAGTGATAAAATCCATAAGGATATGTGTATACTAGCTAAATTGTGTTTCCAATTTAATTATTTAATTTTTATAATTATTTGATAATTATTCTTATTAAATAAATATTGCTTATTTATTTAGATAAATAAGGAATTTTAAAAATTAGATTAAATTCATAGAAACACAAGTGTGGCCCAAAAACCCTAAACTACGCGAAACCCAAGATTATGGTTCAAGCTTGTTGGGTTGACTCCTTTGGCCAAATAAAAAAGTGAATTTTAATCAACATGAGATGGCAAAGGCTAACTATTTAGATTGTTAGAGACAAGGGTTGGTTAAATTAAAAAACCTAAAACAAGGTGAATGAGTTTCACTTGATTTAGGAATTTTGATTAGGTTAAACACTTCCATCATAAGTCCAGCTAGGACTAGGATTAAGCTAGTATATAAAGACTTGTTGGGATAGAAAACTTGAAGTATTTTTTTGACCTAATTAAGAGAGAAAATATTTGTAAGAATTACAAAAATATTTTCCTAATTTATCTTGTTTTTGCCACCATTTACTCTCCCTATTCTTTTTCTTGTTCTACACCATCTTCTTTTGGAATTATTCTTGGTTTTTGATTGAGAAACAAGATAGATTATCTTTTGGTTGAAGGTTAGCATCCTTTCCAGCTAGCACTAGAGAACTACTGGGCCTCAAAAAGATTTCAATAGCTGCCTATGTGGATAACCATTAGAGGTAGGACACATATGCTATTTATGGTCTTCAAGAATTCTTTAAGAAGCCATTGCCAATTTCATCAAGATTACTTAGGTTGATTTTATTTTAGATTTCAACATCTAAAATTTCAACGTAACATTCTGACATATGGATGTTTAAATCTTGATGAAAAAATTTTAAAGGTTACTACATGTAAGTCCCTCCCTAAAAATCTGTAGGAAAGTCTAACTGTTTCTCTGTTTACTACTTCTGCTGCTTAATTCTTATGTTTTGTTGATTTTTGGAATCCAATATATGCATGAGGCTAGGCTTTACAGGATACAAGATCCCTTCAGCCAATGCCTATCTAGGTAATACAATGACTAGGAACTTATATTTGGAAACATAGCTTTGATTCTTTTAGGATTTCATGATTGTAACACACTTACAATCCCTTGCAAAGCCATATGTGTCTCTTGGCTTCATCACTTGGAATTTACAGTTGGAAAAATAGCTTTGATGCTTATATGATCTCATAATTGTAGCACATTTACAATCCTTTGCAAGGCCACATGTGTCTGCTAGGCTTTATCCAATTAGTATTTAAAGAATATCATCATCATCGTCATTATACTAATACAAAGAAAAAACTTTTATCACTTGATTATGTGATAGGTTTGCATTATTAACTAAGTAAGTTTGATCTAATTTGATTAGTTTTAAGGCATAAGCTAACAAAACATACCAATTTTTTTCAATACCAATATATAAAAACCTTTGTTTTGTTTTGCCAATTATGGTTGTCGACACTAGCCAATTTCGACCATACCAATCAAATCAAGTTATTTCACTCCATACATAATTCCTTTGATCCGTTTTCAGTTTGTCTCAATTAACACAATAATGTAGAAAAAATTTCATGTTATCGATTAAGTTACCTTATTCAAAACCACAAATACCTACAAAAATATTTAAGAATGTGAGCTGTAGAGAGAAAACTACTTGTAGGTTCTCTGTAGAATGCAAAATGTTAAAGGGCAAAAACTTAATTTATAAGAAGAGCTTTTCAACATTTATTTTAAACAAAATACGAAAGTGTAAAAAGCAGCAAGAATAAGAATAAGGGGATGTTATAACGAGTAAGGAGTATAAATGATTTACTCAATTTCAACTTCAAAATATCATATATATTTTTTAGTTTTGATTTTACTTTGCTACATTTAGGGACATGAATTTGAAATTTTAGATTTGAATTTCTTATATTATATAAATTATGGGAATGAAATATATACATTATATATAAATTAGTTAAGCTTCAATATGATTATATATTTGAAAAGAATAAAATCATAAAAGTTTCAAATTTACAAATATCTATAGGAATTTTAAATTCACCACTAAACAGTAGAGATGCTCATAGGCTAGGCCTAAGCATGGCATTAACATCCAACATGCATGTCCAAGCCTAGCCCGACCCAAAATATGGGCTTTAAAATTTGCCTAGGCCCGCCCATATTTGTAAATGGATAATCCAAACCTATTTAGGCCCACCTATATTATATTTTTTCATAATTTATTTTTAAAAGTATATATTTTTTAAAATTTAACTCTTTCTTAATTTAATATTTTTCTTTTATTAAGTTTAAAAATATGAATGATTTAACCTAGTTTTTAATATTTACACATAATATTATATATATGTATTTTTATACGATAAAAATTACATAATATATAAAATATAAAATTAATATATATTATATAATAGTAAAATAGGTTGGGTTGGGTAGGGCCGGGCTGGGGCCTTGGAAGTTAAAGCCAAGACCCAACCCATTTTTTAATCAGGCCTTTTTTTTTTTTTTGCCCAAGCCCACTTGTGGGTCTAATATTTTTATCCAAATCCTCACAAATATCGAGCAGGCCTTTGAACTTAGACAGGTAGGTTGGCCCTTGAGTAAGTCTACTAAATAGGCCTATGACAAATTTATGAATCTGAAAAATATTCATGAATATTACATTTATATATATATTTTATCATATAACTTATACTTTTTTGAAATACAAATCCACCTTTTAGAATCCAAGTTTCTAAGCATAAACTATAAAATTTGGTAATTGGTATGGGCTAGTCTACTAACTTACTCGAAAATGCTAACATTGGAAAATTGGGCTTAGGTGGGTTTTGTTTAGATAAAATATTTTATTTTGCTAAATTTTTTAAGTGATGTTTATTTTTTTACTTTTTTTAAAGAGAATTAATATTATAGTTAGATATAAAACCTCTTAAATGTCAATAAATCCAAAATAATATGTCACAATACATTAGTATTGATGTTAGGCTCCCATCCATTACTTTTTTATTCATTTTTTCAATACATTTATTAATACCATTCATATCTATAGGATTTACTTATAAATTGTCAAAGTCATATCAAAGTCAAGTTTATAAATGGTAATTAAAATTGTAATTGATAGAAAAATAATGGACACTAAGTATCATTTTCAAACCAAAACCTATCAGTTCACTAATTTGATATAACAACTTTGCTTTTAACACTAAAAAGAAAAAACAAATTACTATTCAATAATGGAAGCAAAACAAAGAATGTTAAAAAAAAATATGCTATTTATGTGTAGATACAATTTCCCCAAGATACAAAAAGCTAGAAATTAAAACAAAATTCCGTATATTAAATATTTATAATTTTAAAAAATTTATTTTTGCATCTAAACATGAATATTTGTAATAGATATAGATATTTATACGTGTATACAAATATATTTTACTAGTTTTTGATCCGTGAGATACATAGATTATTTTTATACATTAATTTTTATAATAAATAGATTTTTTACTATGATAATGCAAATTTTACACATACATGTACATCCACATGATATATGTAGGAAAATAACTTTAAAAAATTCAAAGATTCAATAAACAATTAGTATTGTTAAAGCAAAAAAAGGGAATATACTCATTAACTAAGAATTTATTCAAAAAAAATATATATATATATATATATATGTATATATCTTAAAGCTCAAAATTGCATTACTCAAAATTGTTTCAATAATTTTACATTATATATCTATTCTTCTTAAAGATAAGATAATTTTGTCTTTTAAATAATAACAAAATTGTATTTTAGCATTATAAGAATAAATAATTTTTAATAGAATTTATCAATCTTGATAAATATGATTTCTCTCATCTTAAAATTCTTATATAAAAAAATAAAATTATATTTTGACATTGCTAACTTAACAAAGAATAAATGTTATTATTGATATAAACAGTACGCGTTACTGACCTTTTAATTTTATACATTTAGTATATATATTAAAATCAATTGAATTATATAAAAGAATTTACATTGATTTTGGTATATATTAATTTTATTTTTTTTAATTCCACATAATTCAATCAATTTAATTTATTGTTTGAAATGCATTTTTTTACTCATGATGACATATTAATATGTGTTACTGACCTTTTAACTTTTATACATTTAGTATGCATTAAAATAAAATGTAGTATATAAAAAAATGGATATCGATTTTGGTATTTATTAATTTTTTTTAATTCCATATAAGTTCAAATAATTTAAATTTATTGTTAGAAATACATATTTTTTACTCATGATGACATATTAATATGATTAATAGAGTAAATAAACACAAAAACTATATATATTTGGTGGAAATTAAGATGTCTTCCTTATCTTGCATATTTGTGTCTTGTTTTAAAAAAGAAAATTAAGCATATTAATTCATTGTGTATGTGCTTGTTAGACTTGAATTTTTATTTGAGATGTGAGATACTGTAAATAAGAATAATAGCAAATAAAAGCAAACAAATAGAAAAATCATGAATTACAAAATAATTACATAGAAAAATTGGTATATAAAAAACCTGAACTAGTATCAAAATATTTATATATCTCAATTAGAAGAAACTACAAATTTATAAAATACAAAGGCAAATTCATCTGATATACATGCATACATACATATATATATATATATATA
>JBBYHM010000025.1:6026879-6039110 GCA_038381775.1 Adansonia rubrostipa
AACTTAATAAAAGAAAATTATTAAATTAATAAAAATTAAATTTAAAAAATATATTTTAAAAAATAAATTATAAAAAATATAATATGGGTGGGCCTAAACGGGTTTGGACTATCTATTTATAAATATGAGCGGGCTTAGACAAAATTTGAGGTCCATATTTCGAGCCGAGCTGGACTTGAACAAACATATTTAATGTTAATACCATACTCAAGTCCGTCACGAATTCGGCCTGACCCAGACCACGAGCAGATCTACTCCTCCTGCAACAACAGCACGTAATCGAACTTGACTCACAAAATTGTCGCATGGCAGGAAACAATATCCGATCTTTTATATATATATATATATATATATATATATATATATTATTTTTCATATTTTATTTGTGTTAATAGTATAAATATTTATATATTTAAAATATTAAATTTATTAAAATTTTAAATATAAATATAATAAATATATTTATATATTAAACATGTTATATTATTATATTTAAATGTTTTATATTGCGTTTTTATTAAATGTGGTGAAATTAATATAATTTAACATTTTTTTTACCCCCATAGCACTAAATGGACCAAGTTAAAAAAAAAAATCTTATTATATATTCTCTATTGTTGACTATTCTAAACAAGGAAAGATCAGTTTCTCTGACATTGCAAACTGGTGACGATCTGTACGTCACATCTATAATCTATTGGCCTCAAAAACTCTTCTATATGTAGAGTATGACAAAATAGAGACAAAACTCTATGTTGCCTCAAAATGACATAGAAAACGACGACAATATAATCCCAAAGCCAGCCTCATGAATTTGTAATAACAAAGCAGCCAATACCAAAGTTGAATCCAAATCACAACCCTAATACTTCCAACATAAATGGCGACCTTGCATAAGGAAATTCCTTTGCATGAGGAAGATTATAAGATTGGTTTCTCAACTTCATTGGACCTTCTACTGAATTATATACAGAAAGTACTCATTTTGTAGACAAAATAAATTGAAGTCAGTCTAGCTTTAAACATTTCAACACTGCATTATATTTATTTCTGACAATAATAAAAAGGACTGCATTCATATTAAAAATTTATTGCATTGTAAGTACATTTTATCTTTAGCTCTTGACCATTTTATATCCATCCCAACCTAAAAAATTCAGACTTTTCATCCATGGCCTTAATTATTTTAAATTTATTTCAATTTCACTTCCCTATCAATGCATTGTTAAAATTTTGGACTAATTTTGTCACCATGTTCTTAAATTTTAACAAAGCATTGACAGATATGAATTTTGAAGCAAATTCAAAACATGGATTGGATGAAAAAAATTGATCTTCTTATAGCAGGGATGAAAATGAAATATCAAAGAAATTAAATCAAGAGCTAATGATGTTATCATTAATTTACTGGCTGCATTGGAGTAGCAAAAGTCGAGCTTTTTCCTGAATGAGTTTCCACAAATCCGTCAAATGACGCTCTTCAGTCAGAGTTGCTCCTATCACACAGCGTATGGCATAAATTCCAGCCACCACTCCCTGAGTCATGAAAGCTCGTCCACTTGAATTTATGCTATCCAGCAGTTTACGGTTCAATTCTGTGCCCTCTGCCTCATGCTTTGGCTTAAGCCTGAACAAAATCAAAACAAGCCTCCTTGGAACCACTATCTCGAACCTCTCGTCTTTAGCTACATATGCCTCAAATTTCTCAGCCAGGCTGATATCGCTGCGAATGTGGTGCATAAGGTTAGCCAAGCCATGCCTTCGGATTACAATCCAAAGCTTCAAAGCTCTAAATCGCCTACTCAGTGTAACCTGCCAATCTTTGTAGTCCACCACAACTTTAGATTTACTAGCATTGTTTTCTAAATATTCTGGATTAGATGATAATGAATCCTGCAAGAATCGCGGTTCTTTAAGCCACAAGCAGCAGCAATCCATGTTAGTGAGGAACCATTTATGTGGATTCATGCTGACTGAAGTAGCAAGTTCAACTCCATCGAGGAAATGCCTGAACTCGGGGCAAATGCAAGCACTTCCTGCATGAGCTGCATCAATGTGAAGCCAAAGCTTGTATTCGTTGGCAACTTTTCCTAATTCTGCAATAGGATCAACGGCTCCGCAGGCTGTTGTCCCAATGGTTGCACATATGTATAATGGCACCAAGCCTGATTGGATATCATTTTCGATAGCTAAACGAAGTAGCTGAGGTGACATTGAAAACTCAGTGGCAAAAGATGTTTGAATAAATCGAAAATTTGATGGGGGAATGCCTACTAATTTCGCGGCCTTTTGGAAAGTGAAATGAGTTTGATCTGATGCATAAACCACCAACTTGGTTATGTTCTCCCAAGTACCGCCAAGTTCTTTCAAGGCTTTGTCTCTGGCAGCAGCCAAAGTGCAAACGACTGCCTCACAGGTAGTACCATGTATGACACCACCACCTGTTCCAGAGAACAAAAAAGAAGATGGTAGCTTAAGCATTTTGCCCATCCAATCGACGACAATGGATTCAAGTTCAGTTGCAGCTGGAGACGAAATCCAGTTGAAACCAACCACATTAAAACCTGAGCAAAGCATCTCTCCTAGAAAACCGGCGGTGCTAGAACTTGCTTGGTAGTATGCAAAGAAACTAGGACTTTGCCAATGAGAAAGGCCTGGTAAAATACTTTGATTCACATCTTTGAGGATATCCTCAAGTGAATCTGGACAATAGGGAGCAGATTCAGGTAGCCTGGGTGACAAGTATCCAGGCTCAACTCTGCTTTGAACTGGGTATTTCTCAATGTTTCTATAGTAGTCAGCAATGAAATCAATCACTGCTTTGGACTCATCAGTGAAGCTCACAAGGTCTAGAGGAAGGTTTGTTTTTGGTGAGGCGTTAGTCATTTCAGAAAACTAAACTAGAAAATTTCTTGTCTAATTGTGTTAAATGGCACTGCATAGCCAGCAACCAATCCAGATCAAACGTTTATATAGAAAAATAGGATGAGGTGGGCTGACTTGTTTTAAACCGTTGATTTTTTTTTCTTCTGTAAGATCAACTTAATTAAGATTGATGTAGATGGAAGCAAGCTGGACAAGGGCACCGCACTTGTTGGTTCGTGAAATTAATTGCTCATGAATAAAATAATTAAGCCAAGTTTTTTATCATAATTCACAAATAGTATATATATATATATATATAAGCAACAATTATTATTTTTGGATTCATTTTTTCTCATTGAGAAATATTGAAGTATTGGAATCTGGAATAGGAATAAAAAATTCCTATAATTTGTAAGTTAAATCAAATTATCCAACTGTCAGATAAAATAACATTACTCTTGTTATTTTTCTTTTTGGCAAAAAGTTCAATAAATAAACTAGAAGGTGTTGGCGGATTGATGAACAAATAGCATAAATGAGTTATTTGGAACATTGTAATCTTCAGGATAATTCGTCGGCATTGTATTATCATTTAGCAGCAAACAACAGTTGGACTATAGAAATGCAAACAAAGCTGCAGATTGGGTGGCTACTCGTTCAAAAAGGGTGGATGTGTCAGTCAAATTGGACTGAGTTTTTGGCCATTCACCTTGGTTGGCGCTTTGGAATTTGGATAAGGATGGGATGTTGTAACCCTGCATGTTATTTGTGTCTTTCATTAGGAGAAATCATAGTTTTGCAGTAAAAAATTTTGATTCTAATGGCCAAAAAAAATAATAAAAAAATTGTGGGAACGTTGGGATTTCTCATGTTAATTAGCAGAGCGGCATTTTCCCCGTTCACCTTTTTCAAAACTCTGCATGGCAGGTTCTCTCGATTTTCTAGTTTTCTTTGCAATAGTATTGGAAAGTTAAAAATAGATTAAGAACTCAGAAAATATAGATATGTAAAATACATAATCTCAATAACTCATTGTCCATTCAACATTTTCTTTTATTGCTAATTCTATATTTATTTATTGTTTAGTAGAAAAATTCCAAGATAATTATTACAAAGTGAAACTGAAAAAAATAATTTCAAAAAAAAAATAATTTTTAGAATTATTAATGAGACCATAATTATTTTTTTACTCTCTGATTTCATATTCTTATCTACTGCTGCTTTGCTATTTTAACGGAGAATCGGTTCCCTTCCCCATATATATATATATATATATATAAACTAATATATTCTAAATTATATATAAATATATAAATTTTATATATTAAACATAATATTTATAAATAATAAAATATTAAAAAATATTTTTATTAAATTTTGAGTTAAAGTTAAAAATAATAAAAAATAAAAAATATTTTATATTAAATCTTAAAGTATCATTTACAAACAATAAAAATAAAAAATATTTCACATTAAATCTTGAATTATTATTTAAAAATAATTTAATATAAAAAATATTTTATATTAAATATTGAATTAATATAAATTATATATTACATATAATATATAATATATTAAATAAGTTATATAATATATTATAATATTATATATGTCCCCCACATATTGTATATAATATATATAATTATATATATTAGATATAAATTATATATATTAAAAATATTATATTAAATCTCGAATTATAAAATAATCTCAAATTATATTAAATATTAGATTAATATAAAAATAATAAAAATTAAAAATATTTAATATTTAATCAAATTTATTTTTAAAAAATAAAAAAATAGTATATATTATACATATTATATATTATATATACTATATAACACCTATATAATATAATATTCTTCTTCACTTTTTTTTTTATTTTGAGTATATTTCAATATTATTCTTCTTCACTTTTTTTTTTTTACTTTCAGTATATTTCAATATTATTCTTCTTCACTTTTTTTATAAAAAAGTTGTAGCATGAAAAAAAAAAATAGATGCTGATATTCGTAATATAAATTTTATTGAATACTATCTTTAAAGGAAACTTTTATACTTCTAAATTACAGTTTACATATGTCACCGGTTTTATGCAACACATTTTGTTTTTATCAGAAAAGTCAATTTGATAGAGTTTCAAATAATTTGATAATATCACGGATATGTAACGAATCTAAACTAAATTTATATATATATATATATATATATATATATATACACGACTGATGATAACTAAATGCACGACTGACGATAACTAATTGTATGACTGATGATAACTAAACATACGACCAATTATAACTAGATATATGATTCATTACAACTAGATGTACGACCTACCAAAACTAAATATACAATTAATCATAACTAAATGTATGAAAAACTGTAACTAAATGTACAACTCACCATAACTAGATGTACAACTCTCCATAACTAAATATACAACTCATCATAACCAAATGTACGACTCATCATAACTAAATGTATAACTTACCATAACTAGATGTATGACTCATCATAATTAAATGTATAACTTACCATAACTAGATGTATAACTTATTATAACTAAATGTATAACTTACAATAAATAAATAAATGACTTACCATAGCTAGATGTACGTCTCACCATAATTAAATGTACAACTCACCGTAACTAAAAGTACAACTCACTATAATTAAATGTACGACTCACCATAATTAGATGTACGAATGACTATAACTAAATTTATAACTTACTATAACTAGATGTACGACTCACCCTAACTAAATGTACGACTCACTATAACTAATTGTACGACTCATCATGACTAGAAGTACGACTCACCACAACTAAATGTATAACTCACCATAACTAAATGTATGACTCATTATAACTAGATGTATGGCTCACCATAAGTAAATGTACAACTCACTATAGTTAAATATACGAATGACTATAACTAAATGTACGACTCCCATAACTATATTACATAATATCTATTATATAATAAAAATAAAAATATTTTATACTAAATCCTTAATTACTATTTAAAAATAATAAAAAATAAAATATATTTGTTATGAAATTCTAAATTACTATTTTAAAATAATGATAATTAAAAAGATTTTATATTGAATCTTCACTTATTATATGAAAATAATAAAAATAAAAAAATTATATTAAATCTCGAATTACTATATAAAAATAATAACTAAATATATAAATGACTATAACCAAATGTACGACTCACCATAACTAGATGCACGACTCACCATAACTAAATATACAGACGAGTATAACAAAATGTACATTTAGTTATAGTCATTCGTAACTCATCTGTATATTTACTTATAGTTATTCGTACATTTAGTTATAGTCATCCATAAATTTAGTTATATTAAGTTGTAGTGAGTCGTACGTATAGTTATGATGAGTCGAACATCTAGTTATAGTCATTTCGTACATCTAGTTATGGTGAGTCATACAATTAGCTATAATCATCCATATATTTTAGTTATGGTGGGTTGTATATTTAATGATGGTAATCCAAATATTTAGTTATGGTGAGTCGTATATTTAGTTATAGTCATCCATACATTTAGTTATAGTAAGTTATACATTTAGTTATGGTGAGTTGTACATTTAGTTATAATCATCCGTATATTTAGTTATAGCGAGTCGTATATTTAGTTATAGTGAGTGGTACATTTAGTTATAGTGAGTTGTACATTTAGTTATAGTCATTCGTACATTTAGTTATTATTTTTATATAGTATTCGAGATTTAATATAATTTTTATTTTTATTATTTTTAAATAATAATTCAGGATTTAATATAAAATATTTTTAGTTATTATTTTTAAATAGTATTTAGGATTTAATACTCACCATATTTTTATTTTTTTATTGTATAATATATATTAATATAGGATATATTATATAATTTATAAATAATATATATAACTTTTAATTTTTTCAAAAATAATTTGATATTTAATATATATATTTTTATTATTTTAAAATAGTATTTTAATATATATAATTAATATATTAAATATTATGTATATAATATATAACATATATTATTTTATATTATAATATATAATCTAATATATAAATATACAAAATTTATATTAGATATAATATAATAGGAGGCAATTTAAGATTAATATAAAATATTTTTATTTTTCTATATAATATATATTATTTTTAATATATAAAATATTTAATTTTTATTATTTTTAAATAATAATTTGATATTTAATATAAAATATATTATTATTTTTTATTATTTTTAAATAATAATTTAAAATTTAATAAAAATATTTTTTAATATTTTATTATTTTTAAATATTGAAAAAAATATAACAAAAAAAAGAGATAACATGAAAAAAACAAGAATAAAAAAATAATTATAATTTTTTATTAATAATTTTAATAAATATTATTTTTTATTTAAAAATATTTTTTATATTTTTATTTTTTTAATAACTATTTATTTATTTTACTTTTTTTTTTTTTAATTCTTCCGATTCAATGAAGGCTCAAATCGGTTGACAAGTACGTGACCTTCTGTTTCTTTATATATATGTATTTTTTTGATTAAATAGTACAAAGCATTTAATGACTGATTTGCATGGATTAAGAAACTGTGTACAGACTGATCAAACTGAATCGAGCGTTAATAAATTATGTTGTTCAATGAATTATATGAAATAGGATTTTTAATTAATTGGCAAAAAAAATTAAAAAACCGTAAAAAAAAAAAAACCTGAAAAATGGTTAAAAATCTATGTTTATATATTATCTTTTATTTATTTTTATTTTATAATTAATGAAATTTAGACATTTAATTATATTATTATTTTGTTCAACAAATTATATAAAATCAGATTTTTAATGAATTGGTAAAAAATTAGTTTGATCCATAAAAAATTATAAATTTTAGTAAAAAAAAACTGAAAATGGGTAAAAATCCACGTTGATATATTATCTTTTATTTTTTTATTTTGTAATTGATGACATTTAAAATTTTATCTTTTTAATTTTATGTTAAAGATTATACTGTCAAATCAAATACATATTTTATTAATTATTTTTTTATTTAACATTTATTCAATATAAAAGTTAATTTTTGAATATTAAAACTTTTTTAAGTAAATAGATTGGTTTAATAAATTGAAACGATTGAATAAAAATTTAAATACTAAATGAATTTAACCTGGTTCAATTTTCTTAACTTTACTGATTTGTTATTAAAATATTAAAAGACAGAAGGCAAGTTCGATACGATGCTGTTACAGGCGAGTGATGAATGTTACCATTAAATGCACTTTGATTGATGTCATTGAATTACATTATTGGTGATTTTTCTTTTACTAAGGATAATAAAAAAATATAATATTTTACAGAATATCTAATTAATATATTCAAAATAAATTTTCAATAAAATAAAAAATACGGTGTAAATTTTTCATGTTAAATGGACAAGTGATACACCAAATTGGAAGAAATTATAATTATTTGTTTTCTTATGAAATTTTATATTAAAGTAAATACTTCTCAATTTTAAATTTTAAGTTTTTTTTAAAAAATAATTTCTAATTTATAAATAAATTAAAATAAATACAGAAAAAATCTTCTCCAAGCATGCAAAGTTGCAAGTGATGTTGCTAGAAACCCAACCATAACTTCAACGTCCCTAGCTCCCAACGATGCTACTTGCAGTCGTGGGAGACATTTAATACGATCATACCTTTGATCGGACTCTCATGTACCACCCGAAGTCAAAACTCACTTATAATGCACTGCCTAATTTACCTTTAAAAAAAAAAAATTATTCCAAATATTAACAGATATTGCTACTTGAGAGTTTGAGAAGATTTTCTTGTAAATAATTTAAAGCCTTTGTTTTTCTGTTTTAATTCTTAATTTATTCATTATTGATTGTTTTTTATGTGTTTAAATCTTTGAAGTTTATTATTTAAAAAAATGAATCAATATTATCTACTGAATTAGTGGCAGTATACAATTCGAAACATCTTTTTTATGGTTTAAGAAATGATTTTTTTTTTTTTGGTTGGGGGAAAGATATTTAAAGGGCGGTGAAAATGGAATTAATTACCATTATTACTGTCTGCAATTTAAGCTGCTGCCAAAACAGTCTATTTGAAGCTGATTTTAATTTCTGCAGCTGCATTATTGCTGCAGCCTGGCTTTCCTGTTGCAAGCATCTACCTCTCACTTTGGATAGAAGTAAATATTATAATTCTTGAATTTATATTATTATTTATATTATAATTATATTTAAAATATTATATTATATATATTAATATATTAATAATTTATATGATATAAAATTTAATATTTTTATATTAAATAAATTATATTTTATATTTTAATCACTTTTGATGTTATTTATATTATATAATTATATTATATATTTATGTAAAAACAATAGCCTTGGAACTAAAGGTTTCTATCATTTCCTTAATCATTAAAATAAGATCTCCTTTTAATAACTCTGTATTGTTTTCTAAAATTTGATATTTAAAAAACATGTTTAAATTTGTCAGAGCGAAAAAGGTAAATAAAAATTTATAGGTTCAGTCAATTATTTGTACCTAAATCGAATTAATTATTTCAGTTGCTACCAAACTACGATCTGACACTGCCTCCAACCTCTGATGGCCTAACTAATGGTCATGGGCCAAGTTGGTTTTACCACGTTATAAATAGGATGCACTTTGAAAATAGTGTTTCAAATGCAGTTATTGCAGCCTAGGTGTATGTTGCCCCATTCCATTTCTTGTTTTCAACAAAACATGCTAAGATCTGAGGAGGAATTGGGAAGAATTTACTAATATTGAAGATTGATTTTGTTTTTTATTAATGGATCAAATTTCTCGCAAGGTTTCAATGAAAAATACCCTTACTTTTATAATTTAAAAAGTACTCACTAATTCCCTTCGGTTTGATGAAAACATGCTAATCCCCTTGAAGTTTATTTAATAAGAAAATTTTAAATAAAAGATAATTATACCTTTGTTAGTTATTAGTTATTTAATTTTAATTTTAATTTCGTTTTTAATTACAAAAAATTGAAAATTTAATTAGTTTTAAAATTATTTTTAATAACTATAAGATTATATTTTAACTAAATTATATTTTAATTCAAGTACATGCTAAATATTTCAAACCTATCTTTAATCTAATATATTAACTTTTACTATACAATTAAAAGGAATTGAAAATGATTAACAATTGTCTCTAAAAGATGAAAAATCGTCCTTATGTCTTTTAAGGATAAAAACTCATTTTTAACTCTCGTTCTTTAAAATTGTATTTTTAGAAAGTTTTAAAAATAAAACTCATTCCAATGCTATTAAATAAGGGGCAATGTTCATTCGTAATAAAGTCGATCGACAGCCTATATATCTATAAACTATATTAAAAGTTGTCAAATTGATTAATTTGAAAATTGAGGAGATTAGTATTAGGACAACTAATTTTATCATAAATTAGTGTTTGTTTGTTTAGGCAAAAAGTTACAAGATTTGGTTGGTTTTAGGGCTAAACAGGTTATTTACTTAAATTAAAATCACCTTGTTACTTATTTTCATATATTATTTATTTTGTTTTAATTATTAAAAAGATCCATAAATTCATATTTTATTCGTATACACGTTATTTTTTATATCATAATCGTATTCAAGATATACTATACTTATATAAATGTTGATATGTTTCATTTTATGTAAATTTTGGCATTTTGTGTTTTCATGTTGTACTTTAATTATTTTTCTCATGCTGAGTTTATGTTATATAATCATATTGTGTCTGAAATTGTCAAGTCTAATTGATACTATTCAAATAATACTCAATTTTGTGACATGTGACGTCATATTCTTTTTGTTTTTTCATTTTATAATTGTATTTAATATAATATATATTTATATAAATTTTGACTAGTTAATAACTTATTTCATATAGATTTCGATATGTTTATGGATTTATTTTGTGTTTTAATTATTTTTCCCATATTTTGTTTGAAATTACCAGGTCTAATTAACAACAATATTCAAATAACTTAAAATTATGTATCACATATTGTATAATGATCGACAATTATTGTATGTCTATATTAAATTTGATAATTTTAAACATCTATATCTTACTTTAAAAGCTTTCACCAAGTAAAAATATTTTATATAATTTATCATAATAATTTAATTTAAAATTTAAATTCATTAACTTCAAAATTGAATTATTTTACCATACATTAATATAAATTTATACTTTAATTAAAAGTTTTCCATAATCAATTATAATTTTTGATGCCCTTTTGTCCCACGACAATGAAGCTTGGGTGTTTAGGAGGTTGAGGGGGTTAGTTATGGTACTTTCAATTTTTTTATTATCATGAAAGACAGAAATAAAATAGAGGAAAAAGGAAGAAAAGAAAAAGGAAGAAAGGAAAGGGAGAAAAAAGGAGAAAATATAATGTGTTTGTGTTTTTTTTTTGTGTGTTAAAATATAAGTTTATATAAAATTTTATATGTTAATAATTTGTTTTTTGTAACTCTAACATATTCGAGTACTTATGTTGTGTTCATATTATTCTCTGTATCATGTTTGTGTTCATGTTATGTTTTGTGTTCAAAGATTTTGACATGTTTGTGTATTCGTATTATGTTCATGTCATTTTTTGTGTCTTATGGTATTTTAATTATTTGCCAATGTTGTTTCATGTCATTTTTCAATGCATTACAATAATTTAATTTAGGGCAAAAATTGTATGATCGTTTTGTGTTATTATTATTTTTTTCATTTCTTTTATTACATTTTGAAACGCTAGTTTATTTATAGTATATTCATGTTATTTTTGTATAATATTTTAATTATTTTTTTATTTTCGTATCATGTCTTAATCTCATATTTTATATGATTTGTCATAAAAAATCAATTTTAATTTTAAATTCGTTTATTTAAAAATTGAATCATTACACTAACTATATATTAACATAAATATCATGTTCAAACCTTTAAACCAATTTCCCCTAACGAAGCGCGGTCATTTATCTAGTGTGTGTGTTATATATATATATATATATATATATATATTCACTTACATTGATGTAAGCATAATTTTTATATAATTTATATTTGTTTAATTGGACCATCATATTTTATATTCTATTCACGTATATGATACATGTGAGTTTTGAGTAAATTAAAAAAATATCTAATTATTTTTTATGTATAAAACTTTCAACTATTAAATATATATTGAAAAAATAATGTTTTTGATCGATATAATATAGATGTTAGATTTATTCAAAAATTTATATAGATCCACTTACACTAATGTAAGCATAATTTTAT
>JBBYHM010000025.1:6039210-6050435 GCA_038381775.1 Adansonia rubrostipa
TTGTATCGATACATGAGAACCATGTATCGATACATTCAAGTAAAATTGTGAATTTTCTCATATCTTTTGTCCCCAGACACCTTGGACTATGTCATTTGATGCCACATCTTCGCATTTACTTTTGATAAGATCCCTAGGCCTTCTTGACATCCTCGAAATACTTTTTTGCTGGGTGACAGCATCACTCCCTCTTACATCCATGCTTCAGATTGTTAAAAATTAGCCTGGACAAAATAAGGTGTCTACAGCTCCTTTCTGAGTTCAAGCATCAAACTAGCCATCATCATAATGTGGCTGAATCAAGGTCATCAATATAAACTTGATAAACTACCCTTGATCTAGTGGGCTATTCTTGGATATTCAATATAGGCCTAGTCAATGGAATCTTGGCCATTAAAACTTATTAGTACCACATAAGCTACTTAGCGATAGTCTATTAGTCATGTTTTTATCCATTATGAACCAAAAAAATTTGTAGTTAATAATTTGCAATTTCAATCATTAAGTAAGGTTTTATAACTATAATGACTGTTCTCATTATTTTATCAAGATTATAGCCTTCAACCATAATTCGAGAAGTTCAATATTTGAAGCTCATTAATAAGCTAGGCAATCCTTTCACCTGCACATAACCTTGAGTGACTCAACAAATCGTGTAAAAGCTAATTGGGTAGGTAACTTAGTTTTTCGATTGCATCTTTATGCAACTCCTAGATCAGTTAGGTGGTAACTCTTTGCCTAAATACATCATATGCATTTCACCTAACCATTGCCTTTAAAGTCACATGGTCAAGTATGACACATCCGAGCCATACAACAATAGTTGAGTAAGGCATATTATTCATAACTTAGGTTGTTCAGGTGAAAGGGACCTTGAGCAACTCAACAAATCCTTATAGCCAAAACTTAGGTATCTTGTTATGAACAATGAAAGGCGTCTGATCATGCTTACGCATGGACTTAATATTTTAAGATGGATTTTTATCATTTATCTCAAGCCTTATTGCTTTATTTGATTAACATGCTTAGCATTTATTCAATCATATATCACATATATAAATTCAAAAATAAATCTAACACATGCAATCTACTAGGATGATTATGGACTTTATCTGTCTAGTTTCCTTGAGCCATTAGGAAACCAGTTGGTCAAATTCCTTGGGATATCATACAAGGTCTATGCAAGGCTTGATGACAATCTCTTTGGTTTTTTCTTTTTAATGCAGTCTTCTTTACATCTTGGATTTACATAAATTCTAATCTTATCCTAATCCTAAATCTATGAGTCCTATGTAATTATTACATATCTTTGTAAGAAACCTCGAATAATATTCGAAGAGAGTTAGGTAAGAAGAGAATTTACATCCCATAAAAAAAAGGTAGGGTTCGTAGACCCTATTTATAAAATAAATACCAAAAAAAAATTCAGCCATCCATAACCTAGTCATACTAAGGTCTAGTTCATAATCATCTTCATGCTAACATAATCATATTATAAGCATGACATTAAACGAGCATAGAGAATATCACTTGGTCATCTTGTGTGTCATTTGCATAAACCTTTTTAAACAACTTGAGATGATTTAGCAAATTATTTAATGATTTCGGTTCTTCAATTAAAACATTTTTAATTACATTCCTAACTTTTAGGAAGCATGTCTTAAATTGCTTGTTACCTAACTTTCAGGTTGTTTGTCTTAATCAAGACATTATCTAACTTTTAGATGACTTTGTCTTAATTTGGACAAACCTTCCATTTTACGAAACTTGTTTTTCAAAAACAACATTTTAAGATATGAAATTAGACATTACCTAACTTTTACGTTGTTTGTCTTGACTAATTTTTAGATAACTTTATCTTAATTTAGATAAACTATAAAGCATATAATATTTCTTAAGTCATTTTGGAAAATAGTTTCCAATTTCTTAAAGTCTTAGTAATTGATCTATATTTATCTAATTAATAAAATAATTTTCTTGAATGATTAACATTTATTCTAATCACATTAGAACAAATCCTAATTGAATTAGGATTAGTCATTTAAATTAAATATATTTTTCAATTAAACAAATTAATTGAAATTTAATTCCATGCTTATTATATTATCCAATTCATACCTTAAACAACTTAGGAAAATTAATGCAATTCGATAATTACGTATTTGATGATAAGTAAGAGTTTTAATGGAACACAACCTCTTAGGGAGTCCTAATTTAATTAGGAGTGTGCTCTATGCATGGCTATCTTAACCATCCTAATCCAGCTTAAATAGTATTGTCTTCCTCCCACTAAACCTCTAAAATATAGCAAATTTGCAGCAACTATTTGCTGCCATGGATGC
This sequence comes from Adansonia rubrostipa, assembly GCA_038381775.1. Classification (NCBI taxonomy): domain Eukaryota; kingdom Viridiplantae; phylum Streptophyta; class Magnoliopsida; order Malvales; family Malvaceae; genus Adansonia; species Adansonia rubrostipa. The sequence continues at coordinate 6,041,553 of JBBYHM010000025.1, forward strand.
TGCATCAAGGTCCTAAGAAGAGAGATAATAATGACACAGGCGTAAGACACACCTTTGCACTCGTTATAGCCCAAAATTGAAATGTCTTCAACTCTGATTTTAACTAATTTTTCTAGCAAGTTTTATGAACAATTTATGATACTTTCAGGGTGAAAAACCATGGAAAAAATCGTAGCAATGGCTGCCTTAAAATTTGGTCCCATCAAAAACACTAAAACTGAGCCATCTTAGCACTAGTCAACATTAAAACATTGATAGATGACTTTATATCAATTTATTAGAAAAAAATATATTTTAAATTAATTAATATTGATAATAGACATGCATTAACATGCTGAAAAAATAAAAAATAAAATAAAACAATTTATTTAATTTTTAATTCAAGAAATAGATCAAAACAACATTGAAACAACATAAAAAAGCTAAAAACATGTATAAGACTTTAATCCAAATTAATTAAAACAAATTTAATTAATAATTTAAACACTTTTAAATATGATTAAAGCTAAAAATTAAATGTAGTCCAAATTAAAAAAAATTAAAGAAAAACAAATTTTCAAAAATTTTACCAAAACTAAAACTTTAACAAATTAACACACAAATCAATCAGATTGATTCTCACCAAAAACCAGCATGCTAGACCACATGTAATCTACAAACCTTAGGCTCTAATACCACTGAAAGGAAATCCCGTGATCATGCATATAAATATATGCATGGAAGTTAATCAGAATTACAAATACATAACGGAATTAAATAAAGAAACACCTGGACTTCCTCAAGATATTAGGAAAAGATATACACATAATTGGACTACAATTTAAAACATAAATAGGATAAAAATCATACTTGCTTAGAGACTTGTAACTCTTAGTGTGTCGATCCCTACACGAATGCACTATAGTTTGATTACTATGATCTCTTTTTAAGGCCAAAAGCAGCATAAGTGTCCTGTCTCTAACATTGATCCACATAAATGCCTATTAGAACCTTCGTGAAGTTTGGTACTTCGATGCTAGCTAGAAGGCTTTTCGAATCTTAACCAAAAGATATATAGTCAACAGCTTCAGATCTGAAGTGATTCGAGAACAATTCCCATGCTTGTTGCGTTAAAAAAGAGAAAACCAACTCCATAAAGAAGTAGTTATTTTTTCCAGATGTAGGAAAACGAATCCAAAAATCCTAATTTTTTATTTTAGTTGATTCTTTTAGGATAAAAACTGATTTGCCATCTTTCGTTGTCATCAAAAACACCTTTTGATCACTTAGAATTCAAATATACATAATTAGGCTTGGGGATGCAAGGATTTTAAGACTTGGCCAATTTCACAACTTTTGTGAAAAATTAATCTCTCAATGCTTGAAAACTATTTTTCTAATTTCATTGTGTCAATAACGATTCAAAAATACTAAGAAAATCCTGAAAAGGCTGAAAAAGCTTATGGAAGCATAGGTGTTGCACTAAACCCCTTAAAGAAGTCTAAGGTTTGTACCTAAAGTTTTCCTAATGATTTTAATCAGACAAAAAGCCTTAATAATGTATTTAAATACACCTGGGGCTAAGTTAGGCTTGACTATTAAGTCAACTAAGCCCAATACTGACATAACTAAAATTGGCCTCACTTTGGAATGTTTCTGGAAGCTCAACTAAAACTATTTTAATTAGCTTGTTCGAGTTCAGGCCTTAATATTAACTTATTAATATGTTAGCCCAATAGCACCATAAAGATAACTATTCCGTGTGCCTAGCCCATTAGCAAGCCCAACTTGGAGTAGTTTACAACTAAACTCTATTGACCTAATAATTAGGGCTTTTGGCCTAGCCCTTAAAATTACATATTAGATAATTAAATTCATAATTAAATTTTTTAACCCAATTAAAACCTTTTTACTTCATGTAAATAATATTAAATAATTAATTAAATAATTATCAAATAATTATTTAATTTTTTAAATACAATTATTTAGCTTTACTTACAAAAATCCCTAAACCATGTCTACAACATACCTTATCTAGACAAGACATTCCTATCTTTATTTGCCATATTAAGACATCTCTAATTGGATTTCATAAATCTAATTATGTCTTAAATTATTTTTAATATGAACTTATTCAATTAAATCCTTCTCATGATACCTTTTATTTAATTAAGTTGTACTTAATTAAATCTCGGTTATAATCCAATAAACCATTTTATTATGTGTGACCCATTAGGCTTTTATCATAATGACAATAATTGTAATTACTCAATTAAGTGTATTAATATTTATAGACTAAGATTAGCCTCTAGCAAGGCATCATGGCCACTCGGTATTTAGGAAGAGTCAATGTGACCTTTTAAGAAGCCTTTCAATAACTAGCCTCTTAGTGTGCTTCGGTTCGTTCACTAGATATCCTAGAAAGACCATGAGCATGGTGCAATGCATACTTATATATTAAACCATATTAGTTTTTTCAACTTTCGGTTAACCTCATGAATCTAGAGAAACAATTTCTCCTAAATTCATCATGCATTAGCCCATGACTTTATCAAATTAACCAAATCCAAGAACATATGAGATATGTCTCTAATGCCACTTGGAGAGGTGAATCCTCTCTGAATCACTCGTTCGTCCACCATATGATCCATGTCATACCCAACGCACCCTACCTTATGTATTCGTATATTGTGGACCCATTTTAGGTAAATCAAATTATGACACTCCTCACACGAGATGATCAAGTATCACAAGGTAAAGGACTCATATACATGACTGGCACATGATAACATATTGCATAAACACTTGAGTGACTTATGCTAAATAAAGTTTCATACAAGCCTTGTTTAGTGAACTTGTTTCCATAAAACAAGCACCCATGTGCCATCTCCAAGTATCTTTATACTTCAACTTATATGAGATCAAAGAGTTGCATACATGAAATGTATGGAGGCTTAGCATATGCTAGTCTTTGTGCATTGTTAATGCCTTGGTTTGACAAAATGATGACTAGGAACATTTTTAGAAACATGACTTTGATGCATAAAGATCTTATCATTGTAACTTATTACTTATTTTGCAAGGCCATTATGTTTCATAGGCTTCATTTAATTAGTGTTTGCATGATTGTCAATCATGCCATTAGCATGAAGAACAACCTTGAATCATTAACATATGTGATTAGTTTCCATTATTAACTATCATATGCCTCATCTAATATAATTGGCTCTAGGACATATGCCAAGACAACCTTTTATCAATTGGCAATTTTTATAGATTCATCCCCATGTTTTAGAACTTGTAATGACCTGGTCCATAGTTTGAATGTACAAATGGATCCAAGGAGTAGTTTATAAAATGGAAAAGAAAAAGAGTAAAGTTGTATCACCTTCTACCTCTTTTCTACATTGAACTTTTCTTTCTACATACTCAAAACTAGATGATCTTCATTATCCCAACAAAAGTTAGAAAATTCCTTACTCGAAATGAAATAGTTTGAACATTAGATGCAAATACTATCAAGGGGTAAAAAGCCATACCACAAAAAATTGCAATGCATTCAATAACAAAATGCAGGCCCTTATGGATATAGACCTCTGACAAAGTTTAAAAAGCGTATGGATACTTATCAAGGACGATTGACCTAAGGGTCATTGACCTCAGGGTAGTACACCAATCAGGGGTAGTTTTTTTCTTAACTTTAAAATTTTGCATCTTTCTTTGTGGAAATTATGAAACCTCTATCTGAAATCAATAAAGTTCAATTTGTAAGCATCATGCATCTTATCCTAGGCTATAAACTTTTTTGCTAATGATTTCATTTTATGAAGTGCAATGAGAACATTTAAAATAATTTTGATGTGATTGGGATTACCACTAAATTAGAATCTTTCAAAAAATGAAAGAAGAGATAAAAAAACCCTTCACCTTTAATTATACAGTTCCTGTCATTCAAATAAGAAACTTTTGAAATTAAACTTTTTTTTTAGATTCCTTAAGGGTCGAACGAATAATTTAGGCTTCTAAAAGATTCAGATACTGATAGTTCAACATGTGTTAAATTGATATTGGGACTCTTAGATCTCCTGAATTCACTTGAATAATCTTGTACCATAAATTCCTGGACACTTCTTCAAATCCTTGATGAGAACCAACATAAGCCAGAAAAACTTTCCTCAAAAATGAATTTTTTTGAATCCGATGCCTAATAAATAAGATGTGAGATTTGAGAGGTTTCCTTTGCTAATTTGATTTTTTTAAGGCTTGACCAAAAGCAAAGTTTGTTTGGTGGCTATAGAGTTGATAATTTTGAAAAGCACACATGACGCCAAAATATTGAGAAAAAAAATTTAAGTGCAATAGCATGCTAGCAAGGTACTTAAAATTATTTGAAAAAAAATATCCTCTTTCCTAAGGAAATGGTTGTTGAGGCAAACAGTTTTGTTTAGGAAGAAAAATGGTCATATTTTTTTATCCTTTCATAAAAAACAAAAATTATTCCTTTTATGGTCCCTTTTGGGCCTAATAAATTCTTTTAGAAAATCCTAATCAAAGATTACCCTCCATATTTGGGGTAAGATAAGGCGAAGCCTTAAGATCAGAAAGAGTAAGTTTTGATCTAAACCTATAAGAGGAACAACCAATTAATCATAAGGCCAAAATGAAGATAGATGAAAGTTTAAGTTTTGAGTTCCTTTATAATGAAAAACCAAAAAAGAATAAGCTAAAATGTAGAGAGAATTAAAAGAAAATGAAAAAAGATGAAAAGTTATGGAAACAAAGATTACCTCATTTTGAAGAATAAAAGATAAAACACTTTATGAAGAAAAGTGATCTTTGATTTATCCACCCTTAAACACATAATTTGGGCCTGTCTATTCTTTTCTTTCTAAATCGTGAACCATGGCCTATGTTACAAACCTCAAAAGACTATGTTGATAAAACATATCTATTTGAGCTATTGAGCCATTTTGGGAAAGCTTTTGGAAAATTTTACTTCTTAAATAAGTTTTAAGTCATGAAAAATATGATGGGGCAAGAAAAAATAAAAAAAAAAGTTATAGGGTGAAAAACTAAAAGGGACAGATGAACTTAAAAATTTTGGGGTGGCTTTTCAATCGACGAAGGTAGCCACTCAAAAGTAGAAACCTTACCATGCCAATTTGAGGAAGATTTAAACCTTAGAAGAATTTCACAACATCAACAATGGTTGGGGCAGATGTCCAAATTTTTCCAATACCTTTCAAGAAAAACTTTTAAGCTTTAATACTCGATTGTAAGAACTACTGATTACCATAAATCTTCCAAATTAACCTTTTGAGATGTGGTGTTTAGTAGCTCAATTTAATACCTATCGAATTGATACATTCGAAGATTAAAAGGATGCTATAACTGTCTGTTTGCCTTATAAGAATCCTTAGTAAATGTATATCCACCTTGACTTTATTATGACAATCCATGAACCTTTTTTATGTCAAACTACAAATTTGGTTCTAATAGGGCCAATTTATCTGTCTTTGAACTTGTCTAAAGTTATTTAGAGATGTCTCTAAGGGTAATTACCAATTATGGAAAAACTTTGACATTGCATGCCTAGCACCCTTGATATAGGAAACCAACCTTAACTTTAGGACTATCAATCAAGTAAAGTTTTCCCTAGGTTAAAACAAGAAGGTGGTCTTGTTTAGTAAGTTTTGAAAGATTAAATGATTTTAAGTTTTTGTCTGATCCTAATAGGGGCAATCTTTGCCAAATAAGAGTTGGCGTATGTATAGACCTTAAGCAAAATAACATAACTTTATTACTTCGACCGTAAAAAATAGTGAGATTTCTAATCTTGAATTGATAAACATTAACTTTTGTATTTAGTGAACTTTCAGGAAAAATTGGAGTATTATCAACACTTTGAAGTCAAAATAAGAGAAGGCCTCACACTAGGGTAATTATTAGACTACCCAAAAAATTTCACATGATGAGCTTTTGCTGATGGAATAACTTCGTGACGTGAAAAATTGGCAATGATAAGGTGTAAAAAATGATAAAGTCCTGGTGACATACAATAAGACTAACATTGTTAATCTTTCCTCGACATGACATGAAATAATGCATCTACCATGTCCTCATTTACATTTTCATCATTTCAAGAAGTATTTGCACGATGCTAAAAGTGTTAGCATTTGCATCATGAGCTTTCGTACCCTTCAAAAATTTCTAGTTTCAAATGCAAAAGCCTACGACTAGTTGATAGGTTTTGTCCCATTTGAAATAGGCACTAAAATGAAAAAGCCCAAAAGTAGCTGGTAGGAATAGCTCTAGTTGAAATTGGCACCAAAATGAAAGTCCAAGAGTAGCTAGTAGGTTTTATCCCAGTTGAAATTGGCACAAATGAAAATACCTGAAAGTAGCTGATAATTTCATCCTAGTTAAAACTGATACCAAAATGAAATGCCCAACATAGCCGACCATGTTGTAAACTCGTTAAAGTTGGCTTATGAAACTCTTAAGTAATAGGTTCGACCCTAGTTACATTTCTTGACTAATAGGTTTCGCCTTAGTCATCTCTTTACTAATAGGTTATGCCTCAATCACATCTCTTGTTTAAAAGGTTTCACTATAGTCAATTTCTTGACTAATAAGTTTGGCCCTAGTTATATCTTTTAATTAAGAGGTTTCGCCCTAATCATCTCCTTCGAGTAATAGGTTTCACCTTAGTTGTCTTTTTTCCAACTAACTGGTTTTGCCCTAGTTGTTTTTTATTATTTACTAATATATTTTGCCCTAGTGACATCTTTTGACTAATAGGTTTCGCCTTAGTTATCTCTTTTGACTGAAAGGTTTTGCCCTGGTCAAATCTTTTGACTAATAGGTTTTGCTCTATTCATCTCCTTTTACTAATAGGTTTCACCTTAGTTGCCTTTTTTTTTGGCTAATTAGTTTTGCCTTAGGCATTTCCTTTGACTAATAGGTTTCACCCTAGTTATCTTTTTTGACCCTAGCCATCTCTTTCGACTAATAGGTTTTGCCCTAGTTACCTTTTTTTCAACTAATTGGTTTTACCCTAGTTGCTTTCTTTGAATAATAGGTTTCACTCTAATCATCTCTAGACTAATAGGCTTTGCACTAGTCAATCTCTTGACTAATAGGTTTCTCCCTAGTTACCTTTCTTGACTAATAGGTTTCGCCTTAGTCAATCTTTTGACAAATAGGTTTCGCCCTAATCATCTTTCTTGACTAACAGGTTCACCTTGTCGTTTCTTTTGACTAATTGGTTTTTCCCTTATCATTCTTCTTAACTAATAGGCTTCGTCCTAGTTATCCCTTTTGACTAATAAGTTTTGCGCTAGTCACCTTCTTCTTAACTAATAGATTTTTATTTTATTTCTTAAAATATATGTTTGCATAATCTTGTTGTTATACGCATGGATAATATTAAAAATTTTGTGGTTAGTCAAAAACTATATATATATATATATATCTTTTTGTTAATTTTTTTTTACAATGCAATATTATATTGATTTGTTTTAAATATTTATGAAGTATTACTCTTTTACCAACTTTAGTTTACTGCAATTTTTTCTACACCAAAATTGAATAGGGAATTTGGGACCATCTTATAAAAGGATAGAAAAACATTATAACTTATAATCTCAATGTTTCAATTTAATTATTCTGATGGTATATTTTATTTTTTGTTCTGTTAAAAATTTTAATTAATTATTTATTTATGCAATTTTTTCATTTTTTAATTTTCTAACAAATTAAATAAAAAATTCAATATTTAGGAAGTTGAAAGATTGTGTAAATTAATTTTAAACCTTAAAAGTTTAGTATTTTGTTTTATAACTTTTTAATAACTATTAAAATTTATATTACAATAATATAAATGCGTTATAAAATCTATTATGAAAATTGAAATTTATAGATTTATATAATTGCAAGTCTTTGAATTCATCACTTATGGGCAAGCAAAAAAGACTCGTTTGATCAAATTTAGGAAAGATTATTTGTTTTAGGTATTTTAGGTAACATTATTTCTTTTATGTATTTTTTCCTTATACTTCTATTTATGAATTTATAAAATTTATGATTTTATGAGTTTGTTACTTTTATTAGTATATTACTTACGCATATATTTTTATATAGTGGAACGTAATGAGATACCTTGATAAATATATAAATATATATAGATTTAGTCTGGCCTCCTAAAATCAAATTTTAAGATACACCACTAGCATATTGTTTTTGATAAGTACATATAGTTATGCTATATGTATATATTGATTTTACACAAAAAAAAAGGGGATTGATCTATTAAATGTATACAAATTTTTAAAGAATTGACCCTCAAAGGAAATGAACTGACCTTCAAGTTACAAATATAGTTTTTACTGCATGTACATATTATTTATGCTATATATATATATTATTTTTGCCAAAAAAAAATCGATCTATTTAATAAGGATCAATCAATTAAACATATATGATTTTCTAAGGAATGGATCCTCTAAGTTTACATCTAGTTATATTATATGTAAATATTGTTATTGCAAAAAGATTTGATCCATTTTCTAAGGATCAATCCATTAAACACATATAGTTTTCTAGGGAATTGTCCCTCAAATAAAATGAATTTGCCCTCCAAGTTACAAATTTAGTTTTTACCAGATGTACATATAGTTATGCTATCTATACATGCATATTATTTTTTTTTAAAAAAGATTGATCCATTAGACTTATAAAATTGTCTAAAAAACCTACCTTCAAATTATAAATATCTATTTTAATAGGTAAAAAGGATTCATCCTTTATTAAAAAAAGGGATTGATTCCATTATTAATATTTTATAAATCAGCTTCTACAATCTCAATGTCTAACCTTAATGGAAGAATATGATTTAAGGTATTG
>JBBYHM010000025.1:6072100-6093592 GCA_038381775.1 Adansonia rubrostipa
GACCATATGTTGTTCGAGAAGCCTATACTAATAGTGCATAAAAGATTATTGATTAAGATGGTGTTACTATTAGACCGATCAATGGCAAGTTTTTGAAGTGGTACTATGCTTAAAACATGATGCTCCTAAGCACAAGCTTAAACTGTTCTTCCAAAAAATGTTACTCCTAAGCATGAGCTTAAACTACACATTCAAAATACAAAAAGAGAAAATGCTCGCTAAGTTGAAAATCCCTTATGGGACAACTTAGGCAAAAGTTAGAGCATAAAATAAATAAATAAATATATATATATACATATACATATGAACGACGTTATGACTTGATCCTTTAAAGGTACATAGGTAGCTTGGTTTCATTGCCAAGTTCAGTCAACAACAACCAAAAAAACAGTTAGCTCGAATATTTCTTTTGTCTATTTGAAAGCATAATGATTATGTTTGAATCTTTATGTCAACCTTTGAGCATCTTCTCTCGAATCTTGAAGCCCAATTGTAAGGTGTTGATGTTCACGGCAACCTCATGCTCAAACGATATTCAAGTCTTAAGGTAAAGCTTAAATGTTTAGAGTTTTTCAAAGTCAATCCTCCACCTTGGTGATGCTAAACATCTTGACAACTTGGTTGATTCTTCTTTGGCTACCAAGTGCAGTATCTTCTGCCACCTTACTGATGCTAATGTCTTGGATGATTCTTTCTCGACCATTAGGTTCAATATCTTATACCATCTTGATGTTGAATCATCTTTAATTATTGAGATTGATGCATCCTCCATCTTTCACCATCTTAATGTCGAATATTCCTTGATCATCAGGATCGGTGCATCTTCTATCTTTTACCATTATAATACCGGCATCAGATGTATATACCTTGATCATCGAGTTTGGTGTATGCTTTATCTTTCACCATCTTAAAGCCATAGCTTGGATGAATATGCCTTGATCATCAAGTCCGATGTATTCTTCATCTTTTACCATTTTGATGTGAAATCTTAGATGACTTCTCCTTAATCATCAATCTCTTGGACGGATCTTCCTTGGTCATCAATATCTTGGAGAGATCTTCATTGGTCATCAATATCTTGGATCAATCTTCTTTGGTTATCAACATCTTGGACGGATCTTCTTTGGTCATTAATATCTTGGACGGATCTTCCTTGGTCATCATCGTCTATGCATACTCTTTCACTATCTTGATACTACAATATCTTGGACAACTTTTCTTTGTTATCATCTTCAAAATTCTTACCTCGTTAAAGTTCTATAATGAAAGTTCCCCGATGACAAGTTGGAGAATATTTGTAGTTGGAAGCCAAATTTCACTAAGCACGAGGATATCATCCTTGTCTTGATCATAAATGTATAATGAGGTATAAACATCATATATACTAGCCATTGTCTTCATCTTGATCATGAGGTATAATGATGTTAATAGCATCATATGCACCGGTAGTCTTCCTTATTTCCAAGAATGTTTCAAACTTGATTGGATTTATGGTCTTGAATAAAAATTATTATAGACATCTTACCTTTATAAATCTTGCAAAGAAAATAAATAAATAAATAAAGTTCAAGTTAATTTATATTTACCGGATATGAGATTGTCGGTGAAGAGATGTAATCTTTTTTCAATATCTTCATCTTCCTTAGAGAAAATAACGAGATACTCTAGATGATCTTTGAAGCATATCATGGTGATCCTATAAGCAAGAAATTATGTTTGTGAGATCAATATGATGTCGGATATAAAGCTTGGGATAGAATTAAAAGTGTTATCTTGATATATAATTAAATCTCCAAGTTGACAGAAAAAATTAAAATTAATAATAATTGTCAATACATGAGATAAACGTGATGTTTCTTGTGGCAAATACAAAAAAAAAAAAAAAGCAAAGTGCCAAGATTCATGCATAGATGATGACAAGTGAAGCATGATATATAAGATTTCTATGCCTAGATTACAAGGAAAAAAAAGAACTGAGAATAAGAGGTAAAAAGAATTTTTACCTTACTTTTTGGAATTGATGAGAAAATTGGGTAGAGAAGTGTTGCTTTTATAGAGAAAATAAGCTAGTTCCACTTGGACTAGGATTGGCATTAAAAAAAAAAATTGTTGAATCCTAATTGAGCTGGTTTGAAAATCCTAGTTGAATTTGGAACAGCCCTTAGATTAAAGCTAGCTAGAATCTGTCTTGCGATACAAGAAGAGACAGATTCCAATGAAATGACACTTGGATTTGAAGACCAATTCCTAGTTGAATTATATATTAATGCCAAGAAGATTTACGGTGACCTATTTGGGCAAGGAGTAAAAATTGAGACATGCGGTCATGATGGAAGCACCATTTAACATGGCTCTTGATGCATGGCTATGACGCCATCAAGAAATATATATATATATATATATATATATCAAGTCAAAATTAAATTTCTCACTTATCATAGATAAGGATCATGTGGGAATAAATTGAAACTTGCAAGTATTTTAAGACCAATACAAAAATGCAAATAAAATTTGGTCTCAAATTAAATTTCAAGACTTGCTCACTTGCTAAGCTCAAAAAAAAAATTTTGTACGTAACCAAGTCTTGAGAGAGCATTTCTAGAAGGAGAAAAATTTCGACCAATCACAAACTTCCACATGTAAATTGATATTTCTTTTAATTAAGAAATTATTAATTAAATTCTGCATCAACATCTGCAATTGATTATATCATAAATAGATATTTATCTTTAATTAAGTTAAAATTAATTTAAAGATAAATAAAATAGTTTTATCTCTAATTAAATTTAAATTAATTTAGAGATAAATAGAAAGAGTTTTATCTCTAATTAAATTAAATTAATTAAGAGATAATTCATCAAGATAAATTTAATAAAGAAGTTATATTCTTTAGGAATTCTTTTCTACTCGGCTCATTGGCACTATAAAAAAGGGTCTCCACCAAAGCCATTGAACACAATTCACAAGCCTAAAGAGAAGAAGCAGATTTTGAAGATTCAAGTCCTCTCAAAGTCTCAAGAAGTTCTTTCTCAAGAACGAGAAGAATGCGAAGAACACGACTCTCGTTCTTTAAGAAGCTACTTTCTGATCCTATTCTGGCAACAGGGAGGAGTTAAATTCCGTTTGTCAAGATCAAGTCTAGAAGACCCTTGAAGCAGACCTCAGCGATTCAAGATCAAGTCTAGAAGACCCTTGGATCGAAGATTTTGTTAAAGAAAAGAATCAAAGGATTTCTTTATTGTAAAGAACATCCAGAGATTACAACTCAAGTCTGTTAAATCAATTTGATTTATTTGTCTTCAAATTTTCTTTGTCATATTTTTTTAACACGAAATTTGTGTGTACACCCAACTCAGTGAAGAGTGCGATCCTTTTGCCTCTCCGAGCACAAGTATGAATGAGATACAATCTCATTTGTTGTAGTAACAGACTTTTGTTTTGGTTTGAGGTTCGAAGGATGATTTTCATAGCAGCGGCAGATTTTGACAATTTTCTTGCACAAGAGCTGGAATTTTGTTTCAACTTTTAATGTCACAAAGATTTTGATATTCTCATATTTAGTTACCGTCACTATATATAATTTGCTGAGCAAGAATAGTTGGAAGATAAAGAGCTTTTATCCTCATTGCATTTCCTAGATGATACAGATTTTCATTCATTCTTCTTTATATTAGATGTTTTGTCCTAATCACGTTTAAAGTATTATAAATTTATATAAATTTTTAAATATTAATAATTTATTTTTTTAATCGTGTTCGAATTATTACTTTTATTTATTTTAATTATTTTTTTATCGACTCCAAAACTGCCAAATCTATCATCAAGGGAAAAATTTGAAGGTAAAGGGAACATTTAGTTTCCCATGAAACAAGTTAAACACTAACTATAAATGTTAGGGTTGATCATTCATTCAGTTCGACTAATAATCAAACTGAATTTTCATAAACTAAAATAAAAAAATTTTAAAAACCTTAACTAATAATTGAATCGATTAATTAGATGACAAATTAATCGAACTAAAAAATTTCGATTAATTCAGTTGATTTTTGAATAACCCAACAAAAATTTTTTATGGATTTTTTTTTTTAAAAGTTCATGTTTGTTCCAAGAAACCAAAATAAGCTCTTTAAGTCATGATACTCCAGTCCATCCAAAGAAACAGACGAAGTAGAGTTGCAGTCATCCATCCAAAACCAAATCCTTTCCACCAGTTCACGTCCATCCGTGTCCGAAACAGTTAGGACCAGATTATCAACCTGCTTTGAGTGAGTGTCGACACTCGAAAGATGGAGAGAGGCAGATCGACTTGATGCGGGTTTGATGGGACTAGGGAAGGGACTAGGATGAGCATGATGAGAGTGTGTGAGCTGCTCAGGTCTTGGGAGAAGAAAAGAGGGAAAAGAAAAGGGTTTTGGATTAGGCGTTTGGCTCGAAGTTAGAGACTAGCTTTCAAGCTTATCATCTTTTCAAAGTTTTAGCTTTATTAGAGATTTTTTATTTAATATTTTTATTTAATTTAAAAAATATATATTTTAAACAGCATAGTGTAGTGCTTTTAGGATAAAATTGGTTAAATCAGTTAATTCGATATTTTCGCCTAATCGAACCGAATTAACCAATAACCAAATTTTTCTAAATTTCTCTTCCGTTAACCAACAGAATTTATTTCATTAGCCAACTGACCCAAAAATTTTTGGTTTGTTTGGTTAATTCGGGTAAACCCGAATAGTGCACACCCCTAATGGATGTAGCTTTGGGTTGGAGGAGCCAAAATTGTTTAAGGCGTGTTGTCCAAGCCAGTGAACTCGTTCTTGATTGTTCAAAAATAATACCTTGGGCTCCTGCTGCTGAGCAATCTCTGTTGGTATTATGGTGACTTGAAAAAAAAAAAAAATGCAACATTAACAACAGAGAGATAGAACCCTAATCATCCCAGCTTCCACCATGTAAAAGGTTCAGCAAAATAAGCAGAAAAGTATATCCTTTCTGATTTTGGAACACTTTGAATACACAGTTTTTAACACCATTAAAACAAGAAATCCAATTCCTGAAGTGAATTACAATAAAAGAAAAAGAAAGATAAGAGAGTAAACACTATTAGACAATTACGAAATTCAACGTCGTCCAGCAGATTTTAACTAATATATCATCCTCTACTTATTTTCCTTTGTTTCAGAGTAAAGAAAAGAATTACAGCTCTCACTCACTAATTCTCCTAGTCCTGGAGTCACAGGGAAACATATAGTAACTACTATTCCACTAATCCTCTATGGGCATCAGATTTTCCGTTCACAGGTGTGAGCGCAGCAAGAATCACAAATCCACCCAAAACAACTATCAAAACACCCAAAGAGTTTACAAGTAATGCCTCGGTGGAGTAGCGTGATATTACCCCACTACTTTGAAGAAATGTAAGCTTTTCTAAAATACCTGTAGTTGCAGTAGCAATTGCAAGTGCATATATATACATCCCAAAGAAAACATGCCATGGCAATAAGCCAGCTCTGCTGTTTCTTGACCCACCTGGATACCAAAAGGTTGCAAATCCGGCAGCCCACTGCCCACAACAAAATTAAAACCAAAACAAAAACATCAAAATCATTAAGAACCACGCAGCTTTGACAGAAGGAAGCAAAAAGGCACTGGAATTGGAACAGAATACTAGTAACACAGACCTGGATGCCAAATAAGAAAAGGCAAGCTAGCCCCAACCATGAATGAAGACTGTAAAAGTTGTCAATGCCCTTATCATTGTGGAATTTCAAAGCAGCCCATACACCAATAGTACTCAAGATAAAAGCGACACATTGTATAGTAAGATGAACTAATTTTTTCAAACTTTTTGTGCCGGGAACAGTCTTGTATGATAGCATGGCTGCATTAATCACACCAAAACAAGTGTTACGAAAGCAGTACAGTAAAGATAGTAGCATTGATAAACATTCCATAAAGTTTCACATTCACAATTCTCGAATTAAGTTTACTTCAACACTGATTGTTTCACGGGCTAGGCCACAAGACATAACATAAGAATAACATCTCCCATGCTTAAGGCAGATCAAAAAAGATAAATTTATAAGCAAGATAATTTATAAAAGTTTGACATAACAATGTATTATAACAACATTATTCCTTCTAAAGATCACTGTTTAGATGATGCTTCCTTTAAGAAACCAAGTTTTGAATTAACCTTGATGACAAGTTATTGAAGCAATAAGGGGAGAGGAAAATAGATGCATACAGTATCCAGAAATATCTACCTACCACGAGTAACAGGTTTCGATGAGGCACAAAGAAAGGGGGAAACAAAAACTTGTGTTTATGCATGTGCCATAATCTGTGTTACCAGAAATCGCTAAGCCCCCAACGATTATCAAATTGGCTCACACATTCCCAATTGTGGATCGCTAGTGATCCACCTAGATAAATTCTAAGTTCCCGTTAAAAAAAATAGAATAACACAAAACGAAGAGAGAAACACAGATAATTTGACTACCGAAAATCACAAAGAAGAAAAGAATTATACTGTTAAAAATTTATTTTAGAAGTTAAATTTTATTATTAGTGGGGCCAGTGGCTTAAGTTTAAAAGGCTTATACTGTTAGCTGACTTTGTTTTTTAGGCCACACATTAGAAAAGCAAGTAAAAAAATGCTCTTCAATATCTTATATAGATTTATACTATATTCTTTTAATATACATATATCATTCCTACAAAGCAAACTCAAGAAGACTACCGCTATCAGATTACGTTTTAAATAAGTAGCGATTTACGTTCCTGTTCTCCTTTCTGATCATAACTATATGTATTAGGTTTGACAAACATAACCTAACATCATGGTACCATGTTTAAGCACTCACAAACTCTTAAAATATTTAAAGCAGCTCTTCCGAAGTAGCAATAAGATTTCAGTTTTCATGTTATGAGAAAACCTCAATGATCCTATCAGGGACAACAAACGGTAAGCACTCTGCAAAATGTCAAATTTCTAGACATGCATCAATTTTTTGTGTCTGATTCCAGATTTATTCTTTCATCCTGTCCATTTGAAATTAATTATATCACAAGGGCCCAATATAGAAGGATAAATATAACTACAAGTTGCAGCATCTAGAATTTCCTTAGAACAATGAGAAATGACATTCACCTTCGCCATTCAAGAGCACTAATCCTATCACCATTAAAACAGGATGGACCTGCCAGAAATAAACAACAACAACAATTAGGTTTCTGTAATGGAAAGAAAATTACTCCTCTTCATAGGATGAACCACGAAAGATATTAGATAAGGTTCCATTATGGTGTTGTTCATTACTTACCTTACTTTGTTATAAGGCAAAACATTAATCATAATTGATTAAAAAGGAACAAAGGACTAAGATAAAAATATCAATTCAGGAATAAACATTTTCAGTATAAAAGTAAAGATCTTTTATATTCTTCTTATTTTTATTTGCTCGAAAACAAACAACACATTAATTTCTACAAATTACTATAACTCAAAATGGCAACTTGATCTCATTGGATCACCGTATCTAACCCCAAAAACAAATGCCCACAACCCACTAAACAAATATCAAAACCAAGTAACCGGAAAATAAATTAAAAGAAATTTCAAAGCCAAAGAAGGAAGAGATTACATTAAAGATGAGATCTTTGTTATCAGAGATGAGAGCCAATCCTCCTCTGTAATGAAGAGTCCATGTGAAAACAAGAGCTGTTATTACAATTCCCAATACTCTGATTACCATAAATATGGGAAATTTGATCACTGGAACGCCCATTTTCTTTAGCGGAACAGATGAAAGACAGAGAGAGACAAAAGAAAGGGCAAATATTTGTTGTTCTGAAGGCTTGCGAGATGGGTTCTGTGAGAAGAATAAGAAAATTGGTGCCTTTTGGTTTGACACAAGAAATAAAAAAAAAAGGATTTTTATTTGTTGAATTTGTAGAGAAAATAGATCAGAAAAGGAGGCTTCAAATTCAAAGTTTTCAACTTCCACAAGCGTTTCAAGTTTCAACTAAGGGCCCAGAGAAAAATACAGATTATTCCCATTCCCAGTTCAGCACACAGTCCGAATAAGACAATTTGTACTCTAATCATGTGCCGCCACGTTGGCTCAACATTTTTTTATTTTGTATTTTACTATTTTCCTTTTACTGAGGTATTACTATTAAAAAACATATGTGAGGTCTTATTAGAATTATTTGTAAATTAGATTAGATCATATTTGAATAATAGAAAATTTGCTTGTTTAGGGCCAGTAGATCAAACTTACAAGTTTATTTTAATCTTTGCGATATATTAAAATAATTTTTTAAATTATTATTTATATATTTTTATAAAATTAAATTTAAATAATAATTTGTAATGTAACAAATTAAGTTACAAAATCTTATCCCATACTTGATCTGTAATTAAATTTAATCCTTATCAAGGTCAAATCAAAAATATACTTATTTACAATGGCATACACATCAAAGAACAATTATGAAAATTCAAAAAATTATGCTATCTTTTGTTCGTTCAAATAGAACAAAGATAGAATTATGTAGTTATTCGATAAAAATAGAATAAAATGAGAATTAATATTATATAGTTTGATTGGTTATATGAAAAAAAGCAAGAACTAATATTATTTTGTTTGGTTGGTAAAAAATAAATTAAAAAAAAAGATTGTTTTGTCCTTAACATAAATAATAATATTTTTATTTAAAAAACTTAAATTATTTAATTAATGTCTTAAAATTATATTAAATTTATTAAAATATAATTTATAGAATGTAACATTATGTAATATTTATTTTTAAATGAATTTTAATATATTATATTAAAAATATTTATGAATAACAACATAATAATTAATATTCTTTATTTAATAATATATTAAAAATATAATATAAAATATTTATATTTAAATATTTTCTTTCTGACTATAAATACTCTCCAATTTCTCTATACATGTCTCCCTCCCTCTATACCTCATCTCTCTTTAAAAATGTCTCTACCATAAAATCCAATTTCTAGTTGCCACTATCTCTCAACTGAGAAGAAACACTCAAATTTCACCTAAAGCTTCCTCTCAATCTCCTCTTTTCATATTTCTAATTTTTTTAATAAACATCATCCAAAAATCGTTGATCTACAAAAGTAACCTGTGGCTTTCATCCTCTTTTCCCTTGCCCATTATTACCCCAAAAGCTCTAGTTTATTTATTTATTTATTTATTTATTCGCCTTTCCTTCTTCTTCCTCCTTAAATTTCAAACCATAAAATCTTGTACAACTACCCTAACCCAAAACCCATAAGAGATAAAAGGTTTTCTTCTCCTCTTAATTTTTTCCTTCAAAATCTTTTTCTCTTGGTTTTATTGTTGTTTTTGTGTTGATTTTTTTATTGTAATTTACTATTTTTTTTCATTTTTGATTAGAGGTAGTTTTGGGGAAATTTTCGGTCCTATTCGATGGTTGCCTAGAATAGTAATTCGAAGAGGGTGCTAAATAGCTACTTTGAAACTTTAAGGTAAAGCTGAAATTGACCATTTCGAGATCAAATGACTGCTTTACTTGTTGGAAAAACAAATTACATTGAACAATGAAATTTAATTTTTTTAAATAGATCGTACTAGGTCATATAGTTATATACAATAAGACAACCATAATCAAGTACATGAGTTTTAGATCTGCAGATTTTGTCCAAGATTTCTTAGAGGAGATCCGTGTAAAAGCTTAAACCAACTAGCCTTCTTCCCTATTCTCCGATTCTCAAATGGTAGAGTGTGTAGGTACTCCTTATCTCGATCAACTCCAAATTCGTATGGCTTGATTTTCCTTCAAGACCACTTTTGTGCCAATGAGTTAAAAATCACGAGATGATGTGATTAGAAACCTTGATGGCGGTTTAAATGATCTAATCTGAAACCCTAGAGGTTGCCTCTTATTTATATCAAGTAACAAGATGACCCTTATTTTAATTTTTTTTTAGTTAAAATAAATTGTCCATCTCCTTAAAAGGCCCTAGTCTAGACTGAGTATAGCCCAAAATTTGGCCAAGTCCTAATGTACCCATACATTATTTTAGCATAGTTTATTTTAAAGAATTTAGGTTGTTTAATCTGAATAACTAATTAATTCTGATTAAATTATTAATTTTATTTAACCAAATAATTTTTTATAACTCTAATTCTAATTTAAAATAAAATTATAGTAATTTCATTTAATAGAATAATTATGTATGAGTTATCAAAATAAAATTAACGATACTAAAATAATTAATTTTAATTGAAAAATAAATAAAATAATTTTTTCTTAATTTGTTTAGAATATTATTCATATTTAATTTATAAATATATATTTAAACAAGACTTTATAGATATCAAATTAATTAAATAATTAATTTTCCATATCTATTTAATTTAAATTAATTTCTATATTTATCAAAAGATAAAAATAATTAATTTAAATTACTTATACTTATCTAAATAAATATTTAATCAAGTTAAATACATATTCTAAATAAATAATACAAAAAATATTTTCATTAATTTACTAAAGAAAATGCGTACACTCCTAAAAGGAGTATATTCGGTGCCCCACTTCACCATATTGAGAATCATTTGACTTTAGGTATTCTGATCAACAACCATTCGTTAAGTCATTATGTTGAGCTAGTGGAAGGGTCGATTGGACATATATAATTAGGCTCCAATAATCTATGTATTACTTATTCTAGACTGAATAAATAGCCATATAATTATTAATCTCAAAGTCATACTACTAAAGACCTGAGACTACACTCCCAATTATATACCATATTACGTAAGCTTTATAAATAACCCTTTAGTCCGATGACCGTGTCATCTTTGTAACAATACCTTCATGTGATATAGTGATCAACTTAAGATTAAAGTCCGTTTTACCTACTTGATTACCTTATCTTAAAGTTCCATTATACTCTCTATGTGAAAGTGATTGTCCACCACACGTGAATAATTTATCATTTGACATACAAGTGACTAAGGCCTTATCCATTTTCACTATCTTGTATAATGCCTTTTAAGAGGATAACCTTAACTCTTTATAGGAGCTATGATTCCATATCTACAAGTAAAACTCTCATCGAGTATAAGTCATATACCCAACGAATCGATCTAGTAGCTTACTACTCTAAGATGCTTCAGCCTTTGCAACGTTAAAGTATATAAGTTATACACATGGAGTCAATTATTTACTCAAGATTAAGGTAATTACACAATGAACATCAAACATGAATTAATCCAAGTAAATGAACTTATTAATGGATTAATTGCACTTTGGTCTAGTCTAATATATCACCACCTTTAGGTAATATATCTATGTCTCTACTTAGGAGTAGCTCATTCTTGATGGCCAAGACAAACCATCTCTCCCTTTGGATTTAGATGACATAATGGTTTTAACATGAGTTAGTTGCTCACATTAACCCCATAGATTATGGACTATGAATTTAGACTGCTTAGCTTAGAATGTTGTCTTCCTACATATAAAGTCCATTATATGCAACATTCTAATGATATAAACACAAGCAGTCTATAAGCCATATTTGCTTACATTTACTTTAACATGTAAATTAAACAATGATGGAATAGCAATGATGTAATTGAAACTTAAATATATCAATATAAATAATCAGTTCAAACTAATGAAATACATCATAAAGTCTTTCATCCTTAAGGTATTCCTAACAATCTCCCCCTTGCCCTAAGGAAGTAAATGAGTCATGTCTTGCATCTTCATGCCCTCGACGTGCCTTTCAAAACTCCTAGCAACTAGACTTTTAGTAAAGAGATTAGCAAGGTTGTCTTCAGATGCAATTTTGCAGACATTAACCACTTTATTCATCACTAGTTTTCTTATAATGTGGTATTTCCTGTCTATATGTTTTATCCTTTTGTGGTGTCCATATTTCTTAGTATTTGCTATTGCTATACTATTATCACAACAAAATGTAATAGGTTTATGCAGACTAGGAATTACCTCAAGGTCTCTAAGGAGCTAGCGAAGCTAAGTCGCTTCTTTAGATGCTTCAGGGGCATCCACATATTTGGCTTCCATTGTGGAGTTAGCCATACAAGTTTGTTTTATACTCTTTCATACAATGATGCCTTATCCTCGGACAAATACAAACCTTAAAGTCAATTTCCTTGAATTCCTTCAAGTTTAGAGGTCTAAATCCGTATATCCCAATGGTGTTAAGTCCTTTCTAGAATACACAACATATATTTCCTTGTTCTTTTAAGATATTTGAGTATATGCTTCATAGTTTACCAATGCTTGTTACTAGGATTCGACTAATATTGACTTACGATACCAATCGCATAACAAATATCTAGGCATGTGTAAAGTATAACGTACATGAGATTACCCATAGCAGATATGCAAAGGATTTTTTTTCATATGTTCTCTTTCTTTAGATGTCCTAGGGCAATCATCCAATGAAAGAGTGAAACCTACCATAGAGAGTTATGAAACTTTCTTGGCATATTGCATTGCACACTTTTTGATCATTTTATCCACATATAAGGTTTAAGACAAAGCTATCATCCTATTCTTTCAATCTCTAAAAAGATGAATGCCTAAAACATAATTTTCTTCCCCCTTCATGTCAAATTATTATGACTGCCATAAGTTGATCGATGATAAGTTCCTTACATTATTGCCATTGAGTAGTATGTCATCGACGTATAAGACTAGAAAAAACACTTTATCCTTTTTAATACATTTATAAACATAAGGTTCATCAACTTTTTTGCTCAAATCCAAAAACTATAATCACTTGGTCAAATATTTAGTTCCATAAGTAGAAGGCTTGCTTTAATCCATAAATAGACCTAAGCGACTTACAAACTTTCACTTACTGGCCTTTTGCTATAAACCCATTTGGTGCATCATATAGATGCTTTCATCAAGATGGCTATTCAGGAATGTTGTCTTGACATCTATTTGCTAAATCTTATAATTGATAGTGATAGCAATGGAAAAAAGAATACAAATGGACTATAACATTGTAATAGGAGAAAGGTTTCATCGTAGTTAACGCTAGCCTTTTATGTATATCCATTTGCTACAAGTTTAGCCTTAACAGTTTGGGCTTTCTCTTCAGTATTCCTTTTTCTCTTGTAAACCCATTTACACCCTATGGGTTTTATCCTTCTAGGAAGGTCTATAAATTCCCAAATTGTATTAGATTTCATAGAATTGATCTTTGTGTTCATAACTTTTTTCCATAGCTTTGCATTAACATCACTCAGGGCTTTATCATAGGTCATTGGATCATCTTCATCTTCCATGGCCTTGGATTGATAAATCTCACCATCATGCATGAAGAAATTAGGTTTCTTAGAAACCATGCCACTGCGACAAAGCTTCTTAGGTGGTTGATTGTTTGCTTGTCTTTCAATGGAACTTGGAGTAGAGTCCAAGAAAGAAATCAATGGAGCAATTTTGTCTCTCGACAAGTCCTTGAGCACCATTTTACTTTAAGGCTTAAAGTCATTAATGTAACTCTTCTCAAGGAAAGTTGCATAGGTTGAAATAATGACTTTCTATTTTTTTGGGTTATAAAATAGTCCTCTTTTTATTCTTTTAGGATACCCATAAACATGCACAATTCTGAACATGATTCCAACTTCTTTATATTCTTATCCAAAACATATGTTGGGCACCTTAATATTCTCATATGTCTAGGGGAGGGTTTGTTGCCCTTCCATAACTAACATAGAGTCTTAGGTGCAGACATGGTTGGAACTTGGTTTAGAATATAACATGCTATTTATAATGCATATCCAAACAAAGATAATGGGAGCTCTAAATAACTTATCATGGATCTAGTACGGTTCTATTTTTTTTTTGGCCACACTATTTTCTTGTTAAGTACCTGTGCAATCAATTAGGACAAATCCCATTCTCTACAAGGTTTCCCAAAAATTCATCAAGCAAATATTCATTACCTTGATCAGATCAAAGTGTCTTAATAGATTTACCCAATTATTTCTCCACTTTCGCATGATACTCTTTGAACTTGTTAAAAGTTTCACTCTTGCAGTGCATCAGATACACATATCCATACCTTAAGTTAGCATCCATGAATGATACATAGAACTCATCCCTGCCTTATACTTTAACATTCGTGGGGCCATATATGTCTATGTGCATAATTTCAAAGAGATCTTTAGCCCTTGTACTTTTTGCTCTAAAAGACCTTTTGGTTATTTTACCTTTAAGATAGAAATCACATTGAGGAAGATGTACCCCCTTTAGAGATTCCAATAGACCATCATTCACCTATCTTTGAATCCTTTATTTACGAGTATAACCAAGTCTTAAATGCCAAAGGCACGCCTCATTAAGGTAAAAAGTTTTTAACCTTTTAGAGCTATTCATTAATTTAGTGTCCAGTAGTTAGTACATCTTTGGTTGGATCAAATAAAGATTACTATCTGTAGACACTTCATTTTGTTCGAGCCAACTTCTGGCATCCCAGGACATAATTGAAAGATGACAAAATCAAAAAATAAAAAATAAAAACTGGGGGATAACTATCGAATGCTGTGTCGTTAGGCACTATTTGGCTATGCGGCACCAGGCGAAAACTTTTTTTGGGAAGGTCTAAAATGTCTATGGGTTATATTAAAAAAAATGTAACATGAAACATCAAAGGCCATTTTTTGTGGTGTCACTAGAGTCATTTAGATGAGTACACAGATCAATTTCCCATTGTTTATGACCAAGGTGAGGTAACTCAAGAAGCTATAGGTACATATAAGTTATATTGGTGCATAAGTATTGATTGAGGCCTTTATGTCACAAAAAACTTGAATTTTCACATGATGTTTCAATACAAAAGGGTTTGGTATCGATACCTAAGGTGTGGTATCGATACATAGTATGTTTGTATTGATACAGACCTTGGCAGTAGCTAAAGTTGTGATTTTTGGTAAAATGTATCGATACACAAGCATGAGTATTGATACAAATCCATGGAGTACCGATACATGCCTCTAAGCCTTGAGATTGAAAATAATTTTTGCTCTTAGTATTGATACACAGCTCATTGTATCAATACTAATGGGCAAAATTGCATTATGTATCGATACAACATGTTTTGTATTGATACACCAAGGCATTTTTGCCCCATTTGGATTATTTTCCAGCCTTCAAAAATCTAATTCAAACAGTTTTTTGCACCGAGAAATCGTTATAATTCATTGTAGACTTTGACTTTGGGCCTATGATTGGACTTAATCAAATTTTTAGAGCCTAAATAGCATTTTTGCCCCATTCGAATAATTTTTAGCCTTCAAAAATCTGATTCAAACATGGCTTTTGCACTAAGAAACTATTATAATTCATTGCAGACTTCGATTTTGGGCTTATGATTGGACTTAAACAAATTTTTAGAGCCTAAATAGTGGTCACTTTCATAAAAGTATGGTTGTAAGAGAGCATGCCAGATATATATCCAGTTGTAGGTTTTTTAACCTTTCTAACCATTGCTCTACATGGCAAAACCAATAGGAAGAAGGTCAGTTGATAGTAGTTGGAAATATCCCCTACTACATGAATGAAAAATTAAAAATGCCCTAGCCTTGTGTCCCAAAAGCATTAGCTGAACCTTGAGTTTAAAAGAGGCAAAGTTGGCTCAGTAGAGGAACTTCTTCCACTCATTCCTAAGAATTACTGTAGTAATCTCCAATCCTAAAAATTTTTCCAAAACACTGTTTCATTGCCTTTCACCTTCAACCTTCTTCCATTCCGGTAGTTCCCCCAAATAACCTTCAAAAATCCTCCAAAAATTTAACTTTTCACACACTTTCATCCTTAAACCATCTCACCATAAAGTATATCACTAGAAGGCTTCCTCCTTTCATCCTTTTCTTGCAGAATAATAGCAAAAAAAGGGAAGATACTAAGCTTAAAGTCATTACTTTAGGAAGGGAGAAAAGTTCAAGCTTCTTTGGTATTTTTTTACCTTATTCCATACATTTTTTGTTTTTTTCATTTACATCATTTTAGTGAGCTCTTTATGTTGCCATGACTATCCTAGGACTCTCATGCAATATTTTTGCTATAGTTGTGGTAATCTTAGGATCTTGATGACCCTCTTGGTACCTTGATGTTGTTTGGATATGCAAACATGCCATGCTTTATTTTCATTATTATCACAGACTTTGTTCATGTTTTTCTTGCCATGTTCTTTCATATTCACATAATCATCTCATATTTAAATGTTCATAACATGCATTGAGTATGTTCATGTATTTTCTTGTATTTTAAGGAGTCTCATGTCATAAAAATGCTGTCTTGATAACTTCAGCATGCTTTCTGATGCTTAAGCATGTTCATCTCATTTTCATGCATCTTATTTGTTATCTTCTAGTATTTTTGCCACCCACTTCCATGTTAAAATGTCACCTTTGCATGTTGCATGTTTAGTTCCTATTCATCTTGGTGCATGTTGTGTTTTGTTCGTGTCATTCCTGTCAAGAAGCATGCTTGTTTGTAAAAATTCTAATTTTTAAAAAAAATCCTCAAGTTAAGTGCATGTTACCTGTAATAGATGGAGATTAGCATGGATTTAAGGTTTTATCATATTGTTCTTCAAATCTTGGGGATACATTAAACATTTTAGATCTAGATTCATGGTAAAATGAGTTAAAGTATGCTGATTTATTTCAAGCAAAATCCCTTTTTGGTAGAAAATTTATACTAAGTCTTGATCTTAAGTTTTAACACCTCCATGATGACATGGTTAATGGGCTGTTTCATTTTTCCAAACCACTCCAAGATTATGGAATGAATTTATGATGCCAATGTTAGTCAAGTCCCTAAATGATGGACATTTGGACATCCATAACTCGAATTTAAACCCCTAAGAAAATAAAAAAATCAAAGTCTCTTATTTTTGCTCTAGCAACATTGTGGTCTAAGTTTAAGAAATTATTTTTAAAACATAAATGATTTTTATTGAATTTTTTGATTTTTCCCCTACAGGGCATTAAAATACCTTTGCAATGGTGTATTATATGCCCTTGGATCATTCCGGATGAAAGAAATATGATTTCATAAACTTTTACTGTATGAAACTCTTGTAATCAGGGAATAGTTTTCTATTTAGGTCTTTTTGGCCCACCAAACGATTTTTTTAACTTTTTGAATATCTTTCTTAGAAAGTTTGCGAAATTCCCTTTTCAAAAAGGTATTTTTCACAATTTAGTGATTCTAGATGAACTCAAAATGATTTTTCAAAGTTTAATGTGTCTTTTACCTTGCATATGTTGCCAGTGTCGAGATAGACCTAATTTCAAAAATTAATTTCACCTAGAAAGTGATTTTATAGGATTTTTGAAATTTTTTTATTTAATCTTATCAAGTTATCTTTCCAACAGTACCTTATTCACCTCTAGAGCCTTTAAATGAACCAGAAATAAATTTAGGAAGGGAGATGACACGATGCTATCCCCTATTTTTAACCTAATTTTCAAATCTCCTTTATAGAGATGTTCGAATGTCTCAAAATGCATGGTTCCTCTACAACATAAGCCCTTTAGACTCAGATCAAGGCTTAAGATAAAAATATATTTTATGCGAATCTTTGATTTTCTAGTTTCAAAATAGTTTTTTTTTTTAAAAAAAAAACTTTTCTTTTAAAATATCAAAAGTTTGCATCTTTGGGGATTCTCCAACCCCATTACTCCTAGGGGACACTTTAACCTTATTTTTTCCCTAAGAAACTTGAATTTTCTCTCTTGGATTTATTCGAGGTTTCTATTATTTTCTTAAATCATAAAAAAATTTTATTTTTGGGATACTCTAACCCCACTACTTTAAAGGGATACTCTAACCCTTTTTTTTAAAAACTCGAGTTCTCTCTTTATTGTAAATTATCATTATCATTTTATCTTTGGGGGTACTCTAACCCTATCTCTCTGAGGGGATAATCCAACCCTATTTTTACCTCAAAAAATTTCTCTCATTGGGATACCCTAGATTTTTTTGATTAAAATCTTTTTCACCCTTCAAATTACCATCAAATCCAAACCCATCTCTAAATTGTCATCCCAGTTATTCTTTAGTAATCATGAGATACATTCCAATCATCTTTCTTTTTTCTATGTTTTTATGTGCATATTTTTATACAATTTTATTATTTTTTTGTCTTACCAATATTTTTCCTTTTTGTAGGGATCTTTGTGCATTCATGTTTTAAACATTGTTTTCTAAAATTCGCAAAGGGATATTTCGTGTTAGTATCTCTCCAGTTCTTGACATGAAATATCCAAATTTTTTAACACTCAATCCAAAATTTACTTTTATCTCTATGTTTTTTACATCTTTGAGGTGCATAGGTAATTTGAATTTCCTTTAAAACCTATATCTATAATTTACAAAAATTTCATGCATGAAAGGGGAATAATCTAAATGACAACCAAATGGAACTATTTATGCTAAAATCAAAATAAGACATAGTTAGTAGGAATCAATTTCGGGCGTCATGAAGGTGCTAATTCTTCCCCACACGTAACTAACTCCTGAACCCAACCAAGGAATCTCTAAACTTTGTAGAACTTGAAATTGATGTTTCAAGTTTTGTAACTTTGAATATTGTTTTCAATAGGCACTCGATTTTGCTTGCTTGAAAAGATTGGTGGCGACTCTAAGTTTATGGACACTTATGGTGGCCATCCGAGATTAGTTGGATGAGCGATTTGCCTGACAGTCTCTTTCCCTTTCATATTACTAGGCCTAATCCAAATCTCGATCATGGGATAACTCAAAGGCTTAACCACCACCAATATTGTACATTTTTAAGTTAAGCACACTAAGTCCTTTAGATTGTCTGAAGTTTTAAAGGCGAACACATGGCAATAGTTTGGCAACTCTGCTAGGGACCATTTGAGAGAGTTAGGCCTATAACTAGCTATGTCTTACACGTCTTTTGGTTTTTTGGCTTCAGTTAGCTATATTAGCTTTCAATTAATCTTAGTTTTGATATAACTAAAACTTAAGCTTAATTAGCTTGTGTTTAATTATTAAGTATTTTTCCATGAAATATTTTGTAAACACTTTGAAAAATACTAGAAAGTGTTTTAACTCCTTTAAGCACTTAAAAATATTTTCTTAATACATATTTTTATAGACAACATTTTTTAGATAAGTTTTACATGTTTTAAAGTATTGAAAACCTTTTAAAATTGATTTTCATGTGACTATATCGATACATTATGCAAATGTATCGATACAATACTTGGTAGTAGCTAAATAACCTTAAAATATAGAAATCACTGTTCATGTATCGAGA
Organism: Adansonia rubrostipa; assembly: GCA_038381775.1. Taxonomy (NCBI): domain Eukaryota; kingdom Viridiplantae; phylum Streptophyta; class Magnoliopsida; order Malvales; family Malvaceae; genus Adansonia; species Adansonia rubrostipa. The sequence goes on from JBBYHM010000025.1 coordinate 6,091,440, forward strand.
CAGAGGATTCTGTATCAATATAGGACTATTCATGTATCGAGATAGATCTTTCTGTATTGATACAGTACTGTTTAACTGTCATATGTGGGACTTTTAAACACAATGTATCGATACCTACTTAATTGCATCGATATAGAGGCACGGGGAACAACGGGAAATGACATTTTTAAGGCTCTAATGGCTATATTCCTTCACCAAATATCCTCAATGGCTATAATCATGATCAAGGTTATAAATAAGCCTCTCCAACACCTCTAACAAGAAGAAAAATGAAAAGAATTATGCTTAAAGTCAAATCTTTCATCATTTTCATCATTTTCACTAAGTAGTTCATCTTTATATAGGTTTAATTCTTCCAATTTTTGTATTTTTCGTTTTATATCTTTAGATACATATTTCCCTTAAGCCAAAATTCTTGTAAACACCTAACCTTTAGAGGTTTTATTTGTTTACACTCAAATCCTTGCAAAAAAGGGAGGTTACTACTTAGCCATTCAAAAGTAGAGAAGGCTTCTACTTACCCTTCAAAAGTAGTGAAAGAGAGTTCTATCTCAGCCACAAAAGATGGGGTTAGAGGTTTTTATCTTAGCCTTGAAAGATAGAGAGTGTAAAGGTTATACCTCGTCCTTGAAAGGTAGATAATTTAAGTTAGTGAATTATGAAAATTCAAAGCAAGTGAGGTCAAACCTCTTTAAATCTTTGAGTTTGCTTCTCTTTCCTTTATCTTTAATTGTTTATTTCTATTCACTAACTTGCACTCAAAAGTTTATTATTTAGATTTCTCAATTTTATTTATTAAAGTTTTTATTTACTGAAATTTTGAGAAATCAATTCACCCCCTCTTAATTTCATTCACTGTTAAAAGGTCTAACAATTGGTATCAGAGCTTGTGTCTCATTGCTATAGGCTTAACATCCTTGAGAAAGATCCATAAAAGACCAAGCAAATGGCTAGTGGTGATATTTTTGATATGGGCTAAGAAGGGCATTCAATCATGAGGCCTCTTCTCTTCAATAGTGAAGATTACGCGTATGGAAAGATAAGGATAAGGCTATTTGTCCAAGCAAATGATTATCAAGTTTGGAAGATAATCATGAAAGGCCCATTCATACCGACGAATATGGTAGGTGATTTTGAAGTTCCCAAGGAAAAGTGAGAATGGGATAAGAAAGACACTAAGATGGTTTCACTCAATGCCAAAGCCATGCACACACTTTTTTGTGCATTAGGCCCCAATAAGTACAATAAGATGTCTTTATGTGATAATGCAAAGAGATATAGAACAAGTTTACTATCACTCATGAAGGGACTAATCAAGTCAAGGAGTCTAAGATGAGCATGCTTACTCTTGATTATCAGATGTTCAAAATGAAACTAGAGGAGAGCATCAAGGAGACGTCTGATAGTTTCATGGACATTGTAAATGGCTTGAAAGGTCTCAAAAAAGTGTATCCCAAGGTCAAGAAAATGTTAAATAGCCTTTCCAAGTCATGGAAAGCTAAAGTGACTACAATTGATAAGTCAAAGGACCTCAATCTCCTTACCTTAGATAAGCTCATTGGATCGCTCCTCACATATAAAATAAAGATAAATCATGGCAATGAGCAACCAAGAAAAGTTAGAGTTGCATTGAAAGCTTCCATGAGCGAGGAAGAGGATGACGATGATGAAGATGGTGAAGATATGAAGATGATCATATTTGCCAAGAAATTTAAGAAATTCATGAAGATAGATAAGGGCAAATCATCCCAATCTAAAAATGTTAACAAGATGGTATGCTACAATTGCAACGAATCACGGCATGTCAAATCTGATCGCCTATTAATGAAAAAGAAAAAGAAAAAGGCATTTGTAGCAACTTGGAGCGATAATGACTCTTTTGATGATGATGACTTCATGGAAGACCAAATTGACAACTTTGCTTCATGGCTGTTGATGAGCCCAAGGTAACCTCAAATTCTCTAAATTTCAATTCCTATACATTTGATAAGTTACAAGATGCTTTTGATGATCTTGTAGTTGAGTTTGAGGAAATGAACTCTAAGCACAAAAAAATGATTTCCAAATTAAAAGTTGAAAATGATTTATTATTTAAATCAAAACTTGTTTTAAAGAATGAAAAACAAAGATTTGAAAAATGATTTTAATGACTC
>JBBYHM010000025.1:6093692-6122014 GCA_038381775.1 Adansonia rubrostipa
TAAATTTAATACCTTTTTTAGATAAATACTTTATATATAAGGCTTATATATATAAAAAAGCTACTAAAAAAAGCAAGTGTGCACCTTTTTTTTTTTTTGTATTCAATCAGGCCCTCAAACTTTTTTTTTTACCAATTAAACTCTTTTTTGATAAAAACTATAACGATTAATTTTTTTCAATAGTTTAAGGTCTGCACCAACAGTTAAAGTTTTCGTTAACAAAAGGGCTTAATTGGTGATAAATAAAAGTTTTAGGGCTTGATAGATTGAAGAAAAAAGATAAGGGCTCTATTGTTTTTTTTATTGTTAAAGGGCCTTTTTTAATAGATAAGTCTATGTATAACAAATCTTTTTTCTTTCTTTAATTATGATTTTAATTCATGTGGTGTTTCAACTGCCTTTTTACAAAATTTATATCGTTAATTTTACAATTTAGTTATACCTAATTATAAAGTAAATGAAAGATTTACTACTACTTCTCAAAATATTATTTTTGAATAATATTGAAATCTTTAACTTATAGAATTATTGCAATATGCATGGTTATTTTAGTTCTTTTGAATAAAATAATATTTGATTTTTAGTAATATCAAACATAATAATCTTTAATTTTTAAAAATTAATCATTATTAATCAAATAAAGTAATTAAAAATTACGAGTGATAAGACCACTAAAGTAATAAGATTGCTTCGTTATTAGATTAACATTGTGATAGTAAAAATGATACCAAACACCTTAGCTATAAGTGGAAAATGCTTAAAATGTTTTTCTTAAATTATAATTGAAAGTTTCTTTAAATATTTCTTGCTATCAAAAATAAAATTTTTATAAATAAACAAGTTCATGAAAATTTAACTTTGAATAACTTATTTAAAATTGATACAATCTGATTTTATTAAACAATTCTTTGAAATAAAATTTGATTTGATTCAAGATTAATGATTTGAATTCTATAATTCAAACCTAAATAATTGGAATGTAAAACTTAATGATTTCGGAATTAAAGTTTTCTAAATTTTAAATAATTCGAATCACTTAAATTTTAAATTATTAATTTTAAAATAATAATTTAAAATTTTTATGACTTGAAATAAGTTATCAATCAATTTTTTTAATTAATAGGTTGTCAAGTCATTAAAAAATATAATTTTTTTCCTAAAAAAAAAAAAAAAAAGTTTGGCTCGGATGTTTAAAATGAAAGTTAAAAGAAACGACGTCGGAGTGTTTTTTTTCTTTTTTAAATTTTAATTTCATTATAGGAAAAAAAAAAAAAAAAGGAAAGTAAATTAGTTTGTAGAGAGGTTATTGTTGCTTTGGATTTGGAATCTCTGCTGCGAACTTAAGGACGATTTTCTCCGTTCAGGTATTCCCAAACTCCATGTCGTCGTTTGATTTTCCCTCCCTCTCTCTCTCTCTCTCATTCTTTTGTAATTAAAATTTTCGATGATGTTCTTGTTAATTTTTTTAGGGTTTATCTTTACCTAAATTCAATTGAAATTAAATGAGATAAGAAAAGAATCATTACTAGTTACCTGAATTCAATCTCTCCAATCCATTATTGATGTTTCGAAATTAAAAAATAAATAAATAATCTTAAAATTACATTTAACGGTTGGATTTTGCAATGAATATCTGAAAATTTAGCGTTTATTATTATTATTATTATTTTTTTTTTTTGAAAGAATGATACTTACTTTCTCTCTCTCTTATGGACTAAAATTGTTATATTTTAATTTTTCTTTTCTGGAAAAATTATAAATTAGGTTTAATTTAGCTAAGTGAGACATTGTTAATATTTTTGAATTTGGTTATCTGGATATATATCTATGAGCAGTGGTTTTTAAATGGTGAATGCCATACAAATCTATAGAATGTAAATACCTTTCTTTGGCCTTAGAAAGATAATTTTTCGTATTTCATACATAATGAAGGAAACCTGCATCTGCGTTCTATTTTGCTTACAGTTGTCGTCGATTATTTGTTTCTTCATTACCATTTTTCTCCCCTTATAGAGGTAAAGTAATTTCCGAATTAGGACAGATTTAGAGAAGCCTACCCGCTTACAGATACGACTTTTAAGGTTTATGGTAGGAATTGGCGACGGGGTTTGGAATTCAAGGGGGTCAGATCTCAGGGAAAGATTGCAGGAATTTTCTAAAGCAGTGGAATGACAAGGAAAGAGACCCATGGTTTGACTCTTGTGCTGTGAATTGTACCTTGAAGCATCGTAGTAGTAGTAGAGAGAGAAGAAAGTAGAAATAAGAGATGGAATTTCCATGACTTGATTTTGATAAACTCAATAAGACATAAAAGCCCCAATTATTTGTCTAAACTCAAAAATAAGACTCAATGGACCATGACCAAGGCCCTGTCTAGCAAAATAGAAAATTACCAACATACCCGTGGACACCAAAAACTGTGAATATTCTGATAAGTTAACTTTCCTAATACCTAATTTGTTACTAAGGACATCTTTCCTTGGACCGAAATGACTTCTTTGTTGTTCAGCAACTTCTGAATTGTGATATTATCTCTTTGTTTGCAAAAAGGATTGTCTTTATATAGCCAAACTATTATTGTGCTAGAAGCTTCCCTCTTATTTTGGTTTGTTGAAATTGACAACTTTGGCCGAGAAGTTGCAGAAAAGGGAAAAAAGTGGAGAAAAAGGGAAAAATTTGTAAAACTGTTATTGGAATCTTTAATGTGAAAGTCAATAGGGCTGATTACACTTGAACCTTTTTGCTGGGCTCATTTAAATTTTATCCAATGATTACTGCCTTTTTTTTGCTGGATGCAACAACCAGACTTTCTCTGACTGCTACGACTTCAATTTGTTCCGGAGGAACGTACCCCATCTTCTAGAGTTTAGCTAGTTGAATATAAAGTTAGGAGGATAGCTGGATATAGTGGTAATTATAAAGGCCTTATTTTGAATTGCACAAGAGCTTGACTGCTTAAGACTATTGAGCTATAGTGATATTGACACGGAAACCAACAAGTAAAAATATAATTCTTATTGCTGTCATCCATGTTAGCCACTTATGGTGTAGATAAGGGTCCTTTCACTGTATGTTATGAGCTTCGATTTTCTCTTTATGGCTTCTGCTTATTTATATGATTGTTTCTTTGGTAAATAACTGCAGTGGATCAACTTTATGTCTAATATACTGAACATTGTGATGATTTAATGCTCATGAGCAAAATGCAATGAACTAGGATATTGAAAAGGAGGAATCACTTTAATAATAAGTCTTGATATGGACTGAAGTCTTCTACATATTCCTTAATGTTTTTTTTTCCTAGAGTTTAAATTCAACTGTAGGTTCTGGTGTATTTATTGTTCCTTGACTGTGTTGTGTTGCGTGTACAGGAAAAAGTCCCAAAGTATTGCATCAATATCCAATTGTTACTCATGTCACATGATGCATGAGTAGTTTTCAAATTTCTTTATTAAGTCAAATCACAGTGGAGAGTTGGCAGTGGTCTTATAAGTTGCATTTCCTTGCACAGGTCATAGATTAGCTACAAAAATGGGAAGCAAAGGTCGAATTCCACCCCCTCATCTGAGGCGTCCTCCTCCTGGCCCTGGCATGGTACATTCTGACCCATTTGGTCCAGGAATTTTACCCCGCCCAGGCCCTTTTCCACATTTTGATATGATGCCACCTCCAGAAATCATGGAACAAAAGCTTGCTGCACAGCATGCTGAGATGCAGAGACTTGGTGCAGAAAACCAGAGGATTGCTGCTACGCATGGGACATTGAGACAGGAACTTGCTGCTGCTCAGCATGAATTGCAGATTTTGCATGCTCAGATAGGAGCCATAACATCTGAAAGAGAACAACAAATAAGGAGCCTTATGGATAAAATAGCTAAGATGGAAGCTGAACTGAAATCAGCTGAGCCTGTAAAGGTAGAGTTGCAGCAGGCACATTCTGAAGCTCAGAATTTGGTTCTAGCAAGGGAAGAACTTTTGTCCAAAGTGCATCAATTAAATCAAGATCTTCAGAGAGCCCATGTAGATATGCAACAGATACCAGCTCTGATGGCAGAACTTGAGAGCCTCAGACAGGAATATCAGCATTGCAGGTTTTTGTTGTGCTCTTCTCTATGGGTGTTTTTGGAGCAAAGTTGAGAAAGATTAAAGTAGAGCGGCTGGTATTGAACAGGAAATTAATACTAAAACTCTTTTTTGTCTGTTGTTTGCAAGTTTACTGCAGAATTTTGTTTTTCCAATTTTTCTTTCTTCCTTTTCCTATCTAAGCATGCCTGGTCGTTTAGTTAAAGTTCTTTCAGATATTTCTTTTTAAAGTTGTTTCAAAATACTCCATGTGTCACATTTATTTGATGACCTATTCTTATCATGCAGGGCTACATATGACTATGAAAAGAAATTTTACAATGATCACCTTGAATCACTTCAGGTGATGGAGAAAAATTATATGACCATGACTAGGGAAGTAGAGAAGCTTAGAGCCGAGCTGATGAATGCTGCTAATATTGACAGAAGAACTAGTATCCTTTCTTCTGATCTTTTTCTATTTTGAGCTTTTGATTTTGCCCCCATTTTTTGCCTTTCTTTTCTTTTATTACCAATGTAGATGGCTCATGTGTGGCAAACCAAATGCAGTTGGGCAATATGGTGGCGTCACAGGAAACAATGAGAATGACTCTTCTGGACATCCTGTGGGACAAAATGCATATGAAGATGGTTATGGTATTCACCAGGTGTGTAATCTTCCATGATGGCATAAATCTCTGTGCTGAAACATGAATGTGTTGTGGTATGTGTTCAACCACTGGTATGGATTTCTGCACACAAAAAAATAGATATTTAACTGCAAAATTACTAATGTTTAGGAGAAATTGCATGCTTTCAAAGTTAATGCTTATTTATAAAAAAAAATTGATTAATTAGCTTTTTTGAAGTATGAAACAGTATATGCACAAACAGCAGTAGAGTTCTTCCCATACGTGTGCCTCTGTTCAAATATATGGTTGCTAATTTTAATGCATCTGTGATTCAATGTATTGATTGTATTTTGTTCTGCTAATTCTATCTTGTAGATTAATGACATTCTGCACATTTTGTATTACAGAGAAATGGTCCTCTACCACCCGCTGTTACTGGTGCGAACACAGGTGCCAGTGCTGCTGTTCATGTTAGAACTCCATCCGGGTCTGGGCCTGCTCCTACAAGGACCGGTTACGAGATGTCTAGAGGACCTGCTTATGAACTATTAAAAGGACCTGGTTATGACGTATCAAGATTGACTGGTTATGAATCACATAGGGTGCCTGGTTATGATGCGCAGAGAGGACCTAGTTATGATGGTCAAAGAGCCCATGCCTATGACACTCAAAGAGGAGCTAGCTATGACACTCAAAGAGGATCTGCAAACGATGCATCAAGGGATGCAGCCTATGATGCAGCTGCTAGAGGTCTTGCCGTGCCATATGGACAAGCAGCAACCCTGAATAATGGACCTTATGGATCTGCAACACCTCCTGCTCGGGCTGGAAATGCAAACGAGGCACCCCCTCGAGGAGGGAATCCTGGTAGGAGATGAGCATTATACATCACAGTGCTATGCATATCATTCAACATTTTGACAGGGATAGGAGCTAATATAAATCTAATGACAATTTCCCTTGTTATCTTATCATTATTGAGCAAAGTATGGTACTATGATGTTGTCTCCGCTGGAGCAGAGTGGTAGAGTCCACTGCCTGACACTGTCTACTATTGAACTTAACAGCAGAGTCTTGTAAGACGAGGAACTAGTTTTATGCGGCTTCGGTCGCGGTTAAATCTTTATTTCAATTTTCACTCATAAAATCCGTTGGAGATTCAAAATGTGAATTTTATTCTTTTATTTTGTCGACATATATATATAACGTATAGAAGCGTTCTCACACTTCCGCACATACACAGACACTTACTGATGGTAACTCGAAAATTTAATCGAACAAACTCGTGACCGAATTAAGTTAGATTGACTAAACAAAGTCAAATAGTCAAATAAAAGAAATCAAAGATTCAAGTCTAAGTTTCAAAAAGCTCAAAACTAAAAAAAGTGCGAACTATAATTATATCATTTAATTCAAAAGTTTTAAATTAATAGTATAGGATAAACATTTTAATTAAATAAAAATTTTAAAATTTTTAAAATATTATTTACAATTATTATACATTTATAATAATATAAATAATGTATTATCAATAAAATTAATTAATGTTGAATTTTTAAATATATGATTTTTTATGAATATGATAATCAATAGTCATTTTAATAATGTTTACAATTCAATATCTTGTGACATTTGGCCAATTTTTCTGTATGATTATATGCATTTTATTTTTATTACACCATTTCCAACGAAATTTTTGGTCGGTAATAAGTTTTTGTAGCAAAATTTCCTTGAAAATGCAAAAGTCATTTAAATTTGATTAGAAAAGTATTTCAATGGATTTTCAATTAAAAATAGTTTTTCGATAAAAAAACCGGTCAAAAACATAACCTTTTGACAAATTTTTTTGGATTTTCTTTAAAATATTTAATTAATTATTTTTCTAACAGAATATTATATTGAAAAGAAATCTTATTTCGTCATAAATAAATTTGGCGCGTGTTTGGCGTGCATAAATAGTAACTTGCTAAAACTTTTAATGATGGATATTCATTTTTTCCAGTAGAATTTTTTCCGAAAAATTTCTATTCTACAGGAAATACATGATTATTTCCAACGGAATCATTCCATCCCATATATTTTCATCGAGGAAGGACCTTTCTCTTGTAGTGTAGCCAACTCTCGAGATTATGAAGTATGTTGAATTACATTTCTTATATAAACTTTGTGAGAAATAAGATATTGGTTCCTTAAAATTGATTATGAAAATATTATATAATAAAAAAAATAAAGCGAAAGAAAGAAAGAAAGAAAGAAAAATGTTGGAATCAGATACCCATGGCACAACCTGACCAACACGAAGCAAATAAATGCTAAATGCCTAAGGCAGTTTAGTTATAACTTGAACATGTTCTTTTGCCGCCTACGATTTTGTAATAACTATCAAAAAGGCAGTTTAGATGTTGTTTAAGCGACAGCATAAAAGAAAAGCTTCCGTGAGGGAAGTTACATTTCTTTCAGAAAATCATTCGACCAAATAAAAATATAATTTTCTCTAAAAACAAAAATCAAATCAATACTCCAAATATTTTGCGTTTTTGAAGAACTTATGCTGTGATAATTAGATAATAATTTTACTTGTAATTTTATCTCTGACTAGTAAATCAAAAGCGATTTATTACTTAGATGATCATGTAAATTTTAATTTTACATTTATTATAGATCATAAGTGATAATCTTTAATCTGGGTATTTGAATTCACTTGTCTAGATAAGAGGAAGAATGCAACTTTATCAAAACAGACATGAAAGAGGCTGCTTTTGCATTAAAACAATTTTATATGGACATCTTTTGGCAATTAAATCTAATGGGAATGCATGTGGACACAATTTTTATTATTTTATTTTTTCAAAAGAATATGTAAATAATTTAAAGATCTTTTTAAAAGCATGATGTCCACCGTTAAGACTTCAGATTTATATTCATTTCGGAACAATTGCCAAATCATGGCCACATATATTTATACTTTCTCATTTTTGTCTTTCTATGTCCACCATATTCCATAGCCTCAAATCTTATGCTTATGACACTGAAAGAGCAATGTCATGTGTGCCTTTTTATCTCATTCTTTTGTCCTTTGTTCTTGGCTGCTGCCTTACATATTATTTTTTTTCTCAACTTCTGACTAAACCATGACCGAAAGGTTTATAGGAATTGGGAATTATCATCATCCAATTACTCATTAATTTACTCAAGGTTTTGTCTCTTCTTTGCTTTATTACGTGGAAGGGTTTTGCTTTTAAATTATAAGAGTCTTTGAAAGCCATGGAACTCTCGAGTTTAATTGAGTATTTGCTTTTAATTATTATAAAATATTATTAATCAAAAGCAAACTTTTACTATTTTTCTTTTTAAAGAGAAAGATATATGAGATATGGTATTGATTTGATTGCTGCTTTTAAAATAAAAGAATTAACTTTATTTTTCGTATTTTCACTTTGAAAATATATCGTATATATAAAATCAAAAAAAAAAAAATTGTGAGAAGGGTTTGGGTAGAGACTAACTAGGATTACGTTACGGTATTTTTTATGCGATTAAATAATAATAATAATAATAACAACAATAGTAGTCGTAGTAATAGTAACGAAAACACACGTTGCTACTCTCCTCGTATGGTGAGACAGCAAGGATTGTACGTATAACAAACTTTTTTTTATTAATTCACCTTGATTACATTGTTTCTAAGACATATATATATATATATATATATATGTTCTTTTGTATGGTTGAAAAAATCAATCATGGAATACTTTAAAATAAAAAAAAAAAAACCAATCATGGAAGCTTAAGCCTTTTAAACTAAATCATATCAGATTTGCACATTCATAGTTCTAATTTTACAGATTAACATGAATATGAAATATATATATATATATATATTATGTTCTAAGTCGAGTTTGGATTTTTAAATTTTTAAGATAATTCTTGGATTTGTAGGTTGGAAATTAAGCATATAATTGACATTCTGTTGCATGAAAAAAAAAAAGAAAGAAGAAAAAGAAACCCTTTATTTAAAATTCATCGGAGAAAATATACACCATATGCTTACGATTTGACAAGCCTGCAATTAAGAAGGTTGTTTTTGTGCGGGTGAGTGGTAGACAGAGAAAGAAGGAAGAAAACAATATAGAGATAAAGGAAGAAAAAGAAAGGTTTGATGATGATGGTGACAAGATCGTCGTCGATCGTCCTCGATGGAAAAAGCTTGGTTTGTTGATCATACGATTGAAATTAAGTTATAAAGCAAAAGTCTTGGTCCTCGGTGAATCGGCAATCTTCATGGTCTCCTCGATAAGCTTCCGGGCTTTCCTGCTTCTTATTTCAACCCTCATGCTCTCACTCTTTTCAATCTTATCGTAATAACTTGGTTTTTTCATGATGTTCAAACACCTTAGTTTTGATTTCAAGCTCATCACCATCCTCCCTATGCCCATCATCAAGATCACATATAGTCAAACCTGTCCATCAACAATAAAAAAGAAAGTCAGAGTCAGCTACTTGGAGAGTACCCAAAAGACAGCAGAAGAAAAATGAGTGAGAAAAGAAGAAACCTCAAGAGCTTAGAGTTAGAAATGAAAAGAGAATAAAATTTTATAAGAAATTGAGAGAGAGTTATTTAGGAGTTTGAGAAGTGAAAGAGAGGAAGGGTGTGAGTTAAACAAGTGAGAAGGAACCACAATATGAATGAATTCACAGCTGATGTCACCATCTGCATTTGGAGGTTGGAAGGCAGACCACGCAATTTTTAAGATTTGTGTGGAACAAAGCTATACTATCAGTTTTGCAATTCTTTTTTGTACTTTCTTTTCCCCTTTTAATGCTTTATTCCCTAAATGCCCTAGTTTGCTTATTTTGGTTTTGCAATATTTTAGAAAATTCAAGTATTGTTCATGCATGAGACCTTACACTTTGAGCCAATGCTAAGTGTATAAGTCATGTTTTCATTATCCTCTTCTCAAGAAATAATTTATTGGAGTATCCAACACTCACACTTATATGTCCAAATATCTTTATCTTTTATCCAATGTAAGATTGAAGCACTCTACTTATTTTTCCTTTTCAAGGCTTAGCTCTCTATTATCTAATCTAGTGAAAAACCTCAGTATGACTAGCCAACCCTACCTACCCCTGTTGGAGTGCTTGGCGTAGACTGTCAACCAAAATTTAGTTTTTATATCACTTGTCACATATTCATTACTTAAAGGATCATAAATAACTAAGAATATTTTGATGGAAAAGATACAACCACCATTGAATTCATTAACTTTTATATATAATACAACTTTACATTATTTAATAAGTGAAAGGAAATCCTAGGCTCATGCATGTCGACATAGGCATAAAAAATTAATTAGAATTAAAAATATGCAACGGAATTAAACAAAGAAACACCTAGATTTCCTCAGGATCTTAGGAAGAGATGATCAGGCTGAAATTTAAAAACATGGATCTGATAGAAATCATACCTACTTATAGACTCCTAACTCTAAGCATGCCGATTGTCGCAACGTGCCCTCGACACAACTCAAATAGCTCGGATGGTGATGCGTGTAACATAAAAGAATGTGCCTGTGGGATATCCCTTGATTAAGATTTAGATTAGGCATAATGAAGTGAGAGTAGGAAGGGAAGACTATTGGACAAATCGCTTGTCCAACTGGTCTTGATAGCCACCATGAAGTGGCTAAAGATTTGAAGTTGCCACTGATCATTTAGGCTAGGTGCGATCAGATGCCTATCAAAACTGATATTCCGAAACTGATAGTCCGAGTTGCAAAACTTGAAACATCAGTTTCATGGTCTACATGGTCCAAAGATTTGTCAGCTGGGTTTTGGAGTTGGTTACACATAGAGAAGTACTAATGACCCTATGACGCCTGAAATTGGTACTTGCTAGCTATGTCTTACATTAGTTTTAGTTTCTTTAGTTTTGACTTGTCATTATTTTGATATAATTCCCTTTTAATGAATGAATTTTTGTATAAAATAGTAAATTGAGGTTTTTAAAAATTTTGAATCTTATATGTGCCTCAGAGAGATAAGGAAAATAGAGATTTTTAGACAAAATGGTCTCCAAGTTTAATTTTGAAAATTGGATATGTCATATCAAGCATTTGAGAGATAGAGACACGGAACATTGCCTTATAATTAAAAAAAATGATTTGGAAATATGAGTGCAGAAAGAATATCATAAAGGGAAACGTGTTAGTAAGGCAAAAAAATATAAATATTGCATTAAAATAAACACACAAAAGCATAAAAAGGATGGATAACTGGAATGTCTCGTAATTTTCTTTGATAATTGAGGAATAATCGAGATGACAATATTTAGATGCCTTTAGACTCGGTGGTTATTTGAGGTGTTAGAAAAGGTTTTGATTAAAAGACCGAGGGAAATCCGGGAGACAGAGAATTCAACTTTTTGAATAAAAAATGGAGTTGGTATCCCCTCAGAAGATGGGGTTGGAGTATCTTTAATGGTGAAAATTTTAGTGATTTTGAAACTTGGAAGTTCTTAAATCCAAGATTGGAGTATCAGTTAGGAGGACGAGGTTGAAGTATCATTAAAGGAAATTTTTTTTAAAAGAAGGATTTTTTTGTTGAGAGTAGGTATTTACAAATTAAAATTGGTAATTTGAATAAAAGATAAAATAAGTTTTTTGTTTGGCCATGATTCAAGCCTTGTGAAACCCGTTTTGTGACATTCAACTCCGTAGGGAATTAATCAGATGCATTTTGAGGCATTCAAATATCTTGAAAAAGTAATTCAAAAAATTCATTTAATTTTTCTTAAATCTAAAAATAGGGGTCAACATCGCCTATCTATCTTCCCAAATTTATTTCGGGTTTGTTTAAAGGTGTCAAGGCCAAATGAGGTACCCTTGAAGCTGTAACTCGACAAGTATTAACATAAAATATCGCAAAAATCTTAGAAAATCATTTTCTTGGTGAAATAATTTTTGAAGTTAAGTTTGTCTTAGCATTGGTAGCATATGCTTGGGAAAAGGTGTGAAAACTTTAAAAAATCACTGTGGCCTTGTTTGGAATCAATAAATTGCAAATGATACCTTCCTGGAAAGGGAATTTCATGTGGTTCTTGGGAAAAATATTTGGAAAGTATAAAAAAATCATTTGGTGGTCAAAAAGGCCCAAACAAAATGTAAATAGCTAATTTTAAGGTTTATAGATAGTAAAGGTTCGAGAAATAGCAATTCTCTCATCTAGAATAATCCAAGGGCAATTAAAATACCATTAAAAAGTTGATTCAATGCCCGTTAAGGGAAAAATATCAAAGAATTTCAAAGATGTTTTAGGGCTTGAAAATAATTTTTTAATTTGGAGACAAAGTGCTACTAGGGCAGAATAAGGGATTTTTTTCATTTTTTGAGTATTCTCGGACTAGGCTTGGGTTGCGAACATCTAAATGTCGGTGACAAAAGTATAGTGACAGTTGCTTCACAAGCTCTTTCACATAATCTCAAAGTAGTTTAGGACAATGGAACAACCCATTAACTAAAGTCAATAGCAAGGGGCATTAGACCTCAAAATCAAGGCACAAACATTTAGGACAAGTAAAGAAAGATGTTTTATTTGGAAAATTGACATATTTAACCTTACTAACCATGAATCTAGACACAAAAATCTTGGTTTTTCTCCAATATTGGAGGATCAATTAGTGAAAACATTAAATCCATGTTAATCTTCATTTATTGAAGGTACCAAAGACCTAACTTGGGGGGTTTTTTTGAAAACATGTTTTTTTAGCAAGTAGACCAGATAAAGGCATCAATCATGTAAAGCATGAAAACACAGCATCTATGACAAACATAAGATGGAGCAACAATAAGGCAACATTTTTATCACATAGAGCACACTAAAAATGTAAGAAATGTAGAAAAATGCATGAATAATTACTAGGATGCTCATGTTAACATAAAAGATGGTATGCGCATGTGACATAATGCTTCCATGGCATGAGATAAGTGATGGCAAATTTTTAAAGCATTAAAGACATGATTTTTATGTCATTAAACTCACATAAACGTCATCAAGGTTAATGAAACATCAAAACATTTTGAAATAACAATGTATCATCAAATATTATGCATGAATTATGGTGAAGAATGCCAAGAATTAGTGAAACAATGACTGTTCGAAGATGAGCTAAGAAAAATATAACTTTTAAAATACTTAAGTAACATCAAGGCATCATAAAGTCAAAATATCATCAAAGGTACTTGCTTTTCTGTGGTTTCATGAAGAATGGCGAGCTAAGATGACATGAGATGTAGGTATATGCAAAGAAATAAACAGAAAAGTATAAAAAAATACCAATAAAGCTTGCAAAACCATTTTTTTTCTTTGTGCACTTTAAGCTATAACTTTTGTGTTCTTATGGTTTTTTGTGTTTCTAGTTTGTGGCTTACTTTTCCTTCCTTTACTGGTTATAATTAAGTAAAAAGAAGTAGCAAAGGTGAGCTTCGAAGTAATGCTATGGATAGAGAAAAGTTTTTTTTTTTTGGTGAAAGGGAGTAAGAAATGACGGTTTTGAAGGGCTGTTGGAAGAGCAACAAAACGGAGAGTTGTTTTTGAGAAACTTGGTCTGTAAGTGTGTTTATATAGTCCCTTTTGCTAAGCCAAAGTTGGTTATTTTATAATCAAATGCTCATCCAAAGGTTTAGGAGTAAAACTGAGGGTATTATGGGGTTTTCCTTATGCGCCATGTAATAGCCCTGAGTACTATGCTCAGTTGTCTTAATTTTCCTTGGCTGCAACAAGCATTGTGGTGGAATAGACTGTTTCATGTAGTCTTTTGATGGAGAAAGCCAACTATGCCTCTAAACAAATCCTATTTTCCAAAAAAAAGTCCCATTTTCTAGTCATTTTGGGCCTTAAAAATTCATTTGATTAATTATAAGTCCTATTGAGGCCTCGTATGAATTTTAATGATTTTTTATGAAAAAAATATGGCTAAATCAAATTTTTATATAAATGGTGCAAAGGCTAAAAAATGGCATGAATTGGGTAAAAATGCTTGTAGACACCTTATTTTGTCCAATCAACATTTGGAGTATCGAAAGTCATCATCCAGAGTACCATTGAGGGCATTTGTATAAGCGCGCGACCAACCCCATCATTCCTAGCTAAGGTGAGATTGTAAATTATTTAATTTAGGACCAAGCCTTGTAAAAAAATATGCATTAGATAAAATAGAGGCCACATGCATGTTTAATTAGTTTATCTAGGCCTATTTTATTTAATTAAATTAGGTCATAAATTTTTTAATTTCAGACCAAGAATTATAAAAAAAATATATTAGATGAAATAGAACCAACATGCATATTTAATTATTTTGTTTAGGCCTATTATATTTAATTATATTGGGTCATAAATTATTTAATTTAAGACCAAATCTTATAAAAAAATACATTAAGTAAAATAAGGCCCATATACGTATTTAATTATTTTATTTGGGCTTATTTTATTTAATTGTATTGGGTCATCTTTTTCAAATATTTTAAATTCTTGATGGACCTTATTAAAATTATTTTGATTAATATGTCTATTATTTGAATTAATTTTGGGCCTATTGGGCGGGTTAATGATTTTTTTAAGGATACAATTAGTTTGATGGTGAGGGTATTTCATGGCAAAAATTGATATTCAAGGAATGTTTTAGAACTTTGGTGGTTAGTTGGTACTCAAGTGTTAGTCTTTGGACCAATTAAAAATTGAAAGCACACCTTGGTACACCATGACTCATCATTTTTGTGAGACAATATACAAAATTAACCTTTCACCCTAGGTTTTTTTAGCTATGGCCCACCACCCTTTATAAGTAACATTGATTGCTTTGCATTAGGGGAGATGAGAACAACAAAAAAAAATCATACACAGCTACCAAGACAAAAAGTGAAAAAAATAAAACTCATCAACCACCAAATTCATTTTTCATTCTCATGCATACCCAAGTCACCATTGCTTTTAGTTTCCATGCCATGTGCTCACTTATTCAATAGCCACCAAAGCTTTAGATTTAAGATTGCTAGGATTCAATGAAAAAAACAAGAGCAAAGGTGGCATTTAGCTAAGCAAGAAAAGGTTTTTCATTGTTTGTGGGGTCCATATCAAGAACACTAAGTTAGCTTGGGAGGTATATTTTCTTTTTTCTTTCTTTAGTGGTTTTCTTTAGGCTATGATATGTTAGCATATTTGATTGCATTAGATAATGTCGATGATGTGGGATTTACTTCACCTAGATGATTGGTGTCTTATTTACTCATTTAGTCCATAATATAATTGATAATGTTTGTTACACATGAGATGAAATCTGATTTTGTAAAAACAACCTTAAGTTAAATCTATACTAACCTCAATCAATGGGGATTAGCATGGATTTAATATTTTAATGTGTTGGTTTTCTAATCTTAGAGACATACCAAGTGTAAAATTTGGCCCCATTAGGCCAAATAACTTTTGTTTTTGATCAAAATAAAAAATGTTTTCAAGTGCTTAATTTGAGCTTTGTTTCCAACCTATTGTCACCATTAGTATGGATAGCACATAGTTGGCGATGTATTCTACGGGAGCTAGGTTGGTTGATTATTCCATTACCATGGACCCCACTGATTGGATATTCGCATGTCTAATGCTTTAGCACATGCCATAAAAGCCTTAACCAAAGGAACCTTTGTTTTGGTGCTAGCAGCATAATGGCCTTTATTAAAAACTATTTTTGGACTCCAAAATGTTTTTCTAGAATTTTCTAGCATTTTTTGTGGACAAGGGTTTTGCATTACCTTTACGACAATACCTTGTTTGCCTTTAAATCATTTTGGATATGTGAGTTATGATTTTTTAAACCTTCACTATCTAGAATCCCTTAAATTAGCGATTCATATTCTATTTGGGTAATTTTGACCCATTAAATGTGTTTTTTGGATTTTTTAAATATTTTCCTAAATATTTAATGAAATTTCCTTTTGGGAAAGGTATCTTTTGTGATTTAATGACTCCAAAGAGGTCTGAGACTATTTTTTAAAGTTTACTGCTCTTTTTTTCTAGCACTTGCTATTAGTGCTAACTCAGACTAAATTTTAAAAATTCATTTGACCTAGACAGCGATTTTCTAGGATTCTTCCTCTCCAAAGGTACCTCGTTTGCCACTAAAAACCATTAAATCAAATTAAAATAAATTCGGGTAGGTGGATAGTGCGATGCTGTCCTCTATTTTTGCCAAACTTAAGAAAATTACTTGGATTTTCCCTAACCAATATTTCTAGTCTTTTGAATGGCTTGAAAAATATTCAATGGTTTTTCCCATAATCATATCCACTTGTGGTGTAGGGGGATTATTTGTAAGAAAGCTAAGGTTAGTTGTCAAAATGTTAATGGAAGTGCATAAGGATGAGACATGATTAGCCAAAAGGGGTTTTAAACACCCTTGGACATTCATAGGGAGGTTTGTAGAAGTTCTCTACTGAAAAACCAAAAGCAAAAGAAAAAAAAGCAAAAAAAGTGAGAAAAAAGTAAGAAAAAGAAAAAAAAGGGTTTTCCTCAAGTTTTTGCATAAATTTGTTTTTTTAGTCTCTATTCTTATTTTACATTTTTTTTCCCTTTGATGAGAACTTGATGATCCTAAGTAATGTTTAAGTGATGATTTATGCCAAGATGTAAAAACCAAGCTATGACCAAATCTTGAGTTATGACCTCAAATTAATTTTGCATTTGTTTGATATCTTCTTGTTAAAAGTTCTGTAAAAATCAAGTTTCCATCTAGAAATTTTTTTTTTTAAATCTTTTATGTCAAGTTTTCTTAGTTTTCATGTAGTCTTCATCTAGTTTTTCTTATGTCTCCACCATGGTTTGGCAACTCATGATTTTCATGTTTTATGTGATATATGATGATACATTTTATGGCATTTTCATGCTTTATAATCATTATTTACATCTTATGCACTTTCTCTAAGAAAAGTATGGTTATGGTAACATCACCATGCATGTTAGTATACCTAAGTGTGCTCATGTTGAAGGACTAATTTATGCTTAAAATCATGTATGACATGCATTTTATGACATTTTCATGTATTCATATGTCCGTGCATTTTCCATAAGAATATTGTGATTTGACCATAGCACCATGCATAATGATGAATCCATGTCTATTCATGTTGATGAGGTATTTTGTCAGTAAAAATCATGTATGATGCATAGTTGTATCTTTATTGGTGAAAAGTGACGTTAAAGGGTGTATTAAGAAGTGTTAGATGCTCTTATTAACCATGTTGCAATTTTCCTATGATGTTTTAGGCATATTAGGTATCATTATGTAATTTCATGTATTAAGGAACCATTTTAATCATTTCCCATGATTTAGGGATCATATTGCAATTTTAGGTCATTTAAGGACTATTGTGCAAATTCATGCAGTTTAGGTCATTTAAGTTATTTTTCATGCATTTAGGGACTATTATGCAAATTCATGCACTTTAGGTAATTTAAGACATTTCCCATGCATATAGGGATTATTATGTAATTCCATGAATTTTAGGGTTATTTTAGTTCATGATTTAGGGACTATTATGCAATTTCATGAATTTAAGTGTTATTTAATTCATTTTCCATAATTTAGAGACTATTAAGCATTTTCCATGCATTTTGATGCCATATAGAGTATCTTACCTAATTTAAGGTCATATTTAGAATTTCCATCACCTTAGGGTCATGTAGGAATTTTCACGTGAAACCATGTTTATTGGGTATTTTGGTAATGCTACATTAAAACCGAGTCTCTAGGATCATGTGGGAACTTTCTCAAAACATATCCATTAAGGTTGTTTAGATAATAATACCTTAAAACTAAGTGTAGGTCATGTGAAAACCTTCAAGTTAAAACATGTCTATCAAGGTTATTTGGGTAATAGTACGTTAAAACTGAGTCTAAGTTCTTGTGGAACCTTTATATCAATACATGTCCATTAGGGTCATATGGGAACCTTCATGTTGATACACGTCTTTTGAAGTCTTCTAGGTGTGTCGTTATGTACCCTCAATGATGGGAGATGCATCTGACCTAAGAAATAATCCTTGGTTATGATTTTTTTTTGTGGTGTGATAGTGTGAAAGAAATGTTTCTCATATTTAATTAGAGAATGTCATTGTGCGAATCATTGTTTAACTAGCTTTCAATGGCCACCGCAAAGTGGCTGAACATTTGGAGTTACCTCCAATCATTTGGTCTAGATATTATCGAATACCTATAAAAACTGAAATCTCAAGTCAAGAAACTCAAAGATTCAATTTTAAAAGGTTTTTGTGTACAAGAGTTTGATAAACGGGTCCAAAAGTTGGTTGCATATAGGGAAAGATTAGCACCACTACATTGCCCTAAATTGGTACCATCTACCCATAGATTATCTCAATTTTGGTTTTCTCAATTTTTAAATGTCATTATTTTTATATAATCCCTTTTCATGATGTGATTTTTGAAATTAGTAAATCCAAGTTTTGACGATAAATTTGAACTCCTTTATATGTCCCATAATGGTGGCAAACATAGATTTTTTTTTTATAAAACAATCTCCAAATTTTAATTTTAAAAAAGTGTTTCGTATCAAGCACTGAAGGGATTTGTCACCAAGAATGAAAATGCGTGCAAAATTTGTCACCAAGAATGGAAATGCATTAGTAAGGCATAAATAAGTATAATAATAATTGCCATAAACTAAAACACATGAAGTATAAAAATATACGGATTATAATGTATCCCATAGTTATTGTTATCTAGAAACAACGAAATGCATTTGAACTTATGGGTCGCTTAAAGCATGAAAACTGGTGTTTCATTAAAAAAAAAAAAGAAAAATGCTAGGCGAGAGAAAATTGATTTTTTGTGAAATTTTGAAAAGCAAGGTTATAGAACCTAAATTGGTGGAAACCTTTGTGCTTTTTTAAATAAAGTATTTTTGGGTATTTTTGATAAAAAGACAGATTTTAAATTAAAAATTTAAATAAAAAACTAAATTTAAATTAAATTTTTTAAGAATGTTTGGATTTTAACCTAAGTCTAGTGGGATCGATACATGAATTAAAATTTCATTAGGGTGATGATTGAGCTTATCGAACCCTTTCCGAGGCATTTGAATGCCTTAGAAAAGTGATTCAAGAAAATCAATTAATTTTGCCTAACACCAAAAATATGGGATAGCTTCACGCTGTACTCCTTTCTAAATTTATTTTGCGC
This sequence comes from Adansonia rubrostipa, assembly GCA_038381775.1. Classification (NCBI taxonomy): domain Eukaryota; kingdom Viridiplantae; phylum Streptophyta; class Magnoliopsida; order Malvales; family Malvaceae; genus Adansonia; species Adansonia rubrostipa. Next base: position 6,112,632 of record JBBYHM010000025.1, read on the forward strand.
TCATCCGAAGGTTTTAGGTGTAAGATAACTCGATGAGAATTAATATAAAAATATACAAAAAATCTTAAAAAATCATTTTCTAGGAGAAAATATTCTTAAATTCGGACTTGTTTTAGCACTACTAGTAGGTCTAGGGATAATGTGCAGTAAACTTTGGAAAATTGCCTCAAACTCAAAAAGTTGCAAATGATAGCATTTTGGAAAGGGAATTTCATGTAGTTTTCAGGATAAATATTTTAAAAATCCATAAAAGCCATTTGTTAGGCCAAAAGTGGCCCATAATGCAACTTGATTGCTAATCATAAGTTTTCAAAGAGTATATATTTTGAGAAATCATAAAACTATCTTTGAGCTCTTTTAGAGGCAAATGAGATAACATCAAAAAGGTAATTTGATGCCCTTAAAGGAAAAATATAAGAATAATCCATGAAAATCATTTGAAGGTCAAAAATAATTTTTTGGGGAACAAGCTACTATCAGTGCCAAAACAAGATTGTTTACACGTTTTGGGTTTCCTAGGCATGTACTAGGGTCTTGGACATATGAATGTTTGTCATTTAGGGTCCATGGCAATGGAATCAAAGGTCCATGGAATTAATAACACTTAGGCCTATCACATCAAGATTTTTTCACAAAACTTTGAAAATAACATATTTTAGTTAAAAAAAGATTTTATTTAGCCTTGTAAGGCCATGAATCCAAACATAATATTTGATTTTTCCCTAAGATTAAAATATTAGTTTGTTGAAACCTTATGTTAGCATTAATCCCATTGATTAAGACTAGTATTAATCTAACTTGGGGGGTGTTTGAGCAAGTACTCCTAGAAACACATCAAAGGAGCATTGAAGCATATAGTAAACTAGAATCATGGCAAGAGCATCAAACATCAAAGCATTTTAACAAGCAAACTTTGTCCAAATATAAAGAAAGATATCATCACTTCACATGCTTCAAGGACCATATACCATCATAGATTAAACGTGAGACATGGAGCAAAATAGCATGACATACTAAAGTAGTGGATTGTTTTTGTGATGAGTTTGGAAAATTGAGATTTTTAATCGTCCAAACAACCTTTAACCACTATCAAAGCACCATGTAGGCAACGTGCCCACTCTTTATAACTTAAAAATGATTTTCTCAATGAAAAAGTGTCTTTTTGACCAGGAATTTTCCTTTTTAATGAAAAACAATTGTGAAAGTAAGGGTTCTCATCCCATGATCACTAGGGAGAACATTAGATGAATTGCTCATCCAACTGATCTTAGATGCCTACCATGAAGTGGCTAACATTTGGAGTTCCAACTAATCATTTGCACTAGGTGTGATTGAATGCCTATTGAGACCAATATTCCAAGTTACAAAATATAAAACCTTAATTCCATTATCCATATAGTCTAAAGATTCATCAGTTGGGTTTGGGAGTTGGTTACATGCAAAGTAGTATCACTTTCCCTGCAACACTTGAAATTGATACCTTCTAGTTATATTTTAACTTAGTTTCAGTTCTTAGGTTTTGACTTGTCATTATTTTGGTATAATCCACTTTTCATGCATGATTTATATAAAAATAATAAATCTTGGTTTTAAAAAAATATTTAATCACATATGCGAGTCCAAAAAAAGTGGGAAACGTAAAGATTTTTTATAAAATGAGCTCCGAATTTTATTTTGAAAATGGAATACTTCGTATCAAGCATAAGCGGGATACTAATATGAAGCATTGCTTTCATGATTTTTTGAAAACAATTTAAAAATATAAGTGCAAAATAAACACCATAAAAAGGAAAAGTGTTAGTAAGATAAAAAGAAATATTATTACATAAAATGAATCAAACAAAAGAGGGAAGAGGGAAAGGGATAATAAAAATGCATCCCGTAATTATCATCGATTATTGAGAGATAACCAAGTCGATAAATTTTGAGATGTATTTGGATTTAGTGGTTGATTATGGCAAGAAAAATCTGGTTTGAATTTTAAAAAGTTTAGAGAAAATCTAGGAGAGAGAAAATTTGATTTTTGACAATTTTTGAAAAAGTAAGATTAACAAATTTGAATTGACAAAATTGACTGTTTCTTGACAAACGTGACATTTTTGACATTTCTTGACAAAATCAACAATTTTGGACTTGAAAAACTGGAATTAATTAAAATCAAAATTGATGAAATTTGCGAAAAACACTTGTGCCTCGATCAAGCTGAGGGGTTGACGCATGTTCTTAGACTCAATGGGGGTTGATTGGAATCATCTTGAGGCACTCGAATGCCTTATATAGGGGTTTCAAAAAATCGATCCATTGTGACATAGGTTAAAAATATGGGATACATCATGTTATTCATTTCTTTGATTTTATTATTGTATGATCTTAAGGTTTTAGGATCGAGTGGGGTACTATTGGAAAGCTGACTCGATAAGGGTTAATATAAAATATTCCATAATTCCTAAAAAGTCACTTTCCAAGAGGAAATAATTTTGGAGTTGGATCTAGTGCAACGTTGATAGTATATGTAGAGGAAAGGGTATAGTGGACTTTGAAAAATTATACCCGAGTCAGATAAAATCATTAAATTGCAAAAGATAACTTTTTGAAAAGGGATTTCATGAATGTTTAGGAAAAATATTTTAAAAATTCAAAACAATAATTTAGAGGGTTGAAATAGGCCAAATAGAATGCAAGTTGCTGATTCTAGGGGATCTAGATAGCATTAGTTTGAAAAATCATAACTCCTTCATCTAGAATGATCCAAGGATAAGGAGACAACATTGGAAAGGTAATTTGATGCCTTTAAAGATAAAAGTACCAAAAATTTCTAGAAAATTTTTTTAAGATTTGAAAATAATTTTTAAAGCATGATTATAGCGTTTCCAACATGAAACAAGGAAAATTTTTGGTTTTTCGAGCTCTCTAGTGCTAGACTTTGGTTTTGGACATTCAAATGTTTTTAACAACTGAAAGTCATTAACAATGGCTTTATAAGTTCATTCGCACAATCCTAAAGTAATTTGGGATGATGGAATAACCCATTAATCATGTCACTACCAAGGGACTCTAGACAAAAAGACCAAGGCATAAATAACTTTTGGCAATTAAAAGGGACATTTTATTTTTGAAAATATAACATTTAGCCTAAAAAAACCTTAAATCCAAGAATGAAAAGCTTGATTTTTTCATAAGATTGGAAGAATAATGGATAAAAAATCTTAAGTCCATGCTAATCATGATAGCATTAAAACATATTTTCAAAATATATCAAGCAATAAATATAAAAAAACATGGTGGAACGATCAACAAGACATAAAAAAATCCTAAGTCTAGCAGAACCAATGCCACAAAATGATGGGAATCCTATGATGAGGTCATATCAAGGCTCCCTAAAATGATGTAAATGGTAATGATAAAGAAAAATAAAATAAAGAGATGATGGGAGTTATACCAAGAAGCTTTAATCCTTGCTTTGGCCTTGAACAAAAAACTAATCCACTTTAAGCTCACTTTATTCCCTCTTTTTGCTATAGATGAGGACAAAGTCATGCAAAGAAAGAGCTTGATGGTTGTAGTATCAAAGAAAGGGAGATTAAAGGGGAAAAAAAAAGAAATAGAGGTTTATAGAGGGGTTAAGATAAAGTTACAAGAATGGAATTTTTCTAAGGTTAGTGGCTGATGTGAGAGTGTGTGGAATCCTCTTTTGCTGAGTTGATGTTTAAGGTCCAAAAATGAAATCCACATGATTTGTATGAAATTATGTCTGATATTGGATGATTTTTGGTGCCAAAGTTGTGGCTAAGTTCGTGTTTTAATGTAATGGGGCCAAGGGATGAAAATGCCATAAACTCAGCAAAATACATAGGATGCATTGATACATTGCATATTGTATCGATACATCTATAAAGAAACCTAGAATATGTCAATACAATGAAGGTTTTATTGAAACATACCATAATGTATTAATATAATCATTTGTGTATCGATACATTTTGGCCCAAAAATCACAATTTTAGCTACAACATAGCCCTATATTATACAAATAGCAAATGTATCAACACATTGCCTTTTGTATTGGTATAACTATTGGAATTTTGAATTTTGATGATATGAAGGCTTTATATCGATACATAAGGGCCATGTATCGATACAAGCATGAAAGAATGTGAATTTTATGAACCTTTAGCTCTACGAGCACCTCACTTTAGCTAGGAATGATGGATGACTGGTTTTGAGCTTATCTAAACAGTCTCGATGATGCCTTGAATAGTGACCTTTGATGGCTTGGATAAAGGCCTGTACAAAATGGGGTGTCTGCAACTACCTTTTTTTGGTTGCTGTTAAGTATCATGAACAAGGCAAAGACTGATAGACACCATTTTATCCAAGGTGTGCTTAACTGCCTGCGATGAAAAGACCAAAGTTAATATGACGCTAAGATAAAACATTACATTGGTAGTGATTTATTTTGAAAAAAATGAAATTCTAATTTTTGGATGAAAAACCTAGATTACAATCCTAGGCTCGACCTACCTCTAGTTAGATTTAAAAAATGACAAAATGCTAATGTGTTGAATCATGGCTTACAATGTTGGACTTTGAAAAGATTTCTAGACAAATTTTGAGTGACAAACCTAGACTATGATCTTAGGCTCAACTGTCCCTAAGTTAAACTTAAAATGATAGAATGCCAAGATGCCAAATCATGGCTAGCAACATTGGACTTTGCAAAGATTTCTTGATAGGTTTTTACCTAGACTATGATCCTATGCTCGACCTATCCCTAGGTTCAACTTAAGAATGAAAAATGCTAATGTGCTAAATCACAGCCAGCAATATTATGCTTTAAGAAGACTTCTTGATAGGTTTTGGATAAAAGACCTATACTATAATCCTAGGCTCTACCTATCCCTAGGTTCGATATAAAATGGTAGAATGCTAATGTGCTGAATTATAGTACATTGAAAAGATTTCTTAATATTTGGATAAAAGACCTAGATTACAATCCTAGGCTTAACCTATTCCTAGGTTTGACTTAAAAATGATAGAATCCTAATATGCTAAATCACGGCCAGAGATATTGGATTTTGAAAGGATTTCTTGATAAGTTTTGGATGAAAGACCTACACTATGATCCTAGGCTCAACTATTCCTAGGTTCGATTTTAAAATGATAGCATGTAGATATGCCAAATCACGACCAGCAACATTGGACTTTGAAAACATTTCTTAACAGGTTTTTGACAAAAGTTCTTGACAAAGCTCCTACCATGTGCCAATTAGCCAAATCTAACCTATTGGCATCACTGGCTTTCAGTATTTGATGACATAGGCTAATTAGTCAGAACTGGCCTATCTACATTATTGGGTTTAATTTTCTTGATAGGGGCCGATTAGCTAGAACTAGCCTCCTATATCATTGGGCTTGATTTTCTTAACATAAGCCAATTAGCCAAAACTAGCCTATCTGCATCATTGTACTTAACTCTCTTGCCATGGGCTAATTAGCTGAAACTATTACTAAGTTAGATTTAAAAAATTACAGAACACCAATGTGCTAAATCATGGCTAACAATGTTGAAATCTAAAAAGATTTTTTGACAAATTTTGAATGAAAGACCTAAACTATGATCCTAGGCTTGACCTATCCCTAGGTTCAACTTAAAAGTGATAGAATGCCAATATGCCCAATCACGAGCAGCAACATTGGACTTTGGAAAGATTTCTTGACAAGTTTTGACCTAAACTATGATCCTAGGATCCACCTATCCCTAGGATCGACTTAAAAATGCCAAATGCCAATATGCCAAACCACGACCAATAACATTAGACTTTGAAAATATTTTTGATAGGTTTTAGATAAAAAACCTGGACTATAATCCTAGGCTTGAGCTATCCCTACATTTGGCTCAAAATGGCAGAATGGCAATGTGCCGACTGATGACTAGCAAATTGGACTTTGAAAAGATATCTGGACAAGTTTTGGATGAAAGACCTAGACTAAGATTCCAAGCTTGACTTATCCCTAGGTTTGCCTTCAAAATGACAAATGCCAATGTGTCAAATCATGACCAGCAACATTAGACTTTGAAAAGATTTCTTAATGGATTTGGATAAAAGATCTAGCCTATGTCCTAGGCTCTACTTCTCCCTAGTTTTGACTTAAAATGCTAGAATGCAAATATGTCGAATCATGACCAATGACATTGGACTTTGAAATGATTTCTTGTTAGTTTTAGGATTAAAGGCCTAAACTACAATCCTAGGCTTGACCTATCCCTAAGTTTGTCTTAAAAATGACTGAATGCCAATGTGCTAAATCATGGCTAGAGACATTGGACTTTGGAAAAAACTACTTGATAGGCTTTGGATGACAGAGCTAGACTACGATCCTAGGCTTAACCTTTTCCTAGGTTTGACTTTAAAATGATAGAATGCTAATATGCTGAATCATGGCCAGCACCATTGGACTTTGAAAACATTTCTTGACAAGTTTTTTACTGATAAACAAAAGTTTCTAACATGAGCCAATTAGCTAAATCTATACTATTGACATCATGATGTTCGATGACATGGGCTAATTAGCCGGAGTTGACTTATCGATGTCATTGGGATTAACTTTTTTAATAAGGGCCATTAGTCGAAACTAACCTCCAACATTATCAAGCATGATTTTCTTGATAGAGGCCAACCAGTCAAAACTAGCCTACCTGCATTATTGGGCTTAACTCTCTTGATAGAGGCCAGTTAGCTGGAACTATCCTTAGGTTAGATTTAAAAAATGACAGAAAACCAATATGCTAAATCATGACCAACAACATTAGACTTTGAAAAGATTTCTTCACAACTTTCAAATGAAAGATTTAGACTATGATCTTAGCCTCAACCTATTATTAGGTTTAACTTAAAAATGACAGAATGCCAATATGCCAAATCATTATCATAACATACCCTGGGGTGGATCCTCGTGGATCTATGGGTGCGTACGACTTAAAATATTTTTCTAACTTGGAAATGTCTTTTTGACCGAGACTTTTCTTTCGTGATGTGATGAGAACAAGAATGTATGGATTCTCGACTAGTGATACAGTGAAGAGGACAGTAAGATAAATTGCTCATCTTATTGGTCTCAAATAACCATCACGAAATGGCTAATTCTTGGAGTCGCCATTGATCATTTTAGGCTTGGCATGATCGGATGCCTATTGAAACCTATGTTTTGAGTTATGAAACTCAAAATATCAATCCCATGGTCTACGTAATACATAGACTCATCATTTGGGTTTGGGAGTTGGTTATGCACGATAAGGTATGAACTTCTTTGCCACACTTAAAATTGGTGCCTTACTAGCTATGTCTTATCTCAGTTTTGATTCTTTCAATCTTAACTCATCATTGTTTTGATATAACCCTTTTTAATGCATGAATCTTATAGAAATACAAATCCAGCTTTTAATGAAAAAGATCTAATCTCATATACGCCCCAGAGAGATGGGGAGTATAGAGATTTTTAATAAAATGACCTATGAATTTTACTTTGAAAATGGAATATTCCACTTTGGGCACTAGAAAGATACCCATGCATAACATTACCTTTAATTTTATTTGAAATGATTTGAAAACATGAATGCAAATAATCATCACAAAGAAATCATGCTAGTGAGGTAATAAATGAAGCAACATAACATGGATCATTCAATGCAATGAAAAAGAATGGAGTATTGGAATTTATCTTGCAATTGTCATCTATTATTTGGGAATAATGGAATCAATAATTTTTGAGATGCATCTGGGTTTCTTGATTAAACAGGGTTTGTTTGACATATTTGTAGGAATCCAAGAAAGAGAGAAAAAAAGATTAATTATAGTTGAAAGATAGGGTTAGAGTATCCCTTCGAAAAGATAGGGTTGGAGTATCCCCATGGATGATAAATAATTTTGACAAAGAAAGCTTTTTAGATCTTGACAATTTTGAAAAACGAGGTTGGAGTATCCCCTCAGAAGATCAGGGTTGGAGTATCCCCGTGGATGACAAATCATTTTGACAAAGGAAGGTTTTTCAATCTCGACAATTTAGAAAAGTGGGGTTAGAGTATCCCTTCGAAAAGTCGGGGTTAGAGTATCCCTAAAAGTGACATGTCTGGCACTCTTTAGAGAAGTTGAATTGGAAAACGTAAATTGAGAAAACTTCATGATTTAGAAAATGAGTGAGCATTTTGATGACTTTTGGCAAAAGAAATTATTATGAACGAGGACGGTAAAGATGTGAAGTATGTTTGTGCCTTGATATGAGCTTGTAGGAGGTCATAGCATGTTCTCGAGGTTGATTGGGGTGCTATGGTGACATTCAAATATCTTAAAATAAAGCTTGGGGAAACAAGTTAATTTTGAGCATAGCCAAAAGCAGGGGACAACATCGCGCTATCTCGTTTCCCAAATTTGTTCTAAATTGGTTTGAAAGCTTTAGAGGGTGGATAAGACACCGTTAAAAAGGAAACTTGATGAGGGTCAATCTAAAAGTGTTCCCAATATCCGAAAAAGTCACTTTCCATGGAAATAAATTTTCAAGTTTGGATTGATTGTGCTGCTGGTAGAGCATATGAGGGATAAGGTGTGTCAAAATTTGAAAAATCACCCCAGACTCATTTGGTATCAAAAAATTACAAGCGATACCTTTATGAAAGGGGAATTTCATGAATCTTTTAGGAAAATGTTTGAAAAATTTGGAAAAATCATTTAGTGGGTTTGAACAGCCCAACCAGAATACATTTTTGGATTTTAGAGGTTCTAGATGGTTTAGATTTGAAAAATCATATCTCTCTCATCCGGAATAACCCGGGGGTGAATAAGACATTGTTTTAAAGATAATTCAACACACTTTGAGAGGAAAATATCAAAAAATTCATGAAAAATTGTTTAGGATTTTAAAGTGATTTTTCAATTTGCAACATTTGTGCTGCCAGCAGAGGACAAAGCAAAGCAGGGGATATTTCTTATTTTCTTTATGTTTACGGGTCCAAACTCGAGTCATTAACATTCAAGCATCCGTGACTGAAGGGAAAGAGTGGCATGAGCATCACTAACTCATTTGCACAGCTTCAAAGTAATTTGGGATGATGAAACAGCCTGTTAATCATACCACTCAAGGTGTTGACTTAAAAACAAGGCACAAACATTTTGGGAACAAGTGTAAGGTCATTTTCATTGCAAAATCAGAAGATTTGAGTTTGTTTAACCAAGATTCCAGATCTGGAAAACTTAATTTTTCCTAAGATATTTTGCTAACTTTAAGGAAAATGCTAAATCCATGCAAATCCTCATTGGTTGAGGTTAACATGCTTGGCTTGGGGAGGTTTTGAAAATCAATTTTTGACAGCCATCAAACATGCATTTTGA
>JBBYHM010000025.1:6122114-6143119 GCA_038381775.1 Adansonia rubrostipa
CAAATATATTTTTATTTTTATTATTTATAAATGATAATTCACTATTTAATATAAAATATATTTTTATTTTTATTATTTTTAAATAATAACTTAAAATTTAATAAAAATATATTTTATTATTTATAAATATTATTTTAAATATCTATAAATTTATATATAATTTATATATAAATAATATATAATTTATTTAAATAATATATAAATATATATAAATATATAATTTATATGTATAATTTATATACGCTATTCCTATCAAGAAAACTAACTCTACATTAATAATGCCAGGAAAAGTGATAAGAGAAAAAAATTAAATCATAAATAAAAAATAATTATAATATCTTTATTAATAATTATAATAATTATTATTATTTTAAATTTAATTTTTTTTAATTTTAATTTTTTAATAATTATCAATTTATTTTAAAATCTCCAAGTTTCGAGTGAACGGCTAAAAAAGTGAGAATGCATTTATGCTCCGTAGGCTGATTGACTGTAGACTCTCCAAGTGGCCCCCAACGTTTCCTTCGTACCATTTTTGGGGCACAACACTCGCGAAGACACGCTTTCTCTCTCTCTCTCTCTCTCTCTCTCTCTCTCTCTCTCTCTGCCATTTTCCTAAACGCGGCCTTTTTGTTGTCTTTCTTTTATCTTGCAATAAATCAGCGGCACCCTCTTAGTTGCTGTTCAAGATTCCAATTTTCTATAGTTTTAGGAGAGAATAAGCAGGCATTTTTTTCACTTTTTCTGCTTTTTTTGTTTTTTACTATTTCCTCGGTTTCATCATCTGGTACTGCTGCATTTTGCTTGTTAGTAGTTGTTTTGTCATTCTGGATGTTGCTTGGAAATGGGAACTCTCTCTAGTGATCTGGGTTTTGCTTTTTGGAGGATTTTAAGAACTGGTTTTTCCTCATTTCTTGTGAAGTTTGGATTTTTAGAGGTTGTTGGGGCGTGGGAATCTTGGTGATACTAGGAAGTTAATTTAGTTTATTTTCTTTTTTTTTCCCTTGACTTCGTGGATCATTTTCCATTGGTTTCTGGGCTTCGCTGTTGTCAATTCCTTGGAGTTCTCTTTGAATTTTAGCGAAGGAGGTTTGATACACTTTTAATGAATGGAATTTTGTCATTTTGTCCTGTGGAATCCATGTATAGATAGCTTTTGTGGAACAATGGGGGATTTAGGTGTTTAGAATTTTCCAAATTGGATATGAGAGTGTAGGAGTATACTAGTTGTGAGCATTTAGAGAAATATGACGTCAAAATTCCCTTCTGTGATTCCCCCAAGTTCTAGTAATATCTCACCACTGCCGGCACCAACTACCTCTTCCTCTAATTCCTCAGCCCTTTCCCCATCCCTCACATCATCTCTGCCAAATCAAAGTACTGATCCCCGTTCCTCCTCCTCCTCTAATTCATTGAACACTTCAACATCCCCCACATCATCTCCACCAAATGAAACTACTGATCCCCTGCCATCCTCTGCACACACAAATTCTTCATCTTCACTACCTCAATCCCCTCCTCCAGCTGCCTCTATAGCTCCTCGTCCATCACAACTTTTGTCACCACCAACGGCGTTGACAGCATCACCAGCTTCGCCTCCACCATCAACCCCAGCATCTCTTCCTCCATCGCCTCCAGCTTCCCCGCCCTTATTGCCAACTTCTCCTTCACCATCAGCTCCTGCTGTCCCTTCAACCTTAGAGAATTCCCCACCTTCCTCACTAGTATCTCCACCACTGCAATCTAGTGGTTCTCCACCATCCGTTCCACCTCCACCTAATGCTCCAACACGGCCTTCCTCAAAGTCTTCACCTTCACCACAAATAAGATCTCCACCCGAGAGCGCTTCCCTACCTCCTCCAGCTAATGTTCCAACATGGCCTTCCTCAAAGTCTCCACCTTCACCACCAGCAAGATCTCCACCTGAAAGCGCTTCCCCACCTTCTCCAGCTAATGTTCCAACACGGCCTTCCTCAAAGTCTCCACCTTCACCACCAGCAAGATCTCCACCTGAAAGCGCTTCCCCACCTCCTCCAGCTAATGTTCCGACACCACCTACATCAACGTCTCCACCTAAAAGCTCTTCCTTACATCCTATGCTTACGCCTCCACCTTCTAGCTCGAAATCTGCGCCTCCTCCTTCTCCTGCCACAACTTCTTCCTCCACACCCACATTATCATCCCCACCTCCTTCAGTTCTCTCAACCTCATCTCCGCCTACACTTTCACCTCCGGAAACTCCAAGCACTCCGTTAACAACCAAAAGTCCAAGTTCATCACCTTTGCCCTCAAATCCAACCGAAATACCAATTGTAGAATCAACTAATGGTACCAGTGCATCTGCAAGTACATCATCATTAGGTAAAAATGGTTTAGGTGCTGGTGGTGCTGTGGCAATAGGAATTGTTGTTGGGTTTGTTGTGCTCAGTCTTCTTGTGATGGTTGTGTGGTTTGCACAAAAACGGAAGAGGAAGAAGGCTAGGCCTAAAATTGGGTACAATATGCCTTCTCCAGTTGCGTCCTCTCAGAATTCAGGTAAATAATTGAAATATTGCTTAAACTAAGTAAGCAGAATTTTATGGATGTTCCGTAGTCAATGTGAGAACTATCTTCATTTCAATGTCCTCTATATTAATTTCGAAAGAGTTAATTACACTTTTGGTACTTAAACTTTATAATATATGCAACATAGTACCTGAAGGGAAAAAATGTATTTGCACCCTGACTTTCAAATAATGTATCATGTTGGCCCAAATTCTAGTGCAATTAACTTAACTACCCTATGTGGCATCTAACAAATATGATCGTTTCATATGCATGTCATTTGCTCAAAAAAGTGTAAAATATTATGTAAAAGTTTCACGTGGAAGTCAACTAACAACTAATAATGGAACGTTCTTAGACAAAATTTTTATTTTCCGAGATTTTTTTTTTTCTGCTGAGATTAGACTGAAAAAATGTTGATAGTCTTGTGTGGTGAACATGTACATTGATAATACTTGTCTCAGTTAAACCCCACGTGCATAAGTTGATTGAGTTTGCAGTTTAGATTTTGGGTTAACATGATACATAATTTGGAAGTTCAGTGTGTAAATTGTACATTTTTTTCTTCAGATAGATTTTTCTGAAGTTCTGGTACCAGATGTGTAATTAACACATTTCAAAGCCTTCAAGCATACTTATTCTTAAATTTGGTTTCATTTTATGGTTGAAAATTCCAAATGTTTTAGTCTGAAAATTTTCCCCTGATAGTAAGCTGAAAGATTTTGGTTGAAAGGAAAACCAAAACCTTTTTAGGGTAATGTATAAAATAGATAAGAAGATTAATATGACAAAAGTTTATAATTTTTTATCAAATGAGATCAACATTTGACTGCATTGTGCATGTTACATTTTAAACATGCCATGTTATTGACAATTGAAATCTGAGAATCTTTTATGTTTGTTAAGCGACATCTTTTATCCTGGTTTATCACATAAAGAGAAATTTGAAGACCTTTCATGCTTATTAAAGGATGTTAGACCCTAGATTATCATTGCTTTAATCTTTTTTTTTTTTTATGCTATGGCTATTTGTTTTGCAAAATCCAATAAAGAAAACTATCCTGGACATTTCATCAGCTACATGGTCTGAGTCTCAAACCCCTTAGGACCTATCATTTCTTTACCATCATTCTAAAATTTCTCAATGTCGTTGCTTCAATGCTTTTTACCATTTACTGCTGCTGCCGTGTATTTAGTGGCAGCATGGACTGCATTTCATTGATAGTGTTCCAATTTGCTTAAGTTAATTCGTAGGGGTACCAAATTATTACTAATAAATTATTCAAATAGATGCAAAAAGGTATAAATAATTATTTTATTGTAGAAGGCAAAAAGAAGTGGTTCTGATTTCTTCTTATATGGGAAAATAGAGAAACTCAGGGTGAATATAGAGCTCTACTAGGATGTAAACGTGGATGAGATGCACGAGTCCTTTGCTAGGGATCATATTTTAATTGACAAAGTTATATTTTATTCTGTATATCTTGTTAATGGCCCGATAAGCATTACGGATCTTAAATATTTTATAGATTTGTTTAGTTTTTTTTTCTCTGAATTCTATTGGGCTCAAGAAGGATTTTGAGTTAATAAAGGATGAAATTTTATTTCATGTTAAATTTTTTAAGTGGATTCTCGGGTAACATATTACTCGGGTAATTATACTTCAATTCCTTATTTTGATTTTTCTTGCTATAACTGAATATTACTTAAGTTAAGCTGTATAGTGATAAAGGAACTTCGTCTGCAGATTCAGCATTTTTAAGGCCCCAGTCTCCATATCAAATAGCGGGAAAACGTTCTAACAGTGGTTTTATTCACTGTCAGAGCCTGGCGCGGTCAATAACTCCAGGCGATGGTTCACACATGAAGAGCTAGTCCAGGCAACAGAGGGGTTTCCAGAACATAATGTTTTGGGTGAAGGTGGATTTGGTTGTGTATACAAAGGTATCCTAGCAGATGGTAGAGAAGTGGCTGTCAAGCAGCTAAAGATTGGTGGTGGACAAGGGGAGCGGGAGTTCAGAGCAGAAGTTGAGATTATTGGCCGAGTACATCATCGCCATTTGGTTTCACTGGTGGGGTACTGTATATCAGAGCAAAAAAGATTGCTCGTCTATGACTATGTCCCGAATAACACCCTTCATTACCATCTCCATGGTAAGACATCTTCTGATCTTAAACTCTTATTACGAAGTCAGATATGATTTTAAATTCAAAAATTGACGTAGTTTGCACATGAAGTTACATCAACTATATGATGGATGAGGAATTTTCCTCCTCTCCAACTCACATGCACGAGTATCCACCTACACATTTAATAGAAGATGAGGGATAACAGAAACATAAACAAGTCACTCTTTATGAACCTGTTGCGCTGATGATAATCTTCTAATTTTATGCACTTTTATTGAATCTTGCAGGTAGAGGCAGGCCAGTTATGGATTGGGCAGTACGAGTCAAGGTTGCTGCAGCTGCAGCCCGTGGGATAGCTTACCTTCATGAAGACTGTAATCTACTTGTTCCTTTTTCTGTTTCTTTGTTGTACTCTGAAACTCTGACATATGCTGCAAATGCTTAAATTATCTGCATAAGAAATATCTGGACCTTGGTCTGCTATGCTATAGAGTAATATATAGTTGAAGTCATATAAAATTGATCTTCCTTTGATAAGTTCCTTTGGTAATCAACTAATCACATCATTTCCATTGTAACTTCTAATTAAACATTTCTTATAAATATTTTGCTTCGATCAGGTCATCCTCGCATCATTCACAGGGACATCAAGTCATCAAACATTCTTCTTGACAACAATTTTGATGCTCGGGTATGGTCATTTCTATAAATTTTTTAGAACAAGTGCCTTATAATCTCTTGTTAACCGTTGAATTTCTGCTTTGCTTTCAGAATTATTAACATTTCTTATCATTATATTCTCAGGACCTTTATTGGGGATTTCCTTTTTTTTTTTTTTCGTTATTTTAATTTCCCTTTTGCCACTCTAACTTTCTGTCTCAAAATTCATGTTTCTACAACAGGTTTCAGATTTTGGACTTGCAAAGTTAGCTTTGGATTCAAATACCCATGTAACCACCCGTGTGATGGGAACCTTTGGGTAGGTTAACTTAGTATGCTGGTTTGTCATATATCTAGAAGCATTAAACTTTCACATGCTTGTGCATGATTCGGTTTTTCCTCTGTTGCATAAGCATAATCAATTTTTTTTCTTTTCTTTCCTTTTTTTCCCCCAACTTTTGGATCTATTTAAAACATTCTGGTTGTAAAGCTAGCTGTTGAGGTCTATATTATAAATGCGTATCTTTACTTTGATCTGTTTGAAGAACGTAGTTGAGATTTAAGGCATTTTATATCGAATAATTTTTAGATTTGATAATATGTCTAAATGTGTGCACTGGACTTTTCAGTTTCCCTTTTATTTGGTATGCGAACATGTATGGTGTGATAGTCAAATATCGTATTCAGGTTTTTCTGATAAATGAATTTGTTCTTTTATTAGATATATGGCCCCAGAATATGCAAGAAGTGGCAAGTTAACTGAAAAATCCGATGTTTTTTCCTTTGGTGTTGTGCTCTTGGAGCTAATCACTGGGCGCAAGCCTGTTGATGATTCCCAGCCCCTAGGTGACGAGAGCCTGGTTGAGTGGGTAAGGCTATGCATATTTTGGAAGTTTGTGCTTGCTGTAACATGCCTTTTGCTCTGACTTCTTCGTAAAATTGTGCTTTGCTTTGCTTTATACTTATTGTCTTGTAGTGGTCAAATCTTCATGAAATTTGATTTTCTGCTGGATAAAATCTGAAATCCGGTGTAATATCATACAAAAAATAATGAAAAGTACTAAACCAAATTGTTACGACCTCAGTTATTTGTTTATCTTATGTAATGAAACCTATGGCAACTTTCCAATATCAAACATTTTAATAGCATTCAAACTTGTTACTTAGGCTCGACGATTGCTTGCTGAAGCAATTGAACATCAAGACTTTGAAGAATTGGCAGATCCAAGGCTGGAAAAGAACTATGTGGATCATGAAATGTTTCGGATGATTGAGGCGGCAGCTGCTTGTGTGCGACATTCAGCTGCTAAAAGGCCAAAAATGAGTCAGGTAAACATGTTTGAGTAATATGGAACTTTCTTTGTTATCCCGCTTGGCTTAAACATGGATTACTTTGACATTTATTTCTTAGGTGGTGAGAGCTCTAAACTCAATGGATGAATCGGCAGATCTCACAAATGGAATGAGACCTGGCCAAAGTGAAGTTTTTGATTCAGCACAACAGTCTGCACAAATCAGACTGTTTCAGAGGTTAGCATTTGGCAGTCAAGACTACAGTTCTAGTAGTTCCTTTGTTCATACTCAGAGCAGTTGGAGAAGTCGAGAAGATGGTAGTCAGGGTAGCGGGAGAAGTCGAGAGTATGGGAGTCATAGTGACTGGAGTCAAGAGCATAGGGAGCATAGCACCTTATTGCCTTAAATGTATCTCAGGATGTAAGGCAAGTCGGATGAGTTCAAAGCTTACTATTACAAGAAAAATCAAATTGCTATTAGCACTGAGATTTTAGATGCATCATACAGTTAAAAGGGGATGCCTTACCTCCTATAAATTTTGGGTCCAAGATCTTGATGTGTATTATCGAGCATTTTGTTCCTAAAATTTTTGTTTCCCCTCTTAGCTTCATATGATTTTTGAGAAAGAAAAAAAGCCAAAAAAAAAGCCAAAAAAGAAGAGAGGCATACTTGAATTCCCTGAATTTATTTTGTATGATTGCCTGTGCATTTATTTTGTATGATTTAGAATCATTTCTTTTCCTTTTCCTTTTCATTGTATTCATATGTATATTTATTAATTCAATAAAAGTTTATTTTCCTCATTTATAACGCCTGAATTTGATTTGCCACTGTAAAAAAGACTTTTACTTATCCGTAAGATCTGCTTTCCTGTTATATCTGATTTAATATTCATGCTATTCTACAGGCTCACATGCAGGATAGCCGACAAGATAAGTTGTTAAACCTTTATCTTAATATCGAAATTGACACAACCACTCAAATCTCACCAATTATCCCTCGTCAGTCAACTTCACATTGGAATAATTAAGAACCTTGTACCTACCCTTGTATTATTGCTTTTCTAGATATTTTGTTCTAGAACAGCGTGCGAAGTAGCTTGGTAAATTATTCGTTTGCCCGAGTTGGATGGGGCCAACAAGGCCAATTGTGACATCAATCCATTATTGAGACTATGGGGGACCGCACTTACCAGCACGTGCTTTTCCATCTAATCTTCTCCATCTACCCTGCAACACTTCCCTATCTATGAGTCTGATATAAAGCTTAAGCCTTTATCAGAGAGATAAAGATAAAAACTCAGATCAGAAGAAGAAGAAGAAGAAGATGGAAGAAGTAGAGGTACCCAAACCAATGTTGGTGCCAAATTTAGGAAAGGAGCAAAAGTGTGTTGGGAAAGTTTTTAGCTCTAGTTTGAGTGCAAGAGATAAGAAACTGATATGCGTGACAAGTGGGAACTCTTACTTAAGTTCATTCATTGTCAAGGAGCTATTGGCTCACGGTTACCTTGTTCGAGTAACCATTCATCACCCAGGTAGCTATTTAATATAACTTATTATATTTGTTTTTCTCTGCTTTCTTCGGAATTGCAGTTATGTTTAGATTATTTTAGTACCATATGGCTATAGAAACAGTTGACATATGTATTTATTATTTCATATCATCTAGTTATCATGCTAAAACTTTATTATTTCATATCATAAATGCCACGTTTTAGAATGGAGGTGGAAGCTTTTACTGGATGTTCAGGCTCAAATTTTCCAGCCTTTTTTGTCTTTTTAAGAATTGCTAGAACCCCTATCTTGACTTACTTGCATCCTGTTAAAGTCTTGATGTTCTTCAGCAAAGCTAACTTTTTTTTTGTATTGAACAGCGGAATTTGAAGATGTGAAAGATCTGTTAGGGGCGGAAGAGTTAAATCTATTGGAAAGTGTTGTTGTAGCCAAGATGGAAGATTTAGAAAGTCTTTGTGATGCTTTTAGAGGCTGCCATGCTGTTTTCCATACCTCCTCCTTCATTGATCCGCATGGCATCTCAGGTTACTCTGTAAGTCTGTCATGTGTTTTCACTACAAGTGCATGTCGATTACTGCAGTTTTTTTTTTTTCTTTCTTTAATGTGATTTTAACAGCTGCATTTGTTCTGCAATTGACAACTTTGCTCGATGATTTCAGGAACAAATGGTATTTCTTGAGACTGAAGCAGCAAGGGTTGTCGTGGAGGCTTGTGCCAAGACAGCTTACATAAAGAGATGCATCTTCACATCTTCTCTTGTCGCATCTATTTGGAGGAACGACGATTTAGATAGGATCATTGATGAGAGGTGCTGGAGCAGCGAAGAATTTTGCAGAGAAAATAGGGTACTTTTTTTCTATCATAGGCTTCAAAATATAAGAAGGATTATTTTTTTAATTGTTTCATACATATACAACAATGCTTAGCCTATATCAGTTGAATTTGGGTGTGAGTGTCAGACACAGTTAGGTTTAATTTTTTACAAAATTTTTATGTATTTAGAGGGTCCTTGGAGGATCATATCGTCATACTCATGTCCAGATTTGTGTTGGACTCGGGAGGTCAGACATAAATATTTTAAGAAAAACAAAGAGTTGAAGCAACATAACTTCCCTTAATAGTTTTCATTCTTATAGTTTGAGCTTGATGGTAGGTCACATATTCTTATAGTTTCAGCTATGACCTATAAATATATATATTGATGACTTTCTTTGTTTCGGACAACAGCTTTGGCTAGCACTAGGTAAGACCAAGGCTGAGAAGGTAGCCTGGATGAAAGCAAGAGAACTAAAAGTAAACCTGGTTACTATCTGCCCTGGTCTTCTAATGGCTCCCACCTTTCCAAATGCTCACAGAGGAACTTGTGTACCATACCTTAAAGGTACATAAAACATTGAACATTTAAACATATGCAATTTTCTTGAGTCTATAATTTTTTTTTTTTAATGTTTTTAGTTACGATGCTTTCGTATTTGGTATGCAGGTGGGAAGAAGATGCTAAAACAAGGCTGTTTAGCAATTTCAGAGGTGAAAAAGGTGGCTAAAGCGCATTTACATGTGTATGAAGCCATGGATTATGGAGCTAGCGGACGATATTTTTGCTTTGATGGAGTAGTGAGAAGACTACATGAGGCCATGGATCTTGAAAATGGGCTGAAGATGCCAGGTTTTTTGTTAGGAGAAAGACATGTATTCTTGTCGGAAGAAGAAGATGAAGAAATTCCAGTAAAAATTAGCAATTCAAAGCTTGCCACCCTCTTATGTAAGGTCTCTCGACGCTTGTCTTGTAAAAGTTGAAACTTTGTATTATTGTAACATTTTGTTGGGACATACTTTTGTTTTACCACCAATTCAATTTTGAAGAGACAGAAAGATAGTCTGCGGGCACTCAACCATATCCCATTGGAATAGTCTGTGGGCACTCAACTATATCCCATTTGAACACAACATAGAGGATTCACATGAATGGCTTGAGTCAGGAATCAATATGAAATTCACCAATGCTACATTCAAAAAGGCTAATAATAATAATGATGTGCGTGTGTGATATATATATATATATATATATATATATATATATGTATATATATATATTTGCGTGTGTTTGTGTTCTTGGTTTTTTTTTTGTTTTCTTCGATTTTAAGCCTCAACTGTGACAAACTTAGTCGCAGATAAATGAAATTTGGCAGAAACTCATATTTGAATTGGAGGGCATGGTTTGCCATTAGTAAGATTTAATTTAAGGAATGTATCTTTAGTTATTATTATAAGTTTTTTTGTATTTTTTTTTAATTTGTGATAATTATCTTATAATGGGACACGTACAACTTATAAAAGATCAGACTAAGGACTCGTACATGATATCCTTTTAAAAATTATAAAATTCAGATTTTTTTGAATTTCAAAAAAATAAAATTTTTTGTATTTCTTCGACCCTCCAGCAGGGTATAAAAATATTTTGACTTCTTAAAATCTTTCATATTCCAGCGGCACTCCAATAGGATATAAAAGAGAATGATTAAAATCTTTTCGTTCTTTTCGTCTTCTAAAAGAGTGAGAAAAATATTTTGATTTTTAAAAAATATTTAAAACTTGATTTTCCTATCCGGAATAATAAATTTGTTTCATAAAATTTAATTTTTGATTTATGAATTTATAATTAAATACCAAATATTAAAATTGAATAAAAATTAATATTTAAGTTAACACATGATTAATAGGTAATGATAGCATCACGAGAAGGTCAATCTTTACTTGTGACTGTAACAAACTCTCAAACCCTTTCAAGCGATCTATAGTATAAGCATAGACCTCAGAGTTTGTTTTTAAGACTTTCGTAACTCTCAAAATGCAAACTCCTACAGCTGACCAATCTCACCTGACCAAAATAAGATTAGTGACAAATCTAAAATAACTAATCGTTTTGTAATAACTATTTAGAGTTAAAGCAACTCATCTTGACAACTGAATCCCCAAACACGAAAAATGAAAAACAATAAAATAAAAATGATGACCCCTAAAGTATAAAAAATGAGGATATATATATATATATATATGAACGAGGGGTACATCCGTCATTTTAAGTTGAGTTGATCAAGATTCGCATTCAGCCCATATTACGACACAGTTCTATCATATTTTTCATATCTTAGAGTTCATTGTCACCCTACATATAAAAGAAACACATAACACAAAATTACTAATTAAATTCACTTATAAAAAGCTAAATAAAAACTAAACTAAGTACAAACTATGAATAAAAAACACTAACATTTAAATAATAATTGAGGCCAAATTTATCAATTCGAATTTTAGAAGTTTTATCCAAAAATTATCTTGTACACAAGTTTTATATAATTTTACTTAAATGTATGCATGCGGCGAATAGATTCTTAAAAGTTAAGAATTTAAAAGGGTTTAGATGCAGAACATCCTACATAGGTTAGTTAATTCGGTAAAATATATTAGATACTTCAAAATAAAAAATAAATGTCAAATTGTTCTAGTAATCTCTCTACTTATGTCAAAAAATAGATTTAGTTTCTCTACAATAATGTGCAAGATTTTTGCACTTACACTTCTCAGGATTTGAAAATTTGATCTAATTTTAAAAGGTATCAATATTTTACCATTAAGCATGACGTGCATTTTGACTTGCTAACCTAACGTTGACCTTGCTTATGTAGCAAGCTTAATCAGCAAGATTTTTGGACAATTGATGATGTAAATTTTTTTGCACATGGCTTAGCGACTTAGATGGTTAAATAGTGCTATTTGTCTATGCATTTATGCTAAAATATGGATTTACTCCTTCTACTATAATATGAATATTTTTTTTTTGTTCTTAAGCTCCATTTGTTTCATAAAAATCAATTTTAAAAAAGTTTTTGATATATAATAATATCTAGAATATAATAATTTTTTAAAATAATAGTATATAAAATTAATATATTATTAAAATATTATATTTATATTAAATATTATTTATAATTTAAAAAGTTATATAATTATATTAATATTTAAAATAATAGTATCATCAAAATATTATTTTTATTAATATAAATATTAAAAAGATTAATAACTGTTAGTAAAATATTAATAATATTTATGCAATTTAATAGAAAATACCAGATCAGCTAGTTCAATCAGAAACCAGTAGGTCTAGCAATTCAATGATGTCTATATATATATATATAACTAAATTTTTATCAAACCAGATAGAACTACTAAAAAATCGAGAACTGAAAATAGAAAAAAAAGGGTAAAAAACTAATAGAACCGGATTTAACACATTCTATGTATCTTTGAGCTTTTCTTAACCAAAACCTAATTTGATTTTTGTCTTTTAAACCTGGAATTCTTTAACCCAAAAAGCCCAAATAAAACACATTTCTCCCATAAAAATCTACCTTTATTGGATTATAAAACAAGATTTAGCAGTAGTTTCACTTTTAGTCATATGTTACCCATATCCCATATTCCCATCTATATATTTTAATTTTTTTTAATTTTTATGATTTTTCATTATTTTTCATTATTTCTAATTTTTAATTTGTGAATTTTTCTTAATTATTTAATATCCTAAGGGGTTGAATCAGAAATCTATGGTTCAACCAGTTTGATTTTTTATATGTTAAATACTAGCAAACAGAAAAAAAAAAAAAAACCAAATATTGAAAGAGAAAATATTTTCATTGACAAAATTAACACAAAAAAAAAAACTATAAAAGGAACTTGATTTGGAGTAAAAAGTTTAAAAACAAGTTAGCAAGCCGTGTGAAAATAAATATCACTTTACAGCAACTCTAACAATTATATTAATAAAGCGCGTAATGTAAGTATGGTCAAAGCCATGTGAACACATTTAAGAGCGGAAAATAAATTCCATATAAGGCTTTGTCTATGTCATACAAAATGGTTTCTAAATTTTTTTGTTTATTTTCTAGCATTTCTTTCGCAATAAATTAACTAATCAATGAAAAATGACTTAATTGGTTAACAAAAATGAAAACTCTTTTGTGAAATTATCTTTCACAATTTCCCAAAAAAAAAAAAGTTATCGATGTAAAAGACTTTTATAAGATTTTATGAACTTAATTTGACTCGAACTATATCTTAGACATATTTTTTATGCCCAATTATATAAACTTAATTTAGTTTGACTTGATAAATTATTATATTAATAAAAGTTATTTTATTTTAATACAAGAAACATTTAAAAATGTTAAAATAAAAAACTCTTTTAATATTTTTATTTTAAATATTCTTATCTTAATATTATTAAATATTAATATTAACAAAAAAAATATCTTTTATTATTTAAATAATAAATGTTATTTTAATAAGTTAAATATTTTTATCTTTTCTTAATTGTTTAAGATTGGCTCAAAATTTTAAATTTAAAAAATGTACCCATACAATAATGTTTTAAGTCATTGCAATAGGACTAAATTTATATGTTGGCATAAGCATATAGACTAATGGTACCATTTACCCATTTAAGTTGATAAGCCACATGGATAAAAATTCCACTTCATCAATTGCCAAAAAAATTTTATAACTAAGCTCAGCGTCTACATTAAAATTGATATCGTTTACATTTTAACTGAAAATTTTAAATGTCGAAAGATGTAAATACAAAAATTTATTATAAGAGGATTAAATTCGCATTTTAGTATAAGTAAAGGACTAATAGAACAATTTAACCAAAATGGAGGATTGGACCACGCTTAAACTGAGTCGTTTTGGGTCGATGAAACAGGAAGGAAACTTCCGAGTGGAACCAAAGAGCAAGTTAAAACTGCTGTTATCTTTCTTCTTTTTATTTGTATCCCTTCATCTGCTGCTTTCTCAACTGAACCCACCCCCACCCCACAACAGAAAAAAAAGAGAAAGGTTTAACCTCGTTGGGATCAAAAACTAAAGAAGAGAAAAATGGGAGAAGAGAGAACAGATCCGCAGAGGCTGAAGAGAATAGCGGCGGCGGCCTACGATTACGAGAACGATCCCAGATGGGCAGATTATTGGTCCAATATCTTGATTCCTCCTCACATGGCTTCTCGCTCTGATGTTGTCGATCACTTCAAGCGCAAGTTCTACCAGCGCTATATCGTATGTTTCTTTTTTCTTCTTTAAATAATTTTGTCAACTTGTTCTTTGGGTATTTGAGATTGTCCATCTGCGTTTTGTTTATTAATGCAATCTTGGTTTTTCTCTCTTGTGCTTTTACGCCGATTAAGAGAGAAATTTGCAATCCCACGCTGACGTCTTCCTTGCTTTTTAGTACGATATTCAAGAATCTTTGGAATTGACAACTGGAATTTCCCGTTAGGGTTTTTAATTCATATCTTATTTATTAACTTTTATTTCTGGGATTTGTGAATTTATATATGATTTTTTATTAGTTATGAGTTGTTTTAGGGCTATTAGATACTAAAAAGACTGCAACACAAAAACCAATTTGGAATTGTTTTTCTTATAGCCACATTTAATTTTGTCTGCGGAATTTTTAGCTCCTAAGACTTCATCAAATGGGGTTTCACAAGCATCTTCTTGAAACTTCTGTTTAACTGCTGATTTTTTCTTCTATTGTTGGATGCCGACACTGCTTCAGCTGCTGCTAAATCTGCAGAAACCAATTTGTGTGCAACACTAATGATTGGGGATTTTCGTTATCTTTATTACTTGCTCTTTTACTCTTCATATCTTTCACTTCCTGAGCCTTGACGAATTCGCCAGTGGCTGCATTAGTCACAAGAAGAAGCTTTCACCCTGAGTATGCCTCATAGTGACCCCTTTGAAATTATCCACCAGTTGAAAGCAATCTGAGTTTCTGATTTACTTTGGAATATTCACTTCTATCATGCCTGCTGAAACTATCTACTGAAGGAAGTGACATTCTCTTTTTTGCATTAAAACAATGACACTCCCCAAAGGCTTTCCATATCTCATTTTCCAGCACACAACAAGAAGAATTTTGACTCCCTCTGCAAGCCTGCTCTTGTTTTACCAACTCTTTTCTGATTTTATGGTACATGTGCCCTTTTCTTTTCAAAATTCTGCATCATTGTTCTTTACCCTACTGAGATGGTGATTGCTTCAATAGCTTTTTTCTCCCCTAATTGGAATCTAACAATCAATAGCAGATATATCCCATACTACTTGCTCCTTGTTAATTAGTTCTACTAACTTTTATAGCAGTTGAGAGCTGGCTTGATCAGGTATGGCTAACCTTTTTTTTCTTCCTAATTTGGTATCTATTTATCTTCCATAGCTTTATGTGCTCTCCATCCTCGCTTTCCAAATCAGCTTCTCCTTCATAAAAATTTGTCTCTTCTGGAATGTTACTTGAAGCGCATAATGCTTTTTACCTGGTTGTTGCAACCATTGGAGATTTTTGAGGAAAATAATTTTATTTCAATATTGAAGCCAAGGAGCATTTGGCTCATGTGACATGCTCTGGCATCAATTAGCCAATATGGCCTTGTTAAAAAGCCAACTCTTTAAAGCTCATGCGTCTTTACTGTTTGCCATTGTTAGATTCTGCCTGCTAACTTGAAGTTGAAAGAAGCCATATATGGGTAGGGATGGCACAGGTCAATCATTTGATTAATAACTTCTTTTCTCCTTGAGATAGATTTTGCTAGTTCAAGCTTTGAAGTTTAGCTATCACTTTCTCTCTCAGAAAAAGCCATTGCTTTACAATATGTTTTGCCTCAACATCACAATATTACCCTAGTACTAGGATTGGGAACGATTTCGCCTTATGAAATCCTTTGATCACTTTTTGAACTTGATCCGGAGTATTGCTGCAGATGATAATGTCTGAATTCTCCAAGTTCCACATCTGGACCGATGCGTGACAATAATCGTCAATAAATTGACAATTTAAAGTGTTAGCGTTAATGATAAATAAAGAGTCATCAACAAGTAAAAAATAAGACTGAGTAGGACAGTGTTAACTAATCTTTATTCCATGAAGGTGACTCAATTGTTTTTTATTTTTATTGTTTTAACATTGTTCCTTTTGTCTTATGCATATTATTTTGTAAAATATGGCAGTCTACCTTTATACATTTCCACTTTTATCATTGTAGTCTCACTGCCTCTACTTCATGGTACTGTAATTGGGATATATATGCATTCATTTGGATTTGGTGTAGTTTTATTCCGTTTTCTTCCCTTTTTAGGCAATGTTGCATTCCAGCATGTGTATAATTTGCATTTTGTGCCTGCTATAAATCCCTTTGAGAGTATGCAAACTTTATCTTGGATGAATTTGCTACTTCCTTTTTTCTGCTTACTATAAATGCCTATAATGTTGCTAAAAAACAAAAGTAAATGGTAGAAAGAAAAATTGTAATAATTTATTAAGAATGAAAGAGTGTAATGCAACATCAATTCTGACATAATTCTATATGAAAAGAAAATATGCATTTTGGTCTTCAAAATTACAATTTCAATTCTTGAATATATTATGTGTTTCTGCATCTAAATGGTCTTTATTAAAAACATCTTTCGAAGTAAAAGAGCGAAAAGCAACAATACCTAAAATTTTGTTATAAAGCGAAAGCAAAGTCATTTAAACCAAATAATAAGAAAATAGAAAGAGGCAAAGTCATTTAAAAAAAAAAAATTGTGCAAATAGAAGAATCAAAGTAATAAAAAAATAAGAAGCTAAAATATAATAAGAAAATCATCTAAGAAAATTGCTAAAAAGTACCACCATTTCAAAGATAACAGTTCTTTTTAACTGTATTACCTGTCTTTTCTCTTGTTGAATATGAAAGATAAGTTTTCAATTATTGCTATTATTACTATTTGGTATAAGAGGGAACACAACCTTCCAAACCTAGGATCTCTATCCAAATCACATTCATTCTTATTACTTGAGCCAAGTCCAAGCGGCTCAGCTTTTAACTTTTTATATGCATGCATGTATGTTTGTGTACATGAAAATAATTATGCTTTTGGCTTTTCAGACCAAAAACCAAGTGGTAAAAGAGGCAATTGAAAATATTCTTGATTATTGAATGTTAAAATGGTCTATGTACTTGAAAAAAAAAAAAATCATACGGAATGCATGTCGTATTCTCTTGGATAAAACTTGTCTTATCTGTTAATGTTGTTTATGTAATTTCTTGCATTTATTTTACTTTGCTATATGAATGTATTTCTCATTTTTTAATACGTATCTCTTGCAATAAATTTCTAGTATTGTTCCATGACCAATTCATATCTAATGGTTATGGGATATCTTTCATGGACAGGATCCTGATCTTGTGGTAGAGGCTATGTCGTCAGGCACTCCATCAGGATCTGCAAAACCATCTTCATCATCAGGCTCTTCAACGACAACAAATAGTGAAGCTCGAGCACGCAATGCAGGTAAAAACTTGTTGCTTCTGAAACTGAGGTTATACAAAGAGACTAAATTTGTAATAAATAACTGAAAAATTGGAGAATTTATTTACTTGCTCTTCCTTACTAAGGAGCTGTTTCATTCATTGAACACAATCCTAAATTTGTGATGTAGGCTCAACCACTAGAAGCTCAGGGTCATCAGCAGCTGCAGGTTCACATACAACTTCTCTGCGTTGGGATCGACACGCAATACAATTTTCTGTCAATGCTTGGGTATACTACCCCACCTCATTCTCCTTTTTCTTTCTCCTCATGTGCATATTTGCATTTTAGCAAGTGATTCTGGCCTTCTTATCTCTCTTTTTGTTTCTAAGTTAGTAAGATGTGCATTTATTTCCTTATGTATTCTTGCATCTGCCATATAGGGGCCACAGAGTTGAGGAGCTGATGGACTGTTAATGTCCAATTAATAATTATACCATGCAATATTAAACCAGTTGCTATATCTAGTAACTTGGGCCATCTTTGATTTCCTGTCGATATTTTTTGTTAGATTTCTTTTGTTTACATTTTTTTCTTGCAGGTTTTTATTGTGGCTGTGCTTGCCATCTTTCCACTTGTTCCTAGAAGTCTTTCAAATAGGGCTTATCGGCTGTCGTTTATGGGCACTGCTTGTTCCTCTTTATACTCTTTGTATGCACTATATGGGGTAAACTTATTTCCACTGACTTCTCATCCATCTGCTTAATGCACAATAGTTCTTCTGTTGAATCTATTCTATATGTTATGCAGAGACCTAGGGCATGGAATTTACAGGCTGTTCAAGTGTATTTTCAATCAATAATTGCAACCAAAGATTTTATCTACTTTATCTACTGCCTTACATTTGTCACTTCTCATCTTTGCCTTAAATGTGAGCATTCTTCTGCCCCGATTCTTTTTACTTTTTCACTCCTGAATTCTGTTTATATATGTAGTATAATGAATCGATATGGATCTTCACTGCAGTTGCTTTGATTCCCATTTTATGCCGAGCACTTGAACACATTGCTAAGTTCTTAAGGCGTAATTTCAATCGTTCTACCTTGTACAGGTAAATCTTTACTCAGATATATAAACCGTCTTCTCTATGACAGTGTTCTGGTTCAGTTTTAAGTTACTTTATTAAAATGATTATACATGGTTTCTCCTTTTTATGTTTTCTTTTTAATTAATTATGTGATCAGACTGTTAATATGCAGAAGGAGAAGCTGGATGATATTCTTCATATGAAAAGGCTTAAATTTCAAATGGACAGAAATTGTGTTAGCTTTTTTATTGCTGTTATTATCGTTTTGTATTTTTTTTTTATGTATGTTATGTTGCATTTCTTTTTTCCATTCTAACTTTAAGCATACTCTTGATTTGATGGTGGAGAGAGATTATGGTGCTACTTTAATTTGAGGAAATTAGTGAATCCTAAAATCACATGTAACATAGGTAAGATAATGGTAGGATGGTGGTTTTAAAGCACAGTTAAGAGGATTTTACGCTCAACTTTTACTGAAAGGGAATGGTACTAATAAACACAAATACTGTCGTTCTTCGTGAATGTGATGCTAAAATCTGCATGATAAACAGACGTAGTTATCCTGTTTTTCAGTTTAAACAATCTTCAGATGTACAGTTGTTCAATTTGTCCTACTACATTCTCTTTGATGTTAACCTTAAAATGGGTGCAATGAAATTCTCGTCCGTTATGGATGTGCTTGTCTATCCCTGAAGGTCTGTTTCTCCAATACTTTGCTAATGCTATTTTCTTTTATTTGAACAGGAAGTACTTGGAAGATCCTTGCGTATGGGTAGAATCAAACACCACTACCCTTAGCATACTCTCTTCACATGCTGAGATTGGACTTGGCTTCCTTCTAATTGTTTCCTTATTCTCGTTAGTTGCTAATATCTTATTCTCTTTTTGGTTTATTTTTCCCTCCAAGTCGAGACATTCCACCTCCTTTAGCTTTTCTAATTTCTATTAAATGTTATAGGTGGCAACGCAACATCATACAAACTTTCATGTACTGGCAGGTCTGAAATGCTTCTTTCTTCCGTACCTCTATTTTTTATTTTTCATGTATTAGCTTTTTGTTTAGTGATTTTCTGGATGGCATGATGGGTTGGTACTGTACCCAGTTTACATATTACAAAAAACAAAAAACAGGTGTTGGAACATATGTCTTACCGCTAAAATATTTATTGATCCCTTGTTCTTCGTTTATTTATTAATGAATATTTTCTCCTTTTACTCTCTGACTTTTATGCATGTGAATATTCTGGAAAATCGTTCTTTTTCTTTCTAAAAAAGTCATCTCGAAGTCGAAGTATGTGTTATTAGTTTTTGTTTCTTTTTTCCTTTTTTATGTTTGTTTGATTTTAAATAAAAAATATTTTGGACTTGTTTAATACTTGTATATAAAGATTGATTTTTGATGTTTCTTCTTCAATTGACCTTCAGATATGCCCTTTACCTTCCTAGGGCCTCTGTACCCGTCTTTTCTCTTGCTGTTTTACTTTTCTTTTCTTTTCCTTTTCCTCTAATCTTTTTCCTATTTTGATGAATGGGCAATTAGTATGTTTAATCTCCTGTAGAATATGGAGCTGTTGATTTGTTTTTACAGGCAATGTTCTTAGTATTATTGGGAAAAAAAAAATCAAATATGAAATAGTTGTGTATACTAAAATCTTTCTAAACACTCAAATGCATCTCAAACAGTTTATATTGTACCACAAGCACCCTATTTTCAATTCCAGAAATGAGTATTAGTGTCTTTCTTAGAAACAGTTAAGATTATTTCTTAACAAATGAATGTTTAAATCCTGTGTTTTTTTTTTTTTTTTCATGTTACTCTCTGACAGCTATTGAAGCTTATGTACCATGCTCCTGCTACTGCTAGTTACCACCAGAGTGTTTGGGCGAAGATCGGGAGGACAGTTAATCCTCTTGTCCAGCGTTATGCGCCATTTTTGAACACTCCTGTTTCTGCAATTCAACGATGGTGGTTCAGATAGAATTAACATTCAGTGGAAGTTGAGTTCTGTTTTTTGGCCAGATTGCCTTCTTTTTACTTTGATTTTGCTACCTTTACTTGAAAGGCAATCGCTACTTCAAATTTCATTTATACTTTTGGTCAGACTTTTATTGTTTTTGGGAAATGCAATTGCACTTGATACTGCATGCGAAATACGTATATACGAATAATAATGGTTATGACTTGTCTCTAATAATTTTCGTTGGTGTGAACTTGAAACCAAAAAAAAAAAAAATTGCTTATGATTTATTAGTGAATGGGACATTGAAATGATGATGACTTGTATGAGTGGATGGAAAAGCTCTTGATTTCTGTGGTACGCACACAGATGGAGGTGTATTTGGTGGAGGAGCCCTGTTCAGCACGGACTCCAATCCAATCCAAACACAGCGGATGGAAAAGCTATCGCTTTCTGTGGTACACACACAGATAG
>JBBYHM010000025.1:6184973-6204581 GCA_038381775.1 Adansonia rubrostipa
CAGCACTTCCATCATCAATGAGGATCCAGTGGACTTGATAGTTGCCTATGGTGGCGGAGACCACGATGGGATCGTTTCAGCGATCTGACAAGAGCTAGGAATCATCATCGTCAAAACGGATCACCTAGTCTGCTTTCTTAGCACGCTTGGATGCTACGTCGACCGCCATCACCAAGCGGAGGTGGGACTTTCATTTTGATTTGCTGACCGTCTAAGTTTCTGCCGGGCTGACGATCATATTATTGATGCCGGTAATAGGCCGTTTGGGTGCAGTCTCCCTGCGCTCATTCGGGGATCGAGTTTGATCCTTGGCGTGCAATTCTTTCTTTACAAACGGCTTAATCGCTCCCTTCCTTACCAGCGATTCGATGGCATTCTTTAGACTAAAACAGTCTTCAGTGGTATGTCTAATATCGTTGTGAAAGTTACATCGCTTTGTGAGGTCACGCGTGCTGCGATCACTTTTTATTGGAGGCGGGCGCTCTAGAAGCCCTTACCTCATTATGGCATTCAGGATTTGATCTAGAGGCTGTCAGTGGTGTGTAGGATTCATATTTGACATGTGGGGCAGGCCATGCCCGTTTCCTGGTTGGGCTTCGTTGTGGAGTGGCGGCTGGTATTTCTTTCTGTGGTCGGTTGTTTGGGCAGTCAGCAAACTGGCCAGATCTTGGCCCACGACCTACCATCTGCTCATGATCACAGGTTTTTGCTCGTCGATTGGCGATTTCAATTTCTTCAGCTTTCGCATATTTCTGTGCCTTCTTGTAAAACTGATACAGCTTCGTAGGCTGGGCATCCGTCAAGGCATATTTTAAGTACTTATGATGGACGTCAGTTGTGAAGGCTTGGATGGCCCACTCGTCATTTAGGTCCTGAACTTCCACGGCAGTCGCGTTAAAATGTTTGAGGTAATCGTTGATCGTCTCATCATTATTTTGCTTGATCGCCATTAAACTGGCAGATGTTCTTGCAACTATTCTGCAGCTACTAAAGTGGGCAAGAAAATGTCTTCTCTGTTCGTCAAAATTGGTAATAGATCATGGATTTAGGGAGTACCACTAGGTTCGTGCCGGCCCTTGTAACGTCATAGGGGAAATACAACACTGGATGGCATCTGGGACATCACGCAAATTGTGGAAAGCACGAAAATGATTCAGATGGTCAACTGGATCAGTTTACCATCGTAAGTGTCTGGAGAGAGTTTAACTTTCTGAGGGACCTACAATTGGCGGATACTAGGTGAGAGCGGATTATGTTTTTCTGATAGCCATTCCCAGTTGTCTCTTTGTGGCTCTCAAAGATCCTTGATTTCTTGCTTCAAGGCCACTACCTGCTGAGCGAGATCAGAAGTCGATCCTGATGGGTGATGGCCACTGGTATGATGGGAGGCTCCTTGCGTCATTTGCCCTCGTAACGTCGTGGGGAAAATACAACACTGGATGGCGTCTAGGACATCACGCAGGTTGTGGAAAGTGCGAAAATGATTCAGATGGTTAGCTAGATCGATTTTACCATCGTAAGTGTCTGGAGAGAGTTTGACTTTCTGAGGGACCTGTACCTGGCAGATACTAGGTGAGAGCGGATTATGTTCTTCTGATAGCCATTCCCAGTTGTCTCTTTGTGGCTCTCGAAGATCCTTGATTTCTTGCTTCAAGGCCACTACCTACTGAGCGAGATCGAAAGTCAATCCTGATGGGTGATGGCCACTGGTATAATGGGAGGCTCCTTGCGTCATTTGCCTTTGGTTTGGGGTAGAGCAGGAGCTTTCTATTACAATTGGGTGGGTTGATCGGTCGGTTGTAACATGTCACTCTTGCATGTCAGAGTTTGGATGGTTCGCGGTCTGTTGGTTTGGACGGTCAATAGGTTGTGTGTTTTGGCGGTTGGTCTGGGAGTTAACAAGTTGTGCCAGTTGGATCTGGGATTGTTGGATGGCGGCTAGTTGACTGGCGATGGCTTGGAATTGGGCTTGGTAATGCGCATGGTAATCTGGCTGCCTGGGTGGTATGGGTGTGCTGTACTGAGTAAAGGGGGTAATGAGACGTCAAAGGGTGCGTGTAGGGTATTTGTGGTGACAATGGTCGCTGGGGTTGTAGTGCTGAGGCCAGCGGCCTGTCCTAAGTGTGGGGTAGAGGTGGCCAATGATGGGATTAACCCCAATAAATTTTGGTAGTACGCTAATGGTGAGTGAGACAGCCATGAAGGTAATGAGATGGGTACGTGGGGTGTTTGGGTGTTTGACGAGCTGGGCATTACTGGGACTGCCGAGGCTTCGGTGCGGCTTGTTGCCTCAATGGGTGATGAATTGTTTTGTAGGACATCGACATTTCGGTCGGCCATGGTCTTTTATGATCGCTTTCCCACAGACGGCGCCAATTGTTGAGGTCTTCCTGTTGGGAGTCCGAAGTCAGGCAGAATCCTGTAACACAAAGAAAGTCAGAAGGACACCGGAGTTTATACTCCGGGAGCCCTCTCCGATGATTAAGTCAGAAAGGGTGTTTTATACAATGTATTCTTGTAATTCTCTTGGAGTTGGAATGCTTACCAGTGAGCGGGCTGACCTTTTTATAGGATTTGTTTGGGGACATTGTGTCAGACGATTTGGTGGTGATGTGACCATCGCTGAGCTAGGTGTCGGGCTATGGTGCTTATTGGTCGGTTCAGTCAGTCGGTCACCAGTCAGGGTGTCAACTCCACATTTAATGTTGCTGTCGGTAGGTCACATCATTGTCAGGTATGACTTGGCGGTCGACATTATAGAGCTGTGTCATTTTGGCAGTCGTCGTATACGGGATATAACAGAACTAAAGTTATTTTAATTACTATTGAAAATTAAATATTTAATTGATCTTTTATTTACTTTTTGTAAAAGAAATATATGGTATTACAATTATTATTAGAGGTGCTCTTAGGCAGGACTAGGTCGAGTTTGAGCCAGGTTCAAGTATAGTATTAATATTAAATATGTATGCCCAAGCCCGGCTCGACCTAAATTATTGATCTCAAATTTTGCTTAAATCTGTCCATGTTAATAAATGGATAGTCCAAGCCTATTTAGGCTTACCCATATTATAATTTTTTTATAATTTATTTTTTAAAATTTAATCTTTATTAATTTAATAATTTTCTTTTATTAAGTATAAAATATAAATTATTTAACCTAATTTTTAATGTTTACACTATAATATTATACATATGTATTTTTTTATATGATAAAAATAACATTATGTATAAAACATAAAATCAATATATATTATATAATAGTAAAATGGGCTTAGCCAAGCTCGAGCCTTAGAAGTTGTGGTCAAGGTAAGGCCCATTTTTTAATCAGGTCAAATTTTTTTGCTCAAGCTCATTTTTCGAATCTAATATTTTTCTCTAAACTTTTTCAAATATCAAGTAAACCTTCAAGCTTCGACTGATAATCCGACCTTCGAGCATGTCTAATTATTAGGTATAAGTAAAAAAAAAAAAACAAAGAATTAACAGTTAAAAGAAAAATATGAGATAAAAATAATTAAATAATAGTTTTTTATTTAAATAACATTGACTTAAAACATTAAGTAGTTAAAAGTTATTTAACATTTTCAACATTTTTTCGGTGGAAAGGTTTTAATTAAATGAAATTTAAGATTGATTTATCAACCGCATAAAAAAATTATTGAATATTTTAATTGTCAATGATTTAAAAATTTTTAATATATTTATCAAGCATACTCTTAATTTTCTTGAAAAACTTATTTTAAAAAATAATTAATTATTAAATTTTAAATAGAAAAATATGCATAAGCTAGACATATCTATGAACATTATATTACAGTAATCCCAAAGGATTACTCTATGTGTTGCCACATGGCAACTCATTTTTTTAATTTTATTTAATTTTTTTCTTTGTATATTTTTTGTATTTTTGTTGATTTTTTATATATTTATATTATTTTTATGTCATGATTGAATTTATGATATTATATATTTATATAAATTTAGATATATTTATAATTTATTTTATATAATTAATTAATATTAATTAATTAATTATTTGAAATGATTTAATTCTGAATGTCATGTAAAGTCAGACACCAAGAGTTTATTTGAGTTGTTAATATTATTCTAATTGTAAGTCAAAATTCTATAAACCTCTCTATTACAACACACTAAAGCAATCCTAGTGATTGTTTCTTGGGTTGCCACGTGGCAATTAAAACATTTTCTTTTTTAAATTTTTTGAGATTTTTTAATGATTTTTTATGTTATGCATATTTATTGTTTTTGTGTTACTTTTACGTTATACTTTAATTTAATATATTATATATTTATATAAATTTGATATATTAATAATTTATTTTATGTGAATCTTAATATGTTTGTATATTAATGTTGTGCTTAACTTTTTCTGTGTTGAATGTTTTAATTATTTTTTTATTTTATATTCGTATTGAATAATCATATTATGTTAAAAATTATCAAATTTAATTACAATATTCAATAACTCTAAAATTTGAACCATGTGTTATCATGTTTATGTTATTTTTTATTTCATAATTATATTTAAAGTATTATATTTTTATATAAATTTTAACATGTTAATAATTTGTTTTATTTAGACTTTAATATTTTTGTTATATTTTTGTTGTTTTTATGCTATTTTTTGTTGTATAATATAATAATATTATTTTAAAATTATCAAATTTAAT
This sequence comes from Adansonia rubrostipa, assembly GCA_038381775.1. NCBI lineage: Eukaryota > Viridiplantae > Streptophyta > Magnoliopsida > Malvales > Malvaceae > Adansonia > Adansonia rubrostipa. The sequence continues at coordinate 6,189,668 of JBBYHM010000025.1, forward strand.
AAACAATATCAAAATAACTTTCAATTGATATCTTCACGTTACTTTTTATATTAAAATCATATTCAAAGTATTATATATTTATATAAATTTTAACATATTAATAATTTTTTTATATTTGTATTATAATATATTAAGATATAAAAAATTAAAATATTTTTTTTAAAAATTATTTATAAAAAATATAATTTCACAAAAATACACAAATAAAAATATTATAAAATAATTAATAATAAATTATTAAATTATTATATTTTTAAATTATATTTTATAGAATATTAGAACATCTTCGAGCAAAAGCCTGGGTTAACATGTTAGTAAAGATCCAAAAATTTTACATTTTTTTTATCATTAAAATTCCACGTTTTGTCCGACCTCGAAAGCCACAGCAATCAATACCATACATATAAACCCCTATGGGGCCAGCTCCCGCCACGCAGCAAGCCTTTCTGGCCACCACGTGGCGTGCAGCTGGCCCATTAAGGGCTTTTTTTTAATAAAAATTGAATTTTTGTTTTAATTTTTTAAAAACTTATTTGAAATATTACATATTTTTAAGGGATTGGCTTACGTAAGAACTTAAGTTCGAATTGATATTTATATTTAATTAATTTAAAAAATATTATTTTATCTTTATTTATAAATATTTTTAAATTTTTTAATAATTTATTTAAAGAGACTGATTTATTCAGTAATTTATTGTCGATTTAAAATTTATATTAGATCTTTAGAGAAAAATAAAAATATTTTATTAATTACTTTTAACTTTTTATTTTTTTTAAGAGATTGATATTTATAGTAATTTACTGGTCAATTTAGAATTCACACTTGACTCACTTAGGAAAAAATAAAAAAATTATTTATTATTTGTAACTTTTTAAATTTTATTATTTTATTTTTAAATGATGTATTTAAACGAGTTATTTTGTACAGGATCGTAAGTTGATTTAAGATGCGTATTTGACAAGCACATAGCAAGTTTAAAAAATTATTTTATTATCAATAATTTACATTTAATTTTTAAATAATGCATTTAAAGAGTTGATATGTAGGTTGATTGTCAGGTCCATTTTGGATCCATACCCAAACTGTTTGATAAAAAATTTTAAATTTTAAATTTTATTAATTATTTTTATTTTATCTTTAAAAGATGTATTTAAATGGTTAGTTCACACTTTCTCACATAACAATTTAGAATTCGTTACAAATCCACTTGGAAAAAAATAAAAAAAATTATTTTAGTAATTATTTTTATTGTAATTTTAAAAAATTTATTTAAAATAATTGATATGTACTGCAAGTAAATTTAGGATTTGTAACTGATTCAGTTGACCGAAAAAATTTTTAAAAATAAATTTATTTTATTAATTATTTTTATTTTATTTTTAAATAATATATTTAAAAAAATTAATCTGCGCATTAATTTGAAGATTGATTTAAAATCTGTATCAATTCTAAATACATAATTATTTAATAATAATTAAAATTTATAAAAATAAAAGCCCGGTAAAGCGGAGCATAACTCTAGTCGCAAATCAATGGATTAAATACAAAGGGGTGATAGTAGATAACAATTATGTAAGTCGTGAGTGTAAAACTCTAGCTTGGGTTTATAGAACCCCCACTCGGCTCTCATATACCAAAATCCAAATCGATTTTCAAAAACCAAACGTGGTTTTTTACAAAGGAAATTGATTTAAAGATATGGGCACCAGATATAATATCTCTTCTTTATTTAGATGAATTATGCAGCAATGAGATGTTAGATGTTTCGAGCTGTATCGAAAGAGATATAATTATTTAAATATTCAAGATGAAGACATAATTTAAATATAAGATTGTAAAGAATTTAAGATTAGCAGACATTAGATAATACTATTTAATAAGTTGTTACATATGTAGATTGAAAACAGAAGAATTTATTATGATATGAACTCGAAAAGAATAAAATGTAGGTAAGAAGAATGTAGAACATAACTTAGATTTTGATATCATATTAAGTATTTAACTTAAACTTAATTAATTATATATAAATAAGCTAACTCGAATATAAGATCACAGGTAACATAAGATTTAAAAGAAAAAAGATACTATCACGTAAAAATAAATATGCTGATAGCTTTGGTTAACCCATCGATATTAAACACACTGCAAACATCTATATGTACACGCACACACATCATAACAAACATGATAAATGTGAAGAGTTTTGCTTTGAACTACTCATATAATTCTAATTGCATACGCACAACATCTACGAGGCGAGGGTGTTAATTGAGCTAAAATTTTATATTGTTGGCATGAATTATAAAAGTATCTCTAAAATTACATGGCATAATACGACCACTAAATGTGAAACTCCTAATAAAAGCTAAATTCTATATGACATTACGTAATCCTAATTATTATGGACATTATTAGATTTAAATGTACATGGCATATTTTGGACACTATGGTAAGCCTAATATGATTTGTATTTAAATACGAATTAAAAACCTAATCTAAACAATGCTATCATGTATGCCAACTTCGGAATGATAAAAAGTTGATGGGATATCTATGTCCCATGCTTCAAACAAATGTTTTAACGATACCGTGCTAAATATATACTTGACCTACAAATACTATACAACGAACCGTTAGCCAGAGTTAATTTGGGTAGAATTTTATTGCAACTCAACCTATTTGGATAGATGATAAGATTGATTTTGATGAGAAAAAGAAGCAGGACCACCGAGGGATTTAGCAAATGCAACTGGAAGAGCAACCAACTTCTTTGCTTTGCTTACATAAGCTCTTTTTGTAAAGTTGTTATAATCATTGGCCTCTATCTCATCTAGTATTTGCCGATATAGCAGCAACGATGCCCAAACCTGCAATACCAATATTATTTATTATTCAAAACAAAAACAATAAATCAACAACTTTACTCAAAACTCAAAAAACAACCACCCCCTTTTCTTTTGCCATCTTAAATTTTCCTAACCCTTTTAAATACCATGCTTATACCCCTCATTGTCTACTTAATTAGAAGAGCAATTTTATTGTTGCTCCAACTCTTCATTTTTTTTTGAATATATGGATATCAGAACGGGGATATATGATCCCTCACGGATCCTTCAGGTACATAAAAATCTTGAAAAAAAATTGAAGATATTCGTGTTGGACACAGTATCGATTTTCGACGTTCACACCCGTCTCAGTAAAATAGCAGCAATTCATTAACATTGCACAAAATTTCACATCACAAAGTCTACAAAATTTTTATCACATAGCTGACAACACTACATTTTATTCATCTTAATAGATTTCTGATTCTTATGCTCCATGTTATCAAATTCCAGTATAAGTTCCTTGATTGCTTACCGGCCATCTACTAGAAGCATTCAGCTCTGTCACTCCTTTTTCTGTTTCATCAAAGAACATCCTTGCCCTCTTTATTTGTTTTTTCATGAAGTTTCTCCATTTATCTGATACCTTTGCCGCAAAAATGTCCTCATCTGATAGTCCTGCCTCTGCCAATTCATCCTGCGGTAGATAAATCCTTCCTCTTTGTGCACTGCACCAACCAAGAGAAAGAGGAGAAAATCAAAACAACTGGAAGATGATTTGAACAATTAACACTTGCACAAATGTAGTAAGATCTTATGAGACCTAAAAATTGCTGATGTCAAATACATAGAACCCTGTACTTACTCCTCTCCAACATCCCTAAGTATGTTAGTAAGCTGATTCGCAATCCCTAATGCCAATGCAGCATTATACACACTCTCTGTAGTAACTACAGATTCAGGTGCAATCCCCATCACAGGAACACTCATCAACCCAACAGTGCCAGCAACATAATAACAATAGAGATATAGTTCATCAAAGTTTTCATATCTTGACTTCCTAAGGTCCATCCTCATTCCTTCGATCATGTCTTTGAAAGGCTGCAAACGAAATATTATAAGCTGGTTAACAAGCTCAAACAATCCAATAGACCAACGTTCATTTGCTATGCCTTTTCCTTTTGTTCAAAACCTTTGTTAGCAGTGCTATACTAAAAGAAACAAAGTGGAAAATGATCTGTGGACAGCAATATAATAGTTTGGTGTTATGAAGAATTAGTATAGTTCAACTAGACGCTGTTCGTTAACTCAGCTTTAGAGTAAACGCAAGCCAATGTGTACAATTGAAGTGAAATAAATATTAGAAGGAGCTAAGAGTGAAAGTAAATCAGCTCAAGCTAACCTGAATATCAACAGGAAATTTTTTAACCGTGTGTGCTAAAGCAGCATCAAGCATATCAAAGGGACAACCTCTGAATAGATCTTCCAACCTTGCTTCCCACCTATCTAAAGCAGTTGGAGTTATATGCGGCGAATTTGGACCATCCACAAGCTCATCTGTCCTCCTACACCACACTGTATATGTGCATAACACCATAAGAAGTGAACAAATAAACTGCTGCATCTTCAGATAAAGTCATCCATCAGACATTACTTGAAATCTATATCAAAAGATAGTTCTTGAAGCTTGGAAAACTATTAATTAAGAAGATTATAATGATAACTACTAACGGATAAGAAATTATTAGTAGTTGATTTTTGGACCTATTATGGACACTATCTAACTGATAAAAGAGACTAGAATTTTACACAAACATACATACAGAATATTTCTTAGTAGTTACCTAGAACTGTCCCCAAATGTTGGGATAGGTGAATGAGATAAAAAAGAAATTATTTGGTGCATCTAAATATGAAATAACCACTATTATCTTCAGTTAAAATAGGAAAAATAATTTCCTCCCACCAGATGGACGCCTTAGGAACTGAACCACATAAATATTCATTCAGCATTGCAATAAGGTTAGAACCTGCATAGAGGTGTCAATATGACTTTCAGCATCCTAGAAATTTATTTTAAAAATTCTGTTGAGACATCTGCATTGAAAAACCTTTTGTGGATATTCTACAGATAAGAGTCATGTTGGAAGCTGATGAGAAATCTGCATAATAATGAATCAGAGTGGTACAAAAGCAAGAATAACTTGTATGAGGCTCTTATTTAATTGCAATATTTTTAACACTTCTAATTATCTGCCAATAATCATGCTTCCAAATTCTTATTTTTATGTACAACATCGTATACAAGCAGAGGCGATGACAAACTCACTCACCATAGATTGCCCATATAGCCCTCCGTCTTTCAGGGGTCATCAGCAAAGTCCCTAAACGGGAAAAGCAATTATGTTTTCAAGTATTCCATCGTAGTCCCAATCCAAAGCTCATAATATATAGAAGAATGAGAAGGCTAACCCAAATAGAAGGTCTTTGCATACTCGGCACAAATTTCTCCACAACGTTCATATGCTTCACTCAACAAGCTCAAAGTGCCGGGGACAAAAATATCCGGTTTGACATCAAGATCCCCACTAGGTCTCAACTGCCTCCTAACCAAAGCTGCCTGCTTCAGGACCACATTATAAACCTTCTCCTCTGAGGAGACAGCTATTTCTCCGGCTGAGCTAGTAGCTACCATGCTTGGAGGGATCCTGCTGCTGCTTAAGCTTTCTGAACCAGAATTACCTATGCATGGCCAAGGATACCTCAGATGTGCCCTGAAAGAATAAAAATGGGAATTACATTTTTGTTTCTTATCGTTATTTGGTCTGTACTCAGACGACAGATTGGTATCTGTGGATATAAATTTGGAGGAAGCGAAGGACCGGTTTCCATCACGCGATGAATGAAGGAAAGCCAAGTCCGATTGAGAAGGTAGAAGCCATAACAAGGTTACAGGCATGTTGAAATGGATCGAGATTGAGCTTTGTTTTTTCCTTCCAAATAAGAAAAAAAGAAAGCTTATGTTGTCTGAAGGTAAAGATGAGGAAAAGCAGCCACAATGGCAAAGGCAAAATTTATTAATACTAAGCAAGTTTATCGTCAATAGTTAGAATATATAAAGCTCCGCCTAAGGACTCTGAAATGGAAACAAACAAGAACAGTGACAGAATTTCATTGAAAAGTTGCTCACCTTTTTGTTGGCTATTATTTCTATTATTTTTATTATTAAACGGGGAGGGTTATAATATTTTAATGAATTAATTGAAGATAAGTCTGCGGCAATGAATATAGCCACTCAACCCTCCAGTATTCAGGAATTTCCACCTCTTAATTTTTTTCACAGAAATGTCAATCCTGCTCACCAACAATGATTAAAAGTGATACGTATTAAACTGAAATTATAATTAATACATTAATTTTTTTTAAGTTTATAAAAATAATTTATTAAATATAAAAAAATTTAAAATAGTAAATAAAAAAATTCTTAACTAATACTTATAAATATTAATTAAATGAATTATTTATTTATTTATTTATTACTTTTACAAGTAATTATATAACCTAATTTTTTTTTAAAAAAAATAGAATACAAAGACAGGTTTGTCCGATTTGGACAGTGTTGTTGTCTCCTTATTCGGTATGGTCTGTGTTGGGATTAGCCGGGGATCCAAAGTCCAAAGCCGGTTGTGCTCCTAAATCAGAAAATTAATTAATCCTCCTTTTCTTTTTTTTTTTTTTAATAAAAAAATTGCCGTTGTTCCTCTTTCTAATTTTTTTTCTCTAAAAAAAAGTATATACATAATAAGAGTGTTTGATTGCGGAAGATTCCGGAGGCGGCTGAAGCACACAAAGTCAGATTATGCTAAACGGAAAATATACAAAAGTTAATTACGTTAAGCTGATGTGGACCAATAAGACAAAAGATGAGAGGGCAAGATTAGATTTAAGAGGTAAAAGGTAGATAAAATTGTTAACCAGAAATCCAAGTGGAGGCCGACATGGACCAATAACACTTTGAACCAGAGCGGGAGATTTAGATAACGTTACTCCAGCACATAGGAAACTGTGAGTGCCCGGTGAGGGTAATATATGATGGAATGGTGAGTAGACTAGAGTATACTGGTGTTGCTACTTGGGATGTGGAAGAGCTGTCTTGCTAAAGCATAATTAAATAAAAATAATATTTATTAAAATATAATATGATATAAAAGTAATAATATAAATATAATATAAATATTTTATCTTTTAATTTAAATTTTTTATTAAAATAATATTAATTTTTTATTTATGATTTTAGGTTATTTTTAGATTATTTACTGAAATAGGTTAATTTTTAAAATCTATTGAGAAATCAGCATTTGAGCAAATGTTTTCTCAACTACAGAAGTGAAATCGATTAGTGAAAGTGAGAAATCGACGAATGAAATACCAATTTTTCAAAGCCATTGAAAAATCGGATAAATGTAGTTGGGAAATCGTCCAATCAAATGGCGATTTCTCAACATGTAGCTAGGAAATCGCTATTTGATTGGGCAATTTCCTAACTAAGTTGAAAAATCGACATTTGATTGGGTGATTTCTTAATGTTTACATTTTTTATTTTTTTAATTATAAGAAATTGGCTAGCCTATTTATTAGCTATGTCTGAATTTTTTTATGCCATGTTGAGGAATCGTCAAGTCATCTGACGATTTCGTATTTCATGACACAAAGAGTTTTAGGTTTTAGGATTAAGGTTTTATTTACGTATGAGGAATGTGACTAATGTATGAAAATTATATTTTTTTTAAATAAAATAAATTGATAAGAATAATGCAAAGGAATCAGATTTTTTCTGATATGAAATAAATTGATGAGACTAATGCATGCAATCGGATTTCTTCTGATATGAAATAAGTTGATAAGACTAATGCACGGGAGTCAGATTCTTTTTTATATGAAATAAGCTAATGAGACTAATGCATAGGAATCAAATTCCTTATGATATGAAATAAGCTGATGAGACTATGCATGGAAATCATATTCCTTCTTATATAAAATAAGTTGATGAGACTAATACATGATGATTAGATTCCTTCTGATATCATCATTAGTTGATGAGATTAATGCATGGATTGTTAATATCAAACGATAAAGACTAGACTAATACATGGGACAAATTCAGACATTTTAAATAGGAAAAAAATCTTGTTGACGATATTGCATTATAAATATGAGTTTATCATAGTCATTTTTATTGTCATTTTTGTTCTTAATTGCTCTTTTTTTTCTGAGTTTAGTGATAGCACTTCTTCATTCTTCTCTTTTGTTTTCTTAGTCTTCAATTGTCAGTATTTTTTTAGAGTTATTTCCATCTTACCAACATGAGTAATAGATTTGTTAAACACTTATATATTTTAATAGAGAAATTGTCAACAATGAATAATGTGTTACTTTTCAAAGTGACCATCCTAAAACCATTAGTATTTACGAAAATATTACAATAGAGGAATTGAAGGTAAAAATTGGTATAAAAATCAGAGTTACAAGTAGAACCAGAGTATCCGATATCAAGTATAGGCTTTTTATTTCCATGAGAGAATGATGCATGCGATATAAGACGTTTCCACTTGAAGATGATGATGATGTAAGATGCATGTTTGATATTCATCAACAATTTCCTAATGTCGGTGTAATTGAGCTAGATGCTGACCATGAAGATGTACATCATGATGGTGAAGCTTCATACATCCCTACTGCAGATGCCCATATGTCATGGCCATTTGAGAATCCTGAATGTCAATCTTTTCCAAATGCACAAGTGGTGATGAATAATTTATATGAATTTTTTTATTATTCATTTATGCCACCAACGGTTCCTAGCGGTGAAGATGATGAGCCAAATAACTTCATGATGACAGAGTCTTTAATTAAAGGTGTTGAAATGGCATGTGGAGGGCCAAGTTCATCTCCTGTTGATCCTGAAGTGTCATATGGAGCCCATATTGATTATGTTGGTGCTTTAATGAGCCCAAAGAGTATGTTGAAACCGATGATAGTGATGACAACAATGATCCTTATGCAGATATCAGTGGTGATATCAACATTTCTCATTTGTCATCTACTAGTAGAACTAGCGATCTTTTTCATCAATATAAGCTACCTCTCCATATGCGCACCCTCGATCTAGATGCAATACATATAGTAGAATTTCTAGAATATACTCAAACATTAGGGTTTCCAATAAGCTAGAATCTATCTAGTGGTGAGCTCTGCGTTGGGATGCAATTCGCAATAAAAGAGGTCGTGGTTTCTACTATAAAGTACTACAATATCAAGAATTTTGTAGATTAAAGAGCAATAGAATCCTCGCTGATCAAATATCACCGCCAGTGTACAATGCATGGCACGGGTTGTAATTGGAGTATAAGAGCAACGTTATTGAAGAAGAAACAAGTATGGAAGATTAGAAAGTAGAATGGGCCTTATAGTTGTGCATCTAGGCTTATTACACGCGATCACATGAAACTAGATTCTATCATGATATGTTCATGTATTTTGTCTTTGGTACAAGCAAATCTGGCCATTTTTATTTCAGTTTTGGTTGCTGAGATACGGAATAGGTATGGATACATGACTTTCTATAGGAAAGCATGGATAGAAAAATAGAAGGCAATTGTTTAACTATTTGGAGATTGGGATAAATCATACAGTGATCTGTTAAAATGGTTTGGTGCAATGCAACATTTTGTTCCTAGCATAATAATGGAATTACCAACTATACTTGCATACCATGGTCATCGAATAGTACAAGGTATAAGTATTTTTCATTGACTTTTTTGGACATTCAAGTCTTGTATTGAAGGCTTTCCTTTCTGTAAACCCGTGGTCCAAGTAGATAGTACATTCTTATGGAAAATACAAAGGAACATTACTGTTAGTTGTTGCACAAGATGGCAATCAAAACATAGTATCATTCACCTTTACCATTGTAGAGGGTGAGACAAAGGAGGTATGATCATTTTTTCTTAGCAACTTATTTGGATATGTTGTTACACAACCTAGGATATGTTTGATTTTTGATCAACATGAATCCATAAAATCTATGATCAGAGACTCAGGTATAGCATGGAAACCTCCGTGTGCATATTCTGTATACTGTATTTGACATATTGCAGCTAACTTCATGAGGAGGTTTAACACTAAGGAGTTGTATCGATAAGTTGTTAATATAGGTATGTAGAAGCATTGATGGTTATTTACTCTCTTACAATCTTATCAAGTTTCATATTTATCTATAAGTTGTTAACAAGTCTAAAAACTAACATCTTATTTTTCAGTGTACGAGTTACGATGACCCCATTTTTAGTGACAGTATGAAAATCTTTATGCGAAGAATACAAAAGCAGCCGATTGGATCAATAGGATCCCACGAGAGAAGTAGGTACAATCATATGATGAAGGAAAATGATATGGACATATGACGACAAACCTAGCCGAATGTATAAATTTAGTATTGAAAGGGACTCCTCATCTTCCCATAACTACTTTGGTGAAAGCCATATATTTTAGATTGGTAAAACTATTTAAGGTGATAGGGAACAAGCAGATAGCAATAATGGTGGCCGGGCACAGTTATTGTGAAATGGTCATAAATGCCATTCGAGAAATCGAAGAAAAGCTAACTTCCACCTTATTCATGGGTTTACATGAGTAAATCAATCTTTCTTAGTTGAGGAGTCAGAAAATTCTTAGGAAAGAGCTGTGGCTTTAATATACAAAGTAAATCTTAATGAGAAGTGGTGTGACTGTGGGAAGTTTCAAGCACACATGTACCCATGTTCACATGTTGTTGCTGCTTATGCTCATGTCCATATAGATTGCATGCTATATACAGATAATGTTTATAAACTAGAGACAATAAACAATGTTTATCGACACGAGTTCTAACCTGTCAAGAATAAAGCTTATTGGTTGGAATATAATGATCCATAACTGTTCTCTAATCCAAAAATCCAAAGAGATCCCAAAGGTTGACCAAAATCAAGTCAAATTTATAATGAAATGGACTTAGGAAGAGAGGCCAACCAAAGCATTATAGACTATGTAGGAATGAAGGCTATAGCCATAAAAAATGTCCTTATCAAGTCGGCACATGAGGGGAAAGATTGCATCATGGATTATTGTTTATGATTATATTATGCATAATTATTTGTAAAATCTATCACTTTCATTTTGTTGATGTAAATGTTATTTTTTTAATAAAATACAATTAAAGTTATTTTTTATTTATCTTGCAACACAAATAACAGAAACACATATTACAAAAATAATATATTTATCATAGGAAATTATTATTTATAATATAATGATAATATAATCGTATATTATTAGAATTTATTATAATATAATTATTATTATTATTATAATATATCTTCAACATATAGTTATTAATTATTATAATATAATAATAACAATATAATGCATTGTACATGTAATCTCTATAATTATTCTAATATAAATTGTATCAATTTAATGATAATATAGCCATGTATAAATATTAATTATTATAATGTAATAATAACAATGTAATTATACTATGCCTTGAACATGTAATCTTTACAATTGTTCTAATATAATAATAACAATAAAATAATAATTATTAATTATCTTCCAACATAAGAAACATAAAAAATTTTTTATAATATAAATATATAACATTTATAGCATTATAAAACCGTATAAGTGTAAAACTATATAACTATATAACTGTATAACACAAGTGGCTTATACAAGTTTATATCTATTGACGGAGGGCCCTATCGTGCGGTGTAAAACAACAATGTGGGGCTCTCCTATTGCATGGTGACAATATTCTTCGTTTAACATTTTCATCTTTATGGCCATGTACGCCCTGAGTTTGACATCTTTGGGCTTTTACTTCCACTACTAGTGTTTCTTCTTCAGTGGCTTCTTCCTAAGTCGGCATAGAATCCCTATGTTCACTTATAGCCATATTAATGTCTGCCACATCAAAAATATTGTAACCCAATACTAGAGGAAGCAGTACTTGGTGGGTCAAAAATAGAGAGGGTACTGCTACCCAAAGGGATTCCAAGCCGATATACGTGAGACATATATATTGCAGCTGATATAGAAGTCAAAAGGTTGGCATCTAACCTACTAGTGGGTGGCTTCGGTGGATAGCACCTATTATCATCATCCCCACTATGACTGAATGAATATCTGCAACTGGATGAATATATGCGACTAGATGATACTCCAAGATCACGTTCCGATTCAAGATAACTGAATGACATCCTAGGTGCATCAACATCGTTAAAATGTGCTGAAGTAGATTGATTTATCATCGACTAATTTCATGCTGTCGACCATGCCTGTGAAGCTTCATAAAAAGGTTTGCATTTGAAGTTGGTTGATCATGTGACCTACTCTTCACATCCTGAAGTCCTGGTGATAGGAAAATAAATGGCCAGCCTTGAGTATAAAACCATCTGATAGCGTGAAATTATTGTTCAAAATTTCAAGACCCTTAACAATTCGTCTAGAACTTTTCTCCAAAATCGGATCCAGTTTGAATGCCTTTAGGCCCAGTTTACTGCATGATTACTGCGTATGTTAATTATATAAACTTCAGCAAAGGTTCACAGGTGGTTGGGGGATTGCCTGTTGCATCCCAAACTAGCGTAGGACCTTGTTCGCCTGGTGCCACTCCATAACCTGAAAATATATTAATGTTGTGTTTGCTCTCTAGATATGGCTATTTTAGAAGGCTTTCTGATATGAGGCATTCCATAATTTCATTTGCAATATATAGCCTCCATAGAAACTATGAAAAAATAGATAAAAATTATTACTGATCATATGCGATACATTGGCTTAAGAATGCACGTACTTAATGTTACCTATTACAAAATTTACCGTATTATGTCCTATGCAATCCAGTCATGCTCTAATGCTTTCTACGTCCATAGTTGTATGACTAAACTACTTTGGACTGCACTATCTGTTCAAATATATATAAAATATGAATAACTCACATGCAAATTACAAGTTGTCCATGAATAAATTAAATACTTAAATTTATTACCTTAATGTAAGAGGATATAAATGATTTTCTTTAACCATCGGTGCAAAAAATGGAAGCCAGTACCATGTCTATGACTATAGCAACATTAAATAGCCACCCATGTCATGTGTAACCCTAACTATTGCACAGCAAAGTTCCCTATAAAAGAGCCTTAAACATGTGGAACCCCAACTATACTTTCCTATTTCATTTAAATTTGCCAAAAGTGGAAGATACATCAAACGTACTCGACTTTCAGATTTATTAGGTATTAACATTCCACTAATGATGCGTAAAATGTATGCTCCAGTAGCATTTCTAGTTGTCGTTTAATTGCATATTCAGGGACATAAAGGAACATTTCTATTAACCTAGTCATTTGATAGTTGGACCCTGAATAAAAATTTTCTAGAGGGATTACACCTAATAATTCTTCAAATAAAGCCTCCCAATGTAACAAGCTCCCCCAGTTACTTTCTTCTTATCAATTGGTAGAACCAGTTGAAGTGCAACACCTTCCAGGTTGATCGTGCATTCACTGTGTGGAATATGAAATGCATGTGTCTCAGGCCTCCATCGTTCAACTAACACACATATTAGTCCTACCTCATATTGATATCGTTTTACTAAGGCTACGTGGTAAAATCTAGATCTTCTTAAATAGTCTTTAATTAATGGATTCGAAGGTTCAAAAGATACTTTCCACAATTGTTTTTTTAACAAAGTATCCTGTTTAAAAAGTCATTAATTCATTACTTGTAAAATTTATAATTCATATTTTGTTTTAAATATATCATTAATAAAATTTTAGTATCTCACATAATACTGTTGATAATATATGATACTCTCGCAATCTCAATGATGATGATGATGACGACACTAGTGAATTGATCAAAAATTTTCCTAAAACAAAAAATTTCATTTAAATTCATCATTACTTAACCTTAAAACAAAAATCAAACCCAATTTCTACAGAAAATGCCATACCTTCAAAATATTTAAACGATTTAATCCCTTCAAACTTAAATTCAACTTCTTTCTTTGCAACCATTAAGTAAACAAAAAAGTAACTTAATTACAACAAAAATCACTTCAACCATTACTAAATAATTTATATTTAATAATAAAAATTGATAACACTCTAATATTTCAATAAAAAAAATACTAATACAATCATATAAATTGTATAATTTTAAGATAAATTATCTAAAAAATCAAACATAAAAATCAAGATAAATATTACGTATAATTAACTATAGTCAAGACAAATAAGCTTTTACAAATGAAAATAAAGCATACTTTCAAAAATAAAAATTTATATAATCATATCAAAAATTACTTTTATGAATAAAATTAAATTATAACTTTCAAAAAGCTATTTAACTTGATTAGTTAACCTTTAACGACACCTTAACTTAATCTATTCTCTTACGAAGAGAATAGAATCAAGGGAGCTCCTTTTATAAAGAGCTTCATCAAGTGCTCATAGCACTTGATAAGGTCACGTGTAAGAATACTTGTGACCTCAATAATAAAAGGACCCCTTTGCAAAGGGTCCTGTGACCCTTATAATTAAAAAATAAAAAAATAAGCAAAAAGAAAACGTCAGAAAAATTGCCATTTGATTGGGCGATTTTCTAACTACATAAGTCTGATAGTCCAATTTTTTTGAGAAATCAACATTTCATTCATCGATTTCTCACAAATTGCTTTAAGAAATTGACATTTCATTGATCGATTTCACTTTTATAATTGAGAAAATGTTTGCTCAAATGGGATTTCTCAATGGATTCTGAAAATCAGCCTATTTTGGTAAATAATCTCAAAACATCCTAAAACCGTAAATAAAAAAATTAATATTATTTTAATAAAAAAGCCTTTTAAATTTATATGATATGAATTGATAATGCATTAAAATTTATATAAATATAAAATATTTTTATATAATTATGACACAATAATATATGTAAATAAATATACAAATAGTCTAATTTAATCTAAATACTACATGTCTATA
>JBBYHM010000025.1:6204681-6226044 GCA_038381775.1 Adansonia rubrostipa
AACCCGGAATATTATTTTCAATAGGCATCCGATCCTGCCTTGCCTGAAACTATCGATTTTGACTCTAAGTTTATGGTTATTTTATGATGGCCATCTGAGCCTAGTTCAATGAGAGATTCGCTTGACGGTCTTTCTCCCCTTCATATCACTATGCCTAATTCAAATCCTGATCATGGGATAACTCAAAAGCTCGACCATGACTAACCATCATTTATTTTTAAGTCAAGCGTGCTAAGCCCTGTGGATCATCCAAAGTTTTAAAAGCAGGCACGAGATGACAAACTTGTTACCATAACAAGCACCCATATGATATCCCCAAGTATCTTTATATTTGAACTTATGAGATCAGTTGCATGTATCTTATGCATAAAGTCTTATACATGCCAGTCTTTATGCATTTTCAATGCCCTATCTTGATAATACAATGACCAAGAACGTTTTTTAAAACACAAATTTGATGAATAAGGATCTCATAATTGTGACTCTTTACAATTCCTTTGCAAGGCCAACGTGTTCATGGGCTTTATTTACATAAGATATTTAAAACAATTATACAAATTAGATCTTATGGATAAAGAAATTCCTTTATAACATTAATTAAATATAATGTTTTATTACATGAAATCACTAAATGAAAATGCCTTACAAGCTACAATGATTGGCTTGCAGGGCTTATACTAACATACTTATATTAGACATATTAGCCTAATTTCATTTTAATTTTTACTAATCACCTTTATTTGTGTGACCCATTAGGCCTCATCATGTCAGTAATAAATATAAAATAGTTAAATTATGAATATTTATATTCAAAGACCAAGATTGGGATCTAGCAATGATCATTGCCACTTAACATGCACCTAACATGCAGAGAGTGTCAATATGGTTTTGACATGTCCTATAGTGTTCAGTATCTTAGTTAATTTCAATCTTTTCATTATATATCCTTAAATTAGGAAGAGCGTGATTTCGTGCCTACTCTTAACTTATTCAAGATTAGTGCACAACCCTTAAGTGTTAACTCTGAAATTAGTATTGCCGTGGCCAAAGACTCTGAGTTAACACGAGTCGAGTACGTGTGAGATATGTTCCATTAAATCACTTGGGGTAATGAATCCTCTCCAGACCACTCATTCACCTTTAGCATGCTTTATATCATATCCAAAACCATCTTTTATTTTGGAATTCATCGATTGTGAACCTGTTCGTGATGATCCTAAGTATGATAATTCACATACAAGGAGACCTGGTGTCACAAGTCTAAAGAGCACCTACACTACTAATACATAAGGGTATTTTCCATAGACACTTTAGTGAAATACCAAATGAAACTCTCATGGTAGGTCATGTTCAATGAACTTTTCCTTATAAAAAACACCTGTATGATATCCTCAAGTTTCTTTACACTTCAACTTATAAGATCAGTTGCATACATCATATGCATGTAGGCTTGTCATATACCAATTTTTTAGTATTTTTAGTGTCCTTTCTTGACAATATTATGACCAAGAACATTTTAGAAACACATTTTTTATGCATAATAATCCTATAGTTGTAACTCATTACAATTCTTTTGCAAGGCCGATATGTTTCATGGGCTTTATCTTTATAAGACTTTTCATAACATTTATTCAAAAGAAATATTATGGATAAAGAAGTACTTCATGAACATTAATAGTAAATATAATGTTTATTATACAAAACATTAAATTCTAGCTCCTTACAAGCCATAATGATTAGCTTGTAGGGGTTACACCAATACTTTGTCTGTGAAGGTTTTTTTTTTTTAAATTGCTTTGTTTGTGTGACAAACTGATTTTATAAAATGAGCCCTAAGATGAGCTATTATAACAAAAAAACAATGGATTAATCATAGCTCATATTTTCCCACCACTTGAAGTTATCAAACTTAGGGCAAATGAAGCTTTCAATGTTTAGATTCATGATTGTAGAAAGGTTAAATGCATTCTATTTGCTAAGCCTTTAAATTGATTTTTAAGACCATTTGATTTAATGCCTTAATTCTGAGACTTGTGTTGTTGTTGAATGGCATGGCTAATGGATCGTTCGAGTGCTCCGCTAACTTAGAGGCTTAAAATAAGCTTATGACCTCACTGTCATGGACCTTTAGGATAAAACATTTGCATGCCTGAAGCCTACTCTGAGTCTAAGTACACCAAAAACCATGGATCCTTGTTTTGGCTACTGATGGCAACTGTAGGCTGAATTAAAAAATTATTTTCGAGCCCTAGATGATTTTTCTAAATTTTTCTAATATTTTCCCTCAAAGAGCATTGAATTAGCTTTCCAATAAATTTTTGTTTGCCTCGTCCAAATGAGGGAGTTATGATTTAGATCGTGCCTTGTTCGAAGCCCTTGAACCTAATGATCAGTATCCACTATGAACCATTGTTATCCCTAAATGATTTTTCATGTTTTTTCAAATATTTTCCCTTGAATCAAGTCAAATTACCTTTTTGGTAATATATCATTTGCAGCTTTCCAAGTTCGAACAAAATTGGGGTGATTTTTCAAAACTTGTTTTTCCAATTCCTTTATACTTGTTACTAATGTTGAATCAAGTCTCAGAACAAAAATTATTTTCTCCTAGGAAGAGATTTTTTGGAATTTTTTAACCATTTTTATATTAAACCTCGTTAATTTACCTTTCCAACAGTATCTCGTTTGTCCCGTTTAAAGTTTGAATGAGTTCAAAATAAATTCAGGAAGCTTGATAGTGTGATGTTGTCCTCTGCTTCCAACACTTAGTGAAATTAGCAATAACCATTTGGCCCTTCTTTCGATCTAATGCTTTGAATGAATTGATTATAGCATGAGTCATATTAAGCTTATATTAAAGCCTTTTCATTTAAAAAAAATCAATTTCAATTTTTTTACAAATTCCTCGATCTTTGATCAAAATTCATTTTTTTAACAAAATTATAAAAAATGCTTTACTTTTCAATGATTACTGAGTTTTCATCTATTTAGGCTTTTCAACCTCAATTTCCAATATCTCCCTCAAAATCAAAATTTTTTTCCTAGATTTCCTTGAAATTTTTAACTTATCCTTAGTTTTCATGTCTTAATCACCCTACGAGTCGAAGCTCATCTCCAAGTTGTTATTATGTTATTTCTAGATAACCAATGACAACCAAGAGATACATTCCTAATCGAACCTTTTTCTCCCATGTTTTTATTATTTTATTTCATGTCATATTTATTTATGATTTCTTGAGTTACAAACACTTTTCCTTTGTTGATGACAATTATGCATTCATATTTCTAAATTAAATATTTTTTAAAAATCATTAAAGCATTGTTTTATGTTGGAGCCTTAGAGTGCCTAATCTAAGACACCATTTTCAAAACTAAACCCCAAAAATTATTTTTAACAAAAACTCTACACATTGCCTCCTTCACAAGTGGGGCACTTATTTGGATCCAATTTTATCTAAAAAATCGGGTTTCTATCAAAATATTTAATAAGATTACATTAAAATAATGACAAATTAAAACCAAGAAAACTAAAAATAAGGATAATCTATGGCTAGATGATACTAATTTAAGGCATCATGAGGGTAATAATTCTTCTCCATGCGTAACTGACTCCTAAGTATAATCACTGAACTCTAATACATGCAGACCATAAAAATAGACTTTTAGAGTTTCTTAACTAAAAAGGAATCAGTTTTAATAAGTGTTCGATTATATTTAGTCCAAATTATTGATTGTGACTCTAATTCTTTTACTACGGGTTTAGTCGAATGAGCGATTCATCGTCAATCACCCCAATCCTGACACAAGAAATACTTCTTTCTCACCCATCATGCCATGATAATTTTTAAGTTGAGCGTTACCTACGGCAACAACCTTGGAGATGTTATAACAATATAATAAATCTATAATAAATTTTGCTACTATATAATAAACTAATAAATATAAAAATTTTATTATATTATAATTAATTAATAAATATCTGAATTTTATTATATTAATAAATAAATAATAAACTGATAAATTTATAAAATTTTACTATTATATAATTAATGTAAATTAATTAAGCTAAATAATTATATGAATAATAAAAAAATACATACAAAAATACTATTTAATATATTTTTATCAATTCAATTATTATGACATAAATATAACTTTTAGTTGTTTATTAATTTCATAAATATCAAATAATATGAAAATTTCATATTATGTATATGCACACATGCATTTTAATCTAAATTTTTAATAATTATTTTCTATTCTTATTATGATTCACTTCAACATCATTACAACTTTTATATGTAAACACATATTTTATTACCGATTTTAATCATATAACTATAATATTTAATGTCATCACTGTAAGAATTAATTTTACCATTTTTATTATTTTTAATCTTCCAGTGTCTATTTCATGGTCCGTCAAAATGAATCCTTATATTAAATTGGATTGTTGATTTCTTTGTTTTTTCTTTTTTTTTTCGTTTTAGGGTTAAATGGAGAGCTAAAATTCCCTTTTAAACCACGAATCAATCATTTTGGATTTGAATTTATGCTAAGAGGTTTCGAGATTGATCCTGTCACAAATTATATAAGGTACTATTATGTTTTATTGGTTGTCAATTTTGTTATTATCTTCACTTGAAATGATGTTAGAGATATCAAGAATAATCACCTCACAAATTATATCAGGTATTGTTATGTTATTAGTTGTCATTTATGTTATCATCTTCACAAATTATAATTTTTTTAAAGAATAATTATTTTATTTATTAGCAATAAAAAAATTAATAAATTAAATACTATGACGATATATTTTTTATAAAATATATTTAAAAAATAAAAATAAATAAAAAAGATACATGTCACGTTACAAATATTATTCATAGAGTTTTTTTGTTTAATTTTACTATTGATATATCATTTTTTTAAAAATGCATGTACCAAATGTGACATTATAAATATTTTCCTCCAACTTTTTAAAGAAAAAGAATATGGCCTTTGGTTTTTTGGGACCTATAAATGTTTAAGGAAACATGATTGTATTATATTTATATATAATGATTCGTATATTCATAATAATATATATTTATTATATTATAATTTTATTTAAAATATTTTATATTTATATAAATTTTAATTTATTAATAATTTAAATTTTATAATTTTAAAATATTTTATATTTATATAATATTTATTTTATTTTTTATTATATATTATTTTATATTTAATTTTAATTATTATATATGTTATATATAATATTATCAGATTTTATTATTTTTGTAGTGGACATGGAATGGATCATTCACGTTGTTTCCATCGATTAGGATGTGATTCCTTTATTCTTTTATTTATCTTTCTTTGATAAAAAATAATGAAAAGAAATCAAATGAGCGCCACATTCGAGATTTTGTCCTTTATGTCATGTCATGTACATGTGCATGGCCAAAACGACGAAACTACCCCATTCAGATGCAGGAAAAATGGGCAGTTATGTCATCTCACAAGCTGAGGTCCACCAACAAACAAACACCTATAAGGAGGCATTGGGCGAGCGGTGGGAATTCTCAGGGAAAAAAAAAAATGGCGACTGCTGCAAGAAGGGTTGTGCTGCTCTGCGGGGACTATGCCGAGGACTATGAGGTTCCTTTTCGATTTTTTTTTTTTGTGTTGTTTTTAAATTTTGTTGATTAGTATTAATGTAAGGCAAATGATTAGGTGATGGTCCCTTTCCAAGCTCTGCTGGCTTATGGAGTGGCTGTGGACGCCGTTTGCCCCGGCAAGAAAGCTGGAGACGTTTGCCGCACCGCTGTTCATCAGTCTTCCGTCCATCAGGTTGCTTACTTTTGCTCCTTTTTTTATTAAATATTCTTTCATTCATTCACTAAAATAAAGTATTGGTTTTCAATCTTCACTTCTTTTACCTTTACCTTTGGATAATGTTTGTTTTATCAGTGGGATTTCTTAACCCTTGTTATATGCCATCTTTATGTGTTGTTCATCTCAGATATTACTTTTAATATTGCATTTCTAAGCCCCTTTCTTTTGTTGGGGGGGGGGGGGATTTTCATTGGTAGCAGACCTACACGGAGACCCGCGGTCACAATTTTAAACTGAATGCATCATTTGATGAGATAGACCACACCAAATATCATGGTTTGGTTATTCCTGGAGGAAGGGCTCCTGAATATCTTGCTATGAATGAATCTGTACTGGACCTAGTGCGCAACTTTGTCAATTCTGGAAAGCCGATTGCCTCAATTTGTCATGGTCAATTGATATTGGCTGGTGCTGGGGTAGTTAAAGGCCTCAAATGCACCGCTTACCCTCCTGTGGGACCTACTCTTATCGATGCTGGTGCATTGTGGGTTGAACCTAATACCATGGCAGCTTGTGTTGTTGATGGTAATATCATTACCGGGGCTACCTATGAGGGGCATCCCGAGTTCATCAGGCTCTTTGTGGAAGCACTAGGAGGCGTCATAACTGCATCAAACAAAAAGATCCTATTTATTTGTGGGGTAACTTCTCATTCAATTAATTCAAGTTAGATTTGACACATTTGGAAAATTACTTTTGTTTATCTCACTACTTAGAATGATTAATATCTCAAACAAAGTGATTATAATATGTATACACATATACGTAACATATTTATGTCTTTTGTGCATTTGTTACCTGTTAGAGGTGGGAGTAGATCTAGCAGCTTCTGCAAAATATATATATATATATATATATATATATGTTGGTTAACATTTTCTTTTGGCTGTTTGAAGTGCATTCTAGATTGGTCTTTTATCTATGCACACCCTTCATGTATGCATCTGGAAGTGCTTACCTTTAGACTGATTTCCAGTACATATGGAAGCATGTGCAGTAGATGTGTCATTCTGTATCATAATTGTTTTGAAGTCTGAATCATTGAAAAATAAGACTAGACACATTAGTTAATTATGGAGGTGCCTTTGATTGTCCTCGAGCATTAGAATCTGAAATCAGAAGTTAATGTTTCCTATTATTCAACTATTATTGGCTTGTGTTCCCTATTTTGCTCACTTCTTCTTCAGCTGTCTGTAAATGTGGATTCTCTTTTCTTTCACATTTGCCACTGAATTACTGGATTCATTGTTTGAAAGTTATAAAATTTTATCCTTTTTTCCCCTAAAATATACATCCTATAACTGAATTTTCATGTATTTAATAAGAGATTTCCAAGATATATGTAAATTTTCTGCTTGCAGAGCAAGAACCTGTGTCAAATTAAGCTTGACACAAACCTAGGGCTTATTTCACTTGGTTCATGCAGCTTCCTTTAAGAGGTGGTACATAGCAAGTCTGGGGTTCAAATCCTGGCATTTACAATCTCTTCCCCTATCTCTAGGCTATAGCCTCCATTGTACAAAAAATAAATAGGGAGAGAGAAAAGAAAAGCTTGACAAAAAACATATGCTTGGTCACGATATCTTAAGACATTGCTTCTCTTGTTTAATTTACAGGATTATATGGAAGATTATGAAGTAACTGTTCCTTTCCAGTCACTTCAAGCTCTGGGTTGCCATGTAGATGCAGTTTGTCCTATGAAGAAAGCTGGTGATAAGTGCCCAACTGCTGTCCACGATTTTGAAGGTGACCAAACTTACACCGAGAAGCCAGGTCATGATTTTGTTCTAACAGCTACATTTGAGGGCATAGATGCCTCAAGTTATGATGCTCTTGTCATTCCTGGGGGTCGAGCACCCGAATATTTAGCACTGAATAAGACAGTGATTGCTTTAGTGAAGCATTTTATGGAGTCCGGGAAACCAGTTGCATCCATTTGCCATGGACAGCAGATTTTAGCTGCTGCTCGTGTTCTGAAGGTAGTATTCTTGATGTTGATTGCTAAGAAGGAATTTCATATTATTAAAACTTCAACCATCTATATACACATGCATTTCGATTTCAATTATGTAGAACAATTTTTGTGGCCTTTTATTGGTTTTGTGATAAAATATTGCATACTGTTTGATTTTTGAATTCCAAGCAGTCAACGAATGGGGATGCTTGGAGGTATGTTTTTCTTTTATTCTAATCCACTCCACATACCCTTTTAGAGAGACAAAAGGGAGATATGAAGGATAAAATGTTTTTTTTGAAGAACATTCCAGCTATTCCTATTGCATTTCTCAAAGTTCAATTTATGTGCCTTTCTTACTTACCTTGAAGTTTACTCTGTAAGCTTAGCCATCCTGGATGCTTTCCGTTGCTTCTATCCATCATTTTGTCAAAGTAGATGTTTATTCTAGTTTCAAGTTCCGTCGACTAACTTGTTTAGGTAAGAAAACTAGGTTTGAATTTTAAGTCTTGTAATCTTTTCTGAGTAAATACTAGGTGAACATGAATCTTTAAAGGTCGCATTAAGTAGAATGGCAACCTTAAAAAGATGGTTCCTGGTAGCACGTTCTTCCATCCTTTAGAAGAATATTGCTTCCTTCAACCTGAAAGTGTATTCTCAACTGTTATTATTGGATTAAATAAAGGTTTTTCTTTGAAGGAGGCACCAAGGCCAAATCCAGTCTTATGGTATATTATCTTATCTCTTAACATTTTAGCTAAGCTCTCTGTAATAACTGCTGTGGAATTGTAAGAGTCTTCATTATCTAGTGCTCTAGAGAACTAATGAGCCGAGAAGTGCAACACATTTGCTTAATTCTTAAGATTCATCAGAAACACTGGAAGGTGATAGTACAACCCAATACACAGTTAGGACTTTGTTGCGGGCAAAATTAGACAATCACCTTCACATAAGAATTATAGGGCGTAAGACTTAATGGCAAGATTGTGTGTACGGGTAGATTTTTCTAGAGCGTGTATTGCACCTTTATATCAAAGCTTCAAAATTTTAGAGATAAAATGATTAGGCTGCTACCAGGCCAAGTGCATGTCAGTATATTGTTTTGAGAGGGTGTGTTAATGTAGGACTAGAAAGTGCGGGTTGCATCATCTGGGCAAGAAACAGTTGATGGCAGTGAGAAAATTTGTTGTTTTGAGACTGAGACTTAGGGTTAACCATGTTGAAAAATGGGAAATTGAAGAGTAATTAAGCTTTGAATGAATTTTGCTCTGCCATTAAGATTTTGTGTTTAGAAGCTGTGCTGAACTCGTACTGTATTAGGACACTGTAATTTAGGGTTTTGGGTTGAATTTTGATGGTTAGTTTCCATGGGTCCATGGGTGTAGTTGGGGATTCAAAGGAGGATAATTTGGTTGTTTTAGGTACTAAAAAAAACTGGTTTCAAATCAAAATTGAGAAAACAGCTGAAAAAAGAAATAAATATGAAAAGCAAGAAGAAAAAGAAAAAGAAATCCCAAAGCCTCACACGTAGGCCTCCTTAGGAAGTCATCCTATAGTTGGTTGCATCACACAATTCTCTTTCCAAATAGGAAGATTTCATTGATATCTATAATGACCTAGCATCCCTAGTCCTTTTCTAAACCTAGGGTTCTTTTGAAGTCACATAAAAGGTTGTTTGTTTAATACTATTTTCTATCACCTGTACAAATGCCAGATGATATATATATATATGTATATATATGAATCTATCATTCCTATTCCAACCAGATTAGTGCCTAGCACCCCTAACCTAAATAGAAATAATTGGAAAACAAAAACCTAAAATTAGACCCTAAGATTCAAAATTTTCCACAAAATCTGGAAATATTAAAATATCAGTTGTATTTAAACTTGAGAGGAAATGGAAAATAAATAAAATCTGCATCTCTAACAAAACAGTGAAGTATATATATTGTATCAGTTTCTTTTTTGCCATCTGTCAATTGCGCTAAAGTAGTATCTTTGTTATGCTACTTTATGCTTTAAATACATGGATTTTATGAGTTAGGGCATACAATAATTGCTATGCTAGAGACTTGGTGGTTAGTGCAAATTTTGATTAACATGTAATGCATGTAAGCGGGTTAGATCTCCTTCCAAGATGTTTTTAGCAGTTGCCCTGCTTCATTTGAATTTTCTTTTCATATTTACATTGTTGTGAAAAAAAAAATAATACAGATTTCATGCACTTATTGTTTTTGTGGGAAATTTTGAGCCATATTACTGATGCTAGATAAAATTAATTTGAAAGTTATTTTCCCCGCAAAGCTACATTTGAGTAAATTTGATAGTTTGAATGTGAACTTTTTGCAAATTCATTTTCATTTGCAACATAAAAAACTTTACTTTACATCCATAACTTTTTTCATTTGTTTCAAATTCGTTTATCTATCAATATATTGTTAAATTTGGGACTTTACCATGTGTATGTTCCATCAAAGCGTCACGTGGCAAGTTTCGTGAATATTATATCCAAATTCTAACAGGAGTATGGGAGGATAGATGAATTTGGAACAAATTGAAAAGATTGTGGATAAAAGAAAAGCTTTTTTTTTTTTTTTTAGTTCACAAATGAAAATGAAACATTATGAAAAACTATGTTATTCAGACTTGTATGTGAGTGTTGGATATAAGTATGTATCTTGCATAGGTATTTCAATTTTTTTTCTAAGTTTTTCTAAATATTTGGAGGTGCATATTCTCATATCCATATCTGGAAATGTGTCAGACATTGGTACTTTAAAAAAAAAAAAATGAAAAGGTCAAAAAAACTAATGATGCAGTTTTCTGGCTATATGTTATAGGGATCTTTCTAAGTTCACATACATACATCCATACAGATCAGCATTACATAAATACTTTTTTTACCTTTTTAGATAAAAGCATGCATTTTTCATTCCAATAAAATCCATTTTCAAGATTTAATTGTTCAAAAACATGAACTTGGGTTTTATTTTTTTTTCCCCAAAACTTGATTTTATTGTGTAAATTCTAATGTACTATTAGAAAAAACTACAGTAGCAAAAGCAGCAAAGAAGTTTCAAATATATGAAAATTTTTTAGTATAATGACTGTAACATTATGTTGTTTACTATATTTGTTTGCAAATTTGTTAATTTGTCCATTTCATAATTTCTTTTCCGGGATCTGATTCAGGGGAGGAAATGTACAGCATACCCCGCTGTGAAACTTAATGTGGTCTTGGCGGGAGCAACTTGGTTAGAACCTGATCCTATAGATCGTTGCTTCACTGATGGAAATCTGGTTACTGGAGCAGCTTGGCCTGGGCACCCACAGTTCATTTCTCAATTAATGGCTTTGCTGGGTATTAAAGTTTCCTTCTAGATGATCCTTATCTGGATGTCAGCTTTGCAGGTCTATATACGCTTATAGAGCAAATGTTGTAAAATCAATGTGAATATGTGATGTCGTTCTTGCTACTGGTTGTGCAACTAGTATTGCGTAATACAGTTGCATGCCGATAAGGTTTGTCTTTGTGTACCGAAGAGATGATTGTGGATGTTTCTAGTTTTGTGCTGTAAAAATAAAAAGCAGCTTGGTGTGCTATTTTGGTCATGGATGAATCTATTATGTCATTGATTAGTTGTTAGACTTCAAATGGGATTTGGCCAATAGGAGTACATCTTTTTTATTATAATTAGTGCACTACAATTAACTAATCATAATCATGAATTGTAAGGGGTTCAAAATATTTTATGAATCGTATAAATTGTGAATCTCTGCTTAATTTTTTGTTCTGATAGGGATTGTATTGAAAGAATTGTTGGTAAAATGCTCATCAATTTGTCAATAGTTCTGTTCCTGGTTTTGGGGTGCTCGACGTTTGGAAGTTTTCCTTTACCATTAATGATGGAAATAAGATAATGTTTGATAATTTGTTTTGTACGTCATGGCATGGGGGTACTATTATTTTTAGAATATCAACAACACTAGTAGTTGTTAACCCTACTGTCACACAAACTCAAAATTGATCCAAGTTCATGCTCGGCCATGCTTGTCTCATCGGTCTTTCGGATTGATTGATCCTCTTAAGCATCGATTGATTGATCCTCTTAAGCATCGATTGACTCTGTGCTTAAGTAGATCAACATAATTTTGTGAAGATTGTCTCCTCATTTGATCTTTAACCAAATTCTTCACTTTTTTGGTCTAAATTAGACTATTTTTTAACTCAAAATAAGGTGCAAAATTTGATGTCTACACGTAAAGTTTCGTCTTTCTTGTTTCAAGTTTTTGGTGTCCAGTGGTCCTTTCGGATTCTTGATCCAAAATCTTGCACAGCAATGCATCAAAGGTTTTGGAGACAAAAAGGTTGAAAATATGTAAACGCTGCTTATTTGTTTGGCTGGTGAGACGAATAAAATGAGGCTTGAATTGCTTTAACGTTATGGTGATAGCGTACTCAATCCAAAAAAACAAAAAGAACTAGAAAACTGCGGTTTTCCCATCTTTCCATTTTCCGCTGGAAATTTTCAGAACAAAGCTCTCCAACTAACGGAATTTGACTGCTGCTAAATCCACCATTTTCCACTGGTAATGAAATTTGCACTTTACTATCCATTTCCAAGTTATTCAGTGTAAAATCTAAACACATCAATATATCGTTTTAATGGAATTTGCTACATTAAATTCATTGGTCTATGAGACTCAAAATCCAGGTATTCCCCATTTGCCTGGTTACCATAGCCATACATATCAAACATCCTATCATCTGAAGGCATGTTTATGCCTTCTCGTCCTCTAAACGCCTCCATCGGTGAAGCCCAAGCAGCAGGAGTTGATGGGTTAGAGCTAGAAGCTTCTTGATTCAAACCGAGGACAGTTGAGCTCTGCGGTGAATTTCCCGCAGGTCTTCTGTTGGGGGTATTAGATGTCAGAGAAATAGATGTTGACTGCTGTTGTTGCATCTGCTGCTGGTTCTTGATTGGCGACTTGGGACGCAGTGCCTCTATATCTGGGGTTGTCTTCACTAGATGAGGTGCATCTGGAGGTGGATTTCGTCCTCCCCCACCTTGCCACACTTTTGCATCCTTGTCCGAAAAGTTTCTAACATATGCCTGGAGAGCACCAAATTCCTAGGTTAAGCCATTTAAAAAACCCAGTAAAATGGAACTCAGCAGACATGAAGCTTGTAATTTTTATGTTCCACATGGTTTTACAGAAAGCTCAGCCAACCCACAGCGAAGCACGGCAGAGTTGAACAGAATCAAACCTTAGATTAAGTGAAAGAGCCATTTATCATTGAAAGCACCTTAGGAATAATTCATTTCTCATATAGCAAGTGTACTATTTCAAATGATCAGCCAAGGTGAAAATAAGTCAGCAATCATTATCAATTCTGTTTCCAAGAGATAACATACCTCTGCATTAAAATTCGATGAGGACAGTCCTTTACCAACAGTCAGCCAACCAGACCGAATATTGTGGTCTTCACCGAATAGCTCAAGCCTTCTGCGACCAAGAGCAAAATGCTCAATAATTCGATACATATCTTCAGGCTTTTGGGTTGAACCTACAGAACAGTAGGCATGAAAATTTCAGACAATTTCTCTTTCACACAATTAACATTGCAAAATAATGGAAGAGCAGACAATAAGAAGTTAATAAGTGTTTCCAGCTAAAGCAAAATGGTGAGATAAATGCCCCAATACGCTAATACCCAATGCTTCCCCACCCCATAATTTGAGTTCCAGCGTTATTTTTACTGCACTTGCAATTTCCGCTAAGAAACAGAAAAGAAGCAGAGCACAGATATCTCAAACAGATGTATCAAACTTGGTCTTAACTTATTTGCAAAACTGCAAAGAAAGAAGTCATTAAAGCAGCAGAGAGAGAGAGAGAGAGAGAGATGGAATTGGAATTAATGGTGGTACATCATTCAGTTTCATTTCCCGAATTTCGATAAAAAAATGAAAAAGAAATATCAAATTGTCTAATTCAAACCCAAGATCATTAAAGTAAAAAATATAAATGACTACTAACCATAAGAAGGTTCCTCAGCAATAATAACATCAGTGTCGATGTTGGCATGAATTATATGACCATCAGTACTACGACGAACTGTTCCTTTTATACCCATCAGGCAGTGTTCCTTCAGTGAAATGACAATGTGGGAAAAAAATTACGAAAGAGTGCAAGGATTTGCAGAACGCGCAAAGTAGTTCTATAATAAGAGTATAAAAGCTTTACAATGTAGTGGGGGAAAAAAACAATATTGCAAACCTTTGAGTGCTGAAATATAGTATGAGAATCGTGTCGTAAGCCTGGAGTTGAATTTGTTTTGTTGGTCTTCACCCAGCATATATCCTCACACCTCCGGAAGCCCCACTGCAGCAAATAGAAGCAGCCAAAAATATAGACCGAATAAATGGTATTACAACTATAAATTTTATTAGTGCTAACAGAGAAGAAAAGCCAAGTCATATTCTAACTAAATTTAAGTCATGTACCTTCTTTAAGCATTGACGACCCTGCTCAAGACCCACACCATCACCCACCCAAAGGAAGATAAAAGATGGAGTGTCAGCTATTGCCTATATACATGAGGTAAAAACAAGAGGTACATTTCTAGTCAGTAAAAAGGTACTAGTAAAAAAATGTGAATAGTAAAAAACAGCTCTGATATCCATCGACTACGTAAAAAGAGCCTTCTAGGATGCTAATACATAAGAAACAGCAACGCTCCAGATGTTAGCATATAACACCTAGAAATTCAAAAAGACCATTTTTCCATTAAAACACTACCTGCAAGATAAATCTAACAGTATGCTTTCTTTTTGGTAAAAGGTTACAAAAAAGAACTTGATGCAGAAATTGATTACCTCGATCTTAAGGTTCATGATCTCTTCAAATGTCCAGTATTCAATGTGGTCAGCAACGCCAGGAGCCCGGTGAACATATTCTTCCCAAGGGGGATCTATAAGAATAACATCAAACTTTGTCCCAAAGAAATCTGGAGACAACTCAAATTCATGGAGGTCACACTTCAGATACATGGGAGGAGAAGCAGATTTAGCTACAATCTCATCCTTTTTCTGTATAAGCTCCCTTAGCTTGGGATAGTCCTCCACAACATTGGTAAGCTCTAGCTCCCTGATGAAGTTCTGCGGTCGCATACCAGTATCAACAAAATTTTGAGAATAATCATTTTGTTCTCCTCTGGAAGGAGCTTTACCAGGAGGACCACCAGTTCTAGGAGGAGCCCAACCCCCAGATGTTCTTTCAGGTGGTGTTCCTCGTGCCATTGGCCCTGGCCCATTAAAGGTAGATAATGATACATTTGAAGGTCCTCTTCCAGGTCCTGACTGATTAAAGTCCATACCAGGGTTTGGCAGACCTCCTATATTAGGCGGAAACCTTGGGCCAGGAGGAACAGGAGAGAGACCAGGTGGAACACCTAGCATATTCATATCAACTGCTCGAGGCCCAGGCCAGACTGGCGAAAATGGTGGAATGAAGACACCTGGAGAAATTGAAGGGCCAGGGGCAGGTGACATACTAGGGTTAATTGGTTGCATGGGTCCGGGAGGTGGCATCCTGAGATGAGCAAAAGGTGATCCCATCATAGGCATTGGGAGACCAATCTGTTGATTGTCCCTCCCTGAAGGCCTTCCCCTTCCTCCTCTGCCTATCCTACTGCCTTTCACACCTTGAGGAGGAACTCGACCAAAACTTCCTACATCCTGGTTTCCATAAGGTGGTTGAGATCCAGCACTCGAACTTTGGCCACCAAAGCCACGGCCAGACACAGTATGTTTCTGGCCTCTCCCTTTCCCTCCACTGTAATCAAGTTCATCATTCCATAAATTTGGATCTTGTGTTGAATTACTTTCCTCTGTATATTTGTCCCTTGAATCTTCATCCAAGGGTCCAGAAACATAAGCATCACTCCTCTTCCCCCTATTGTCTTGCATATATGCCCACTCTTCCTCAGCTGGGGCTGACTTCATGTCAGACTGCTGACCAGTTTCACTTCTCCAGGGAAAGTTGGATCCAGACTCAGCTCTTCCATAATCAAGAGGCTTGGTTTGGATCTCTATCACATCATAATTATAATTTGAGATTCCAAAATTTGATGACGTCTTCACAGCTTCACCTCGATTTCCATCTTTTCTATTGCCTGGCCGACCATGAGGCCTTTCAGTTTCATTCCTCTCCCGGCCATGCCTTGGCAAATCCCATTCTCTACCACGATCATACACAATGTCCCCATCTTTGGACTCTTTATCACTATTGCTCAATTGCCTCCTTTTCCAGCTTTCCTTTGAACCTTCTCGATCCCTAGTCCTGTCACTCCAGTTATCAACCCTACTTTTGGATCTGTCATCCCTTTCGAGTTCTTTACTTTTGCGTTCCAGGCTTCTTTCAAAATCCATCTCAGAGTGCTCTGATTCTTGGTAACGCCTACTACTTCTCTCAGGGGTCCTAGACCTGTTTGCTTGCCCTCCTTCTCTTGAATTTTTATCCCGCGTCCATGTCGTTCCATCATCATCCATATTGGATGTCCTTTCTCGGCTTTCAACATCTCGGCCAGAGGGAGTTCTCGGCTGTCTGTGCTTCTCAATTTTCTCCTTACCTGATCTATCTTCACGAGTCAATGGACTAGCCCTATTATCTTCTTCTAGGGCATCTGATCGACCTTTGCTCCTGCTCCTCTCAACATCAATTCTTTTCTCTTCCCTACTGCTGGATTTGACACCCTTCTCATTGTTTGAATCAGCTGCAGTGCTTTTACTCTCACTAGGCTCATTTCTAGCAGAAGCACTATTCTCCCTAGCACTGTCATTCTTCAGATCAGAAGCTTTCCCACTAGTAAGATCAGGTCTTTCATAACTATTTTCTTCAGCTTTCCTGGAAGCATCTGATTCATCCCATCTTCTTCTAGAGTTTCTTGACAATTCGGAAGAGCCATGACCCTTATCGCGGCTGCTTTCCCTCCTTTCTGAATACCTAGAATCTCTATCCACTGACTTCTCAGGTTCTCCATCATGGGACCTCTCTTCTTTGCTTTTACTTAGTTTTGAGGCCACCTTCTTTCTGTCAGTCTCATCAGCCCAAGCATGTCCTTTACCGGCCAACTTCTCAGCACCATCTTGTCTGCTTTCGAGTTCGCCATCCTGGTACCAGCTACTCAACTTTTCCAAGGAACTTTCCTCCTGTTTCCTCCTGATCTGCTTGGAACGAGATGATTTTTGGGTGTCGCAATCATCTTCATCAGTATCAGCTCTGGTAGAAGCACCTGACCTTTTACGGCTCTCACTTCTATCCCCAGAACTCCTCCTCCTTCCACTGCCACTTTCGAGTCCCTCACCTTCTTCGACATTGGTAGTCTTTCTAGACTTGCTAGACTTATGCTTCTTCTTACTATCAATTGCCTCCCATTCTTCATCATCCCCAGCCACTCTTTCACTTTTCAAGTCTGAACTATCCTCCCTATCACGTCTCACGTGACTACGACTGCTACGCTCAGGAGAATCCATTCAAATGGAGATTTATTAACTAATTTATATATGTTTTTCCCCTAAAACGAGACCGATAGAAAAAAGTCGAATCCAGTAGAGGCACCCACTAAAAGCAGGATCTAACGAGATAGATACGTGTTACAGAAATTCACAACGACTTTGGTTCTAAGATTTCAAATTTATAAGAATAAAAAAAAGAAATTAAATTACCTCAACAATGGCAAGAGACGAACGTGACCAATACCCATATAGGTACTGGTAAAAGAAGATTGAAAGAAGCGAGGTTGAACGACGGTGATTAAAGGCGGCAAGGTAGGGATAGGGTTTTAAGAAATACGACGATGGGCCCGGTTGTGGAAGAGGAATAGGAGAAGAAAGACAAGTAGAGAGGAGCTTTGCATATGCAGCCCAACGCTGCGTTTTAGTAAAGAAAAGTGAAACCTGCATGGCTGACTAATGAAAACAACCTACCTTCAATTCTCAATTTTATTTTTAATCAAAAGTAAGATGTTAATAAAACGGCCAAAGTACACTTCCATTAGGGTAAAATTAATTTAATTTTATATAATTTATATTTATTTAATTTAAATATTATATTTATGTTTTATTTATTTAGAAGCTAAATATTAAATTTTAAATATATAAATATTTAACTATGTATTGAATTTAAAATTTTTTAACTCTTAAATATATATAAAAAATAATAATATCGATTAATATGATATAAATATTAGATTAATTTAAAAATTTATATGTATGACGAACATGATTATATTCTTAAATTTTTTTAATTTATTAAAATATTAATAGCACATAAATTTATAAATTATAATAACCTTTGTAGGGCCTATATTTACTCAAATAACTTCAAAAACTTTAAATAAGATAAAAATGAAAGTGCACAATCAAATGAGTGATTTGCAATCAATTGCGAAGATGTTGAAATTGACTTTATTCTGCTAATTTATATCGAATAAGTAAGATAACCAACAAAATCATAAATCTATAGCACAAATTCCATGTCATGAAAATATCAATTAATTTATTCAGTAGATTAAAAGGTTTAACAAAAGATTACGGGAACATTAATAATTTTACCAAGATTTTACAATGACCCTTTCTAGTACATCTAATCTCAATTTTCTAAGAGATAAAACCTTCTATTCAAAAGAACCGAAGTTAGTTTAGTTGATTTTGGCATAAGTTTTATATTTTATATTTATCTTATTATACGATTCAAAATGAATTAAATATTTACAAATTCTAGAAATAATACATTATTAAGTCTCCGTTAAATAAAAAGACATGCAATTACAAGTCAAAAACAAGATAAAAGATAACTTGCTTACTTTTAAAATTTAAAAAAAAAAATATTTTGATTTTTTCGTTAGAACATAAAATAAGAAAATGACATAAAACTTGCTCGAATTTAAACCCAAGGTAACCCAAACCCTGAAGAGCCCAAATTAAAATGGCTCAAGCCTAAAGTGACTCGAATCTAAAACCTAAATTCTATAGACTCGAACTTAGTATGACTCAAATCCGAAATGATCTAATCCAAAATATGCTCAACTGTCACCTTTAATTGTTGCTTCTTGTAGTTAACATTATATTTCTTCTTTGATTTTCTCTAATATTGGGTAGATTTAATATGTATAACAAAAAGCTAATAATTTTTAAATTTTGCATCTTGAAACCTAGGAAGCCCCTACCATTTTAAAAATTTTGTTCAATTCTTTTTTCAAAGCTTCTTTTCATTTGAATTCTTGATTGCATTTTAATTATGAAAATTTTTATATCAAGTACTTTTAATTTTTTTTCTAGTATTTTGTAAATAGTTACTTTAATAGAATTTTAAATAAGGAAGTCTCATTGTCTTTGTAAAGTCAAATACGGAAGATCTTATCTCAAAGCTCTCACATCCATATCCACAACCTTCAATTCTAATATCCAAATACTTTAGATATGTGATATTAAATTAGCTCAAAGAGTTAAACTTGACTTATTGATTATGATGTTTAAAAACATGATTTCATTCTCAATTAGGATTAAACATAAAAATGATATGAAATAATAAATGCAAAAGAAGTAATAAACATGGAAGTAATTAGATTCCCTCAAAATTTTTAGATTGTGACCCATATATGTTTACAAGCAACTTCAGAATATTCAAACATTTCAAAATAATCATACCTATGTAAGATCTTGTACGTGTGTCACTTTTTGCATGAACATTGCAATGATGATTACCTCAAGCTTTCTCTAAGGCCACAAGCAACACATGCCTGTTGCCTCCAACGATGATCTATAAAATTAATCACTAAAGCCTTCTCAAGGCTTAAGGATTCTCCAATGCTAGTTGGATGGTTATATAAACCACGATCAAAAGGTTAATACTCATTGTTTTAGCTTAAAGCTAAAACTCACACAAGAACGTTTTTTAGGTGGGGCAACAAAAAAAATGGAGGAAGAAAGGGAACAAGGTGTGACTACATTAAGGGATAGCTAGGCAAAATGCTTATTTTATTGTCTCTCCTAAAAAGCAACTTTCTAAACTGAAGAATTTTCTCTATTCTCAATCATCTTGGCCAAACCACTAATAGGGATAAAAGGATAAAGTTTAAACAACTTTAAAATCCTATAACCAAATAATAATTATTACTAAACTTGGTCAAACTTTTCCCAGATCATAGCCAATCCAACTACCAAGAAATACAGAGGATAGAAGTTTGATTCATTGTCAAATTCTGAGTTAAGGAAAAACTTTTTCAACCTTAAATTCTCTAGTTTAACCAAGACTCTAACACTTAAAGTAATAGTTGAACCGATCCATTATTATGTCTACATACATTAACCAGTCAAATTTAATCAACCTCTTAGAATCTCAACAGGATGCAACTAGCCCGATTTAACATAGTTTAATTCATAATCATACTTATTACTAAGTGAAACTCTTTCACCTAACAAGACTTAAAGTCTTACTCAAACATAAACTTTTAGTGTTGAGCCCAGACTTAGACATAATCAAGTCAATGTTTGATTTAGTGAAATATAATAAGACAAAATTTGCTTTGCAATAACTCCTCGAAGAATAATATCTTTTTCCCATTTTGGATAACTCCAAGTTTTGGTTATGATAATTTATCTTAATACATGCCTATCTGAATATATTTGAGATATAAATCTCAAAATATCAAAGCAAACAACACTTTAAATCATCATAGGGCCATAGCAGGTCAGACGAATTGCTTATTTGAACCTCTCTTTCCTAAATACAAGAGTTACTGGGTTAAAGAGTTACCACTGATCTTTTTTGGCTAGATTTGATCAGTCACCTATTAAAACCATCTACAAAAAATTACAAAAGTCAAAGCGAATGATTTTATGGTCAATATATACCGGAGATCTATAAGTTGGGCTTGAGAGTTGATTACACTGTAATAATTTAAATAAAACGTACCTTAGCCATTGTTGATCAAGAACCCAGACTCGCTCCAAATACACGAAGACAAACATCGTATAAGCCTTCTAGTCTATATCTTTTTCTTGATAATTACCTTATAATGGTGCACAGGCAATTTCTATAGAATAGACTAGGGACCTATACTAGAAGATTAATTAGAGTTGTATCCTACCATCAGAGAGTCTGTATTCTAATTAATTACTGAAGTAGAGTTTAACTCTTATCACTAGAGCAGTTAAATTGAATTAGAATTTATTTTATAATTTCACCTTAATAATTTGATTTAATTATCTTGGTCTATTTATTATCATGTAGGCCACATAAAGTTCAACATTCTCCCACTTGGCCTATATGATAAACCAAGAACTCAAAGAAGTGATAATTAAATCAAAAACTTTAATGTGGCCATAAGTTACTCTAGTCTGAGTCCTACTTAATTAAAAATTTCACATAGCATAAGTCATGGCCGTAGCATTCTAAAACGAATATTCCCTTCCATGTATTACAATGCATGATCATCTCTAAAAAAGCACTTTATGAGATAA
>JBBYHM010000025.1:6236387-6290787 GCA_038381775.1 Adansonia rubrostipa
TAAAAATTTTAACTTTTGCAAATAAGCCCAATAAGCCCATTAATTTCTCAATGAGCCCAATGACTTTACTAAACCTATTTTCTTGATTTTCCACCGAGCCCATTTCATTATCTAAAAACTTACCAAGCCCATTTTAATCTCTAATTTTTCAATAAAGTCAACTAACTTTTTCTTTTAATTTTTTACTTATTTTTATATCAATTATTTTGATTCCATTTTTTTATTATTATCTTTTATTTTTTATGAAATTTTGATTGTAATTTCCATATAATTAAATTCTTAATCGGATCTATTATGTGAAATTTTGTTGAGTACATAAATTTTAATTTATTATCATTTTTTCATAGAATTTCCAATTAGGCTTTTTATGCACCTAGATTGCATTTGTTTCTTTACTTCTAAGATTATGTTTACTTGTAAATTCATAATATAATTTTTCTTTTACATAATTAATTTTATAATTTGCCAATTTAGTTACAAGAATTCTAATTTAGTTGGAATTAAATTCTTTTTAAATTGATTTAGTTTCATTCCAACTAATTCCATCAAGTTAACCAAAATCATCATTTCACCTGAACTAGCATAATCATGACAATGGAGATGGTGGCTTGTAAGAAAAAATGACAAGGATATGGGCTTGTGACACAACATTTATTATTTCTAATCTAACAAGTAAAGTTAAAATCAAAAAAAGAAAAAAAAATTCATGAAAAAGACATGGAATTCCTCCTTGGCTGAATCATCCTCCCCTATAAATGGGGGAGATGTTTTCTTCAAGGTTTTTAGTTTTTGGAAGCAAAAAAAAAAAAAAAAAGATAACACTTAAAAAAATCTCCACTTAAATCTTTGAAGTTTTGTTTGTTTCATACATTTTTCTTCTCTTTGGTAAGCCAAAAATATGCTTAAGTTCATGGATTTTTTTTATCCATGTTGAAAGACTAAGCATAATGGCCATGAACTAACTTCCTTGATTTTATTTTATTTTATTTTTTTCTTCTCGTTAGTAAATTATTTTTCTTCATGAATCATGTTTATGTTGATATGATATTGGCTTAGGTGTTGTGTTTGTCATATATATGTCCATATATTTTATTTCTTTTAGTGTTTTCTTGTTATTATATGAAATCACATGTTTATATACTTATTTTTTTAATTCTATCATATAATGATGCTCATTAGTGTTAAATAAAATATGAATATGTGATTATTGAGTTTAAAGAAATTGATGAGTACATTGTTTAGGTGTTGGCCGAAATTCATGCCTATGT
The DNA here is from genome assembly GCA_038381775.1 of Adansonia rubrostipa. Taxonomy (NCBI): domain Eukaryota; kingdom Viridiplantae; phylum Streptophyta; class Magnoliopsida; order Malvales; family Malvaceae; genus Adansonia; species Adansonia rubrostipa. The sequence goes on from JBBYHM010000025.1 coordinate 6,237,656, forward strand.
ATGCGTTTTTATGGTCATTTTGTAAATATAAAAAGTTTAGAGGCTAATTCGTAAAAAAAATTTAAAAATTCAAAAATTCAAAAAATTTTTTTGTTTAGACCCATATGGTTGGCCGAAGCACATTTGCACCCTTAGGAGTGTATTTTATGCATTTATCAAGTTAAAATACATTTTTTTTTTAGTTTTGGGGTCTTTTTTAGTTTTAAAAAGTTTAGGAACTTTTGTGTAAATATTAAAAAATTTATTCTAGGGGCAAAAGAAAGTGACCTAATCTTGCTTGTGATTTTTAGGTGACTTTTGTGGTTATTTTGATTTATTTGAAGCTTGATTTTACATTTTAATCATGTAGGGGCCAATTTGCAATTTTAGGAAAGTTTAGGGATAACTTTGCAAATAATAGAAAGTTTTTGTTTTATGGTCAAAGGATTTGACCAAAAGCTTCATGGATAACTTGGATTTGGGTATTTCATATCATGCTTTATGTATTTTTCACACTTTAAGGGGCATTTTGCAATTTCATAAAGTTTAGGGGCTAGTTTACAAATAATGAAAAATTTTGTTTTCTTATCAAAGGTGTTTGACTGAACCTTCATATGGATTTTCTTCATGATTTACATGTTATTTTTTACTGATTAATTATATCTTGTGATGATTTAGGGTTTTTTTTACTTAGGTACCTAAGTGTAAAATTTAAAAAGTTTCGGAGCCTTTAAGGAAATCTAGCAATTTTAGGATAGAATGGTTATCTTTAGCATGAAATCATCCACTTAGATTATTTAAATATTTTTAGCATTCCATTGGTCCTCCGATAAGTTGCTAAAAATATTAAAACCTTTTTAATTCTTTTGCTTCTCCTTTAGGGTACGAAATGTAATTTTTAAAAATTTAAGGACTTAACGGTATTTTTGCATGTTAGGTTATTTTAAAATTTAAATTTCTCATTTAGGGTGTTTTGGGTCAAGAATATATTTTTTTAGAATTTTAAACCATTTTAGGACTACTATTTAAATTTAAGAAATTTAGGGATCCATTAGCAATTTTTGTACTTTAAGCCATTTTTTTAATCTAAATTACTCATTTAGAGTAAAAATCATCATTACTTGTCTTTTAGTGCCCATTAGGGGTACCGGGATACTTTTATGTCGAAGGTATACCCCAGGGGCATTTTTATAATTTTTCTCACCGGTATGCTTGTTTAGGATTCATTTAGCCTTCTAAGTTCATTTTAGTGCCCATTAAGGGTACAGAGATATTTTCATGTTGAAGGTAAACCCCATGAGCATTTTCATAATTTTTCTCACCAGGATGCTTTTAGGCCAAAGGTGAATTTTAGGATTCATTTAGCCTTTTAAGGTCATTTTTGTGTCCTTTAGGGTTACCGGAATACATTCATGTCGAAGGTATATTCTAGGAGCATTTTTCATAATTTTTCTCATCAGGATGCTTTTTATGGCAAAATTGAATGCTTAGGATTCATTTAACCTTCTAAGGTCATTTTAGTGTCCATTAGAGGTACCGGGATACTTTCATGTCGAAGGGATACCCCAGGGGCATTTTCGTAAATTTTTTCATCGGGATGCTTTTACGCCAAAAGTGAATGGTTAGGATTCGTTTAGCCTTATAAGATCATTTAGTGTTCATTAGGGGTACCAAGATACTTTCATGTCGAAGGTATATCCCTGGAGCATTTTTGTAGTTTCATTCACCGAGATGCTTTTTATGCCAAAGGTGAATGTTTAGGATTCGTTTAGCTTTTTAAGGACATTTTAGTGTCCATTAGGGGTACCGAGAGGTATACCATAGGGGCATTTTGGTAATTTTGGTAGAACTAAGTCTTATGTGATTACAAGGATATTTTCGTGTCTAAGGAATACATTAGGAATAGGTTCGCCATTTTAGATTATTATCGAGTTTTAGGAAGTTTTATAAATATTTTTAATAAAATATAAAATTTTCTTTTTAGAAAATTTAGGTAATGTTTCCAAGTTAAAATAATACTTAGAATATCTCCCAAAGTATGAGAGTGGTTATACGGATTACTTTAATATCGAGATATCCTTTTCAAAATAAAAATTGAGATTTTATAAATTAAAAAAAATAATAATGAAAGCTTTCGCATTCCTTTGGCCCTCCACCGTGGTGCAAAAGATGTTTTTAACTTTAAAACCTTTTGTGTTCCTTTGGTTTTCTGTTGGGATATGAAAAAGAATGATAAAAAGTTTTCGTGTTCCATTGGTTCTCCGATTGAATGCATAAGAATTTTAATTTTTTTTCAAAATTTAAAAAAAAACCTGATTTTCCTAACACAAATAATAAATTTGCATTATAATTATTATTTCAAGAATTTATAATTAAATGCCACATGTATTTATATATTTTATAATTATTTTTAAAATATTATATATTTAAATATATATTAATGTATTAATAATTTAGATTGTATAAATTTTAAGATATTTATATTTTAATATCATGTTCACATTTTTTTTATATTAATTAATTTTTTCTTAGCAAATCGAAATTTATTATATTTCACTTATATAAAACCAATTGTTTAATAATAATATTACTTTGAAGTTGTGTACTTGGTTCCTAGTTTACAAGGTGCTATTGCGTAAATCAATTGAACTTAAACTTATTCATAATTTGAAAAAGTTGTTCGATTTAATTTAAATTTGATAGGGTTTGATAAGAGGCTTTATAATTCAAATAAGTTTAACTTAACTCGAATTATTATTGAAGTAATAAATATTATTTTGTATTTGAATTTATTTATAAATATCAATATAATTTTTAAATATTTTAATATTATTTTAAATAATAAAATAAAATATTAAATTAACACATCTTGATTTGAATGTACAATAACAAAAAAAGTTTGAATCCGAGGCTATGAGCACTCCTACGCAAGCCTTACACCATGAAATCCCAATCCTTTTGTTTCTTATTGGTTAACCAGGAGGGACCTACTTGTATCATAACTCAAACAGAAGAGAGTGTAATCAACAACAGCGAAATCCATTTGGCGCTGGAATAGGAATAAGAATAGGAATGAGAGTAGCCTTTGTTTTGAAACGTCTCTTGTCGCTACCTGCGGACATCTAACCCCACTTGGATCCCAATCCCTACCTTAACAAATCAAGCCAGAGCACCACATCATTTTTGTTTTTCACTTTTAAAAAAACCAAAGCTCTGAGGTAAATCCCCTTTATTATATTCCTGCCCATTTCAGTCATTTTCGTCGTTACTAGTTCACTTTTACTACTACTGCTTGTACTTTGTCTATTTATCAGAATTATTGAGGATAAGGATCTTTTGTGTTTACTTGGTGTGTGTACACTACTACCACTTTGGTCTCATTCAGATTTTGTTGGGTTCTTCTGCATTCTAGGACTTCTATATTTTATTCTTGCCATTAAAAAAAAAACCCATTTATCATCTGAATCTTTTGTGTGTGTTTGCTTTTTATTGGTTTTCGCCCATGGCTTCCTGGAGCTCAGCTTTTCTTTCTTGGTTTAAGAATTTCAGGAATATTTTTCAGGTAAGTGGGATTTCTACAATTTTGTTTACTTATTTGTATGGTTATTGATGTTGGGATTTATATAGTAATAATATATTTTACTTTAAATATAGCTGACATCGTTCAATTAATTGGTTTTTCTTTTTCTTTTTTTTTTCATAGCTGTTATTTTCTTAGTGTTCTGTTTCTACTTGATCTGCTTGTTTTCTTTGTATTTCCATTATTCCTTTATAATTGGTTTATGCTTTTAGAATTGTAGAAAACTGGTCAGAAGGAATCATTGTGAGTTATTATGTTATGGTTTTCAGTTTCTTGCATTGGGGATCATACTGTCTGGACTCTGGAGTGAATTCTTCTATGCATGAAACCACAAACTTGTCAAGTTTATGAAATTAACGAACCTCAAAATGTTTTTGAGAGCATTTCATCCTCTTAGAAGTGTTACACAATTGTATAACTAAAGATTGATGATTTACTATTCATACATGTCATCATTACCTATTACCATAAGTTTCACTCCACAATATTCAAGGAATGAAATCGAGTTTTAATAATAATACATGTCTTTCTTCAAATCAGTTCTTAAATTCTGATAATTTCGTGGAATTATATTTGTTGACAGACAATTGATCATGGAGGTTAATTATTCGTTTGTTGTCAGTAAGATTTTTATTTTTATTTTTATTTTTTTGCTTGTAAAACATCCTAATTCTATTAGTTTATTTGCTGTGTTCAGCTAAGGCTGACTGAATCACTTACTTCTAGGGTTGAAATGCACATCACTATCAATTATTGCTAAGATCTTCCTAAGATCAAGTAAAGAAGGGACAAGATCTGTTTTTGAAAATTTGGATGTTGTCTTTGGTGTTGACATGTTACTTTGTGTTGATATATGCTCGAGATCCCGGGGGATGAGTGATGATTTAGTTGGTTATTTACCATGAGGATTTTGTTATTGAATGTCAAATGCTGTATTCAAGCCAGTATTGACCTGGGAATTTGGATTTCGTTCTAAGTTTTATGCTTTATGTGTCAATCAGGGCATGGGAAAGGTATGGTTTGACGATTTGCTTGCATTAAGATAGTCCCCATGCTTTGCATTTTTCATCTATAGGGTCGATTGTCAATATTCTAGCATCTCAAACATAAATCTATCATTTTTTAAGGCTTTTGCTAGCCAGCTACATATCTCCACCATGCAATGTAACTAATGATAGAGACAAATCTCATGGTTTGTAATCTTTACCTATTGTTGTTTACTTATTGTTTGTTCTGTCTATGGACTGATTTCTGGGTTATAAGAAAAATGCTTTCTAAAAATTCATACATTTTATGTGGGCTGTGCTCTGCTTACCCATCCTATACTATCTTAAGCTCAGGAATATTTGAAAAGTTAGAAGTAATGAAAATATAGACCTGATGAACTTTCCTATGCCAAGGTGTGGAGAGCCAGGGGTCTGTGGGTACCCATCCTATACTATCTTAAGCTCAGGAATATTTGAAAAGTTAGAAACAATGAAAATATAGACCTGATGAACTTTCCTATGCCAAGGTTTGGAGGGCCAGGGGGGTCTGTGGGTGTTGGGGGGGGAGGGGGAAGAGGTTCGTATTTTGTCCCTGAAGATCAGTTGGTTGTTGGCTAGGATTTGTCAAGCCAGAGGGTGGAGAATCCTGCAAATGCTAGTCATTGTTTGACATCTCTTGACCTTCCATTGATAGAACAAAGGAATAAAGAGGTATCTTATCATTTTTATTTTTTATTTTTTTCTTTTACATTTGAATAACCATGACTATTCTTTGACCTTAACATATTGGTGTATTCCAGCTTGCAAATCTAGTAGGTATTTACTGGCTGTAAATATCTCTTTTGGAAGAGAGTGATGAATATTAGTCATCCTTGTTTGAATTGGATATAGTTGTGAATATAGAGATGGCCAACACTTGCCGTGTTGGTTTTGTATTTATCTCATTAGATGTTGGAGTTGCAATATTTAACTTTGACTTTCCTTGACATGCTTTTCATCAAATTTTTCCACGGGAGTGGGGATGCAGTATAGAATTGGACAGTAATCATATTCCTGTCAAAATTCCGTGATGAAGCATATAAGGTGTCAAGAATCTTTTCCTTCTCTGTCATTTTCTTTGGCATAAAGCTGCTTATGCTGCATGTATATTATCCCTTGAGAAAAATTATCACCTATCAATCCGTCGAGTGAAATTAATAATGTTAAATTCAAATTTTTGTTTATCTGAGCTAGTCATTTAGCTTGGGAGTTCATCTTCCTACCTTTAAAATGGTATTCATGATTTCTAGTGGAATTTAATTTTAAGTCATTTTTCTTGTTTAATGGGGGATTTTGCATCCTATGATGGTTGTAGTCAATTTCCTTCTTATTGTGCCTTTGAGAGGACCGTATAATACATAACCTTAAAAGTTCTCTGAAATTCATATTATATATATTAAGCAGTACAGAATGAAGGAAGTTCGGCTTGGTTCACATACTGTAAGGTCCCATGGTGTCACCGTTGCAAGGACGCACATGCATGATTGGCTTATTCTTCTGTTGCTTGTGGTGATAGAGGTTGTCCTCTTTATCGTTCATCCATTTTATCGTTTTGTTGGGAAGGATATGATGGATGATCTAAGATACCCCTTAAAAAGTAACACAGTGCCTGTTTGGGCTGTGCCGGTAAATTTCCTTTGCCTTGCTTTTGGAGTAAAATCCTTATTTTCTGTTGAGTAACAGTTCTCTCTATCTCTCTTCTCTCCCCCAATATTTAGATGTATGCAGTTCTGTTGCCAATGATGATTTTTCTAATTGTGTACATCCGTAGGAGGGATGTTTATGATCTTCATCATGCTGTACTTGGTAAGTGTATCATTTGGATATTTCTCTGTTTTATAAGCAAAGTTTTCTGCTGTATATAGCTTAACAAAAGTATCATAACTTTAAAGTGATGACTAATTTGCTAATGCAGGTCTCTTATTCTCAGTTCTAGTGACGGCGGTTATCACTGATTCAATAAAAAATGCAGTTGGACGACCACGGCCAGACTTCTTTTGGCGCTGTTTTCCGGATGGAAAGGATGTATGCCTCTGTAGACTTGCTATTATGGGAATATATCTACCCCATGGCTTTCTGTAATGTTAATGTTTTTAGCAAGGAACTAAACTTAATTTCTTGGCACTTGACAGGCTTACGATAAATGGGGAAATGTCATCTGTCATGGTGATAAAAGTGTCATTAAGGAAGGGCATAAAAGCTTTCCGAGTGGGCATACCTCTTGTAAGTTCCTCTTGTATTGGCAATTAATGATCGTATTTGTTGAGATAATTAATATTTTCAGATTGCTATAACACACTTCAATTTCTTCCTCTAGTCATTTTCACACTCTAAGCTTTGGAGGATTTCTGGTTTCATTTTTTAGGGTCCTTTGCCGGGCTGGGTTTTCTTTCGCTTTACTTGTCTGGGAAAATCCAAGCATTTGACCGCAGAGGACATGTTGCAAAACTGTGCATCGTTTTTCTTCCTCTGTTGGTTGCATCGCTTGTGGGCATTTCTCGAGTGGATGACTATTGGCACCATTGGCAAGATGTCTTTGCTGGAGGTCTCCTAGGTTGTTATTGCTTTAATATGGACATTTTTTTCATTCAGCACTTAGTCTATTGCCCTTCTAAAAACTGTCTTTTGTAGGGCTTGTGGTGGCTACATTTTGCTATTTGCAGTTCTTCCCACCACCATATCATGCTAATGGTAAGCTCCACAACTCTTTTTTTTTCTTATTGAGAAGTTGATTCTAGAATTTGTCATTCACTACAGCAAATGCTTTACCGGTGAGATTCCTCAAAGCATATGAGGAACATATATAGTAGTATCTTCTCCTTTAGAAGTAAAAAGCTATGTTACTCGAATTCAGGTGTGATTGTTGGATACGGATACGTGTCTGAGTATCCGACACTAGTATGTTCAAATTTTTTTAAGTTTTTCCATATATTTGGAGGGTCCTTAAAGGGTCATATCCTCATATTCATGTCCAAAAATATGTCAAACATGTGTGTCGTACACAGATACTTGAGAACAAATAAAGAGTAGTAGCAACGTAGGTAAAAAGGGGACATATTGACTTCTGAATCTTATACCACAAAATTACCAACACATGGTTGCCATGAAATTTCAGTAATACTTGCCCTTCCAGGAGGATTTTTTTTTTAATGTTATTTATAAGTTCCCTTCGCTTTGATTTCATTTTATCCTTCATGAAACTAACAAAATCCTCTCTCTGAGTTCATGGATCTCTGCTTTTAAACCGGAGAGAGAAGTCTGATGATGATAAGCTTTAAATGATCGTACGGCGAGTTTAATTTGTAGGCTTGCTTTATATTGCTGTTGTTCTTGGAACATGCTGTTGTACATCGGGTCTGGAATCGACTTATTTTGTCATTTGGCTGATTAGTTAAACCCGAGAGACAAAATTTACCAACGATCTTCTTTTTTGGCTATAAAAACTTGGACATGGTGATAGAAACATTTAATCTGAATTCTTACTTTACAACAGATCCAGTATATATAATTTTATTGAGAATTTCGTTTTGTGTTTTAATATGTGGTTGGTTGTTGGAAGTTGGAACTTGTAGTAAAGCTGCTTCCCTTCTCACATTAAAGCCTCCTTCCCACCTTCCCTCTCCTTCCAACCGCCGGTTTGGTAGGTCACAGAAGCTTGTGTTGCCATACCTGTGTCACTCTTGACATTTATGTTACTTGAACTCGGGTGTGAGTGTCGGATACGGTATGCGTCCGAGATGTGTATGTTCAATTTTTTTTAAAGTTTTTTCATGTATTTAGAGGATCATATCTCTATACCCTAAGCCTAAAAATGTGTCGGACACGAGTATTTCGGGAAAGATAAAGAGTCAGAGCAACATAATCTGACATTGGTCTTTAATGTGTTATTCCAGTATATATTAATAAATCTAAATTCTCTCAAAGCAAGCAAGTTAAGAAGCCGGTCATTAATCAAGTTAATGAAGTCAAACACACTTTTCGATTTGAACGTCTAAGTTATCTGAATTTTACACGAAATTGCTTGTAGGTTGGGGGCCTTATGCTTATTTTCGAGTATTGGAGGAGTCAGTTGCTAATACAAACGGAACCAATGCTGTGAATCTGCAAGATGCAATGGCTGGAGAGATTCAGATTGTGAACCAAGAAGAAGAAGAAGAAAGAAGTGACAACGGATTTATGGGGCTGCATTTAGCACGCAATTCTAGTTCAACGTTGGAAGATATAGAATCTGGGAAGAGCTAGGTCTGTGAATTTCATGTTCATAACTCGAAAGTAAATGGGGAATTTGTATATACACGCATCTCATGAGCTGCAAAAGCATATATACACTCATCTCATGAGCTGCAAAGTTTTCTTAGCAATTCTGGATTCTGCTGCTATATTAGTGTAGCTAATAACTCTACTGTTAGGTAGCAGAGTTTTCCTTCTGTTTCTCCTCTTGGCTAAGATGTGAGGACGGATCAATATGGGAAAAGTAAAATAAAAATAAAATTTCCTGCTACGCCCATTATTGTGCTATGTTGTTAGGCTTGTGTGAGTGAGATATGTATAGGTGTCTGATATGAGCATATTTAATTTTTTTTTTAAGATTTTTTTATATATTTTAAAGATCATATTTTTATATTTGTATCTAAATATGCAGTGAGCATAAGTGTTAGATTTAGAAACTTTAGATGTCTCCATATTATGGGTCTTTCATTGCATAAAATTCCATCCTTTTCAATAAAAAAAAGGGTTAAATAATTAGCAATTGGTTAATCAAACAGTCAGCATATAATCAATTGAATTAATTTAATTTTACAATTAATTAATTACAAAATTTGTTAAAAATAACCTACCATTTTTTTTTTCAAATAAAGAACTTGAAAGACAGATAATAAAAATGAACCTGAGCGAATTTTAATGGAGTTGATCATATGTTAATTGTTAGCGTATACCTCTTTGGCTACAATAGAAATAATTACACACTGTTTTCAGCCAAGGGAAGAATCGAGCGAAAAGTTGGTTTTCAACCTTGGGCTTAATTAAAGTGATTAATATAATTATTTTTAAAAGGTGATATTTAACAAAAGTCATTCAATCCATCTGAATTTGAACTCGACTCAATTTTATTTGATATAAAAAAGTCAATAATTTGAACCTGCATAAGCTAAACTTGAAATGGTTCAAACTAAATCAATTCGATTCCAAAATAATCCAAATTTAAACTACTTGAATGATAAAATATTAAATGACCACAAATTTATAACATGATAATTGGTTTTTAATGACTCAAACATTATGATCTTAACCTAAATAATCTAAACATTAAATTCTAAAGACATAATCTAAGATAACCTAAATTTGAAATAATTTAAATTCTCTTTAATCCAATATAATCCGAACCAAAGGACCAAGCCTAAACACAATTCGACCCTGCTGATATCCACCTCTAATTATAATCACACTATAAGTAAGGGTAGTAAGAAAGGTTAGAACCATTATTTATTTGACTTTCAAACGAAAGATTGAGGATAATGAAACCCAAGTAGATGTTGAAACATTAAATCCATCGATTTTCTGTTTAGTTAATTAGCGCAATGAAAGAATTTAAATATTGATTTTTAATATTAAAAAGTGTTAAACATTATAATTATTTAATAAAAATATATAATTAATTCAATTGTTAAGTCTTTATCATATATATAGAAGGTTAAAGGATTGAATCTCACTATATATATAATTTTTGTTTTGAAATATAAAATATTAAAAGGATCTTAAAATATGTTCAATATCGACTTGGTCCAATTTAACTTGTTGATTTTGACTAGTATAATGTTTATCGATCCAATGCGTTTGATTAGTTCATTTTTTATTCACTGGTTTAAAAAATTAAAGATATGTACTGTTTATACTCACAAGTGAGGTTGGCAAAATAGCCCAAATCATCAAGTTTGAACATAACCCAATCATATAAGATCATTTCTTTTAAGATCAATTATGGGTAGATTGTCTAAGAGGCTAAGCTACCTAGGCTCAAGCTTGGGTTTTCTTTTTCTTGTTTTGAAGAGCTCGATCAAGCTTGAAACCGTATTTGTAAATTAAAATAATATATGTTATTTAAATTTAATTATAAAATATATAAATATTAATATAAAATAAATTTTTAAATATTTTGTTATAAGATGAATAGTAAATTTAGGTTGGGTTAAATTCAAGCCTAGGCTTAATTTGAAAATGTTTTTAGGCCGTGACCTAGAGCATAGACACTTCTAGTTATGGGGTGGGTTGGGGTGGTTTATTTAAAAAAAAAGGTTTTAGGTTGGGGTCAATTTTATTATAGACTTGCACCAACCCCTTTCAATATTTTTACCAAACTACCTTTATCATTTTATTATCATTTTCTACATTTTGTTTAGGGTTTCGTACAACTTACATTTTCTATCCTATCTATAAACACCTAATTTTGTTTAAGTTCCTTAGCCGATTTTCTCGATTTTGATTACTTACAGGTACTTCTTAGCTCGATCCATTAAATAAAGTATTGATGTCTACAAAGCCTAATTTAAGGATGGAAATAAGTTAGAATAAGGATGGAAACAAGTTAGAAAGCTCAATTGGATGAAAAAGATGGCATGTAAACTTCATTAGGTAAATTGAAAAAAGTGTCAGAATCTAAAAACTGAAGTTAGAGATATGAAGGAGTAAATAAGTGAAATAGAAGATGTAACTTAACCCATCTAAGCTATTAGCAAAAAGATGAGATAGTCAATTGAAGCAATTGAGTCAAACAAAGGCTTGGCTTTAAAGTCAAAGGCTAGGTCAAAAAAGGTCAAAGTCTAAAGTCAACTTAAAAAGTCAAAGATGGAATAAAACAAGATTTTGAAAATCGAGGCTTTGAGAAAGATCATGTGGTAAATTAACAATGCTAAATTCAAAATTGAGCATATAAGAAAGTCAGTCAAAGAAGAATGAGGAAAAACTCGAAGGGTTGATGAAAGATAACACCAAAAAAGATAAAATGGTAAATAAATGGAATTTTTAGATACTAATTTAGAAAGGCTAGATGGTCCAAAATCCAAAATTGATTTCACGGATATGAAAGTAAGGATAGAAAGATGTCAATTGAGGATAATTAAAGGCCAATTCAATGGATATCATAATAGAAAATTCTAGGAAGTTAATTCAAGGATCTGAGATAAAAAAGTTCGCACCATTTGGAGATATACAATTGAGGGACGTTAGGACCACGTAAGGGAAGTTCAAAATGGATTTTGGCAGACCAAAGGGACAAAGGGAAATTAAAGTGCAATTTCACTCAAGAACATTACATGGCAGAAATTCATGGGCTTAATGTGACCTACAGTTTTGCTTGCAATTTTTCTTGAGAGGCAAAGGCATAAAGGATATTGCTTAAAAAGGATATTATCCTAGATATCTTAATTCCAAGTGGAAGGATAAAAAATACCATATTGAAATGAAGGAAAGCAAGAAAAATAAACTAGGAATATTCTTGTTAATGTTGTAATTGCATGAGCATAAGAAATACAATGCAACCAAGGAAAAGAAAAGCATAAGCTCTTTTCCCTTTAGATTTTGACCAAGGCATGGTTTTTAGAAGCATGCATTTCTTTCATTCCAACTCTTTCTTAACCTAGCCACCTTTTCTCTACCTTGGCAATAAAAGAAAAAATACTCTAGAAAAATACTAGAAAAAAAAAAGAAAAGGAAATTTTGCTTGGATTTAAGCTCACTTGAGGTATATTCTTTTAATTGTCATATTTTTCGTTGAATTTCTATATTGTTTGGATCATGTTTACATGCTTACATCACACATCCATGCTTAGATTTTTTTTAAAAAAATTTCTTGTGCATAACTTTGATGTCTATGCATTTTCTCCTCATTTGATGGTTATTGAGGTGCATGATTTGTGATGAGCCTTATTGATTTGGTGATCTAAACATGCCATGCTAGATGGCATTACTCTAGTCATTTTCAGCCAAGGTGGATTTCTACATGCTGCAACATGTTTGGGACATTAATCTCGAGTGCATTGACTTAAGAATCAATTTTAAAGGTTTGTTGGTCATCATCATAAGACATTGTAAATAAGTTGCCACTAATTTTTTGGGCCATGTGTGATTGGTTACCTTTTGGAATTTATTTTTTAAGGGTTCTGAAACCCTTAAAAATGGATTCCAAAGTCCATTTATAACCAAAACAATTAAGATTCAGGAGTTGATTACATGTGGGGAAGGATAATTACGTCCGCAACATTCATATAACTTAGTATCTATTAATCACACATTATTCGGATCTTGACTATAATTGATTTTAGTGTTTGATATTTAAAATAATTCTTGTGTTCTAAAATTATTTATTTTGTTTTTGCGATGAATCAGGTTTTATTATTTGAGAGACGAAATTTTTTTGCACTTCAATAGTATACTTAGTGAAACACAAGTTTTATTTTTTGTATCTTTTGAAAATTTTGACTTAATTGTTTTCCAGAGGTTATTTCATTGCTAATAATAATAGATGAGATTCCTTCCACGTAACTTGGAAGAAACTTATGTATTATTTTTACTCAAAGGTATTGCCTCGATTATTAGTCAAAAGACAAGTTAAAGACTTAATTTTGACCTAAAAAAACTAAAATGACTTTTAGGGTTTGGTTTAACATGAAAATGCAAAACTAATCCTAAAGACTCAATTTTGATATAAACTACTACAATGACCTTAAAGATTCAATTTGACTTGAATATACAAAACTAACCATAAAAACTTAGTTTTGATATAACAAACTAAATTGACACTAAATGTTTGGTTTTGACATAAAAAATGATGCGACTCTAAAAGGCTAGTTTTGGCATAAAAATATAAAATGACCATAAACATTTAATTTTGACATGAAAGTGCTAAAATGGCCCTAAAGGACTCTATTTTGACATCAAAGTATTAAAATGATGCAATTTTGACATGAAAGTATTAACACGACCCTAAAGGACCCAATTTTGACTTGGTGGAGTTAAAATGACCTAATAGATTTGATCAAAACCTTAAGCTTGACTAAATGGCATAAGCTTCACTAGAAAAGTATGTTTGACTTGAAAATTACTGAAATGCCTCTTACGTTCAACAAAAAGATAAGAATACCCCTAAATAATTACCTTGGCTGAAATTACTCACCTCTAATTGGGTTTGACAAAGGTTAAAAAATTCCATGAGGATATATATATTTTTTTAGCAAAATTGTAGAAAAAAACTAAATGGAAGACTCTAGACTAAAAACCAAAACCTAACTTTGAAAATTTATTAAAACTAATATGAACCCAACATCAACAAGAAAAGAACATTTGAATAAACATGACAAATACAAGTATGATGTTAAAACATAATAATATAGCAAAATATATAAATAAACATAGGAATCTCAAAAACAATATTTAAACATGGCAACAAGAACATGAAATGTAAATAAACATGATAAAGCAAATTAATTACAAGAACAAGATACTAGCTTCAAAAAGGTTAAAAAAAACTTAGCTTAAACAATTACCTAAGTTGGAATTTAGGATCATCATGCTCAAAATTGCATGAAAAAATAAATATAACAATGATAATAATGAAATAAACATAATAATAACATGAGTACAAGTAAATCTAACAATAACATGAACGTAAAAATTAAATAATTTGCTTGATGTTTGGCCATTAAAGGTTTAGAAAACCTTAGCTCAAATCGTTACCCAAATTAGAACTTAGGATCATCAAGCTTTCAATAGCATAATAAAATAAATATAACAACAATGGAGTTAAAATAAAGTAAAATAAAATAAAAACATAATTTAAATAAATAAAAATAAAAAGAACATGATATAAAGTAATTTGCTTAAAGTTTGGCATCTAAAAGATTTATACAACTTTAAGTCAAACAAGTCATCTAAGTTACAACTTAAGATTATTAAGCTTGAAATTTAGGTAATAAAAATAAATATAGCAATATAAGATTAAAAACATAAAAATAATAACATAACTTGAATAAATGAAAATAGGAAAAGCATAATATACAACAATTTGCTCCAAGTTTGGCCTCGAAAATGTTTCTACAACCTTGGCTAAAAAAAATTAAGCTAACTTGGAACTTAGGAGCTTGAAGCATAAAATTACTTAATAAAAATTAATTTAGCAACAATAATATAAAACCTAAAAATAAAAACAAATTTGAATGAATAAAAATAACAAGAACATAATAGAAAGAAATTTGGTCTAAGTTTGTCCTCTAAAAGGTTTATATATCCTTGAGTTAACAAATCAACTAGGTTTAAACCTAGAACCATCAAGCTCCAAATAAAGGAAAATAACATAATAAACAAAACAACTTAAGAAATAAAGTAAAAATAAGAATATGGAAAAGACAATCAGATGCAGATGAAGATAAAGGTGATGAAAAGAGAAGAACATAAAATTAAGGTAGTAAACTCCCTTGAATCAAAAGAAAACAAGCTTTCTCTTTTTTCTATTTGATTTTCTATCTCTCTTCTTTTTTTGGAGTATTCAAGAACTGTGTCTTAAACTCTTGATGGGTGAAGAAAACATGAAAACCCCTACTTATCCCCACTTTGGCATCACTTATGAGGTAAATAATGATCATTCCTTCTAATTTTCTTTCCTAAATTTGCTTTATTTTTTGGTTTTATTCCTATCCCCTATATTATATTACTTGTAAGCAAACAACTAACTACTTACACCTAATGAATTTAGCTAAAATTTTTTATTTAAGATAAGATGATGGCCTTTGCGTGTAGGACAAGTTAACCATACCCATACATTGAAAAGTCAAGCTTAAATCTTATTAGCTTCCAAAAGGTTTGAAAAGTCCTTCATGGATCCCATTGGTTTCCAACAGGGTTGAAAAGTTAATCTCTACTCTTATTGGTTGTAATTAATGGTTGAAAAATCTATTCTAATTTCATTTCATTAGAAAAATTTAAATTAAAATCTCATATGTAAAAAGAAGATTAATTTAAAAAATTCACATGTAAAGAATCCAATTAAAAATCCTGCTTTTAACAAAAAGTAAAAAAAACTCTATTTATAAAAAGGTTAATTTAATTGAAAAATACTTTATATGTAAAAGGTTAATTGAAAATCCCATATATAAAAGTTTAATTGAAAATTCTATATATGAGAAGTCTAATTGAAAATTTTATATGCATAAGTTCAATTAAAAATTTTATATGTCAAAAGTTTAATTGAAAATTTTATAGGTAAAATTTCAATTAAAAAAAATTCTAATTGAAAATTCCATATGTGAAAGTTCAATTAAAATTTTAAAAGTCCAATTGAAAATTTTACATGTAAAAACCTAATTAAAAATTCCACATGTAAAAGACTAGTTGAACATTTTACATTTGAAAAGTCTAATTTGGAATTCTACATTTAAAAAAGAAAAAACAACCTCCATATGGAAAAAAATCTAATTAAAAATTCTTTGTGTAAAGCGTTAATTGGAAATTCAATAGGTAAAAAAATCTAATTAAAAATTCCATGTGTAAAAAGTTTAATTAAAATGTTTTCCATGCAAAAGTTTAATTAAAAATTCTATATGTGAAAAGTTTAATAGTAAATTCTATCAACAACGTGCCCCCCTCGCGGATCAGGATGCATGCACGACTTAATAAAATAGGTAAGTTGGAAATATAGAATTCTTAACGAGGAGGTGTCCCTTAATGAGGACTTTTCCTCTAAACTTTAGGGGGAGGGGGACCATTAGATGAATCGTTCATCTAACCAGTCTTAATTGGCCACCATGAAATAGCCAATGCTTAGAGTCACCACTGATAATTTAAGGTTAGGCATGATCAGATACTTATTGAAATCGATTATTATGCATGAATTTGAATAACATAAATCTAGGTCTTAGATGAAAATTTAAATCACATATGCATCCAAGAAAAGTAGGGAACATAGGGATTTTTGATTAAAATGTTCTTCAGATTTAGTTTTAAAAATAAAAAATTCCACGTCAAGCATTGGAGAGATATCAACACTGAACATTACCTTATAATTTCTTTTTGAAAAATGATTTTGAAAATATAGATAAAATATGGACACAAAATGAGCACCACAAAAGAAACGTGTTAGTAAGACGATAAAATGAGATAATATTACATAAAGTAAATTACATAAAACAACTGAAGAAAAAAAGTGAGAGGATCAAAATGTATCCCGTAATTATCATCGATTATCTTGAAACAATCCAGTGGATAATTTTAGAGACGCATTTGGATATATTCATGACTAAGGTTAACAACTAGTTTTGAATTTTGAAAAGTCTAAAGGAAATCTTAGGAGAGAACATTTGAATTTTTTCTTGACACTTTTTTGAGAAAAAAGACTGACAAATTTAACATGATAAAATTTGACTAGTTCTTGACATTTTTTGGAAAATAAGGTTGGAGTTTCCCCTCAAAAGACAAGGTTGGAGTGTTTCCAGAGATGAAAATTTTAGTAACTTTTAAAATTTGAATGAAATTTGAAACAGTAAGGTTTGAATATCCCTTCAAAGAATGGGTTGGAGTATCCCTATAAAAGATAGGGTTAGAGTATCCCCACAGAAGATGGGTTAGGGTATCCTTATAGATAAAAACTTTAATGATTTTGGAGAGACATGTTCAAAGGATTTATCTTGGCAAAAGTGGTGATTTGTTGAAAAAATGACATTTTTGACAAAATAGGTGATTTTTGGTGAAAAGTTAATAATTGACAAAAGTTTAAATTGATGAATTAAAAAACTGTTCATGCCTTGATCCGAGCTTACAAGGTTTGATACATATTTTGACTCAATGGAAGGGACTAATCGGGACCAAATAGACGTAATCAAATGCCTTGAAGTGGGAGTTCAAAAAATTAATTAATTTTAACTAAAGGTAAAAATAGGCATTCTGAATTTATTTTGAGTAAATTCAAAAGTGTTAGGAGCCAAGTCAGCTATCTTTGAAAAGGTAACTCGATAAGGTTTAATATAAAAATATTCCAAAAATCTTGAAAGATTACCTTATAATTTTTAAAGTTAGGTCAAATGCAACATTAATAGCATGTGTAGGGGAAAGGGTGTGACAAACTTTGAAAAATCATTCTTGACTATGAAATCATTAAATCATAAAGAATACCTTTCTAGACAGAGAATTTCATTTAATTTTTATGAAAAAATATTTTAAAAATTTAGAAAAATCATTTAATGAGCTAAAATGGCCCAAACAAAATGTAAATTGCTGATTTCAAGGGTTCCAAATAGTGTTAGTTTGAAAAATCATTACTCCCTCATCTAAAATGATTAGAGGGAAAACAAGGCATCGTTGGAAAGGTAATTCAATACCTTTTTAGTGGAAAACATAAAAAATTTGTAAAAAATGGTTCAGGGTTTAAAAATGATTTTTTAAGTTGTAGCTATAGTATTGCCAGGGCAAAAATAGAAGTTTTTTTTTTGGATTCCTTAGGGCTAAGTTGGATCATGGACATTTGAATGTCGATGGCAAAAAGAGAACATGGGCTTCACAAGCTCATTTGCACAATTTTGGAGTAATTTTGGATGATGAAACAATTCGTTGACCATGTAACTTGGTCAATAAACCACAGGACAAACGATTTTAGACACTTGAAAGGCATTCTTATTCACATAATCTTGAAGTAATTTGGATGATGAAACATTTCGTTGACCATGAAACTTGGTCAACAAACCATGGAAACAACGATTTCAGATGCTTGAAAGGCATTTTATTTTTGAAAACAAAACATTTGGCCTAAATAAAATATTGAATCCAAACAAGGAAAACTTGATTTCTTTTCCCCAAGATTGGAATTCTAATGAATAAAAAACCTTAGGTTCATGCTAATCCTAATTTATTGAGGTTAACATAGCCTTAAATTGGGGGTTTAGAAAATAAATTTTTGACAAGCAACAAACAACCATTTTGACAAATGTTTGATGATCAAAAGATGATGTTCATGACAATAAATATGGTAGCCATGTTCAAATATGTAAAATGACATTTAAACATGAAAATAATGATAATATGTGAGGAGATAAGTATAAAAATGCATGGAGATGTTAGTTAAATGCATGACATAAAGAATATTTCCATGGAAATGATGGAAACATGCTTGAACAAAAAAAATGCTTGTTGGAATTTCAAGACTACATTAAAACATAACCCCAAGATGAACCAATATATAAAAATGAGGAAATATGATAGAGGGGGCTATAAAGCATTATAAATCCTATATCTACCACATCCAAGGCCACAAAATGCAAGAGGTTCCTAAGATAAAGTCATGGTCAGCATATGAAGGCTCACATAAATGATGACAAATGCAAAAACAAATAAATGTAGGGAGAAAAGAAGAGAGATATACCCAAAAAGCTTTGAAAACCTTGTTGATTATGGTGAGTAGAAAAGACCTTAAATTTATAGCTCACCTTTTTACCTTTTCTTGTTCTGATTTAATAAGAAAAGGTGGTTAGGAATGAGCATGGAGGTTGATATATCAATGGAAGAGTATTTTGCATGGAAGAAGGATGGTTTTGAAGGGTTTTAGGAGGGCTTTTAGAGGGCTAGTGAGGAGCTACGAAAATGATATTTTTCTCTTGGAATGGAGGCTAATGTAATAGCTAATATATATCTTTAGCTGACCTTAAAACATATCTTATAGAGGAGTTAATCTCACCATAAAAAACCTAGTGAAAGTGGGGTATTTGAGTTATTTGTGGTGTATAATATGATGACTTATTATACCAAGGAGGAATTTTTTTGGTATTTTATTGTTTGATGTACAGCCTTAGTAGTAGAACGAAACCATGCATGAGCTGACATAATGAACAAGGTTTAGCTTACCCTTCACTAATCCATATTATAGCATGAAATGCCATTGCCATAAACTTAATGGACCATTCAAAAATGTTGCAACCCAATGCTTAGGGCCCAAAGACAAAATCCACATGATCATTAAGAAGTTATGTCTAAGACTGGATGATTTTTGGGATCAAAATGGTGGCCAAGTTCGTGTTTTAATGAAATGAGTCCAAAAGGGTTAAAAATGCCATGAACTATGCAAATACACAGGATATATCGATACATTATGTGTGGTATCAGTGCATCTGGGCAAAAAGCCCAGAATGTATTGATAGAATGAAGATTATATCGATACATTTTGATCCAAAATTGAATTTTAGCTATGACATAACCCTGTATGAAAATAATTGACCAATGTATCTATAAGTTGACTATGTGTTGATACATTCCCTTTCTGTATCAATGTAAATAGTGAAATTTTGAATTTTGATGATATAGAATGCAAAAATGTGAATTTTTATACCTTTGGCCTTTCAAACACCTTATATTAGCTAGGAATGATGGATGACTAACCCCTGCTTGTTCATTTAACCTCGGTGACACCTTGAATGGTGACTTTGATGCTGTTACATTTTTCGTTAATACAAACTGTAGGCATTTCAAACCTTCTGTAGAAAAATTTTTGCTTGGCGCTGTGTTTTCTAATAGTGCTTGGTGACATGGCACCCGACATTTGTCCCTATTTTTATTTTTTTTAATTCTATGACCTTTCAATTAAGTCCTGAGATGCTAAAAAATAGCCTAGACAAAATGAGATGTCTACAAATTCTATTTGTAAAAAGTATAGTTAGAAATTCTATATGTTATTAATCATAATTTAAAAGTCCAAAGTGAAATTTATCCTATGTATTTAGGCCTATTTTGACTCTTTAACCAATTAGATTAAAAGTTGACTTTTTGACTTTTGACCATTTAAAAAAAAAAAGATAAAGCCTTATCAGATTTGATCTCTTTGATTTTTTTTAGCGTAAATCACATTAAAAATACTGCAGATTGAAATTCAAATCGGAATTATTTAAATTTTTGGAATTTAACTCAAACTTTTGGAAAAACCAAGGCAACTCTTTGAAGTTAATGTTAAATTTTAGACTTTTTACCAATTTGTCCTTGTTTTTACTTTTTAATCAATTTTGACTCATTTACACTTAGTTCGATTCATTTTACCATGTTTAATAGGGCTTGAAATGGGTTGACCAAATTTGACCTAAGTTGATATTTTGAGTTCTTCTTTTAGTTCATGACCTATCGGGACTTTTGGAATTCTTATAGAATTTAGAAGGTTTTAGTGTCTAAGAAGAATGATTTATGGCTTTAAAAAAAATTAGGTGACTACACTACATATATCATGCATTTTTTTCCATTCTTTTTGGTTCATTGTTGATGATATGTTTATTTGATTGCTTAAAGGGTTCCCATCTACAGAGGTGAATGGCTTGATGATTCTAAGGCTTTCATGCCTTGGATGATTTAGTGAGTTAAACTTATATGTTCATGTAGATACCATTGAGTTAATCTTACTTGATGTATAAAGTTTGTTTTTAAAAAATCCTTAAGGATGGACTAAGATTGATTCAATAAATAAACTAATATTTTTTCATATTTTTATTATTCTCTTTTAATAAAACTTGTGAAACATTAAGCCATATTCATGCTTAGATCTTTGCTGATTTCAAGCCATAAAATGCTGATTTAAATATTTTAAAAATTAGTTTTAATTGAAATTCTATTTGAACTTTTATGGCTTGATAGAGCATTTTTGCTCACTATTTGGGGCTATAAAGGCTTTGATAGGGAGGCATTTTAATGAATCTTTTATTTCGAAAATGTCCCTTCAATAGAAGTTGCAACATGACTATTATAGTTTATAAATTTTAATTTTTATGGAACATGAGCATGCATTTGCATTGTTTCGTTTGGCATTCAAATGGCAAAATGGAAAAATCTTAGAATTACCTTATTTCCCCATCATTTTAGAAATTTGGAGGCCATTCAATTCTTATTTTGCTCGGTTAAAAGTCTTTAGGCTAGGACCTGCATTAGTGGCCATAATGGGTGTGGCATAGCAATGCCACCAACCTATGTTGGCAACTTAGGATCATGCACATGGCCACTGTTTGGCTTAGTTTTTGAGCCTTTTTCTAAACCATTTCCTTCATATTGGACCTCTACATGTTGGCGTTCAAATGCTAGAAGATCACCTTTAAATGCTTAGGTTTAGGTCTCTACTAACCAAGGTTTGAGGCTCGACTAGCTATTTTGCTCTAATCCTCTGCCACCGACGATAGGTCTATTTATGGCAATTATTTGGCCTATCATTTGTGTTTGGCCTATCGTTTGAATTTATTTTTAGAGCATAAACTCCAAAATTAGAGCTTATAAGTTAGCTTTCAATGAAATAATTCTGGCATTTTTTGTTTTCATTTAAGTAGGAATGACTCGTAAGATGAACAAGTTTCCCTTGCCATTATCTAGGCTACTTTCTTTATTTTTGTTGTTACTGTAGACACTTCATTTTGTCTGGGCTAATTTTTGGCATTTTGGGATGTAATCAAAAGATAATAAAATAAAAAAATGAGGATGACTGTCAGGTGTTGTGTCACAAGCCAGGCAAAATTTTTATTAGGAATATATAAAATGCCTAGGGGTCATATTAAAGAAAAATGTAAAAATGAGGTATCAAAGTCATAATTCGAGGTGTCATTGAAGCCAAGATAAGCACATGTTAGTTTCCCATTGTTTGTGACCAAGATGAGATATTCAAAGAGCCCAAGGTAAGTGTAAGTCACATTAGTGTATAAGTATTGATATTAAGCTTTCACGTCATCAAAAATTCAAATTTTCACATGTAATATCAATATAAGAGGGTTTGGTATTGATACCTAAGGGGTGGTATTGATACTTAGCATGTTTGTATCGATACAAGCCTTGGCAGTAGCTAAAGTTGTGATTTTTGGTAGAATGAATTGATACACAAGTAGGAGTATTGATAAAAATCTATGAAGCTTCGATACAGGCCTCCAAGTCTCAAGACTTGAAGCATTTTTTGCTCTTGGTATAGATACATACTTCATTGTATTGATACTTATGGGTCAAAGTTGCCTTGTGTATTAATACAAAATGTTTTTTTATCAATACACCAAGGTATTTTTGCCCTATTTGAATTTAGCCTTAGAAAATTTGATTCAAACACACTCTTGCACCAAAAATCATCATAATACATACCAGGCCTCAGTTATGGGCTCATGATTGGACTTGAACAAAATTTTAAAACCCTAAATAGCCAATGATAGGGGACATTTTCATGAAATATATGGTTCATCAAAGGGCATGCTCGGCTTTTCTTCAGTTGTAAACAATTACAGCCTTTCTGCACCATTACTCTGCATGGCAAAACCAATAAAAATAACAGCAACTGAGCATAGTACTTGGAGTTGCCTCGTACTACATGAAGGAAAATCCCACAATGCCCTTACTTTTTGGCTCAAAGATATTGGTTGAACACACTCTATATAAATGAGCCATCTTGACTCAGCAAAAAAAAAAAAAAAGAAAGAAAGGGGAAGTAATCTATAGAGATTTCCATCATTATTCTCAAACATCTAAAAAAAAAAACTTTAGCAACCTCTAAACCCAAAAAACTCCCAAAACACTATTCCACTAACCTCCATCCATGAGCTAAAAACTTTATTCTCGTAGCTCCTTCAAACCATATCGAAAAACCTCCAAAAACTCAGCCTTTCACATACTTTCATCCTTAAAACCGTTCTTCACCAACATTATTACCAAAAAAACTTCTTTTTTGATCAGTTTCTTGCTAAACAATAGCAAAGAGTGGAAAAAAAGTAAGCTTGAAGTTACTACTCCAAGTAAAGAGGAAAGTTTAAGGCTTTTTTTGGTATATTTTCTCTACCTTGCTATGTTATTTTCTATTTTTATCATTTGCATCATTTTAATATGCCATTCATGCGGCCATAACCATTCTAGGACTCTTATGCATTATTATAGCCTTAGTTGTGGTAGTTTTAGGGCTATGATGATCTTTTTAATTCTTTAGTAGTGTTTAAGTGACCAAACATGCTTTTTATCATTTTGCCATCAAAACAGCCTTTATCTATGCATTTTTAATATGTTTCATCCACCACCGTATGCTTAACACATGCTTTAATCTTCATTTTAACATGTTTTCGGACATATTCATGTATTTCCTTGGCTTTTGATGAGTTTCATGGCATAAAATGCTCTCTTGAAAATTCTAGCTTGTTTTTCTTCGCTCAAATATGATCATATCATCTCCTATAACATGATCTTTGATGTCATCTCCATGCATCTTATTTGTTACCCGCTTACATTTTTGTCATCTTTTCAGCTCTTGAAAATTCTAACTTGTTTTTCTTCGCTCAAATGTCATCTCTTGCTTGTTTGAATATGTTGTTCATGTTCCGCATTATGTATATTGCATTATGTTCACAATATTTTTGCTAGGAATGATGGATGACTGACCCCTTCTTGTACGTTTAACCTTATTTTGTCACAAATGTTTTCTTGTTTGTAGCAAAAATCAGATTTAAAGAAGAAAATCTCCAAGTTAAGCCTATATTGCCTCCAATAAATGGGAATTAGCATAGGTTTAATGTTTTCAAAAAATTGGTCTTCCAATCTTGGAAAGAAATCAAACATTTTAGGTTTAGATTCATGGTGAAACAAATTCCTATATTTTGAACAAGAATAACCCTTTTAGCTGATAAAAGAAATAATAATCTTTGATCCTGTGCTTAACACCTTTATTTATGGCATGGTCAATGGGTTGTTTCATTGTCGTAAACTATTCTAGGATTATAG
Organism: Adansonia rubrostipa; assembly: GCA_038381775.1. Classification (NCBI taxonomy): domain Eukaryota; kingdom Viridiplantae; phylum Streptophyta; class Magnoliopsida; order Malvales; family Malvaceae; genus Adansonia; species Adansonia rubrostipa. Next base: position 6,261,974 of record JBBYHM010000025.1, read on the forward strand.
AATGAACTCTTGATTCCCATGTCACTTTTTTCTTTATGTCATGGACTTTTAAACATCCGTGGCTTGTGTTTGACCCTAAGAAACCCTAAAAATTAAATAATCCCTATTTTTGCTCTGCCAGCAATTTGGATTTGCAAAATTATTTTTGATCATAAATGATTTTTCTAAAATTTTTTAATATTTTTCCTTTAAAAGTCATCGAATTATCTTTCCAAGGGAGTCTCATTTGCCATCGAATCATTCCGGATGAGGGAGTCATGATTTTTCAAACCTTTGTTGTTTGAAACCCCTAAAACCAATGCATTACATTCTATTTGGGCCATTTCGCCCCATCAGATAATTTTTCTATATTATTCAAATATTTTTCTCAGAAAGTTTGCAAAATTCCCTTTTTGAAAAGATATTGTTTATGATTTAACAATTTTAGATGATTCTAGAATGATTTTTTTAAAGTCCATCATGCCCTTTCCTTATACATGTTGCCAGTGTTGAAACAAGCCTAATACCAACAATTAATTTCACCTAGAAAGTGATTTTCTACGATTGTCAAAATATTTTTATATTTGTCTTATTCATGTTGCTTTTCCAATAGAACCTCATTTACCCTCTGTAGCCTTCAGGTGAACTTAGAATAAATTCGGGAAAGGAGACAGTGCGATGTTACCATGTTTTTTAGAATTAAAATTGACCCTTCTCCCGTATCGCCATCTTTAAGACGTTTGAACTTCCTGATTGGCTCCCCCATAACACAAACCCTTTACTCTTGGATCAAAGCTTAAGACAAAAAATATACTTGAAGAAAATCCTTGATTTCCCATCTTTAAGATACCTTTTATAGAAAAAAATATAAAAATGAAATGAATATCCCTTTTCTTCTAAATCATCAAAAAAAAAAATTTATTCTTAAGGATGCTTCAACCGTTTTCTCCACTAAAAAACTAGAATTTTCTCTATCGAATTTATTCAAGATTCTTGCTTAAAAATTTTCATCCTTGGGGATACTCTAACCTCATTTTCCACTAGAAAACTTGAATTTTCTCCCCCAGATTTATTTGAGATTCCTAATTATTTTCTAAAATCATCTAAAATTTTTCATTCTTGGGGGCATATTTCAACCTTACCTCTCAGAAGGGATACTCCAACCCTGCTTTTACCTCAAAATCCAAAAATTTCTCTCTTTTGGATATCCCAAATTATTTTAATTAAAACCTTTCTCCATTCCTCAAATTACCACTGAATCCAAATATGTCTCTAAATTGCATTTCGATTATTTTTCAATAATTGAAGGTAATTATGAGATACATTTTGATCGTCCTTTATTTTTATGTTTTTATCTTTATAATTGTTTGTTTAGGAAATTATTATATTCTCTTTTATCCTACTAACACACTTCTTTTTGTAGTGATTGTCATGTATTCTTATTTAAAAATTATTTTCAAAAAAAAATTTATAAGGGAACATTCCATATCGGTATCTCTCTAATGCCTAACATGGAATATTCAATTTTTTAAAAATTAACTCGAGAATTATTTTCATTAAAAAGACTATGTTCTGTGCATAGGTGATATAAATTTTCTTTCAAAACTTGGTTCTACAATTTTCACAAAGATTCATGCATAAATAGGGACTATATCTAAATAATGACCAAAAGAACTAATTAAATCAAAATCAAAGCGAGATATAGTTAAAGGGTATGATTTCGGGCATTGTGGAGGTGCTAATCCTTCCTTATGCGTAACCAACTCTCTAACCCAATTAATGAATCTTTAGGCCTTGTAGATCATGAAATCAAAATTTTGACTTTCGTAACTTAGAATATTATTTTTCATAGGCGTTCAATCATGTTTAGCTCGAAATGATTGATGGCGACTCCAAATTTATAGTTACGTCATGGCAACCTTCTGAAACTAGTTGGATAAGTGATTTGTCTAATGGTGTTTCTCCCTTTCATATTATTATGCCTAATTCAAATCTCGATCAAGGGATAACCCAAAGGCTCAACCACACCAACATATATATCTTTTAGGTTGTGCGGGCCTACTTTGAATCATTGGGTAAATGGTGACAGCTATTCTAAAAAATGCTTGAATAAATTAGATTATGGTTGGTTAGACTAGTTTAAGAGAGTCGAAAGGCTGTTAAATGCCTGGTTGCCAAGTTATATTAGTTCATATCAGGTTTACTCATTCTTCAAACCGGGTCAAGTCTTGCTTTTAGGACCAAGTTTTTAATTTTTCTATTCAGTTTTAATCTAACTTTTAGCTTCCTTCTTTTTAAATGACTTTTTTTCCAAAATTCAATTTGTCTTAACTTGGTTTTCACATACTTTGTTTTAATCCATTCCAATCGTTTTCTTAAAACCGATTTTTAACTTACCTTTGAAATTCAAATTAACCTTTTGTTAGATTTTTAAAATATTTTTTGCCTAAATCACAAATAGAGTTTAAGCTTGTCTCGAGCTTTATTGAATTACTTTCTCGAGCATTTAAGGCTTTCTTAAGATACATGCCATTAACGTCACTTCTTTACTAATTTATTTATTTATTAGAATAGTTACTAATTCCATGTTTTGTTAATTAAGCATATCAATATTGTTTGCTTAATTTGTGTCATATTAAATAGCCATTGTTCACAATTATGCCATGACATGTAGATATTGGTGTTTATGGGTTAAGCCTACCCATTATTTAGAAGGGTTTTGGAAAAAAAAAATTAGACCTAAAAAATGGGCCAGGACAAAAAATTATGCTCGTTTAAAAAAAGATTGGCACTTTACTCCAACTTTGAAGCCTGAGCTTAGCCTGACCCTGTTTATTTTACAATTATATAATATATCTTAATATTATTTTTGTATATTACGTAATTTTTATCGTAAAAAGAATATATATATATATAATTATAGTATAAACATTGAAATATATGTTAAATTAATTATATTTTGAAACATAATAAAAGAAAATATTAAATTACCAAAGATTATATGTAATATATATTTTAAAAAATAAACTAGAAAAAATAATGTGGGTAAGTCTAAACAGGTTTAGACTACCCATTTACAAATATAAACTTAGGCAAATTTTAAAGCCCATATTTCAGGTCAGGCCAAGCTTGGGCAAGCATAAGTAAAGTTAATACCATGCTTAGGCTCAACACGGTTTAGCCCATAAACATCTCTATCTGTAGATTATTTAACTGCATTAAAACTCACATTACTAAAAAAATTCTTTGAATAGTTGGTCAGGTTGCTAGGGAGGACATCGAGAATTACTTTTAATTCAAATCCTTTTTTTAAATAAATTTGGAATTTTTGAAATGATAAAACATCCATATTTTTGGAGTTGCTAGAGAATATGGATAATTATTTTTGTAATAGTTTTTAACATCATTAATTCCTACAATATTTAGGAAATTATAATCGAATGCTGAAATACCAAATGATTAGATCCAAAACCCTAGATAATGCATGATTCGTAGGTACCAAGTATGTAGGTGTTATGAGTGTGTTAATGTTTCTCCATCTGTAACCAACTCTCAAACTTGACTATTTTTTGGTTAAGAAGTAGATTTTAAGATTTATTCTTTGGGGTTTTAAAACCCTAGGAATTCATTTATGATGGTGGCCAATCACACTAACCCAAAAAGATTGTTGGTTACTTATTTACATAGCCATTTTATAATGGTGAAGTAACCCCCAATAAACTTTCCAAGTTTAATATCTTTGGGATTTGCATCCTAAGCCAATATTGTGACACTATCCTATCATTGTTGTCTTTCATCCCATACTCACATATTCTTCCCTTATTCACCTTAAAACAAATTTCCTTATTCATATCTTCCTTAACTTACACTTACATCCCTAACAGCCCCATTTACTGCTTATACTAAAGTATTTTTATTTATTTCTTAATTTAGATGAAATTGCTTTTATTTATCCACCACCTATACCCACCTCGAATTATTTTGGGTTGTTTCTATATATGCTACAAGGGTTTTAAATTAGTAAGGTATGTTCCAAGGTTTTTTCCACCTATAAACCTAGAAAGCAATGTTTTATAATCAAGACCTTAAAAATAATCTTTATCTTCGTTCTTGCTCTTGTGGGAGAGAAAATATTTGTGCTGTAATGATTTTCTTTTTTTATCTCGAGTTCTTTAATAGCATCTTTTTTCTGTTGTTTAAGCTTCGCATTTTAGTTTGAAGCCTTTTGAGCCATTGGAAGTTGCCTTTTGGTATGATCTAGTGAGAGTACTAAAAAAAAGTAAAAAAAATAAATAAATTACTTTTCTTTTCATTCTTTCTTTGAAATTTTTTAAATTTATATCATGGTAAACTGATAGGCATTAGTATTATATAGTGAGAAAAAGAAATACTAGTAAAAAAAAATTTAGGGAATAGGTAAGGCCAAATTACAACATAAGCCAAATCGCCAAAAGAAAAAAGCAATACACAAAACCTGTATAAATTAGTAATGTTGTTTGCACTAGCATCTATTTTTTTATACCATCTACTATGGCTGCTATAGTCACCTAATTAAACTCATTAGTACTTTAATCATTCTTTATCTTTGCCTTATATGTTAATTATTTAATTTCTTATATATTAATTATTTGATTTTTATATAATTAAATGTTTAATTTTTAAATAGTATAATTAATGCAATATCTGAATCCATTTGTAAAATTAAAACTAGAAATCCAATAACATCTTGATTCATTTTTTTGTTTGTAACTTAACTTCACAATGTACATAATGCTAGAAATTCTATTATGTTTATTCAAATACATTTTCATATCCTTATTTACTAGTTATTACAGCTTTATTGATTTGAATTTCATTATGCATGCAGGTAAATGTCTAACTTAAGAGAAAATTCATTTTCCTCTACACCTCCCACTTTTAATTGGCTCTAATTACCAACTTGCAAAAGTTCCATTCCAAGTTCTAATGAAAATGCAACTCCAACATTAAAACATAATGAGTGAGGTTATTGATTATATTGGGACAAATGAGTACGATCTAAAGAAGTTACAAAAGTGTAGGAATAGTTTAAGAAAGGATCAAAAAGTGGAAGGCAATATGTTATTTTTGGAAAAAAAATGGTGGTAATTCTAAGAATTGGACAAAGCCATTTAATTGAGCATTTAGAAAAATTCAACAAGTGATCTCAAATTGATATTTGATAATAAGTGCTAGTAAATAATTAAAGTAAGTTAAAAAATGAATAATTGTAAAAAAAACTTTTCTTTTGATAAAAAAGGAGAAAGGTTGCCAACATGATAATCATGCATGAATATCCCATCTTTAATCAAGTAAGTTTAGAAAATATTTTTCTAGTCTCCAACCTTTGTCTACTGTACCCTTTAAAAACACTTTGCAAATATAAATATTTGGAAAATTTTCAAGTAAGAGAGGGCATAAACAATATCTAAGTTGGAAGCTAAAGAAGAGAGAATTGCTATCACAATTGATATGTGGACTGCGGATCACTAAAACAAAGCATACATGGTAGTCATTGGTCAATACATCGATAATTCATAGATTTTACAAAAATTATAAGATCGGGTATATTTTATTAAAATGCCTTGTTATTATAGTGTTTTCATTTTTTATTAATCATGCCAAAATTATTAAATTTATTCTTAAACTTGAGTAAATAATTTATTGTTTAATTAGGTTTGAGCATGTGCCAACCTTACATATGAAAAATATTATAGCTTTAATTGATGAAATGCTTCTTAGACTGGATATTGATAGGAAACTCTTGTCGATTGTAATCGATTCTGTAGCATGAATGATAATGTCATTAAGTTGTTATTTTGACGTATTTGGTAGTGATACAATGTTGCTTAAATTATTTTTTCATATGTGTTGTTGAGCACACATTTTGCATGGATCAAGTGTGATTGGATAAGGAATAAAAAAGGATTTATGATAGTTTTTTTTTTTTTTAGGAAATCTACTCAAAAAATGTGAAAAATTTTGAAGAGGTAGCATGCAATTTGTGCATTCCAACCTAAAAAAATTTTGTAAAAGTCAAAACACGATGGGATTTTATTTATTTAATGCTCCAAATAGTATTTTTTTATAAGGATATTTTTCTATGTCTATGCAATTATAGATTGATCTTTTGTAGAAATATTTGCCAACTAAAATAATACGGTCATGGCAGCAAAAAATTTTGAGAAGTTGAAACTATTTTATGATATCTTTGAAAGGTTTTCTGGGATAAAATGTGCCATTACAAACCTTTAGTTTCCTAATATTTGCAAAATCTTATTGGCATTAAATGAATTATGCATATAGTATAACCATTGCGAGGCTGGCAATATGCATGTTAGACAAATTTAAAAAATACTAGAATGGTGTATGTGGTATCATGATTGTTGCCACAATTTTAAATTGTAGGTATGAAACAAAATTATTGGAGTATTACTTTAAAAAGTTTAATAGAGAAAATTAATAGAATTGCATAAATGTGTTGGATTTGCTTTAAGAGTATTAAGAAAATTAACTTTGTTAGAGAATGCATTGTTTACATTACGCATTGCATCATTAGCCAGTGGTGCTAGTGGATTAGGAAATTAGGGAGATTATGATGATTATATTTTAAGGAAAAAAAGAGGGAAGAAATTGAAAGTGAATTCAAAAAATCATATTATACCAAGAAATGGAGATTTTGGTATATTGAATTGGTGGAGGACATTTCGGCCTCACTATCTTACCTTACAAGCTATTTTTAAAGATATTTATGCCATATTTGTTTCTACTATTACTTCAGAGTCTACTTTCAGTGTTAGAGGGAGGTTAGTGAATGTAGAATATAATAGACTTCATTTATTAGCTATGGACGCTATGGTAGCTGTAAAAGTTGGCTAGGAGCTAAAGAAAACTCTATGAAATGCTTATTATGTATTTTGTTTGTTATTTTGCTTATGCCTTTATTTTTTTATTTTCTTTTTACATCTTATTTTTAATTATTTAATTGTAGAATAACCCTTTTCTACTAAGATATTGATGAACATGAGATAAAGGAAAATATAACTTATTTAGGAAATGATGTTCCTATTTTTATCTAATTTGATCTTTACTATCAAAAAACTCTAAATAATAAAGTTGCTTAGTCACATTTTTCCATTAAAGTTAGCCAAGCTTTTGAGTTTGAATTTGGATTTATTAATGTTTTTAGGTCAGTTTTATTTATTTCTTTCATATTAAATTATGTAATAATTTAATGTTTTTATTTTTATATATCTAAAGCAAAATGAGCACTTAAAGTGTTTATTATAATACTAATGTTTTGTGTTTTTCTTAGCTAGCATGAATATATTTAGTTTTTCTAGAATTGTAATGGGACTCATCATGTAGTTTGAATTTTTTGACTCTCTTGATTTTAATGTTAATTGAATTATTTATTTAATCTTAAGCTTGTTCCTTCTAATTGTTAGCCCACTAGTTAGATTGATTAGGTAAATATTAATGGACTTAGCAAAGGTAAATTTGTGTTCAAAACATATTAAATAATGTATGTTCATATTCATTTGATTGGATGAATTGATTTGCATGTGAGATTGAAATATCTTACATGTCATATGTAATCAATTTAGAGTCTATGCTTAATGAGTTTTTATTAAATCCAAATTCTCATGCTATATAATGAATTAGTTAAAAGGGGAATTTTTATAAGAATATTGAAAGAGATTAAAAATATTTTAAAACTCTAGTTTAACACTTTATTATCATTAGTCAAGATAAGAGAATAAAAAATATTCAAATATAGTGTTAAGGTTAACAAATCATTACAATGTTCCTTAATAGCCATTTGATTATCAATGGCCATCTAAAAGATTATTACTAGGAAACGTTGTAGTGTTCATGATTTAAGTATAATTAATGCCTTAATTGTACAAGTAGCTACACTGTCTAAGATGTTTATACTTTGGGTTTTGATGCTATCCAATGCCCATTTATGACCTGTGATCCATACAGGTAGGAAATACTAGTGATCATTGCCCTACCAAAGCTTAGTGTAAAATGATAAAATCTACAACAGGCAGTAAAACAATCCTTATTTTAACAACTAAAATTAAGGTTAGGGAGATCAATTTTCTTGAAGCAACACTATTGGCCTTTCATCCTTAACCAAGTAAGCTTTTCCTCCACAGTTTCCACCACTAGTTTAAACTTCTGCCTTATAATAGAAGCCATTTTTGGAAGATATGTTTATGTAGCACATGGCAAAAGAAAGATACTATTATTCAAAGTTAGGCTAAATTTTTTAGAAATCTTGAGACAGAATTGGGCCAGCTTGCGGATTGCATCACTAACTAATTTATGACAACTCTTCCAAATGATACCGAGACTAATCTGAGAAGAGATGGAATAGAGCATTTGAATGTAATCACAATCAAAAGTGCAAAAAAAATAAAAAAGAGCAACAAGAAGAAACAATTGCCTACAACAAATATACCAAGCCACTTGAAAGAGAAGTTACGGATTAGAGCCATAATAAAAAATTTTAAGAAAAGAAGACTCAAATCTTCCTATAACTACTATTTCCTAAGTGCCTTCAAAAGCAAAAACTTGATAAGTAGTTTTAGAAGGTTTTTAAGGTATTTAGAAGGCTTTATATAATCATCTCTATTGTTGAAGCTTTAGAACAATTGCCAAGCTATGTCAAGTTTATAAAATACATATTATTTGTGAAGTGGAAAGTGGGTGAGTTTCAGATATTTTCACTTACTAAAAAGTGTAATACATCCTTTAAAAGAAATTGCCACAAAAACTTAGGAGTTTTATATGTTTCACCGTTCCATGCATTATTGGGAATAAATTCTATGATAGGGCTTTATGAGATTTGGGAATAAGCATAAATTAGATGCCATTTTCTATATATCAAAAACTTGGTTTGGGAGCTAAAACCTATTATATAGATATTAGAAATAATTTATATATCTTACATATTTCCAAAAAGCATTATAGAGAATATGCTAGTAAAGGTTGAAAATTTATCTTATCAGTGAATTTAATTGTATTTAATATGGAGCAGGATAGTGAAATTTCAATTATTCTTGAGACCATTTTTAGCTACTAATAGAACTGTTATTAATGACCATAAAAAACTTATCATAAGGGTTTGAGACCAAGAGCTAACCTTTAAATTTTTTAAAGCATTAAAATTTCCAAATGAATTTTAAAAATGTTTGGTAGTCAACACAGTGAAAAGTGCTTCGAAGAATTTGATTAATGTTTTGAAGTTTCCTAAAGGAGGTCATGATAGAAAAAAATTAATCATCACTTTAAGCTAATAGAAGTAGCAAAAAAGAGTTTAAAGAGAAAGTTTAGGGTAAAGGGACAATATCTAAGCATTATTTGGGAGGTAAAGTTGTTGCTAAAAGTCCTCTTCAATTTAACCAATCTAAAATAATGATAAAGAAGTCAAGTTGATGATTATAAATTAACTACTTCTTCTAAGACAACCTGAATTTTCAAATCTATTTGTCTTTTATTTTGCATTGGAAATTTTTTGTTTACTCTATTTTTTTTTACAATCTCCCACCAACTTTGACCAATATGATCAAAAGAAAGAGGCAGACTAGAGCCCTCCTACATTTCTTTAATCAACAAGGGAGTCTTCTTGTTGTTACTTCATTTATTTATGCATATTGAGAATGGTGTTTGATTTAAGTTTATGGATTCTCTATCTTATTGATTTTGTATTGTTGTGCGATTTTTTTAATTTTAGTTTGTGTATGTGTTTCATTTAACTTTATTAGCTGTGATTGTCATGTTAGAGTCTAGTTGTTTAGAAGTCTAGTTCGTTAAAGCTCTAGATTTTTTTGAACCTATTCATATGAGGCTACAATCTTATGATGAGATTTTTATTTTCTATTCATCTTGACTTTAGGAAAACATAGGCATGATTTGAGTTAGTGTTAAATTCTTCTGCTAGTCTCATTATTAGGATGTGATTTCTAATAAGGGGCACTTGATCGCTTGTTAGGATTTACTTTGTTCATTTGGATATTGTTTATATTGATATTATTTATGAGAATATCTAGAGCTTAGAATTTGTTTAATTCTATTTTGAGGTGAAATCTTAGACAACACTAATTATATAGGCCACTTTTGGTTATTTTAGACTTTCTAGCCTACTTATATGTTACTATTTGTAGTTTATCCCCTTGTGCCTAATGGATATACATATTTTCTTTTGATTTTCATATGTTATACCCTAGTCTAATAAGAAAAGCCATGATTAACCTTTACTACATAAGCTTGTGTCTGAGATTGTTGCAAGAAATGCTTATAAGTTATGTCTAAATTAGCTATAATTGTGATATTAATAAATGTAAATGTAAAAAAAAGAAAAATAAAGAAAAATGAAAATATATGTAAATAAATAAAGTAGTGAGGAAAAAGGAAAGGTGCATGGAAAAGGGTTAATAAACTTTAAGCATTCTAAGTAACTCTTAAAAAATCTTGAAACAATAAAAAGTATCCATGTGTAACTTAAACGAAAATATATCCCACACCTTACCTTCATCCTATCTTTCATTACAATCTTAATAAAGTTTGTACATGATTTTTGATGAAATATTAGTCTACATTAGTTGAGAAAAGATGAAACAAACATATGATATTATAGCATTAATCCATATTTTGCAATGGCATAAACTTATTGCAACTATATATAATGATTTGCAAAAAGATTATCCACAAACTGGAAATTCTATTCAAACATAAGGCATATAATTGAATTAAATCATGAAACTTGGATGATGTTTTTGTTCTAACTTGAATTCGGATTTTGAGATAATTGTTGTGGACATTTAAAGGAATTAATTTATTGAATGCATCCATCTCTAGCTTTGTTCCATTTTCTTTCTTTGTGTTTGTTTTATTTTTCTTGAGGACTAGCAAAATTTTAAGTTTGAGGATGTGATAACTTTATGCACTAGAATTACTCAGTCACATTTATGCATTATAATTAGTAGCCTTCATGTTTTAATCTCACTTATTAATCTCTACTTGCTTTTAAATTAGTTTTTTATTTATTTCTTAATTAAACTTGTTAGAAATTTAGTGTTTTCATATTTTTGTAAGTCCAAAGAGAGAAAATGCTTTAAAAGTGCAAGAAGCCAACAAAGCGCAACAAAAGCATGCAAAAATTTAGCAAGCCTGGCACTACAGTGCCAGCCATAGCATGAGTCTATACCCTAGAATAGTAACCCTAACTCGAGAGCCTAGTGTCTCGATGCCAAAAGCTATGGTTGTTGTGCAAGTTCAATCCTTTACTTGTTCTAGAAGTCTTTCCTTCTAAGCTTTTGGAACTTTATAAGTATGATTTTTTAAGGATTAAATTAGAACTTTTTGAGTATTACAAACCTAGCTTTTCTAAAAGGGAGGCAGCCACCAAAAGTTTGCAAGAGAAAAGTAGAAATTCAAAAAAATGAAAATTGAAGACTCAATAATCTTAATTTTCTGTTTTTCATTACTCTTTTTATCTTTCATGTAATATTATGATGATGAAACTTCATTATTTTGCATTTTCCTTAACTAACATAAACTAATTTAGTTTTTCTAGGATTGCGATGGAACTCAACATGTTCCTTTGGTTTAACGTTAATTGAATTATTTATTCAATCTTTTATTTATATTGCTTGTAATTGCTTTCTACCATTTAAATTGATTTGGTAAACCATAATAAACTTGGAAAATAAAATTGTTATATTTAGAGATGGGTTAAGTAACATAGTTCTTATTTATTTGATTAAATTAATTGATTTGCATATGAGATAAAAATATACTTACATGTCATGTAACTAATTCAGAGTTTAAACTTAATTGCCTATTTTTAATTTAATTTTTATACAAATATAGTGAATTAGTTGAAGGATATTTTAAAACATTGGAAAAAATTTATAAACACTTCAGAACTTTAGGTTAACAATTCATTATCATTAGTAAAGTTAAAAGAGTAAAATAGATTCAAATTAAGTGCTAAGGCAAATTGTAATTATAGGCTTTTTATCTGTTGATTAATTATACCTAATTGTTTGCTTTGTTTGTTATTTGCTTTTTATTAGCTTTTAGATTAAAAACTTTAATCCTTTGTTTGAATAAAATTAGGCTATTATAATTTTAGTAATTAATGAATTTAGTATAATCCTATTTGGAATGATACCCTACTTATTGTTATATTATTTATAAATGATATGCAGCAAAATCCTTAACACTAGCTTTATTATATTATTGTTTTTATATATATTGATTTCATAAATTTATTTATAAGACTACTATGACTAAAAGAGAATAAAAAATATGAAGCCTAATCATGATTGTGGGATTCCTTTTTGTTGTCCTTGAAAATTTTCACCATTTTACACTAAAGGATGAATGGGTATCAAAACTATTTAAGTTTTTTTTTTTATTGCGATGGACTTTAGATGTTTATTCTATTTCATGTAGTAAGTTTAAATTTGAATCATTACCTTATACTTGTCAACTATGTAGTAAGTTTAGCTTTCTGTGTTAGTCATTGTGTTCTCAATTATGTAGTTAGTTTATTGTAGTAGTCATTATATGTCTTGATAATCTCTTGATATGGTTTGCTTGAATGGTGAACTTGGTTTATACGTTGGTCAAAACAATTTAAATTTACTACTTTTAGTATGGTGAATTTTAGATATTATTTAGTTTCATGTAGTAAGTTAGATTTGAATTATTAGCTTATGCTTGTCAATTTTTCTCTTTTAACTTGGTTTGCATGTCTTAGAATTGAAATATCTTTGGATATCAAAAGTCTAAAATTTTGATGTGAAATTTCTTAATCTTGTAATATATAACTCATAACCATCTGCTCGTTAGACTAAACTATTTTAATATTTAATTCCTTATGTTTCCAAAAGTCTAATATTTTGGTATGAATTTCTTAGTGATATATGACTGATAGCCACTTTTATCGTAATGTGCTACATGTGAATCAACATGTCATACTTAGATTAATAATTTTTTTTCTTGAATTGGGACTAGGTTGTCGAGATGAATGGCACACCCAACTTAACCCTAAATGGTAATTGTAAAATAACCAATTAACTAGAAGCTGCTACCAATCTATTTTAGCTATGTGAGATTGATCACTTATTAGAGTTCAGTTTTGAGGGTCACGAAATCCTTGAAAACAAACTTTGAAGTCCTTTTGAAAACTAGAGATTTATATGAAAAGGGTTTGATAGTCGATTGCACATGGAGTGAGACATGTCCTTAACAAGACGTTTATCAATTAATACCTATGAATTACATGTTATCCTAAATCTTGATTATAGTTGATTTTAAATATTTGGTATTTAATTCTAATTCTTATATTTTAAAATATTTAAAATGAATATTATAATTCTAATTTTGAGTAAATCAAGTTTCAATTGATTTTGAAGATCAAAATATTTTTTGCACCCTTCACCTAGAGGAACATGAATGTTTTGTTTTTCAAAAACGTTCAAAAATTTTGATTTAATTAGTTAAATAGAATATTCCTTTGTTTAAAATAATTAATGAGATAACTTACAGATGCTGAAAGCATATTTATGGATTATTCTAACTTGGGGATTTTGCATTAGATTTTAATAAAACATATATTATAATGAACGAATATACATACTTGATTTTTTAGCATGATATCATGTAAATGACATTAAAGAACATGCATTGACACAAAAATACTCGCATGACCCTAAAGACCTAGTTGAGGTTAAGTTTAAAGAAAATTATTTTTAGCTTAAGGTAAGGATTGAACCAAGAAGTGGATGAATTGGTTCTATAAAAAATTGATCAGAAATTTATCTTTTACAAAAATTTAAAATAAATTGAAAGTAAATAGGAGTTAAGGATAAGAAAAATAAACATTCAATATATAGAGGTTCTGTCCTTGAACTTGAAACCTACATCCTCTCTTCTTGGCACTTCCTTACCAAGGTGATTCTCACAATTCACTAATGAAATTGTTACCTTTAAGGCCAAGTTATAACCTTACAACTCTATCTTTTTAAGGCTTAGATACAACCTTTCAAACCCTTTAAGAATTCTACTCTAAATGCTTAAGTGTTTTTTACTCACTTTTACATAGCCTTTTTTGTGATATGAATAAAGTGTTTGCAATTAATTTGAACCCCTAGTAGGTGGGTGTTTGCTAGAATTTAAGTACAAAGTGGATGAGATACAAATAAACTTGAAAGAGTATAAATTTGATACAAGAATAATGAAGAATTTAAAGACTTTAAGCTTTTGTTGTTCAATGCTTGATTGATCTTAGTATTTCTTACTTCTTCATCTCATGGAAGCTCTATTTATAGCTTGAAATTGATGTATAGACATTGGGCATTAAATTAGGTAGTTAGAGAATCGTTATAGCCTTCATAATTGCTTGTTTTCATTCAGACCCGCATTATTGTATCAATACAATACCAATAATATCGATACAAAAATAAAAAAAGTTACCTTTACAATCGATTATATCAATACATAAGGTCCAATATTGATACTTGTCATCTTGTATCGATACAGACACATTTGTATCGATACATTTGAGGGGCTTCAGCCAAACCTTAGCTACTACTAAGTGATGTATCAATATGTATAGGATGAGTATTGATACACACTGTATTGTATCGATACATGCTGATTTGTATTGATACATTTGAGGATTTTAAACAAAGTATCGATACATTTATGCATTGTGTCAATACATCAATTTAAAATCTTTTGAAAAATGATTTTTTTGGCTTGAAATTGACTCAAACATATTTTAAAAATATTCTAAGTACAAGTGTGCATTTGGAATATATATTTTTGAGATAATAGAAACTTAGTATTTTTCAAAATATTTTTCAATTTAACCTGAGTACTAAGTTAGAAACAATTGAGAACAAATTAATTTAGCGTAAGTTATTGTTATATAAAAACTGAAATTAATTCAAAGTTAACATTCTCCCCCTTTTTGATATAACAAAACTTAAGATAAATTTACTTGTTAATGACTCTTCCTAAGTTTTTAAGATTTGCAATGAAAAACTCTCCCTCAATAAAAGTAATGGTTTTCAAAAGTTTTAATTAAGAAAATATAGTCCTTTAAAACTACAACATTTTAAATCTACAATATTGCCCATAATTTTCACAACTCAAGCAATAGCATGTAAAGGTGTTCAATATCAACATGTAATTGGGTTCCAAAATGATAATATCATCATCATAATCAATTCAAGACATATTTGGCAAATTTATGGCATTTCTCCTCCCTTTTTTGTTATATCAAAACACAAGAAAGATAAGTTCAAAGCAATAGAGAAAATGCAATCACAATGTGCACAAGCAAAGATGATTCATTAAGAATAAAGCATTAAATATATTCAACAAAATAAGAAAAGATGTCCAATGGAATGGAAAGAGTTTGAAAACCATAAAATCCTAAGAACTTAAGAATGATCCTAAAAGAAGCCTAATGCAACTAAGTATCATTGGCAAGAGGATCTTCAGTGGGTGAAGAAGTAGGTGGAAGAGCATGAGGAAAGGTTGTTGAGAAGTTATGGAATTGCTCGGTTAATGCCCAATGACTATGGTTGAGACTAGAAATATGAGCATCGATAGAATCAAAGTGGTGATCCAAAGAGTCAAAGTGCCACTCCCATATGTCAAGAAATCTTATGATGGAATTGTACATTTATTGGACGTCCAAGGACACAAATGATGAGGTGTCGGGAGCCGAGGTTGAAGCAGACGCATCATGCTTCATATCATCACCATCATGGTCAACGAAAGTGAAAGCATCCAATTTTGCAAGCAGTGGAGGTGCTTATCAATGAACCTTAGGATTGAAGTTGGCACCTTGAATGTCATACTTGGCTAGCCTATGGGTTTGTGTCCAATATAGCAGTAAAAAGATATCATAATCTCGAGGTTGCAAGAAAGATCAAGACCTTGACTATCGAAGTAGTAGCTCAATACCATGCCATATATGAGGCTATGACAACCACGAACAAAAGGACAAGATCCATAAAGATAAAATGGGCAAAGTTTAGATGATTTTCAGTTTAAATCATATGGAGCTACAAATAGTCAAAATCGCTAATTAAAGTGTGTTTGATGTCGTAGGGATAGAGCACATGGGAAATGACGAGATGAAGTAAGCGATCAACTGGAGGAAGAAGGTGGCTTTGTTAATTTAGGGTACGTTGGGTAGTAAGCATCGGACCTTCATTGATTAAACCATCATTTGGGAAACCAAAGGTGGTTGCAAGGAAAGCAAGGTTGACTATGAGATCTTATCCCAAAAGATAAGATCAAATAGCAATGACACGGTCATGATCATCAATTATAAATGAGGCATTGCTAAAAAATGCAAAACAAGATTCTCGCGAACCAGAATGTTAAGAAAAAGGAATTTAATCCATGCAAAGGCATCAAAAGTTTGAAGGTAGGGATAAGCAATGGATCAAAAAAAAGGATGTTGATAACTCAACATTGTTAGATGGGCATAGATGGTAATGAATCACTCAAAAGCTTGTGCATCTCAAAAACGTGAGTAAAAAAATGATTGATTTTGGGTCAAGGTGGTTGACAAGCAAAAAAAGTAGAAGTATAGGTGATAGGACCTTGACGATGAACGGTTTGATTGGTTTTGGGAGGCATGATAGTGTGTGAAGTTGGTTAAGGAATTTTACCGAGTAGGTGGTGACAAGGTGCAATTAGATGCTAGTTTGGACAAACTAAGGAGATGACAAAGGTTGGTAAAGTGTTTGGAGTGATTTGGAAGGAATCAGATGAAGTGGAAATAGGCTACAACAATGTTTTTAGAGGATGGTCAAGGTTGCCTAAGGGAAAAGGGCGAGTTGATAAAGCTAGGAGCAAGTAAGGTGCTAAGGAATGGTTGTTAGAGAAATATGGTCAAGCAGGTGGTGGATAGAGGGTTTTGGTTGCAATATGGTATACTTTTTGGAGTAATATTGCAATCTATCATAGTAGTCAATGTTGGAAAGACTTGAGAATGAAAAAGCACTAAAAAATTTGGAAGAAATTGGATAAATTTTGAAGACTTTGAAAAGGGAATGGTTAGGGTTTGAGTGAAGAAACTTTAAATTTTTGTGGTTTTAGGTGGTAGTAGATTGGATGAAAATAAATAGTGAATTTTACGAAATAAAACTATTTTGGATCAAGGATTATAGGATAAGATGAAGATTAAATGATAAGTGATGATTTATGAAGAGTTAGGGTTGAAGAAACTAGGTGATTATGGCTCAGGCTCAATGGAAAGGCAGTTGCGCACACAAGGATAGCCTAATTCGACTGCCTACATTAATATAAAAAGGGGCAGTATCAATACACGATATCGATACTTAAGAGTTAAGTATCGATACAAAGAACAATTCTAGGTTTTTATATCAAGACCATGAACTATGTCTTGAGACTTAAACAATTTTGGGCTATATCGATACAAGGTGGGAAGTATCAATACAATGTATCGATACATAGAGTATGGTATCGATACAAGGAACAATTATGGGTTTTGTATTGATACCTCAAATTTGATTTCAAGACTGGAAAAAATTTTTGCTGGTACCAATACATATAGCTCAATATTGGGTCATTTCTATTAATATGGTATCAATTCAAGTGTGTTTTTGACCTAATTGCTCATTGAAAAACGTTTTAAAATGCAACTTTAAACGAAACTTTGATATCAAAATCACTGTGCATGAACAACAAATCAAAATTTAATAATAAAAGAAAATCATTCAAAAATCAAAAGTCATACAAGATCACATTATCAAACAAATGGGTATGCAAGGCTAGCTTTTCTAACCAAACATGGTTTAAACAATATTAAGGGAATAAATCAAAGTTTTATCAACTTATAAATTTAAAGTGTATTCATTTAGCCAAGTTCTCTTCTAATTGTGCAAAATCTATCCTTGTCAAGTGGTTTAGCGTAAATATCGACTAGCTGATGCAAGCTATCAACGAATTCAAGCACTATATCACCTTTTTGCATATGATCTCTAATGAAGTGATGTCTAATCTCTATATGCTTAGTTGTAGAATGTTGAATTGGATTTTTGTTAAGAGAAATGACACTAGTATTTAATGGGCATATGATCCATGGGAATGCCAAAATCCTCTATTTGTTATTTTATCCATAAGATTTGGGTATAGCAACTTCCCACAGATATGTACTTCACTTCGGTTGTGGATAAAGCAACACTATGTTGTTTCTTAGAAAACCATGATATGAGCATATTTCCAAGAAATTGACAAGTACTTGAAGTGTTTTTTTATCAATTTTACATCCATCAAAATCTGCATTGGAATACGCATGTAAGGGAAGAGATAATTCATTTAGATACCATAAGCCTAAATTAGGAGCGTCTCTAAGATATCTAAAGATTTCTTTTACTATAACTAAATGTAACTCCCTAGGTGACAATTGATATCTAGCACATAGGCATACACTAAACATTATATTGGTTCTATTTGCGATAAGATATAGCAATGAGCCTGTCATAGACCTGTAAAGTTTAGAGTCAACATATTTACCTCCTTAATCTTTCTCAAAGCTTTGTTGAAGTGCTCATAGGTATGGAACAAGGCTTTGCTTCATTCATTTTGAACCTCTTGAGAAACTCCTATGTATACTTTGCTTGATTGATAAAGATGTCATCTTTTGTTTGCTTACCTTATAGCCCCAAGAAGAATGTCAATTCTCCCATCATGCTCATCTCAAATTCAACTTGCATTAACTTAGAAAATTTTTAATAAAGAGATTCATTAGTAGCACCAAAATAATATCATTATCATAAATTTGAACTACTAAAATGTCCTTGCCTTTAACTTTTATAAAAAGAGCTTTTTCAACATTGCCTCTATTAGAACCTTTTTTAACTAAAAATTTTGAAAGCCTTTCATACCATGCTCTAGGGGCTTGCTTTAAGCTATACATGGCTTTTGAGAGTTAAAAGCATGATCGACATAATGAGAATTTTCAAAACCATGAGGCTGCTCAACATAAACTTCCTCATTAATAAAACCATTTAAAAAGACACTTTTAACATCCATTTGAAATAACTTGAAATTATTAAAACAATCAAAGGCTAATAGTATTCTAATAGCCTCTAGTCTAGCTACGAGGGCATGGGTCTCATCAAAATCAATTCTATCTTCTTGACTATATCTTCTAGGTACTAGTCTAGCCTTATTTCTAATTATAGTTCCATGTTCATCAAGTTTATTCCTAAATACCCATTTAGTACCTACGATGGGATAAGTACTAAGCTTTTACACTAAATTCCAAACTTTACTCTTCCCAAATTGATTTAACTCCTCTTGCATGGTCGTGATCCAACTATCATCCTTTAGAGCCTCATCTAAATTCTTAGGTTCAACTTGTGAAAAAAAAGCTATAGAATTGCATCTGTTTCTAAGGGATGATCTAGTTCTTGCCCCTTGATTAGGATCACTAATTATCTCACCTTCTCTGACATAAGTCAACTTTTTAGGATAATTTCTTTCTCTTTTAACTTAAATTGGCTCACGTAGTTCATCTTTTTTTGAGCTTCTTGATCTTGAGTTATTTATTCTTGCTTCTTGTGTGATGCTTTAGCTAGATGTTCTTGGTAAATCTCTACACCATCACTATCAAGAGATACCTTTCCCAAGGTTGAGTTAGCTTCATCAAATATAACATGTATGGACTCTTTAGTAACTAAGGTTCTCTGCTTAAACACTCTATAAGCTTTGAAATTTGCAGAATAGCCAAGAAAAACTTCTTCAGCACCTTTTGCATCAAATTTATGAACATTATCCTTTTCATTATTTAATACAAAGCATTTACAACCAAAAAGATGAAAATAACTAATGTTAGGCTTTCTTCTTTTAAAAAGTTCATATAGAGTTTTCTTTAAACTTGGCCTAACCATAGCTCTATTTATAATGTACCAAGAAATGTTAATGGCTTTCGCCTAAAAATACCTTGGTTAATTATTTTCACAAAGCATGGTTCTAGCCATTCTTTTCCAAGGTTCTATTTTTCTTTTCAACAACTCCATTTTGCTGAGGGGTTTCAGGAGCCCAAAAATTATGGCTGATGCCATTTTCATTACAAAATTTGTCAAAACCAAGATTTTCAAATTCTTTTTTCATAATCATTTCTGACACTCAAAATAGAATAACCTTTTTCATTTTTAAATAATTTTATAAAAAGAAATGAATTTTTCTAAGGCTTCATCTTTAAAGATTAAAAAAAGAGTCCAAGTAAACCTGGAGTAGTCATCCATAATAACAAATCCATATTGTTTACCACCTAAGCTTAATATCCTAGTAGGACCAAAAAGATCAATATGAATAAGTTGTAATACTCTAATAGTTGAAACAATGTTAATAGGTTTGAATAGAGCTCTCCTATGTTTTCCTTGAACACATGCATCACATATTCTATCATTATCAAATTTCATTTTTGGTAATCTAATAACAAGGTCTTTCCTAGATAATTTCAAAATTACATTCATACTAGCATGTCCTATCTTCTATGCCACAACCAACATAAGTCATCGTTATTAGCAGCAAAGCAAATATTTTGAGTAAACAAGTTATCTAGATGCATAATATAAAAATTTTTTTCTCTATGTGCTATAAAAACAAATTTATTTGATTTAATATCAACAACTTGACAATTTATTGACTCCAAAATAACTTTCATCCCTTTATCACATAATTGGCTAATGCTAAGGAGGTTATGTTTAAAACCTTTGACAAATAGAACATTTTCAATGTTAAATGAGGAATTATTACCAATGGTTTCAATGCCTTCAATTTGTCTTTTTGAATTATCACCAAAAGTAATATTTCCACCATCCTTAAGCCTTAGTTCCATGGATTGACTTTTGTCATTGGTCATGTGTCTTGAGCATCCACTATCAAGGTACTAGGAATTTTTTTTTGTTGAATTTGCCTTGAAGCTATGCTCTGCCTCCTAAAAACATAAAATCTATTTCATTTTGGTAGCCTCATCTTAAGATGTGCCAACTTTTTTAGGAATCCATACCCTCCTAATGAGCTTACCCCTATAAGTAATAGTTTTTAAAGAATAAGTATGAAATGTATGACCAAGTTTATGGCAATGAGTGCCTATGCTAGATGCATCAACTGATTTGTTTTGCGTTAAAAAGAAATTCTTAAAATGAGTTTCTTTTTTAATTCTATTATAGCCTAAACCGTCTTTATTAAAGAATGCTCCTTGTGTTTCTAGCATATCATTGAATTTTTATTATGACATATAAAACCTTGAGAATGAGCTATGCAATTTTGTATTTTTCTTAGTTAAACCACCGATATTAACTTGTAACTCATCTAATTTCTTTTTAAGATTATTATTTGTCATGCTTAATGATTTATTTTTTTCCTTAAGTTTAAAAATCATTTTCCTATATTTTAAATTCACGATTTCAAATTCTGATGCTAACTTATCAAATGCATCTTGCAATTCATCAAATAAATATAGATTAGCATTGGAGGCTACCTTGGACTCATCAAGAGCCATGAGACATAGCTTGGCCACTTTATCATCATCATTGTCAGATATGTCACTATCGATCCATGTAGCCACCATAGTCCTCTTATTTTGTTTCTTTGGGTTTCGCTTCTTCCACATTGGACACTTAAATTTGATGTGTCCTAGTTTCTTGCACTTGTAGTAAATTATTTGGTCTTTTTCTTTCTTGTTTGACTTTCTCTTCACCATTTCTCTTCTAAGAGGTCTTTTTGCCTTGCTTATCCTTATAAATTTGTTGAATTTTCTTGCAAACATAGCCATCTCTTTATTTCCTTAACCTTATTATTATCATCATCATCACGACTAGGAATGGTTGATTTGAAGGCAACACTTGCCTTTTTTGGTGGCTCTTGATCGTGCTTTGATCTTCATCTCATAGGTTAGAAGAGAACTTATGAGTTCATCCAAGGAAAGTGTGTTGGAATCCTTGGATTCCTCAATTCTTGTCGCTTTTGCTTCCCAAGACTTATGAAAACTATTGAGTAGTTTTGCCACCATCTCTTTGTTAGGATAGGTCTTTCTAAGTGCCTTCAACCCATTGATAATATCCATGAACCTATCTAACATTTCTTTGATAGTCTCATTCGACTTCATCTCAAACAATTCATAGTCAAGTGTAAGCATACTTATTTTGGATTCCTTGACTTGATTTATTCCTTCATGAATGGTCGCTAACTTGTCTTGCACTTGCTTGGCATTGTCACAAAATGATACTCTATTGTGCTCACTTGGACCAAGGGCACAAAATAGTGTGTGCATGGCTTTAGCATTTAATTGGGCCATTTTAGTGTCTTGCTCATCCTATTCATTTTTCTTTCTTTGGCATAAAATAATCTCTAACTCTCTTCTTAAGAATGAATGGTCCATTGACCATGATCTTCCCTACTTTATAGTCATTAGCTTGGATAAAAAGCCTCATCCTGGTCTTCCAATATGAATAGTGATCACTATTGAAGAATAGAGGTCTCATGATGGAATGGCCTTCCAGTCCCATAGCATTTGCATTTGTCTCAAATGCCATGAGATAAATTTTATCTTGGCTTTTTAACACTTGTGAGCTTCTTGAAGCTTTAAGCATGATGTTTGCATCCTCTATTTTTTGAGCTATCAAGGATCTTTTCTTAAGGTTGTGAAACCTACAATAGAGACCAAAGCTCTAATATCAATTGTTAGCTCAAGGTAAAGATTGAAAGAATAGGGGTTGAATTAGTTCTATAAAAAATTGATCGTAAATTTATCTTTTACAAAAATTTGAAATAAATTAAAACTAGAAAAGAGTTAAGGATAAGAAAACAAACACTCGATATATAGAGTTTAGTCTTTGAGTTGGAAACCTATGTCTTCTCTTCTTGGCACTTCCTTGCCAAGGTGATTACCACTATTCACTAATAAAATTGTTACCTTTATGGCCAAGGTATAACCTTACAACTCTATCTTTTTGAGGCTTAGATAGAACTTTTCAAACCCCTTTAGAATTTTACCCTAAATTCTTAAGTGTTTTTCACTCACTTTCACATAGCCCTTTTTGTGATACAAATGAAGTGTTTGCAAACAATTTGAACCTCTAGTAGCTGGGTGTTTGCTGAAATTTAAGTAAAAAATGGATGAGATTGAGTTTAAATTTGATACAAGAAAAATAAAGAATTTGAAGACTTTCTTAGTATCTTTTACTTTTTCAGCTACTAGGAATCTCTAGTTATAGCTTAGAATTGATTTAATAAACATTGGCATTAAATAAGGTGGTTGTAGAGCCGTTGTAGCCTTCATGAATGCTTATTTTTGTTCAGACCCACGCTATTATATTGATACAATGCCAATACTATCAATACAAGAATAAAAAAAGTGACCATTATAGCCTGTTGCATTGATACATAAGGTCCAGTATCGATACTTGTCATCTTGTATCGATACAAACACATTTTATCAATACATTTGCAGGGTTTTAGCCAAACCTTAGCTACTACCAAGCAATGTATTGATACGTATAGCGTAATTATCGATACACAATGCATTGTATCAATACATGTTGATTTGTATCGATACATTTGAGGGTTTTAAACAAAGTATTGATACATTTATGCGTTATAATCGATACATCCCTTTAAAATCCTTTAAAAAATGATTTTTCTTGGCTTAAAATTAACTCAAGCATATCTCAAAAATATTTGAAGTGTGCATTTTAGAACATATATTTTTGAGAAAATAGAAACCTAGTATTTTTCTAAATATTTTTCAATTTAACATAGGTACTAAGTTGGAAATAGTTAAGAATAAATTAATTTAGCTTAAGTTATTGTTATATCAAAATCAAAATTAATTCAAAGCTAACAAAAATAACCTTAAATGCTCGATTTTGGTCAGTTTTGATGGTTGGCTCAAAACTAACCTTAAAAGACTTGATTTTGGTTGATTTTGATGATAGATTGAAAACTAACCCTAAAAGAGTTGATTTGGGTTAGTTGTGATGGTAGCTCCAAAACTAATGTTAAAAGACTCAAAAATGCATAAAAATTACATAATTGTCCCTGGCACATAGCCTAAATAACCCTAAAATGCATGAAAATCGCAAAATGGTTCCTAGATATTAAGCTAAGTGACCTAAAATTCATGAAAATTGCATTATGGTCCCTAGATTATGGTAATAGCCTAAATGACCCTAAAATGTATGAAAATCGCAAAATGGTTCCTAGATATTAAGCTAAGTGACCTAAAATTCATGGAAATTGCATTATGGTCCCTAGATTATGGTAATAGCCTGAATGACCCTAAAATATATAAAAATTATGAAGTGATCCTTTAATAATGAAAAAATCCTCTATGACCCTAAAATGCTTGGAAATTGCATAATGGTCCCTTAGATCATGGAAATAACCTAAATGACCCAAAAATAGATGGAATTCACATAATGATCCCTAGATCATGTAAAATAATATAATGATCCTAAATGCATGGAAATTACAAAATGATCCAAAATATGCATGAAAACATTGTGGAAAAGTTGCAAAATGGTCCCAAATACATGATTTTTATGCACAAACATCTTACAACATGAACCTACATTAATCCATTAATATTTATGGAGATGTTTTCAAAATCATAATATTTTATGTAACTCATGATCATAGGGTATGAAAATGTATAAAATGCATCTAACATATTAATATGAAATAAGGGTAACATGAAGAGTCAAATCAATGTTGAAACAAAAGAGATTATTTAATGAAAACCATATAAAAAGATAATTAAACTTGGTATAAAACATTTAGAAATCAAGTTTTCTTGAAGAAAGGTTGATCTTTATCAAAGTTCAAATAAAAATTATAAAAAAAGCAGAAATATAGCATTTAGAGACCATAAGTAAAGATTTGGCCATAACTTGGTTATTACACCCTAGTATAAATCATCACCTAAGTGTGTTTTAGGACCCTCAAGCTCACATAGAAAAGAAGAGAAGATGTAAAATAATGAAAGAAATCAAAAGAAAAACAAGTTTAGTGCTTATCTCAAAGAATCCTCTTTTCCCTTTTTTCATTTTTTTTGTTTTTTGGTTTATTACTTTTAGCTAACCAACCTCTTTTTCTTGCGATGGACATCTAAACCTCTTATCTGATCACTTGCCTTCCTTATGCACTTTCACTCCCTCGTTGACACGTCAAGCAAGCTTGCTTACAATAAAACTACCTAAGCCTCAGATACTCTAATCAAAAGATTGAATTCTTCTAAATGGGGCATGGATTTAGCTAGTTTTAGTGGATAATCTCGATCTATGCCTTTAAAGAGACCTATTCTTTTAAAATGGCCATATCTTATCCCATGCAGAAAGAAAAAAGCTTTTAACTTTAACTCAAAATAACATTCTATTACATCTCGACCAAACTAAACTTGAAATAGTAAAAAATGATCAGACTACAGGCCATTTGTTTTTTAAACATAATTAGAGAATTAATTCCACTGTCATCACTATTTAAGCTTTAATAGCTTAAGCTAAAATAATAATATACAAGCTCATATTTACTTTATTTTGGAGTAAAAATGTTAATAAATCATCCTTTGCATGATTATGAAATGGATCTACGTTCATTTGAGGGTGATTAGAAAAGTGAAATATCATCAAATTCAAATTGAAGAATTTTCATACTAGATTTTAATGCTATATCAACATATTTCATGATGTGTCAATACATCATGGATTGCATTGATACAATGGCTTTCTATAAGCCAAAATCTCGAAAACCTGATGATGTATAGATACAAAACCATGAGGTATATTGATATGTCATGCAAATGTATCTATACATTTATTTTTCAAGACTTGGATTGAGCCCAACTCGATGATATTGATACGTTAATAAAATGTACCAATACATCCACCTAATTGCATGGAAAGGCCATGTTTTGACTTTCCAAATGTTTCCATCTATTCCATTTAGCCCTTGGGTTTCTAACCTTCTAATTAGGTCTCTAGATGTCAAAATTGATCGGGGGAAAGAGAAAGGTGCCTTTCATCAAAGGTCTTAAATTGAGTACAATTGGTTTGAAAGAAGTGGATAGAATTAGGTGTCTAGAACTTCCATCTTTAGAATAAACTATTTTTAAGATTGATTTCCTTATGTTAGACATTCATAATTCTTTTTTTATATATTTTACTTTTTTTTTCTTTTACTTTACATTCTTTTAATAATGCTATGAAATTGTTTCCAAAATTTTAAGTTAGGTAGCTTAGATTAAGGGTTATTGAAGGATTATATCATGGGCATCTAATACTAGCTGTTTGGATTTAGGGAAATTAATTTACAACAAAATTTATTAAAAATTGAAAACATAGAATTACTTAGTGAAACTAATTGAACAATATCAATGGATCATTTTAAAAGCCTCTGGATTGATCTATCCATAACAACAAGAAAGAAAGAAATATGATTTTTCATACCTCAATTCGAGAAAGTCCATTTTCTTGAATTAGTATAGATTCTGCTTTGATCTTGTACATCGAGCTTGGTTGTCGCAAACCAAAGTTGTCCACGCATCTAGCCTCCAATGGTGATCCACACAAGTGACTTAGAAATCCTTTGTAAAGGAGAGACTCCTCTATGCCAAAATCTATGCTAGTGGATTAGGTTTCCAAAACCTTCCCCATGCAATCTCTTTATGCACCAAAATCAAAAAAATCGAAGAGGAAATAATTTCCTATCAAAAGCAAAAGAAGAATAGCACTAGTAAACCAAAATTGCCATCAATCACCTTAGGGAATGTGTACTAGCACCTTGGGGTTTTCTCTAGTCTATTAGAGATGGCACAAAGTTGGTTTAAATATCGAAGGTTAAGTTTTTGCATATTTACACTTTGACCCCTTGTTTTTAAATAATTCAAAAAACTCTTAGGTAACTTTTACTCTTTGGGTAATTTAATCCCTTTCTCATTTTAATTTCATAAAGTCACCCTTATGTATGACTCATTAGGCCTCCATCATATCAACAATAAATGTAAATTTACTTGGTTAAGAATAATTTATATTTATAGACCAATAGGGGCGTCTAGCAATGCATCATGGGCACCTAATATGCAAGAAGAGTCAAATTAGTTTTTGACAAGCCCATTAGTGTATAGTATCTTAGTATAATTCAATCATTTCATCATATATCTTAGAATAGGTAAAAAATTTAGTGCAGTGTCTACTTTTGACCTATTCTGTATTAGTATGCAACCCCTATGTGTTAATTGCTTAATCGTATTAACTTAGCCAAGTTCTTTGAGTTAACATAAGCTAGGTACACGTGAGATATGTCCTCTTAAATCACTTGGGGTGATGAATACTCTCTGGACCACTCATCCACCTTTAGTATACTTCATATCATACCCACAACCACTCGTATTCGGTGTTCATTTATTGTGAACCCGTTTAAACTGATATCTAAGTATGATAATTCAAATACAAGATGACCTAGTGTCATAAGTCTAAGGATCACTTACACTATTGATATATAAGAGTATTTCTATAGACACTTGAGTGAAATATCAAATGGATTTCTTATAGTGGGTCATGTTCAGTGAATTTATTACCATAATAAGCACCTATATGATGTTTTTAAGTATCTCTATACTTCAACTTATGAGATCAGTTACATGCATCCTATGCATGGACGCTTACATATGCAAGTTTTTGTGCATTGTTAGCACCCTATTTTGACAATACTATGACCATGAACATTTTTAGAAGCACGACTTTGATGCATAAGGATATCGTATTTGTAACTCTTTACAATTCCCTTGCAAATCTAATATGCTTCATGGGCTTTATCTACCTAAGATATGAAATACTTATTTTGCATTAATCTTATAAATTAAGAAATACCTCATATTATATTAATCAAATATAATGTACGTTACATGAATTACTAATGGCTAGCGTTTACAAGCAAATCCGATTGGCTTGTATAGCTTACAATAACAGTTTTTTTTTTTCTTTTTGAGGTCAAGGAGTAGAGTCTTTAGTAAAATTGGGTTCAGGTAAGTTTTGGGAATATGTTTGTGAAGGTCGAGCAAGCAAAAAACAGCCCGCGTTATGCCCTATTGCCAACCATACTCACAAGGGATAAGAATTGAGCTTCCTTTCTTGTCAATCTAAGCTTAATATTTGTAGAAGTATTTTCCATTTCGAGAGTAAATTTTAAATGTATGTGGTTAATATGGGAGTGCGTCTTTAAATAATCCGAAAAGGAGATTAGATTTAAGCAAAAACTTGAGACACCTGACTGTATAAAAAAAATGCAATATCTATGAGAAAAGAAGATAAATAATAAAAAATTGTAATTAATTTATTTAATACAATAAGAGCTTTTATCCCAGACTCGGTTGCTTTCACCCTTAGAAATTCATTATCACTAAGTTGGACTCATAAGTTATTTATATGAAATACAACATTATTTCTTATCGAAAGGTTATAAATATATCAAAGTAGCTTGAAAATTGGTATTATCATATGTAAATGAATAGACATTAAAATGCTAACCATCATGTGATTTATTAAGTGTTGGCCTCTTAATTTAATGATCAGAGATAACTTTAAATATATATAAAAATATATTAAATTCAACAAATTAAATTCTTTGAAAAAAATTCGACTAAGTTACCAAATTATTTAGTACTGTTTAGTACTTGGATATTAAGCCAACTCGACTTCTAGTAAATGTGAAAATATATCCGTTTTCAGTTACCCTAACAA
>JBBYHM010000025.1:6305659-6469072 GCA_038381775.1 Adansonia rubrostipa
ATTCCCAAACCAAATATACAACCATTAGCCCAAGACCCAATAAACTGATTTAACCGAACTAACCGACCAAACCGACCAAAATTTAGTCGGTTCAGTTAATTCGGTTATGGTTAAAAATATCGATCGATTCGGTCGGTTCCTCTAGTTAAGTCGGTTAATTCGGTTTGAAATTTTTTTTGATCGAACCGACCGAACCGATCGAATGCTCACCCCTAATTACAACTCTAGGTTAATAACTTAATATCATTAGTCAAGTTAAAAGTGTGAAACAAGTTTAAATGAAGTGTTAAAAGGAAATTATATTCATAGGCTTTTCTCATTGATTAAGTAAACTCTGGTTATTTTCTTTACTATTTAGTTAACTTTAGTTTAATTTTAATTTTATTTACTGACCTTTTAATTAGCTGTTTGGATAAGAACAATTTGTTTTAATTTTAGTAGCTAGCAAATTTATTATAATTTCTCGTGAAAATGATGCTTTACTTATCACTATATTGCTTGTTTATGATATGTGTACTTATGTAGAAATTCGAAAATAATTTTTTGGCACCATTGCTGAGGAACTATTTTACTAACTTTTGGTAATATTAATACCAAGAAATTTTAATCTTAATTTAGACTTTTTTAGGTACTTTTGGTCATTGTATGCAAAATTGAGAAACTTGGAACTTGTTCCTTTTGATCCAGAACCTGAAAGAACTTTTCATCGACGTCGATGGAAGAATTTACAAGCCTTGACTCAAAATACTATAATGGCTAAAAAAGAAGATGCAAAGTGTCTACTGGAGTTTGCTATTCCTTTCGTGTAAGGTATTCATTCTAGCATCTAGAAACCCACCATTCAAGCTAATAACTTTGAGATAAAGACAACTATCATTCAGATGATACAAATTTTAGTCAAATTTGGCAATTTACCTAATTATGATCTAATGCTTCCATTGTAAATTTCTTGGAGATACGTGAAACCTTTAAACACAGTGGAGTTTTGGATGACACCATCGAATTGAAACTCTTCCCTATCTCACTCTGGGATAAGGCTAAGAATTAGTTAAACTCATTTCCTGTTGGCTTTATAACTAGATGGGATGACTTAGCCAAAAAATTTCAAGCTAAGTGTTTTCCTTCGACCAAAATAGCAAAGATGAGAAATGACATCACTTTTTTTACACAGTATGATTTAGAATCCCTTTATGAAGCTTAATAAAGATTCAAGGATTTTCCTGGTCTATTGAAAAGAGTTCTGTGAGAAAAATTGTAAAAAAATCCATGACACCGATGCCATTACTTCAATAAATGCATACATAGTGGTACTCTCAAAGAAATTTGATGCTATAAGTGCACATTTAGTTCTACCCCTTTTGTGATTTATGAACTATGTAAGGATGGACATTCTAGTGAACATTAACCAACCTATGCAGAATCAATTAATTGTGTTGAGAATCATAGCAGGCAGCAAAACAATCCTTATTCGAATAGTTATAATCTAGGTTGGCATAATCATCAAAATTTATCTTGGAATAACAACTAAAGGCTTTTTTTTTACAAGTATTCCCACCTAGATTTTGACAGCAAGCTAGGGCTCATGACTATCCCCATGTTCTAGCTCTAGGCAAGAAGATCACTGAAAGATATGTTTATGCAATTTTTGCTAAGTCAAGCTTCAATAACCTTAGGGTTACCTACCATATCTTTTTCTACAACATCTTCAGAAGCAAAAACTTAACAATTAGTTATAGAAGTTTCTCGAGGTGTTTAAAAAAACTTTGCATTAATATTCCTTCAATTGAAGCTTTGGATCAAATGCCTAGTTATGTCAACTTTATGAAAAATATCTTGTTAAAGAAAAAAAATTGGATGAGTTGGAAACTATCGCAATAACTAAATAGTGCAGCGTTTAATGCAAAAAAAAAATGCCAAATTCAAAGATTTGAAAAGTTTCACCATTCCATGCTCCATTGGGACTCAATTTTTTGATAGAGCATTATGCGATCTCAGTGTAAGTATAAATTTGATGCCTCTTTCCATTTACAAGAGACTAGGTTTAGGGAAACTAAAACCCACCATAGTCACTTTACAAGTGGCAAACAGATTTTACATATATCTAAGAGGCATCGTCAAAGATGTTTTGGAGAAAGTTGACGAATTTATCTTCGCAATTGATTTCATAGTTCTTAAAATAGAGGAAGCTCGTGAAATACCCATCATCCTAGGGAAATTTTTTCTAGCAATCGGTAAAACTCTTATGGATGTACAAAAAAGCAAACTTACCATAAGAGTTCAAGACCAGTAGGTAACTTTTAATGTTTTTAAAGCTATGAAATTTTTTAATGATTTGAAAGAGTGTTTTGCTATTAATTTGGTATATAGTGCAACAAACAAAATTTTTATAGATAGTTATCATATTTATCCTTTAAAAGCAACATTGGTATCCAATTCTAAAAGGGATTTGAGTTTATCGAGAGTTTAAAGTTTTTTAGTGTACCATATTTAACTAGATCCAATCTTGAATTTTAGAACTCTGGGACTTTTATCTGATGCATCTACCAAGCCCTTTATTAAAGAGCCATCATCCCTAGAGCTTAAAAAACTTACTTCATAATTAAGGTATGTTTCCTTGGCCTAAATTCTACTTTGTCTATTACTATCCTATCTTCTTTTAGAGATTAACTAGAAGACAGATTACTTAGAGTGCTTAGAGAGCATAAAAGAGCATCGTGTAAGTTAATTGCTGATATTAAGAGGATTAGTCCTTCAATGTACATGCATAAGATCTTTTTTTAAAACAATCGTAGAGAATCAATGCCGACTTAATCACATCATGAAAGATATGGTTAAGAAAGAGATCATCAAGTGGTTGGATGCTGACATCATCTATCATATGACTAATAGTTCTTGGGTGAGTCTAATCTATATGTACCAAAAAGGATGAATAGATGTTGTTTCTAATAACAATAATGAGTCATTCCAATAAGAAGAAAGACTGGTTAGTCAGTTGGCATAGATTATAGGAAGCTTAACAAAGCCATTAGGAATGATCACTTCCTTGTACCATTCATTGATTAGATGTTAGCTAGTAAAGAATTTTATTATTTATTTGATGGTTATTCGGGATACAATCAGATTACTATAGCATAGGAAGATTATGAGAAAACCATCTTCACATGCCTTTATAGACTTTTGCTTTTCATAGAATGCTATTTAGGTTTTATAATGCTTTAGTAACTTTTCAAAGATGCATGATGGCTATATTTTCCCATATAGTGGAAAATTTCCTAGAGCTATTTATGGTTGATTTTTTTTTTTTTGGAAACTCTTTTGATGAATGTTTACATAATCTAGGTTTAGTGCTCAAAAGATGTGAAGAGTCCAATTTGGTCCTAAATTGGGAAAAATGCCACTTCATGGTTTAAGAAGGTATTGTTTTGGGACATCTACTTTTAAGAAGAGGCATAGAAATAGACAAGGCAAAGATTAAGAAAATTGAAAAACTTTCACCATTAATTTTAGTTAAAGGAATTTAAAGTTTTCTCGGTCATGCCAAATTCTATAGAAGATTCAGTAAAGACTTCTCAAAGATCTCCAAACCATTTTACAATCTCTTAGAAAAAGAAGTATCATTTAGTTTTAATGATGCAAGTTTAGATAGAAACGTAAAAAAGATTAGTTTTTGCTTCTATTATTATTGTCTTGGATTGGAATATTTCATTTAAACTCATGTGCGATTCAAGTGATTTTTGTAGTTGGTTTAGCATTAACACAAAAAAAAAAAAGTTTTCGTCCTATTTACCAGGCAAGCAAAACTTTGATAGATGCTCTATTGGATTACACCACTATCGAAAATATTGCTTACTGTTATTTACTTTTGATAAATTTAGATCATAACTTGTGGGCATTAAAGTTATTGTTTATATTGACCATTCTGCTATTAAGTATATGATTAAAAAAAGGATGCCAAACCAAGATTGATCTGATGGATACTTCTCTTGCAAGAATTTGATTTAGAAATTTGAGATAGAAAAGGAATAAAAAATCAAATGTTAGATCATCTCTTAAGATTGGATAATAGGGTAAAAGTTGGCGATTCCATCCAAATTAATAAGACTTTTCCTTTTAAGTAATTCTTCCATGTAAATTAACAGAAAGTACCATGTTATTATAACTATATTAATTATATAGTAAGTAAACTTTTTCCTCTTTGTTTAAATTCTCAATAAAAAAAGTTCTTACATGATGTTAAGTATTATTTTTGGGATGACCCTATCTTGTTTAGCTGATTAGATTATTAGAAAGTGTGTATGTACAGAAAAAATAAAAAATATTTTAAAAGAATGCATATGAGTGTGAATACTTATGAACAGGAATCCAAGTGAGTGCCAATAGAGGTGATGTAAATGCTAATGGATTATGAATGGGAATGCACATATGCAAATGCCTACGAATGAGAATGAGTGTGAGTGCAAATGTAGGTGAGCACGATTGCACGCGATTGTGTTTGTTTATGAGTACAGATGCCTGTGGATGCAAATAGATATGAATAGGAATGCACATAAATGGGAATACATGTGAGTGCAAATGCTCGTGAGTATAGATGCATTTAAACTCAAAGGTTCGTGAGCATGAATGCTCAAAGATACGAATAAATGCATGTGAAATTTGATACTCAAAGATGAAAATGCATTTGAGTGTGAATGCATGAGAGTTCATGTACATGTAAGTACAAACACCAAAAGTAACCATGATCTAAATACATGGGAAGTGATGTAAATAACATAGTCAATAATAATGGAAATATACTTGAAGTGAAGTATGTTGATGAGTGATGCTCAATAACCTAAGTGAATGATGCATATGATGACATGCATATTCATGGAGAGTGTAAAGGTTGAGGGTATGGTTGGCACTTTTTTGAATTTGACTTAACTTTTCTTGATGGTTTCTGTTTTCAAGTTAATAGGCATTCTAATCCTAGTTTTGCCTCATGATTAGAAAAGCTCTTGTCTCTTTTTATGAAATCTTTTCCTTTAAAATGTTTATTTGATGAAAATGCCCAAGTTAGCATGATAATTCAAGTCTCTTAAAGACTAATGATCTCTAGTTAAAAGATTTCCTGTATGGAAATTTGGCTTTTTCATTTAGGTTAGAAGGCCTAAAGAGGGCTTTATCATTTCAAAAAAGTTTCAGGATAGGTGAAATAGATTCCTCATTCTTCTAGGCTCATAAATAGACTAGTCCTTATAGAACATGAATTCCTTGAAAATCAAACAAATTTGATGTTCTTTTAAACCTCTTACCATTGATACTTTGACTGACACCAAGATTGGCCATGACAGTTTCAATGTTATAAGGTTGATCTAGGAAGATAGGTTATTTAATACTTTAAATATGACACTTTGGGATGTTCAAGGATTTCTAGGTGTCCTTAGAATTATTTCGGATGATGGTTTCATTGTCAAGACCTCGATATCCCTATGAATGAAATAGAAAATTCTTTATATTGCTTTAGATTGCCTTTTTTTTAGGTTTTCAACCTAGATCCTTATTTTTTCCATTTTGATTTTTTTCTTCGATTGATTACTTTATGATGCTTTTTAAAAAGGTTTAAAGTTCATCAACCGAACAATTTCCCAAAGAATGGGCTCATCAGTTCAATGGCTATGTTTAATCGAAATAGACTGTTTAAGGACTGTAATGTAGGCTAAGGTTCATGGTTCTAAAAGAAAGGATATATATAGGCCTAAATTTAGTTTTTAAGGTAATCAGATCAAGCATTATTCTTTCTATAGGGGTTTCTATCCTTTTTACTTTTTGAATTTTTGATTTGCTTATGTTCTTTCTTTTTTAATTTTTCTTTTGCATTTTTTACTTAGCATTTTTTTATTTTGCCTTTGCTTTTGACTTTTTTTTTCATTCATTTTCTTGAAGGGAATTTTGGACTTCAGAAACTTGGTCCACTTTATATTTGCCCCTTGATGTCGAGCATTTTTACAAGTGTAGAATAGGATATCTACCCCATATTCATTGAAAAGGTTTTCTTTTTACCACCCCAATATAGAAGGTGATCTTTGAGTAAGGTTTCAAAAATATAAATTCATTAGGCTCAAAAAGGGTAGCAAAGGGAATCATTTTCTAACTTATGGAAGGATAATGAAAGATGTTCATTTTTCATCTCAAACATGACTATGAAAACTAAAAAGTCATTTCCTAAAAAAAGTTCATTTGAAAATGATTTGAACAACTTAATCACATGATGCCGAATTCAATTTTCATTTTTTCTATTTGCAAAATGCATGCTTTGATTCATTTTTTCTCTCCAAATTTGTAGGCATGTCTTATTTTTTGGTTCACCATTGATGGAAAATCATATAATAATAAAATTCATGGTTATAGGGATATCTCGTATTCTATGCCTTAAGGTTTGCATTGATAGGGAATTTTGATCTTAGGTTTTTAAAATAATAGTAAAAGAGGTGGTCAAAAGGGTTTTACTAGGGACATAAGATGAGGTTGTTGTGGTGTCCCAAAATGAAACTCTTGAAAGGCTTTTAGGAAATAGTCTAAGAGTTCATGTCTAGTTGTTGGAAAGAAAAGATAATTCCAGCACAACATTGGCATGCATCAAATTACCATCGTTAGGATCCCTAAAAGAATATTTTTTAGGTAATCTTTTAAAATCAGTATTTTGTAAGTTACATAATATGAAATACTAATTTTACAATCTGTGCATACCAGAGATTTCTAAAACAGGTCCTGAGTCAGTTATAACTGATTTTATGATCTGTGCATACCATAAATCCTTAAATTGGTGCCATCAAGTCATAAATTATCTTCAATGTCGTTATTC
Source organism: Adansonia rubrostipa (assembly GCA_038381775.1). Classification (NCBI taxonomy): domain Eukaryota; kingdom Viridiplantae; phylum Streptophyta; class Magnoliopsida; order Malvales; family Malvaceae; genus Adansonia; species Adansonia rubrostipa. Next base: position 6,312,501 of record JBBYHM010000025.1, read on the forward strand.
ATATGTAATCCCCTTCTTATGATGCAATTTTAAGATATTAAATTTGAGTTCTCTATAATAAATTTGTACCTCTATTTGCAACCCAAAAAAAAGAAGAAACATAAAGGTTTTGATAAAATAATTTTTGGATTAATTTGAAAAAGATATTTTATGTCAAGCATTGGAGGGAGACCAACATCGAACATTTCCTAAAGTTGTGTTTATGAAATTTAGCTTTTTGAAACATAAATGCAAAGTTATCACCAAGGAGAAAAATGTGTTAGTAAGCATAGAAAAATATAATAAATATTGTGAAAAATAAAACACATAGAGCAAAGAAAGAAAGGGCGATCAAGATGTCTCTCATAATTGTCCTTGGTTGAGAAATAGACAAAATAATAATTTTGAGACACATTTAGACTCACTGGTCTCAAAAGGCATAAAAATTGAGGTTTTGGTTAAAACCCTAAGTTGGTCTGGGAAAGAGAAAATTTTGGATTTTTGGGTGAAGTTTTGAAAAATAGGGTTAGAGTATCTCTTTGAAAAACAAGGTTAGAGTGTCCCTATAGAAGAAAAGTTTGATAATTTTTGGAGATTGGAATGTTTTTAGATATCTTTAGTGAAAATTTAGATTTTTTTATTAAAATTGATAATTTAAATAAAAGGATAAAATTAATTTTTAAAGAGCGTTTAGACCTTGATCTGAGCCTAGTGGGACCCCTATTATGACATGTGCCTTTATCATAGAATTAATCAAATTCATTCTAAGGCATTCGAGTGCCTTGAAATGAATATTGGGGAGAATTGGCTAATTTTGGTTAATGCCAAAAATAGGTGATGTCATCATGTTGTCCGCTTTCTTAAATTTATTTAAGACCGATCCAAAAGCTTTAAGAGGCAAACAAGATATCTTTAGAAAGGCAACTCAACAAGGATTAATATGAAAATACTCTAAAAGTTATGATGAAATCATGTTGTCTGCATTCTTAAATTTATTTAGGACTGATCTGGAGGCTTTAGGAGGCAAACAAGATATCTTTAGAAAGGCAGCTCGACAAGGATTAATATGAAAATATTCTAAAAGTCCTAGAAAATCACTTTCCAGGAGGAATTAATTATTGAAATAAAGTTTAATTTAGCGATGACAACACATGCAAGGGAAAGGGTGTAACAAACTTTAAAAAATCATTTTAGACTCATTTGGAATTGTTAAGTCACAAAAGATATCTTTTTGATAAAGGAATCTCATGAACATTTCAAGAAAAATATTTAAAAATCCAAAAAATATACGATGGACTGATGGCCCAAATAGAATATGAATAATTGATTTTAGAGGTTCTAGATAGCTAAGACTTGACAAATCATAACTACCTTATCTGAGCATATCTGAGGGAAAAAGATACTACTGGAAAGGTAATTCAATTCCTTTTAAGGGAAAATATCAAAATTTACAAAAAAAATTGTTTGGGGTTTAAAAAAATTTTTAATTTAAGGTTACAATGCTACCTGTACCAAAATAAGGGAATTTCTAGTTTTAAGGCTTCCTAACATGTATAGAGATTCTAAACATCTGAATGTCCTAAATTTTGGGGTTTATAGTCGTGGAATAATAGACCTATTCAAATCCCAAAGAATGGATCTGTGAAAGATTCATTATTCATGCAATTTGATTAACAAAAAGGCTCATAATCAAGACTTTTAATCAAACGCTAAAAAATCATTTTTAAGAGTTTGTTGGGCTAGAAAAACAAAATTTGTTTTGCCTATTGAGGCCATGAATCCAAATATGTAAGCTTGATTTTTCCCTAAGATTAGAGAACCAATTTGTAAAATATTAAATCAATATTAATCTTTATTTTTTAAAGTTAATATTGACTTAACTTGGGGGTTTTTGAAAAACAGTTTTACAAAGAGCATCAAAAAGACATTTAAACAAGCTTATAATGAACTAAATTATAGTATAAACATCTACTATCAACTAATCATCAAAACATCAGCATATCTCATCATTTCAACAAAGAAAACATGGTAAAAATGCATCCAAATGCATAGCCATGATCAAAGCTTGCTAAGATGAACATATTATCGTGGATTAATCATGAAACATGGACAAATATGGCCTAAGCAAAAAGGGGCGTTTAGGTTGGGAGTAAAGAGAATGTCATTTTTTATCAATAAACAATCAACAAAGCATTAAAAAATCATCAAAAATCCTAATATTACCACAACCAAGACCATAATAATGCATAAGAATCCTAAGAACAAGGTTATGGCTCTCATAAAAATGGCTTACTAAGATGATGTTATGAAGAAACTGGAAGGAAATAGATGAAAGAAAAGATAAGAAGGTATACCAAGAAACTTTAAATGTTTGCTTTTATTCATAAGCAAAAAACTTTCCAAACTTCCCAATACTTTTAGCTCACTTTCTTTCCTTTCTTTTCTATAGATTAGCATAAAGGAAGGCTAAGAATAAGCTTGATGGTTATCTATCAATGGAGGAGGTTTTGGTGAAGAAAAATCTTGAACATGAGGGTTTTTGGAGGGTTTTCGAGGGCTATAGAAGGAGTTACGAGAATGGAGCTTTTTTGGTTAAGGAGAAGTATGTGAGAGGTGAATGAATATCCCTAGAGCTAAGCTGAATTTTGTATTATATGGCATTTGTTTTTAGCTACTAAAATTACATAGCAAGGTGAGGCATTTAGGGCATTTCTTATGTACAAAAATGGTGAGTCATAGTGTAATAGGATGTGCTTTCAATTTTTTATTGCTTAAAGCTCTAAAACTTAAGTACCAATTAGCCATTAAAGTTCCAAAATATTCCTTGAATATCAAATTTCACCACAAAATATCCAACCATTTATCTAATTGGGCCTTAAAAAAATAAGTAACCCAATCCAATAAGCCTAAAATTGATTCAAATAATAGCCATATTGGATGAAAATAATTTTAATAAGCTTGTCAAGAGTTTAAAATATTTAAAAAATTGGCTTAATATAATTAAATAAAATAGGCCCAAATAAATTAATGAAATATGCACATAGGCCTTATTTTATTTAATATATATATTTTTAGAAGGCTTAAGCTTAAATTAAATAATTTATGATCTTATCTTAGCTCGAGATGATGGGAATAGGATGTAATGTTTAGATGTTTGACCTTGATAATGCCCCGAAATGCTTGCATGAAACCTAGACACAACATTAATAATATGATAAAATAAAATTATTGCCCATGTATCTTAGGTTTAAATCCAACAAAGTGTAGAAGTCAGGCTGATTGGGGAATAGTTGTCAAGCTATGCTTTGAGTTATGCTCACGTGCTATATTTTGTTGGATTTGGAAATTCTTGCATTTATGTATTCCTGTTAAGTCTGTATATTTTTTGTGTTATAATAATGTTTAAGGTGTTATATATTTATAAAAATTTTGATATGTTAGTAGTCCATGTTATATAGATTTTGACATATTTACGTATTTGTGCCATATCCTACTTTATGTTTTTTTTTCTTTATCATTTATTTTTCCATATTGCAAGGTTTATAATTTGTGAATAGAAAGGAAAGCACAACAAAGTAATACAGAGTATAGCCATCATAATATTTAACCAATCTAATATTTTTCTTTTAATTCCACAGCCATTATAGATTATTATTATTATTATTATTATTATTATTGCATCATAATTAGAGCTATCCATGGTCAAGTAGCCTGCCCAGTCAAAATAGTATTTTTTATTAAAATAATATATATTTTTAATTTAATTATAAATATATAAATATTAATATAAAAATAATTTTTTAATATTTTTAATAATTGCAACAGTAATTCGAGCCCACGGGTTGGATCAGGCTAGGTTAAAACAGGCTTGGGCTTAAGTTTCAAATTTTTTTTGGTCGTGGCCCGGCCCATGGACACCTCTAATCATAATATTATTATTACAATTTTGAATAATAAATAATTACCAAAAAAATTCTAAAGATTATTGATGCCTATAAGTACCTTCATTACACTTAATTCAATAACATTTTAGATTCAAGTACTCATTCTCTCACCTCCAAAATATTTTTGTTTTTGGTTTAAGGGTGTTCAAGAAAAACTTAAAATTCAATTTTGTTTTTCTTTGAGTTGGTATTATATTTTGAGGATAATATTTCCAAACAACCATTTGCATGTACTGAGGAAACTATTATCTTAAATAAAGCTTCTTGGCATTGTCTTGCCGACAAAAGAGTAACTTCCTAATAATGAGACTAGCCAATGAATATAACACAAATTCAAATCATGTTTATATCTTTCAAAGAATCAAGATAAGTTAATAAATAATTATGATAATTGGATTAGGATATCTTCATAAATAAGTATGAAAAATCTAAAGCTTCAACCAAATAGAATCTTAAAATAATATTATAGTAAAAAAAACACATATAGACCAATTAAAATATAAAAAAAAAAACACTTAAAAACAAACTAACTAACCTGGAATACTTTAATTCTAACAAAATAAAGATCTTATCCCCAAACTTAAAACAATCAATATCTTTAATGTGCATAAATAAAAAGAGAAAGAACAAAAAACTTAGCTTTCGATGAAGAAAACATGGGAGAAGCTATGGTCATTCTCTTTGAACTCATACCACTTGTAAAAGTTGATGGAAGGCTACAAAAGAAAACAAAAGTAATAAAAATTACCTAAAAAAATGCAAAAGCAAAAAAAAAGAAAAAAAGATTTGAAAACTTGCATTGCCTCCCAAAAAATGCTTTATTTGTAGTCATTGGCTTAACTATCTTTAATATTATTTTAGGTAGCTAAATTGCTATAAGACCTTTGACGATCGAACTTTTCTCTCCAAAAATATTTAAAACATTACAACTTGAACTTTTTGGACATTTAATGTCAATAATTAACAATCCTAATGCCCTTTTGTATTCTCTTAAATGTATAAACACATGCTTAAGCTTCAATGAGCTATTTTTTTTCAATAAGAGGCTTTAAAGATAATATCGCACTAGCTAAAAATTTCAATGCTTCAATCTAAGGAGTGAATTTAATGGAACATGTTTGCACATCCAATGATTTTGAAAATCCAATAAAGTGAATGTTAATCTTCTCAAAAAGTATAAAAAAGTGGTTCCTTTAGTGGATTAATAGAATAACTATCTATGAAAACCTTGTTGGATGAACTCTCAACCATATTGACAGCATAATACTCGTCATGTTCATTAGGAAAAGATGATCATTAGTTGGATTGTGGTTTCTCTTCTAGAACCTTTTCATCATGTTTATCAACCAAAATTTCTTTTTTAGGCTCTAGTAGTAATTGTGGTTACATGTTATACCTTTTCAATCCATTAGCATTCATAAGATATATCTTAGTGTCATTTGGTAAAGTTCCTTCAGTGCAATTGTAGATGGTATCAACGAGATGACCCAATTGTGGCTCAACAGCCTGCAGTGATACTTCCTAACATTAAAAACTAGTTGTTTGACCTTGAAAGTTAGCATTGTTCTTGCCATGAATTGTTTAGCATTGTTCTTGCCATGAATTGCATGATTATCTCTTCTAGTGATAGTTTTTTCTTAGGAAGTGGTTTGTTCTTATGGTTGAAAACTAGGATGAAAGGTTGGCATGGATGAATATGAAGTCCTTGAGTGTTGCTTCTAGGAAAATTTTGGTGACTACTCCAATTTGGATGGTAATTATTCCAACAAAAATTGTTTCGGTACATACAATAATTTCCAACATTTTGCATTGATTCAATATTGGTTGAGCAACAATCACTATAGTGATTTCCCCCACATAAATAAAAAGTTACAAGACAGCACGTGTACCTAATTTGTTAAGCTTCTCAAAAATACTAGCCATTTATGCAGATAAGACGCTAATTGTGTTCCTTCATACAATCTCCTCAAACAACCATTGATAATTAATGAATGCCATCTACACGAGCCACTTGAAAATAAAACAATTAAAATTAAAATAATATGAAAAAGAGACTATGAATTAAGAGTAAGATTGCTTAGTATTAATATTAACAAAAAATAACAAAAAAATTCTATAGAAATGATGCCAAAAACTTGTCCAATTTACCACACAAGTGCACGTATCATTAACAAGTAATAAAATAATGAAATAGAGTCATTGCTCTCATAAGCAATTGTTGAAATTCACTAATTATTCAAATTAAAACAATATAACCTTAATCAAAAAATTAAATTTTATAAATTAACAATAAACTAAGATTAACTATATAATAAGGCATTTAATTAATCGATAAGAAAAACCTAGGATTATAACTTTTCTTAACACTTTATTGAATCTATTTTAGCTTTTTAACTGATTAATGACAATGAGTTATTAATATAGAATTTTAATTCATCTATAAGTATCTTTAGATGGTCATATTGGTGTATGCTCTTGAACTAGTCAAATTGGTTCATGGGATACATAGTCAATTAATTGCATATATGGTACTAGAAAACGTAAAAAAAGTTTTTCCTTCATGTTTGTGGCATGATTGAGTATCATGAAAGCACTAATTGGATAATGCCATGGAACTTAAGAAACCTTGCAAAGGAATTGGAATATGAGATTCCTATACATTAAAGCCTAGTTCTTCAAAACATTCTTGATCATTATTGTATTGTCAAAATAGGGCATTAGCAATGCTCAAAAACCAACTCGTGTTAAGCCTTTTTACTTAAGAAGTAAGTAACAAATCTCATAGGTTGAAGCATGTGAGATACTGAGGATGGCATGAGGGTGCTTGTTTTGTTGAAACAAGTTCACTGGACATTGCTCAAATGAGAACTACATTTGGTATTAATTACTCAAGTGTCTATGGAATCTGTTCCCATGTGCTAGCCACGTAATAGTCCTTAGACTTGTGATACAAAGTTATCTCGTATGAGGAGTGTTGTACTTAGAAATCATCATTACAAATCCACAATATATGGATGCTTATTGTAAGGTGGTTTTGGGTATGACATAAACCATATAGTCTATCATAACGTGCCAAATACGAATTCGATCGCTAGACATAAGAAGTGGGAGTCACCACTAATCTTTTTTGAAGATGTGATTAGATCACCTATATGAATCTATTCTTTCTAAGGTTATCCTAAGGATGACTAAGGTACCCTAAAAGAATAGGTTTTGGTCTACATTCAAAATTAGATTTAGGAGTTTGGTTCCATGTGGGGAAGGATCGGCATCTCCACAATGCCTATCACAAAGACAACACCTAGTTAGCCTAATATTAAACTAAAGGTCCTATAGTTTAAAAGGTCTTGATTTATTAATCGAATATTTAAGTATCAAAAATATTTTCTAAAGAATTCTCCATTATGTTGTGGAATGCCAGAGAAAAATTTTCTCACCTCAATAGTATCTAAGGAAATCCTTTTGCTTCCTTAAATTAACTCTATTGTCGGATTTATTTTAATATTTTATGAAGAAAAAGATAAAAAAAGGATTTAAATTTTATATAAACATCTAATTTATTTATTTTTAATCAAAAAATAAATATTAGAAAATATTTTTCAAGAAATTCTCCATCATGTTGGTTAAATTTTGAGAAATATCTCTTCACCTCAGGAGTATTCAAAAGTATCCATTTGCTCCCTTGAAGTGATTCCGTTGTCAGATTTATTTTAGTATTTTATGTAGAGAAGTAAAAATTTTGAATTTTTATTTCTATTTAATTAATTTTTTATTTATAAAAATTAACTAAGACCTTTAATATTGAAAATTATCAACTAAACTCTCCATTATACTGGTGGAATTTAATCAAAATTTTCTCACCTAGAAAATTCTTAGAAGTCAACCATTTGTGACATTTTCGAGTTCCATCATTAGAAAAATTTTAATTAATTTTAATTAAGTGGTCTATTTTTAAAATAAATTATTATATGGATTTGAAATCTATTATTATTATATAAAATATACAAATTAAATAAAACAATTAAATAAATAAGTAGACAAATAGTATTAACACAATAAACAATTAATTGATGGAGATAAATTTATTCTATAAAAAAAATTAAGGAATGAGCATATCATGCCATAGAAAAAGATTGTGAAGAAAAAAGAAAATGAAGGAAATAACTAAAAAAGAGAAGGTCAGGACTGATGCATGGACTAAGTTTAGGTCCTTCAAATTGCAGCCCCATTTGTTTGCACTTTGTTCTTTTTTTAATTTTTTTGTAATCTACAAATATTTTTAAACAGGTGCTAAACTTGATTTAAACATCTAGATACAGTGGTAAAAAAAATTTCAACTTTCGGTTTTCAATCAACAAAATTAGGAAGTTTTAAATGTTGTTTTTAACTGATATTAAAATTCTTTTTCTTTTAAAAGGTGGTAAAAAAATTAAAACAACAATTCGAAAGCCTTTACTTTTTATTGACAATACTACAAACAAACCCAATTTTTCTTTTAAAAAATAAAGAACTAAAATACTTTTGAAATATTCCTTTAGTCCCAAATAAATATTTACACTAAATTATAAAAGAAAAAGTATCTTACCAAAAACTAAGCTTCTTCCCAAAATTTCAAAAGTTGCTAAAATGTTTATGCGACTGTCGTTCCTCTCTTTTTTTTTTTTTTAGTGTCTAGACTAAATTTTTGAGTCCTATTTATAAGGGAGATTGGTGGTCCAAGCATTAAAGACTAGAATCAATAACCAATCTTTTCTTCCAAAATCACGGCAATCATAAAATAAAATCCCAAAAGTTCAGCTTCTAATTAATTCCAAATTCCCAATTTAATCAACCTTTGATTGCAAATTCCAATTAAGTCTCTAAAAATCAACCTTGATCTTTAATTTCAAATTTGATTTTTTTTCAAACTTACTATTTTGGTTCTTTTTTTTTCAACTTTAAAAATTAAATTAAATAAAAAACAAAATTTGATTTCCTAACATGGACCAAAGTTTAATAAATGACCCAAAAGGGTCAACTTGCTAGTTCAAATTGCCCAAGCCCAAAATCGGATGTCTACATAGTTTAATTCCCAATTAGCATTTGTGTACCCAATTATATGTAGACCATTTCTTTGATAGCATAATGAATAGTCAATAATGCCTTTTAGATACCTTAATATCCTTTTAACTACTTTCCAATGGAGTTGACTTGGATTTAATTGATACCTACATATGATCTAGCTGCTTAGTAGATATGGGCTTTGTGCACATTATAGTATACATAAGGCTTTCTACAAGTTGGAATAAAGAATTCTTGCCATTTGTTCCATTTTTGTGGTGTCTTAGGGCATAAACTTTTGCTCAGGCCTTTGCTTTTTTTAACAGGTATATCAATTGGCTTGCAATTGTGCATTTGAAATCGTTCAAGAATTTTTTTAATATATGACTCTAGTGAAAAAGCTAGTAACTTTTTAAAATGATGTAGACTAATTATTACTCTAAGAATGTAAGCTGCTTCACCTATGTCTTTCATTTAAAAATTTAAGGACAACTAATATTTTTTACCATAATGATATACTCTTTATCATTTCGCTAATAGTATCTCATCCACATAAAGTGACAAGATCACAAACTTGTCTTTGGTTCTTTTAACATACATACAATCGTCTTCATCAATCATGACAAAATTATACAAAAGGTCTTTCTTCCTTGTTTAGAGGATTGCTTAAGACCATAAATCGATCTTAATAACTTATGCACTTTATGCTCTTGACTTTGTTAATAAAGCCTACTGGTTAAACCATATAGTTTTTCTCTTCTATCTCTATTCAGAAAAATAGCTTTTACATCCATCAAATGCAATTCCAAATCTACACTTGTCTTAATGAATAGAATTAAGTGCATAAAGGTAAACCTTAAAACAGGAGAGGAAGTCTTTTTTGTACTTAATTCTTTCTTGTTAAGTATACCATTTAACTACAAGGCGTGCATTGTATCTTTCAATAGTCCTATCAGACTTACACTTAATCTTGAAAATTTATTTGTTCCCAACTTTGTTGCATCTTTTTAATAGATTAACCAATTACCAAACATTATTTAATCTTATTGACTTGATTTTTTCTCTCATTACTTTCATCCACTTTTCTTTCACACAAAAAGTGTTTCTTTAACATTTTTTTGGCTTTTCTTTATCTTGTAGTGTAATTATGAAAGCTTCTCCTTTTATGTCAAAATGATAAAGAGGAACTTCTCCACGATTACTATGCATGACTTGTGATTCTGGTGAAACAAATTCATTATTTTTCACCATGCTCCCATTTAAATGAGATATTTTTGATATATTTTCATGAATAGGCAATAGTCGATTTGTAACAATCAAATCATCAAGGTCTTCCATCTGATAAAAAGATATATCCTTATCAATCTTACTTCTACATGGAAAATCATTTTCCAGAAAAGTAGAATCCTAACATTTAAATTTAGTTATATTCCCATTTAATTGTTCACCAATGAACACATATCCCTTTGAATGCTTATAGTATCTTATAGATATACTCCTTTTGCCTTTTGGACCTAGCTTGTCATGTTGATGAGCAGGATCATGTACTTAAGGAGCATAACCCCAAGGTCTTATATTATGAAGATTAGGTTTTCTTTCAGTCCATAATTCATAGGGAATAGATGCAACTAATTTGGAAGGTACTTTATTCATTACAGAAATAGCTGTTAGTAGGGCATCAACCCAAAAGATGATATGCAAATTTTTTTGGGCCACCATCATGGACTTAACTATTTCTAGAAGAGTTATATTTCTTCTCTCAGTAACACTATTTTGCTACGGAGTTCTCAAAATGGTTAGCTACCTATTTATTCCTTTTTTATTAAATAAATGTCTGAACTAATTAGACAAATACTAGCATCCTCAATTTGTTCTTAATACCTTAACACCACCAACGTTACATATTTTTTGAAGCATTCTAATGCTGGACTTATAGGAAAATCAAATAGAAAAACACTAAACATGTGAAATCAACAAAAACTAGGATGAAATATACTCCTATGCTTTGAGCCCTAAAATTCATTGGGCTTCAAATATTGAAATATATTAATTGTAATGGAAATTTGGCTCTTATTCTTTTACCTAATAGTTTTTTTTATCATTTTTCTTACTAGAAAATTTTCACATATATATATGTTTACTTTTTCAATAGGGCCTAATAATCCTTCTTTGTCTAATCTATGCATTTTGTGTTGTCCAATATGACAAACTCTAGCATGCCAAATATTAACATCAATTTTTGCATCATTAGAAGATTTAATTAAGGAAAAACTACTATAATTAAGACTACTACACAAAGTATAGTCAATATCCAATACAACAAAATTATTCATTAAATATCCAGATCCATGATAAGTTGTTTCTAAAAACAAATCAACACCAGTACTATAAAAGTTTATATTAAAACCAAATTTAAAAATAACTACTATAGAGACTAAATTTCATCGTATTTTTGGAGTAAATAGAACATCATGTAGGATTAGGGATATTCCATCATTCAAACATGACTTGCAGGTGCCAATAACCGTCACTTCGATTATTGTATTTTTTTCCTACATAAATCCATTTTGTTCCACATGGAATTTAATGAAATTCTATAAATACATTTCTATCTTGTGCTGTATGGTCTGTGGCCATCAAGTTTACAGTCCATAAAGGATGAGAATCAGTCAATAATATGGTACTAGAAACAAATATAGTATTTTTGCTAATATTTATTGCATTTGAAAATGCTTTAAAGGATCATAATTTTTTTGGCTCAATGCATTCAAGAACAAAATGACTTGCTTCCACAGTTAAAACATTTAACTTTAGATTTGTTCTTCTTCTTGTGTTGTATCATAGCTGCCTTTCTTTTGCCTTGAGAGTTGCCTTTTGGCTTCTTTAATGCTTTCCCTTTGTGCCCACTATATGGCTTGTGTTTTAAACTTAAAGCTTTATGGGATCTTGCTTCAGCCACATGCATATTAGCATTAAGCTTAATGCTGTAATGTGATCTTCTTCCAATTCTAAATGGCGTGAATCATCATCAAATGTTTTAATGTTCTCATTATGGGTAATGTACACTTTCATATATGCTTCAAACTATGAGGTAAGGATCGAATGATGACTAAACTTGTTTGTCAGACAACATATGACCAGCATCTCTCAATTCACTTATCATGTTTGACATTTAGCTTATGTGCTGCCTGATATTGTAATTTGGGTGTTTCTTATAAGTGTCAAACTTGATTATGAGTTCTCTAAGTTTGGTAACCAATGTTTCAATAAACCTCATCTTAAAACCAGCTCATAACTTTTTTGATATTTTAAATGCTTCCTAAATTGTCATATTATGTCATTCTCCATATTGCTCGACAATGTAATTTGAGCAATAGTGTTTTTATTTTTCTAGGCTTCATAAGCCACTCAGTCACTTATATGTTCTACTATATTCCTATTTTTAGGGTCTTCAAAGACGTTGTTTAAAATGTCCAAAAATTTTTACTTTTTTAACACATATTGGATTTTTAGACTTTAGATCTTAAATTATCCCCATTGACTTTTCACCTTTATCAAGCTCAATAACAATGTTTTTTTTATAGCAGATGCCATTTTAAAAACAATTATACATTGAGACATTTATGAACTTATTAATGCCTAGCACACACTTTTTTTTTATAATCCTTAATAATTAATGACAATTATCTATACAGTATAGAACAAAAATTTCACTTTGTTTCACAATCAAATTCTGTAACAGTATGTGCAATTATCATTAATTTATTTTATTGCAAAAAAATTAATACCAAGATAACAAACATCTTAAAACTCCCACTTAGTGGAACACATTCATAAAATGAAAAGCATTATCATATAATAATAACAAACACTCATGCATATTTATAAAACAGTTGCTTGAAATAATTTCATAACTTAAAACATATAAAATAAAATCCATTGTCATAAAAAAAACAAATTTGAAATTAAACATTTCCAACAATAGATATTGGTAAGGAAAAACTAATATTTGATAACTTTTTACAATAATTTATGGACTCTTTACATTTGGTTCAGATCCTAATAACCATTAGTGTTTGGATAATTCTCATCATTAATTTTATAACAAAAATAGAAAAAATGAAATAATCATCATATAAATAACACATATTTATTATGATTAACAATAAATTTTAATCGATTAATCATTCATAGCCTTTTAGAGTCTAATGTAAAAAAAAAGTTCCTTCTAAAAAAATTCAAATGCTCTAATATGCACCTACTTTATGTTATGATTTTTGTTTAATCTATTTATAATAAAGAATTAAAGGAGTGAAATAGGAGCAAGTTTTAGAGAAATCATTTTATATTTGCGAATTCTAGGAACTGATTGGTCCCACTATGTGGGCAAAAAACCATTAATGAATAATGAATCAAATCATAATTAAGGTAGGGACTAGAAACCATTAATTAATCAAGTCTATCATTTCCTTGCCATTAATACAAATGAATTTTTGAGACATGGTAGCTTGAATATACATAAGTGAATTGAGATGTCAAGATTAAAATTTTAAACATGTTAACTATTATCACTTCATAAATATATACAATCATATGATTGTAATATTTATCATACAGTCAGTATAAAAACTGATAGCATTAGTAAATATTTATATTTAGATTTTAAGAATATTAGATCAAGTAATCATTATTACAAAACATGCACTTTTAATATCAGAAATCAAACCTAAAAGCTTTGATACTAATGTTGATTATAATATGTAACTATAATCTATATAAATTAAATTTTGGAATTAAAATAACAAACTTACTGGATCATTTGGTTTAGAAATTGGTTTGATGTACTAATTGGAGGCAAAACAACAAATTGGAAATCGCCTATTTGTCACAGTACTAAGTTTTTCAAGTATGTGGAGAGATTCGAGTATTGCTGTATGTTCTCAATACACTTATCTTTCTTTTTCTCTACCTATTTTTTTTTATTGCTGTTGTAAGTTGAATGAATTTGAAATCATTCTTATAGTCTTAACGGAGTGCTCATGGCCGAATTAATCAATTAATGACTAAATATCATTTATACTTAAACATGTAAATTTTTTTTCTTTATTATTCTTATTAACTGCCCATGGCAGTTCCTTTATTTTCTATTAAAAAATATAACCTCCTTTGGGAAGTTATATGTAGGAATTCATTTGGAAATGATTTGCCCATTATGGGCATCGTTTCATGCATCCCCACTTGCACATAATAGGTACAATACTCTTATGATCGATTTGCCACATGTAAGACACTTCATAAGAAATCCATAGGAAAATCTAGCTTTTCTGTGTTTATATATTTTCATTGCTTATTTTATGTTATTTTATGACTTTTTAAATGCTATCTATGCTTGGGGCCAAACTTTATTGGGAAAAATATTCCCAACATTTTCCAATTATTATAATATTTTATTTTAATCGTATGAACAATGGGACAAAATATAAGGCATGTGTAATAAGCTTATAAGTAGCAATAGAAAGAAAAATTGATCTGCTAGAGGTATATATAGGTTTAAACTTGGTTGTTTACAAGTTACAAAAAGAATGGGAACTAAGGGAGTTGAAGTTATCCTACATGAGAAGTATGTAGTTTAATTGGTCAAACAATTTGACAAGATTTGTTTTTAACACTTGCCTTAAGAAGAAAATGAGATTGTTGAAGCTTTGGTTATTATGGTCACTCTAGATACCCTATTTTGTTCGGACCAACATTCAAAGCATTAGAGGTCATTATTTAGGATGCCATCAAAGTTATTTAAATAAGCATGGATTTGTTCTCTGTCATTTGACACCTGATTTCATATTGGCCTCTTTTTCTAATAATCTTAATTATCCGAGACTAAGAACTTAGCAATCACCTTGTTAAAAGTTAACTTCTGCCAAGAGAACTTCGCACTTTTATAACTTATTCAGTCATGCCTAAATGGTCGCATGCGCACATGATAAAAAAAGTGTAGTTTCAAGGGTCATAGATAACAAATCTCAGATAAAAAGATGAACATAAAGGTAAAAAATTAGATAGTTTTATTCATTTGAAATCTATTTTTGTGGATGATATTATGGATAAATTTTTTATTTTTAAGAATTTCTTAAGATTTTTCTATAAAATTTAGGAAGTTAACCGTTATATATTTTTACTGATGCCAATGTAGTATTTATGCCGATATGCATTTTGAAAAATTCAAAATATTCTAAAAAAATCAATATTATCATTTTATACCAAGAGGTATCAAGTTGTCAATTTTACCAATTAATTTTAAATTTTTTACTATACCGTAAATTCCTACTAGCAAAATTTTTTTAGTGAAACTTGCTCCAAAATTCAAGTTTTCATCTTTATTATTTTTGTAAATTAATGTTCTAAGTGACGTATCAAATTCAAATAATTTTTCTTGGATTTATTTTTGGAATTTCTAGTTTTTAAAATATAGAGTTTTCTGCTGTATAATTTTTATAATAGGATTTTTCTTAGTTTAAATTTTTTGAAATCATTCAAATATTTTTATTAAATGCATATTAATTCAGTTTTTGAAATTTCTATTTATTTTATAAGTTTTACACTTTTTGCAAAAAAATAATTTTCTGTCGTAAAGGTTTTTCTTGTAAAATTTTACAAATTTTGAAGTTTTAATTATCTTTCTCTTACATATAAGATTTTTCAAAAGTTTCTTTTATAATTCAACACCTAGAATTTTTTAAGAAAATTTTATTATTTTTGGGCTAAATTTCCTTAATGGGCCTAAAACTCGTAAATTTTGCTATTAGGCCCAATAAACTCATTTGATTCTTAACAAGCCCATTTGAATATTTTAGGCCTAAATTAATTTTCCAGTAAAGCACCATTTATTTATTTTTTTATTAGTTCATTTAGGCCTCAATTTTTTTTTCTAAATTTTCAACTAGGCCTCCTAATTTCATCAAATTATTAATTGAATATTATCAGACAAAATTTTACTATGTGAATATATATTCTTTAATCAGTTGCAATTTAATCCTTTTAATTCATTTTTCATAGTATTCTTGATTAAGATTTTTTTGAAGCTTATCATCATCATCATGGAGTCTAAGTCCTAGGCGGTGACTAATACATAATTTAATTAACTAAGGCTTATCTTGCCAACTAATTTACAACTTAATTTATCTAATAAATAAAAAATAAAGAAAATGAAAAAAGTAATGCCCAATTTGGCCAAGAAGGCTTTTAGTCCTTTTTGGCCAAATCTCCCCTTATAAATAGTGTTAGAATTGTTCAAAATGAGGCTAATGGTTTTAAGGAAGAAAAAACACTAAAAAACTCCAAAAGTTTTCTAAGTTAGTAAGCTTTCAAGGTAATTTTCCTTGTAAAATCTTTAGTTTTTGTTCATTTCATTCAGTTTTCTTCCTTTTAGTGAGCCAAATTATGCTTAAGCTCATGGATTTTAATCCATTAAGTTCGATGGCTATGAACTATTTTCTTTGATTCAGTTCTTATGTTTGAATTTTCTTAATAATAACTTAATTTTCTTCATGAAATATGTTGTTTTTTGATATGATGTTGGTGTTGATGATATGATTTTGATTTTGATTTTCCCCTATTTAAATGTTCATGTTGATATTATTTTACTAGTATTTTCTTGTCAATATGTTGGAAAAACATGTATATAGGTTTATTTTTCTGGATTTCTTACATGCTGATATTGATTTGAGTTTGGTAGAAATAAGATATATGATTATTGCATTGAAATTTTTGGTGGTATGCTAAAACCCATGGAGGCCTTCGATAAAATTTTAGTTTTTGTTTTCATGGTAACTTGTATTATTTTGTGATTTTTCAAAGTAAATATAATAAATTTATGTATTACAACTTTTATTATATATTATCATAATTTATGTAAATAAATAATATATATGTGTAATTGTAATAAAAATATGCAATATAAACTTATATGATCAATTATAATAATCTATGTAATTGATAATATAACTTATGTAATAGTAATATTTATTGATAATTTTATTTTATTAAATTATAAAAATTTATGTAACATGTAATATATTTATTTAATCATAATAATTTTTATTATATTATATAATAATATATATAAAAAAATTATAATCGATTATAACAATTGCAAGTTAATCTTACTATAAGCTTACAGTAAGAAGCGCACTTTAGAAGCTCCTTCAACTTGGGCACCGTTTTAAGTCTAACTAATATCTTTTTATGTCATCATTAACTCAAACTTCATCAATGTTTTTAACAAGTTTCTCAACAATGATGTTTGCGATTTATGCGAACAAGTTACTATTTTAAAAAAATCTAACTAAGTTATATACATTGACGAATTGAATGAAACGTATTTGAAATTTTAAAGATTGGAAGAATCCAAAAATAGTTGGGAAGTGGTATTCCTTTATTTTTCTGATGAAGCAACGGCTGGATAGCAATTTAAATGTGAAAGTTATGAACTCTGACTTTAACTATTGAAGATTAAAGTTGTTTTACTTTCGTTATTGTCTCGGTAGACGTTTTAAGTTGGTTAAATGTGAATATCATATGACACGTTTAAATGTCTATAATTTTTTGTTCAAAAAAATACAAAAACAAATAAAAAATACAATCATGCATAAAAATACATGATAGTTAAGTGGGAAGTTAAAAACTGCATCTTTTATCAATAAATTTACATGAATTAAAAGATATTAAAAATATAATAAATTATTTAAATTATTTTTTGATAAATTTTTCAATTGAATTAGTGTTACTTAACTCATCAAAAAGGCGACTGGTATAACATAATTATAGGAAGAATCAAAAAGCACCATAACTCTTTTTTTGGGTTAGGCTTTTAGTCGTTCAGCGGTGCCCTCTTGAGATAAACTACGACAGCAACCTTCACAAGCTCAACCTTCAGTTCCCTACGTTTGAAGCAAGTGGAATCTATTTTTCTTTCGACAAGGGTAACTTGCTTCTCCCCTTAATCCATAATAAATCAAAGAGGAGCATTAATATAATGAGTGTCCCCGCTCTTATCGTTGCATTCTAGTTGCTTGTGTTGGAACATTTTTAAAATAATGAAAGGTCATGTCTTCAATAATCATAAAGTAATGTCTCTTAATTATTTAATTAAAAGAGATGTCTCTTGGTTATTTACTAAGTGATGTGATTATCTAAATGGACATGTATTTGGAAAAGGTATGTCTACATAAAGAAGCATTTCTTTGCCTATAAATAGAACCATTCTCATTTGGAAGATATAGATAGAAAACTATATAGACAATTACAAATAGAATTTTGATAGTTTTGCTATACACTGTTTAATGCATAGTGAATTGATGTCGTTAATGCAAAATACTGTCAATCGTTGGGCTTTATTGTATCCTCGAGGTTTATATACCAATAACTTTTTTGTATTCCTTATTAATGATATGGGTGAATAAAACCTTAAAGAAAGTGACGTTGCTACATGCCTTGGAGCCTTCGTCAATTTCTCGTGTTTTTCGGTTCCTCACATACTAACAGCTTGTAGCTCCTTGTTGGCCTATAAGAAATGCTTCTCACTATAAACTATTCTGGCAACCTACCTTAGTTGTAAAAATATTGTGACAAACTTAATATTTTTATCAAATATTAGGATTGTACTTATATATTAATAATATGATCAAACAAAATTATTAGTCATGTGTAATGGGCTTAAATCCAATGTAAGCTAGAAGTCATACTGACTGTGGAATAGTTATCAAGCTATCCTTTAAGTCATGCTCATAGGCTACATTCAGTTAGATCTAAAAATTCTTGTATTTATGTATTCTTGGTGTGTTTATATATTTTTATATTATAACTATGTTTAAAGAGATATATTTATGTAAATTTTGATATTTTAATAACGTATTTGTATATATTTTGATTATGTTGATTATAATATGCAAATACAATCTATATAAATTAAATTAAGGAATTAAAATGAAAAGCTTATGGGATTGTTTAGTTTAGAAATTGGTTTGATTCATTGATCGGAGATAAGATCACAAAATAAAAATTACATATTTGTCACAGAACTAAGTTCTTCGCGTATGTGGAGAGATTCGAGTGTTTTTTTATGTTCATAAGAAACTTATTTCTACTTTTTTACCCTTTTAATATGTTGTTGTTGCTGTAAGTCGAATGAATTTGAAATCATTCTTATAATGTCGACCTAATGCTCATGGTCGAATAAATCAATTAATGGCCAAATGTCTTTTATATTTAAACAAAGAAGTTTTCTTCCTTAATTCTTATTGACAACCTATGACAGTTCCTTTATTTTTTTATTAAAAATATAACCTTTTTGTGGAAGTTATATGTACAAATTAAAGTGGGAAACGATTTGCCCATTATGGGCATTATTTCCTACATTTCCTACTTAAACATAATAGACATAATACTCCTATGATCAATTTTAATATATCTCTTTTCTATACAAAACTCATAAAGAAAATGGGATGTCCGTCTAGCATACTTCATAATCTCAAGAGCCAGCTACTATATAACTGTTAGGTATTTATAAGAGCTCAAAAATTTAAGTACAGCAATTATGCACCACCTTAGATTCATTTAGTCACATTTGAAGTTTTTTATGATCTCTCTTATATTAATGATATAATAAAATGTTGTATTCACAACTGTGTTTACCATATAAAACACAATTGGTTGACCAATGAATAAAGTCAAAATAAAAGACTAAAATAATCTCCCATTTTCCTTATATCTGTCCATTTTAATTCAAATGCTATCTAGATATGTCCTATTAGGTCGAATCATTCATGATATTGGATACATTCTAAGATAGCTAACATTGAAATGAAATTTCAAGAAATAGTCAAAGTCATAAAGGTACTAAATAGAGATCATTTGTTGATCTATGGGTCTTATACAACCTAAAACCAAAGATTAATTCTTCTATCACTCATATTGGTCAAATAATGTATATGTGGTATGAAACACATGCTATGGTAGTACTATCTTTTCCCTTTGAAGTGTATATATATATATATATCAAAATATCAATACTGTACAAGTGATAATTAAAATATACTTACTATTAGTCCACAACTCTACTTTTCAATAATTTAGTATTAGAACTTCCACTTAGCATATATAGATAGATAAAGTGAAATGTGGGAACATTTACTTTCAGTCATAATTTTATCATTATATGACATCATTTTGATCCATGATCAAGGGATTTCATTTAAATTTTACTCTTGCTTTTAGTTCTAAAGCTTAAAACTAATCTCATCTCTACCTGGCACTAAGTGATAGAGGTGATTGCCTATGTGAGAGGGCCAATCATTTGTTCGACATATCTTTTATCTCATATATGTACACATTTGTATGCATTCATGAAAAAAAGTACTAAACTTCAGTATGCATTAATAATATATGTCATTGTTTGTCAAAGTTAAACTTAAGAGGGAAATTGTGCAAATTGTTCATCTTACACAATCTACTAAGTATATTAGATTTTACGTAATCTTAGAGATTTAACATGTCCATTATACACATCTCAATGAATCGATTTTATAATGGATCTACAATCATTTTATGTGTTGATATGTATTATGCATTGTTTTCTTTGTATGCAATCACATCTTACACAAAGTTATACTTGGCATCTATGTGTTTCGTTCATAAATATGATGTTTGGGATCTTTTTTGAAAGTAATTGTAGCTTGACTATCGTAGTTCACCAATATCAAGTTTGAAGCATCCTCATTAAATCCTAAATGATTTGAAAATCTTTTAAGCCTAATAGTTTCTTGCATTGCAATTGAAATTACCATAAATTTGGCTTTCATTATGGACAATGCTATACAAGTTTATTTTTTACTATTTAAATATCTTCCCTAATCAATGTCTATTTACCCAATTAGATGCAAATCCTTTCTTTGATAGCAAATGAATAGTCTATAGTGCTTTTCAGATACCTTAATATCCTTTTAACTACTTTCCAATGATTGACTTCATTCGATTGACACCCACCTCCAAGTCTAACTACATAGCAAATATTAGGCCTTGTGCACATCATGGCATACATAAGGCTTCTATAGTGCTGGAACAAGGAATTCTTGCCCCTTGTTCCTTTTCTTCTAGTGTCTTAGAACACATACTTTTGCTTAGGGCTTCACCTTTTGCAATAAGAGTCTTAACTGGCTTGTAGTCTTGAATTTGAAATTGTTCAAGAGTTCTTAATATGTGACTCTTGCGAAAGAGCTAGGAATTTCTTAGAAGGATGTTGAGTAATTTTTACTCCAATAATGTAATTTGCTTTACTCATGCCCTTCATATCAAAATTTTAGGATAACCAATTTTTTTTACCATAATGATATACTCCTTATCATTTCCAGCCAACAATATGTCATCCACATAAAGTGACAAGATCACAAACTTGCCTTTGGTGTTTTTGACATGCACATCATAGTTTTTATCAAGCATTAAAATATTAATACGAAATGGTTGTTTCATGAAATCTTATATGCCATTATACGGAAGATTGCTTAAGACCATAAATTGGTCTTAATAATACACACACTTTGTGCTCTTAACCTTTGCTTATAAAATATATTGGTTGTTCCATGTAGATTTTCTCCTCCAATTCTCCATTTAGAAAAGTAGATTTTACATGTATTTAATGCAACTCCAAATCTAAACTTGTCGTAATGGCCAAAATTAAGCGTATAGAGCTAAACCTTACAATAGAAGAGAGAGTCTCTTTCTTGTTAATTCCCTTTTATTTAGTATGCCCTTTAGCTATATGGCATGCCTCATATTTTTCAATAGTCCCATTAGACTTACTCTTAATCTTGAGAACTTATTTGTTCCTAATTGCTTTGCATCCTTTTGGTAGATCAACCAACTACCATACCTTGTTTAATCTTACTGACTCTATTTCTTCTTTTATTACTTTTATTAAATTTTTTTGCATTAGAAGGAGAAGCTTTTTTAACATTTCTTGGCTATTTTTTGTCTTGTGGGGTAATCATGAAAGCTTTTCTTTTTATGTAAAAAAGACATCGAGGAACATTTTCATGTTTACTATGCCTTACTAGCGATTTTGTGAAAGAAATTCATTATTTTTTCTTCATGCTCTACTTGGATGCATTTTTCAGGAATAGGTAATAGTTGATTTGTAACAATCAAATTATCATGGCCCTCTATTTCATAAAGAGATATATCCTGATTAATCTCACTTGTACTCGAAAAATCATTTTCTAGAAAAGTGGCATCCTAAGATTCAAATTCATTTACACTATAACAAGGTTGTTCACCTATAAACACATATCTCTTTGAATGTTCAAAGTATCTTACTACTATACTCTTTTTGCCTCTAAGACTTATCTTGCCATGTTGATAAGCAGGATCATGTACATAATTAGCATAACCCTAAGGTCTTAGGTTACTAAGATTAGGTTTTCTTTTAATCCAAAATTCATAAGAAATAAATGCAACTGATTTAAAATATACTTATTCACTAAATAGGTAGCTATTAATAGGTATCACACAAATAGGTGATAGGCAAGTTTTTTTGGGCCATTATTTCCAAGAGAGTTCTATTTTTTCTTTTTGCAACATTATTTTGTTGTGGAGTTCTACATTTTGTTGCCTATGTATTCTTTTTTTCATCACATAAATGTTTGAACTAATCAAACAAATATTAATGTCCTCAATCTATTCTTAATGCCTTTAACATTTTTATCTGGTTAATTTTCCACCAACTTTACATATTTTCTAAAGCATTCTAATGCTATGAACTTGCGGGAAATCAAATAGACAAACTCTAAAGATGTGAAATCATCAATAAATGTGATGAAATATATTCCTCTACTTCAAGCCCTAACATTCATTGGGCCACAAATATCAGAATGTATTAGTTACAGTGGAAAATTGTTCCTTTACCCAATGGTTTTCTTATTATTTTTCCTCTAGATAATTTTTATATATCGATAGATGAACTTTTTTTAATAGGGCTTATTAATCCTTCTTTGGGTAATATATACATTCTATGTTGTCAATATGTCATAGTCTAGCATGCCAAATACTAATATCAATATTTGCACCATTGAAAGATGTAATTAAGGAAAAACTACTATAACTAAGACTATTATTTGAGGTGTAGTCAACATCCAATGCAATAAAACATTTATTAAATATCCAGATCCATAATAAGTTGGTTCCAAAAATAAATAACAACAACACTATGGAAGTTCATATTGAAACCATATTTGAGAAGAACTACTAAAGAGATCAAATTTCATCATATTTCAGGAGCAAATAGAACATTATGTAGGATTAGGGAACTTTTACCATGCGAAGATAACTTGCAAGTGCTAATAACCTTCACTTCAACCTTGTATTCTTTCTATAGAAATCCATTTTGTTCTACATAGAATTAAAAAAAAATTTTAAAAACAAATTTATGTATCGTACTATGTGGTCTATGGCCCCTAAGTCTATAGTCCCAAAAGGATGGGATTCAATCAATAATATAGTACTAAAAACACATGTAGTACTTTTATTAATATTTAGTACATTTGAAAATGCTTTAAGGGCTTATACCTTCTTCGCAGTTAGTGCATTCATGAGCAAAGTGATCATTCTTACCACAGTTAAGGCACTTAACTTTCGTTTTACTTTTTTTCTTGTGTTGTATCATAGAAACCTTTCCTTTACCTTAAGAGCCACCTTTCAACTTCTTTAATGCTCTCCCTTTGTACCCACTATTTGGCTTGCGTTTGAAGCTTGAAGCTTTATGGAAACTTGCTTCTGCCATATACACATCCGCATTAGGCCTAAATGCCTCAATATGATCTTTTCTAATTCTAAATGTGTGAAACATCGTATACACTTAACTATATGGCAAGGATCGAATGACTACCTGAATTGACAGAGTATAACCAGTATCTCTTAAATAACTTATCATGTTTAACATTTGCCTTACATGTTGTCTCATAGAATGATTTGGGAGTTTTTTATAAGTGTCAAACTTGATAGTGAAGTGTAAGTTTGTATACAATGTTTCACCCAACTTTATCTTAAAAGTAGCCCACATCTCTTTTGTTTTTTCATTCTTCCTAAATTCTTGCATGATGTCATTATCAATATTGTTCAGCAATGTAATATAGCATTGGAATTTTTCTTTTTTTTCTAGGCTTTATAAGCCTTTCGTCCTTTTATGTTGGGCTATATTCCTATTTTTAAGTTCTTTCAAGATGTTTTCTAAAAAGTCTAGAACTTCTTGCTATTTTAACACATACAGGATTTTCATACTCCAGATCGCAAAATTATCCACATTGAGCTTGTCACCATTGTTAACTCAATAATATTGCTTTTCATAGCAAATGTCATTTTAAAAGAAATTCTATATTGAGACATATATGCACTTATTAATAACCAATAAAAACATTTTTTTAACAACTCTTAATAATCAGTGACAATTATCCATGTAGTATGGAACCAAGATTTCACTTCATTTCACAATCAAATTCCATAACAATGTGTAATTATAATTTATTTATTTTAATTGCAAGAAAAATATTAATACCAAGATAACAAATATCTTAAAGCTTCCACTTAATGCAACATACTCATAAAATGCATAACATTCTCATGTAGATAAATAGCAAACATTCATGCATATTTATAAAACACTTGCATCAAAAAGTTTCATAACTTAAAACATGTAAAATAAATTCCATTGTCCTAAAAGCAAATTAGAAAGTAAACATGTCCTATAATAGATGTCTTTAAAGAAAAACTAATATAGTCTATGGACCCTTCGCATTTGGTTTAGGTTTTAATAACCATTGGTGTTTGGACGATTCTCATCATCATTTCTATACAAATATAGAAAAACGTAACAATGATCATATAAACAACGCATGTTTATTTCATTAACAATAAATTTTAATCGATTAATTGTACATAGCCTCTTATAATCTAATCCAAAAAAAATTTCCTTCCAAAAAAATTGAATGCTCTAATATGCACTTGCTTAATTTATGATTTATGTGTTTAATCCATTTATAACAGAGAATAAAAGGAGTAAAACAAGTACAAATTTTAGAGAAATCAACTTTGAATCCTAAGAACTAACTAGTTCATTATGTAGGAAAACTATTGATGAATAATGAGTCAAATCATATAAAGGCAAGAACTAAAGACCTATTACTTAATTAAGTTTATCATTTTTCTCACTGTTGATACAAATCAATTTTTTAGACATGCAGCTTGAATATATATAAGTAAATAAAGATATCAAGATTAAAATTTTAAACATGTTAACATTATGACTTCATGAATATATATAATCATATAATTATAATATGTATTATGTTTAGACCTTGGTAGTGAAGTCATATAGTCATAATATAAATTATATAATAATAAACATTTACCAAAACAAATATAATGCAAACTTTTATTTAACAAAATGTTATAAAGCATAACATCAAGGTATTTGAACTTTTAAATGAAGTGTTTTTGTAATGTTTTATATATTATATAAATCGAAACATATTAAAGAAAGGATACAAAAAATAGTAGATAAAAAGCACATAATATCTTATACACTTAGTATAAAAAATGATGGCATTCATGATATTTGTACTTGGAATTTCAAAATATTAGAGCAAGCAATCATTTATTACAAAACATACTCGATAAATATCAAAAATCAAAATCTAAAAGCTTTGATACCAATCTTGATTATAATATGTAAGTATAATCTATATAAATTAAATTTCAGAATTAAAATAACAAATTTGCAAAATCGTTTATTTTAGAAATTGGTTTAATTCACTGATTAGAGACAAGATCACAAAGTGGAAATTGCCTATTTGTCATAGCACTAAGTTCTTCAAGTATATGGAGAGATTAGAGTATTACTTTATGTTCTTGAAAGTTTTTATTTTTTCTTCCCCTTCTTTTTGTTGTTGCTGTAATTCAAATGAATTTGAAATCATTTTTATAATCTTAGCCTAATGCTCATGGCCGAATCAATCATTTAACGCTGAATGTCATTCATACTTAAACATGTTTTCTTACTTTATTATTCTTATTTAAATGCCCATGGTAGATCCTTTTATTTTTTTTTAAAAAAATTAACTTTCTTTAGGAAGTAATATGTAGAAATTAATGTGGAAAACTATTTATGCATTACGAGCATGATTTCTTACAGGTATGTTTGTGTGTTTGTGTCATTCATATTTTCCATAATGTTTAATTTTTTTTTATCATGCTGTATTCAACATTAGAAGGTTTATAATTTGTGAATAGAAAAAGAAAGCCCCCAAAAGTAATAAAAAGTACAACCATAACAATATTTAACCAACCTAATATCTTCCACAGCTAATACAGATTATTATTATTATTATTATTATTATTAATGCACCATAATATTATTATTAAAATTTTGGATAATAAATAATTACTAAAAAATTTTGAAGATTATTGATGCCTATAAATACCTTCATTTTTACTTACAATAAAATTCTACATTCAGCTACTCATTTTCTCTAACTCTAACCTTTTTTTTTTGTGTTGTTAAAGAAAAACTTAAGGAAAATCTTATTCTTCTTTAAGTAGCATTATATCCCAGGGATAATTTTTTCAAGAGACCATTTGCACTGTACTAGGAAAATTATTATCCTATAAAAAACTTTTGGGAATTGTCTTGGTTACAAAAAGATAACTTCCTAACAATAAGACCAACAAAAGAATTTAACATAAATTCAAATCATGCTTATGTTTTTCCAAGAATCAAGATAAATCAATAAATAATTTCTTATCATTGGATTACGGCATCATCGTAAATAAGTTCTAAACATCTCAAGCTTTAACAAACTAGACTTCTAAAACACTATTACAGTAAAAAAAAACACATAAACAAACTAAAAAATATCACTTAGAATAAATTAACTTAGATTCAACATTAAGAAGATAAAGATCTCACCCCCTAAATTTAAAACAAACATTGTCCTCATGCGCATAATAGAAAGAAAAAGAACAAAAAACTTACCTTTTGATGAAGAAAACATGGGAGAAACTACGGTTATTCTCTTTAAACTCATTATACTTGTCAAAGTTGATGGAAGACTGTAAAAGAAAACTAAATTAATAAAAATAACCTTAAAAAAATTAAAATGAAATATCAAAGAAAAAGAAGGAAAAGATTTGAAGACTTAAGTTGCCTCCCAAGAAATGCTTTATTTACAGTCATCGACTTAACTATCTTTAGTGTTATTTTAGATAGGCTAAACTGCTATAGGACTATGGACAACCAACCCCGCCTACCCAAAATTGTTTAAAATGTTGCCATTTTACCCTGAACTTCTTAGGCTATTTTTGTTAGTAATTGAACATCCTAATACCCTTTTTATATTCTCTTAAATGTATAGGCATGAGTTTTCACTTTGATGAGAGTGGTTTTTCAATAAGAAGCTTGAAGATGATATTGCACTAACTAAAATTTTCAATGGTTCCTACTCAAGAGTAAATCTAATGGAATGTGGCTATGCATCTAGCATTTTTTTAATATCTAATAAAGTCAATGTTAATCCTTTCAAAAGTAGAAACCAATAGTTCCTTCAATGGATCAGTGGAATAACTTTTTATGAGAACATTGTCGGATGCATTTTCCACCACAGTTATTGCAAAATACTCATCATATTTGTTGGGAAAAGGTGATGATGAGTTGGACTGTGTAGTCTCTTCTTGAACCTTTTTATCATGTTTATTAACCAAAATTTCTTCTTTAGGCTTGATTAGTAATTCTAGTTGCCTATTATCCCTTTTTAATCCCTGTAGTGTTCATAAGATTTATCTTAGAGTCACCTAGTAAAGTCCCCTAAGTGTAATTGTAGATGGCATCAATAAGCTAACCCATTTTTGTCTCAAAAGCCCAAGGTGATGCTCCTTGTATTTAAAGATTAATTTCCTAACCTTGAAAAATAGAATCATTTCTTGCTATGAATTGCATGATCATCTCTTCTAATGATGGCTTCTTTTCTTAGGCTGATTGTTGATGAAAGGTTAGCATAGATAAGTATGAAGGTCTTGTTGCTCTAAGAAAAATTTGGGTGATCACTCTATTTTGGATAGTAGTTGGGATAAATATCGTTTTAATGCATATAGTAATTTCCAACATATTGGATTGATTCAGCATTGATTGAGCACTAATCACTATGGTGTCATCCCCCATATAATTCATAAGTTATAAATAGGCTTTAAACAACACCTAGACTCAATTTGTCAAGCTTCTCAAAAAGAACAACCACTTGTGCAGATAAGGCATTGATTATGTTCATACAATTTTTTCAAACGGCTATTGATAATAATAAAATGCAATCTATTCAAGCCACTTGAAAAATTAAAAAAAATTAAAAAAAAATAAGAAAAAGAAAGTTTGAAGTAAAACTAAGATTGCATATCATTAATGTAAACAAAAAACAATAGCATAATTCCCAAAAATGATCCCAAAAACTTGTAGGTTTTACTATGCAAGTACACATATCATTACCAAGTAATACAATAATAAAGTAGAGTATTGTTCCCATGAGAAATTATACTAAATTTATTAATTATTAAAATAAAAACATTCTAACCTTATCCAAACAAGCAATTAAAATATTGTAAATTAAAATTAAATTAAGTTTGACTAAATAACAAAGAAAAGAAAATAAATTTGGCTTAATTATTTAATAAGAAAAACCTAGGATTACAACTTCTCTCAACACTTCATTTAAATTTATTTCACCCTCTTAACTTAATTAATGAAAATGAGTTGTTAACCTAGAATTTTAATTTATTTATAAGTATCTTCCAATGGTCTCATAAAATTATCTCTCTTAACCAATATACTATATTCCTATGCAACTTGAATTACTTTAATTTGGTTACATATGACATGCTCGTATATTCCTATCTAACTTGTAGATCAATTCATCATAATAAATGAATGTGAAAAATATGTTATTCAATCTAGGTCTAAATGTAAAATTCTTTTTTTTCGAGCTTATTATGGTTACCAAGTCAATCTAATTGATAACTGATCAATTAGAAGTGTTAAGAACAACATTGAATAAACAACTTAAAAATAATTAAATCAAAAAAATAAATACAAATAATTAAAATTATATGTTGAGTTCTATTGTAACCCTAGAAAATAAGCCTAGCCCATACTAAATAAAAAAAATGTAAACTAAGGTGTTTCACCATCATAAATATTGCAAGAAAGATAAAAAGAACAAAGGGAAAAAAAAACTAAGATCGACTATGTCTTTAGTCTTCAAGTTTCTCCAAAATCTATCTCCTCTTCTTTAAATATTATGGTGGTTGCTTTTCTTTTTAGAAACTAGATAAAAAAATAAAGCCAAAGTCTACTAGTCTACTACCTTAAAAAGTCTTATTTATAAATTGTCAGAAACCCTAGAAGAAGAAACTTAATGTGCGTAACATAGGCAGCTTTTTTGGAAAGTTAATAGGCTTGGTCCACTTTGCTTCTTTAACGTGTTATTATTCCTTAGAAACTCCTTCAAGTTTTAGGCCTACGAAATCGCAAAATACTAAATATATAATTTAAATATAAAGAAACAGATAAAACTATTTTAAAATTATCTAAAAATTAATTAAATCTAAATAAAACCTTTATGATAGATAACTTTCATGCACATAATGTGATCAAATAAATCTATTTTATAGAGTTATAATGGCTTTACGAATCCAATTGCCTCTCACCAACAAAGAGATACATGCCTATTGTATGGATACTCTTTCACCTCTGTACTATGACAACTTGGTCAAAAATGCTTCCTCAGAGTTCATAAAATTATTGTTTGCTATAAAGAGAATTGAAGATGACATAAAGACCAAAAAGATCACAGATATCGGTGATGCAACATTAATGAGGTAGAAATCAACGCAATAAATGAATTATGCAAGACTTAGCCATTGAAGGAGTAAGGAGATCCATTTGGGCTTTATTTGTGGCCCAAACTTTTTATTAATTGTTGACCTCAGTAAGTCTATTCTCACATTCCAACATCCTTTATGCAAGCTGATTTAACCTAAAGTTCTGATGTCAAAATGGAGTTAGGGAGTAATCCAAGCAATTATCGAAAAAGAAAGAGAAAGAAAACAAAGGATTATCATTCCTTATCAATTTTTTGGACAAAGCTCCTTCTTATATTTGCCTAGAGCCATACAAACTCTACCATCCCAAAAAAGCTTAGGAAAACTCTTTACCCAGAATGGTAAGATCCAAGCAATACATGTGAATATCATCAACCAGTAAAAGGCCATTCTGCAAAAAATTGCACCTTATTCAAAAGCAAAGTGCAAGCTTTTATTGATTCAAATCCATCTAAGTTTAAAGAAAATGTTGCTGGTTATTAGGAACGATAGGCTCAAAGGTTATTAATTTTAAAGTACTATACCAATCAACGGCAGTTTCTATCTGAAGTTTTAATTTTGCATAAGTTTTTATTTTCAAGAATTGTGAACTTTAGCTTGACATGAGTGAACTTTGATTTTAAAGCATCATGCATCCTATCTATCATTTTGAGGCTTTAAACCTTATTGATAATAAAACTCCATGCTAATGATTTCTAGTATTAGGGGTAATGACAATATTTTAAAAGGTTTTTGTGTAGTTACTAATCACCATTATATTAGATCTTTTTCAAAAAAATCATTCTCCCATATTTATCATTCTTTTTCCTCGACGTTGGATAAAAACCACTTGAAACCAAGATTCATTTCCTAGGATATTGATAGTTTGACATGTGTTAAAATGATGTTAGGACTTTGAGATCTCCTAAATTCACTTGAATAACCTTGTAACACACATTTCATGACCCTTCTTTAAATCCTCTGTAAGATTTAAAAATTGATATAAACCAAAAGCACTTTTTTCGTTCCTCAAATATAATCCCTTTTAATCTAATGCTTGGTAGATGAAACATAAGATTCAAGGTGTTTCTTATGCTAATTTGATTTTTTTAAAAGGTCTAACCAAAACTAGGGTTCATTGGTGGCTACAATGGTTCGATAATTTTGAAGGGCATAACTAAAACATCAAAAAAATCAAAGAAGAGAAAAAAATTAAAAAAATCAAGTGCAACATCATTTGGTTAAAATACTTAAAATGATTTCAAAAGAAGAGATGATCCTTTTTCCTAAGGTAAAGCTCAGTAATTCAAATGGTTTTGTTTGGGATAAAATGGTTTCATTATCTTTTCACAAAAATGAAAAGTATTCCCTTTCTAGTCCCTTTTGAGCCTAATGAATTATTCTTTCTTCAAACGCTAATCAAAGATCACCCTCCACACTGAAGGGTAGAGGTGAAGAAAACTTTTAACAAAGGGCATCTCCCATTTTAAAGCTATAAAAAAATGCTTACTATCATAGGGAAATCAATAAAGATCGATCAAGTTTCTAAAGTCTTGAATTCTTTTATGATGAAAGAAAAAGATAAAAAAATTTAAATAAAAAGTAGAGAGAAGTAGAGAAAAATGAAAAACAAAGAAAAGATGAATGAGCAAAAGTAGGCATTTTCTAAAAAGTAAATGAGGAAATTACTTCTGAAGAAAAATAATCTTTGATTCAGTCACCTTTAAACACATGAGTTAGGTTTATTTACCCTTTGTTTTGAACCACGGACTACTATATATGCCTTACAAAGACCATTTTAATTAATAGCTATTTAAACCGTTAAGCTTATTATTAGGAAATTCTTTAAAAATTCTATTTTTTGGATAAGTTTTGAGTCTTTTACAAATATGATTGGGTAATTAATGCAAAAAATTGAAAAAAAAAAGATTAATAAAGTTCTAAGGTAAAAAACCAAAAAAAAAAGTGTAAAACTAATTTAAAGATTTTGGAAATGCTACCAAATCAACAAAGTTAGCCACAAAGAGTGAAAAACCTTTCCATGTCAATCAAGGCCAATTCCAAACTCTGAAAATCTTTTGACATCAACATTAGTCAAAGGTTGGGGAAATATCTAAATTTTCTAATACCTTTGTAGATAATCTTTTGAGCTTCAGTGCTTGTTGTTAGGAGCTAACATTTACCAAAGGCCTTCCTAAATTAACTTTTAAGGCTTTATGTTCACTAGCTTAGTTTAACACTTGTCAAAGTCACACTCAGAGACTAAAATGATGGTGTAATCCAGTTGTTTGTATTTCAAGGAATGCTGATAAATGAAAAATTGTCTTAACATCATCGTGTCAACCCATGAACTTTTTGTGTCAAATCTTAACCTCATTTGGTCAACCTTTTAAACCATGACTTTTTTATGTCAATTCTTTCAAAAATAGCCTTAGCAATGCCAATTCATTGAAGCCACTAAACTCATTTCTTTACCTTATTCAAAGATGTGTCTAGTAGTCTCAACTCATTAAACCTGCTCAAATGTTAGATACCTTAACTTTACATGTTTTAAGAAGGTAAAAAAACATGTTTATCACCCTCGATACTTGAGAATACATGTATAAAACCATTTTTATTTATATAACTATTGATCAAGAAAACTCTTTCCCTAGGTTAAAATAAGAAAGTAGTTTTCTTGAATAAATCTTGGGTTGTAAATTCATTTAAACTTTTGCATGATACCAACAAGGGCAATTCTTGCCAAACAAGATTTGGCAAGTAAAAATGCCTCAAGCAAAGACATGCAAGCTTTTATTTCAATTACATAAAACTATGAGATTTTTAGTCTTGAATTGATAAACAATGATTTTTGTGTTTGGTGACCTTTCAGGAAACACCAAAATGATATCAAGATTTTAAAGTCCAAATAAGAAAAAATCTCCATAGGGAAGAACCAAACCACCCTTAAAAAATCTAAAATATGCTTTCACTAATGGGATAACCTTAAAAAGTGAAAAAACTAGAAATAACATGGAAAAATTAAAGAAACCTCACCAATATATTCAAAAGATTAACTTTTTTAATATTTGTTTAACATGATATGATGCATTTATCAAGATGACATTACACGCTCATGTCTTCATTTGCATTTGTGTTATTTTAAAAAGCATTTGCATGTTTTTGAAGACATTTGTACCATGCATAAGTATTAGCATTTGCATCATAAAACATATGAATCCTTTAAATTTTGTCAAGATCTAAAATTTCATCTTAGAAACTTGAAGAAATATCTTAGCATTGAAAGCCAAAGAATAGCTACTAGGTTTAGCTTAAATTAAAATTAGTAACCAAATGAGAAAGCCCAAGAGTAGTAACCAAATGAGAAAGCCCAAGAGTAGCCTATAGCTTAAGCTCCATTTGAAATTGGAACCTAAATGAAAAAGACTAAGGGTAGCTCATAGGTTCAGCTCTAGTTGAAATTGACACTTGAATGAGAAGGCCCAAGAGTAGTTAATAGGTTTAGCTCTAACTGAAATTAATGCCCAAAAAAAAATTTCCAAGAGTAGCTAGTGGGTTTAGCTCTAATTGAAATTGGCTTATAAATGAGAAAGCCCAAGAGTCGCTGGTAGGTTTAGCTTTAGTTAAAATTGGCACCTAAATGAAAAGGCCTAAAAATAGCTAATAGGTGTAGATAAAGTAGAAATTGGCTCTTATATAAGAAAGCCCAATGTATCTGGCAGGGTTAAATCTAATGAAGTTGATATTAAACTCACACTTGCTTCCCATGTGGCTCTAGCTTAAGGATTACCATCTCTGCTTCCCATCAAGTGGGTTAAGCCTAAAGATTGTCATAAAAGTTTTTCCCTATATATTTTTTTCGAAAAAAGATGAAGAATAGCTTAGGAAAAATCATATCTTAGGTCTTTGCCTTATTCCTAATCCTTAGTAATGGCCTAGAGGGGTAGCAATAGACACTTGATTTTTTGGGACTTTTTCAAACCAACTTTATCTAACTCAAGACTCTATGATAGGAAAGCATCTCTTTCGTGTCCCTAGCCAAATTTCTGTGATCGTGAGTTTAATTAGAAGGCTCAAGATGCTCGAAGATCAAATTGAATAAAGAAAATTGGTTAAAAAGCCAATATAGGATATTTTCATATAATGTACGTAGATGTATTGATACTTTACCTTTTAGAGGTCAAAATTTCAAGGGTTAAAGGTGATGTAAAACTAAAAAACATTCTTGTTTAAACATCATGATTTAAATGTAATGTGCCATAACCAAAGCTATTTCATCATGACTCTCCATAATAAGATAAGTCGTATAATAATGCATGAATTCCAAACAAAACATGTTCGAATGCTTTAATCATATTATGAACCCAACAAAACTTCATGCAAGGCCATTGCATGATCCACATGTAAAAGATGATTACCATTATCATTAATCACATCCTACCTTAAGCATATGCCATGTGATGCATTAATTAATGAATGAAGGAAAATCTTAAGCTTATAAAAGAAGTCACGAATGAAAGAAATTACATTAAATTATGAATAAGTGAAATAGCTGAATGTGATGCTAAAAGTATTAAGCTAGCTAAACTCTTTAATCATGAATGATTTCAGTTTCATCAAAATTTAAGCAAGCAATAATCAAAGATTCAAATCAAGCAAGTAAGCTCATGAATGTTCAAGCAAGAAAAATTAAAACTTAAGACCAAAGCATGCATCACCAATCTTATCATTGGCCATAGAGATTGTCAAGCCTTCATAATCATTAATCATGTAATCATTATTGATCCTAGGATAGGCCTGAAGCATTGATCTCATTATCAATCATTAAATTATAATATGCAACAAATTCTTTCCACATATCACAACACTATTAAGATTAAATAGATAAACATTAATTTTATTGTTAAATTCCTAATTAAAACTCAAATATATGAAAACTATCATTCATGATTATTAAACCAAAATTCAAGAACAATCAAGCTCTGTTAGTGATGCAAAATCATAAAAAAAATATAATCTTTGGAGGCTCAGCCAAAATCAAATGCTAAGGCTAAAATGTCATAGATCTAAAAATCAAATTCTATCACAACTTGATAAAATCAAATCAAAGCATGTTCTAGGCTAGGAGTCATACTTTATGAATAAAAATAACAAAGATTAAGGATAGATATGTACCTTCTAAGCTTACTACTTGGTCCTCTTAAAAAAGATCTTTGAGAAATTAAAATGATGTAAAAAAATGTATGATAACTAACACTTACATATAAAGATCGTATAGGTTATTTTAGGGTTAAACACTTTTTGGGTGACTTTAAACTTAGCTATTAACCACCTAGCCTCTCACAACAACCTTAGGTAAAATGACTAACTTAACTTTCTTTTAAATTGATTCATGAAATGAATTTCTTGCATCATGAACATGTTGAATTTGGCTATGAACAAATTAATGCCTAATGTGTGACTTTTATTTCCCTCTAATTGATTGTGACATGATTTTGTAACAATGCAATTAAATGTTTCTTTTTGTTTTCCTTAAAAATTTAAAAATTTTTTTCTTTGACCTTTTGAATTAAGCTCTCAAAATTCTAGTAACTCAATTTCTAAAGTCTCCTTATGACCAAGACCTTGATTACATTTTCTTAATCTGCCTCTCATCCTCAATTTCATATTAATATAATCAATTATGAAATCTGAGTTGTAGAACCTTACTAATTTGAAAGTCAAACTTTGGTATATAAATTGACTTTTGACTATTGATTTTGCTTAAAGTTGACTTTTGACTTTTTATTGACTTTTATTTGACTTTTAAGCTAGCCCCTTTCATGAGCAATGATGTCCTTTTTGGAGGACATCATGTATAAAGAAATTGAGGTTTGCGTAGACTATTTGATTGCAAAAGCTTAAAGAGGAAAGCATCATGTCACCAATCTTTAGAGGCTATTAAAAGACTAAGAAAAGTTCAGCTGAAGTTGAATCATGCTAAATGTACATTTGGCACCAAATTTAGGAAAATACCAAGTTTCATAGGCAATAAGAGAGGAATCAATGTTGATCTAAATAAAATATAAGCCACGTAATTTATCTTCTCCTTGTAAAAAATAATGGTAAAAGGTTTTTTGGGAAGATAGAATTAAATTGCTCACTTCATATCCTAATAATTTCCAAATGTTTCCAATCTTTAAGCTTTTTTAAAACTATAATGCTATTGGAGGGAATGAACAGTTCTTAAAATGATTTTGAGAAAATCAATAAGTACTTATCAAACCCACTATTGTTTTTTACAATCAAAAAAACTTTGATCATATATTTGACTGTGTCCGGAGATTCTATAGGATGTATGTTAGGGCAGTAAGATAAAACATGTAAGAAAAAATGATCCATTTAATACTTTAGGGAGAAATTCATTGATTGCAAGTCTAGATTTTCTTCATTAGAAAAGATGTGTTATGCATAGATAGCATATATTATACCATACAACATGGCAAGTCATTTTATCTAAATATGATATTGTATGTGTGACTTAGAAAGTAATAAAAGGGAGTGTACTTGGTGAATTCCTTGCAGAATATGCTTCAAATGACTACGAGCCCATAAGTTTTGATTTTCTTCATAATGATTTGATGGCTATTTTTAAAATTAAAGAAAGAATTAAAAGGGAAACCTTCAAAAATATTTTTTAGAGATTCCAACATACTAGCATAGCATCCATATAATCTTAATATCGTGCCAATGGTAATTTTTTTTATAGTGCATGCCTTTAAACTAATCAAATTGAATACATGGTCAAATAACCATATACATGCTATGAAATTAAAGATTAATGGCATGATTGACACTCACAAAAGCTCTAATTGGATGAAGCCTATGAAAAGCCACGACCTTGCAAAGTTAGTAATAAGTTATGATCATAAGGTCCTTATGTACCAAAACCGTGTTTCTAAAAATATTCCTAGTCATCATTTTGTTAAGACAGGGCATTGACAATGCATAAAGACTAGTCTATGCTAAGCCTCCATGTATTGGATGCATGCAACTCTTTGATCTTATAAAAGTTAAAGTTTATGAGATAGTTGAGGGTAGCATATTGGTGCTTGATTTATAGAAATAAGTTTATGAATGTGGTTAGAATGAGAACTCCATTTTGGTATAAATCACTTAAATGTCTATCGAAAATGTTTCATGTGTAAGTTGTGTATAATAGTCCTTAGACTTGAGATACTAGGTCATCTTGTATGTGGACAGTCATACTTAGAATTATCTAAAATAGATCCATAATGGATAGATGCTTAAGGTAGGGTATGCTAGGTATGACATGAAGCATATAGAGGATGAATAATTGATCCAGAGAAGATTCACCACTTCAAGTGACATTAGAGATGTATCTCGAGTGATCTTGACTATGCCTAATTGTCAATTCAAAATAGTGGCTGTGAACTACTCTAAATTGGGCTTGCTAATGGACTAAGCTCATGGTATAGCCATCCCTAGTGTGTTGTTAAGCTAAAAATATTAATGTTATACTCGCAAGGCCTAAGCTTGGATAAGCTAATTAAAATAGTTTTAATTGGGCTCCAAGAAACACTCATAAATGGCACCACCTATAGGGCTATTTCTATTAGGCCTAGTTCATTTATTAAATAGCTAAACCTAGTCCAAAATGTTTATATACACATCTTTAAGGCCTTTTCGGGAGAGTGTTGGCTATCTAAAACTCTAAGCAATGAACCCTAAAGCTCCTTGAAAGGCCAAATCATAATAACCATACTTTCCTAAGCCATTCTTACACCAATTTTATTCTAGGTGGTTAAAAAGTGTTTTTGATTGCAATAAAATTAGAAAATCAATTTTATATTCTAAAAAAAAAAAAACTAAAATAGAGAAATAGGATTTTTCGATTGGTTTACTAGCATTTACGCAAAATAGAGTTATTTTTCTCTTCTCTTTAGCGCAATAGATAAAGGAATCATTCTTAGGTCACTTTTGATCTATACCTATTGGCTAGATATCTTTTGGTTGAGGCTTGAGAAGACTTCTGGCTAGCATTCAAGAACCATCAAGCCTAAAAAAGGTTTCAACCATTATCTGTATGAATTACCATTAGAGGCAAGATAATTATGCTGCTTGTGATTTCATATTACCTTTTAGGAAGGTTGGCCATCTATCTTAAGGGACCTTTTAGTTCTATCAAACCTTAAGATTATGATATCTCAAGTAAGATAATTACTAATCATATGATTGTTTAACTTTTGATTTCATTTGATTCAGTTTGCCACATGTAAGACCATTCCTAAGAGATCCATAAGAAAGTCCTATTTTTCTATGTTTATTTGTTTTCATTGCTTATTTTATGTTATTTTATTAATTTTTTATTACCATTTTTGCATGAAGCTGAACATTACCTTTAATAAGATTCCTAACATTTTTTAATCACTATAAGATTCGATTTTAACCATATAATACAACAAAATATAAAAGGTATGCGTAATAAGCTTACAAGTGGTAATAGAAGGAAGAATAGATGTGCTGGAGGTATATAGAGATTCAACATTGGTTTTCTATTAGTTACAAGACGAATGGGAAACAAGGGATTAGAGGTTAATTATATATCAGAAGTATGTAGTTCAATTTATCAAGCAATTTGACAAGATTTGTTTTCAACACCTACCTCAAAAAGAAAACAAGATTGTTGAAGCTTTGTTATTATGGTCACCATATTTTAGTTGGATGTGAATACAGAAATACAACTTATCAAGTTAGATGTGAAAGGACCATCAGTTCACTGTGAAAGTATTAAAAAAAAACTCGATGATAAGCCTAGGTATTATGGTATCACATAATATATTGATTTCATCGAGACTTAAAACATGCATTAGAAAAAGATAAAAGGATCATTCAAGTAATGGTAGTGAAGTTCTTCAGAAAAGCTAAAATCAAGTAGTTTTATGGCGCATTTGGTTTAAAGTATATTTCATTACCTGGGGTAATGAATATTCCATCACGACATTACCATGTTTGTTTCATAAACTTTCCCTAAGCTCGTTAATGTATTATACCTGTAGTTCCAAAATTAGGTAATTTAAAAGGTAATGTCATAACCACCGTTTTCTAAGATTCCTTAACATTATGCTCAGAACATAAAATCTATGGCCTTTTTACTCCTCATATTTTATGTTATTAACTATGTTAACCTTAATAAAACAAAAGAAACCAAGCCCTTAAAACAAAACAAACTCTCGCCCTATTTTTTCCAAGCCTTTATCAGTTCTCCATTTATCCATCGAGAAGCTATCTCTACTCCATATCTTGCACAAAGAAGCGGCCATTGAGGTAAGAAAATCTAATTCATCTATTCTTCCATCTCTTGTCAAATTTTGGATTTAAGGTTACAAGCTTTAAAATTTAGGTTTACGACTTAAAATTTTAAAATTAAGGTTTTAGGGTTCGATTATGGTTAAAGGATTTTGGAATTGGGGGTTTTGGGTGTTTGATTATGGGTTTTGAAATTAATTGTTTTTAGATGTGCTTCTGGCTATGGAAAAAGAAGGAGGGGAAAAAAACTAATAAGACTATAACAAATTAATAAAAGTTTTTAGATATGCCTGTTTCTTCCGCGTGATTTATTGCTACATTCTACTCTTAGAATATGCTTGATTTACAACACACCATCTAAATTAGGCTTAAGATTAGCATTTTATCCTTCTATTTTCTTGCTTCTTGATGTTGTACCATTGCTTGTAGCACATGCAAATACGATTTTAATGTTCTACATAGGGGACAGGAGAAGGATGGATTACAACCTATAATTATTATTATTCAAAATAAATTTATTTTAAGTTTATTTGCTTTATTTCTTTCCTATCTAATTGTAACCAGGAATTATTTTGTGAGTTCCTTTTCTGGATTATAATAATTTTTACTGATCATCCATCATAGGAAACAAGACTATTGAAATTAGTGAATGGCCTGTTTGATCAACCAAGTGACACTAGCAGACTTGACTTCGAAGACTTTACCTATGTAAAACCATATTGAAAATCCAAAAATTTTTAGCTGATATCTAACCTTATTATCTTCTATAACAAGACATAAGCACCTAGATATTAATTAGTCTAGATTAAGTTTTTAGATATAAAATAGTTAAAATATACATGAAATATATGTATATGCAGTTTGGAGTAAACAAGATAAAAAGACCTAAAGGCCAAAAGTAAGATATGTTTAAGTTAAAATAAAGCAACATCCACTTATATGTAATTAATTAACTTATTATTAGTTGGTATAGGTTGTATCCCTTAAAAGTAGGAAGGCTAAGGTTGGTATTGGTTGGTTAGGTTGTTTTTTATGGATATTAATTGGATCCACTTATACACAATTAATTCAAGAAATCAAGAAATTTTTTAGCTTATCCAAAAATACAAGTGTTTAAAATTTTCATTGTAAATGCATGTATCTCAATATATAAATAAACTATTACATTATATTAAAATTATGGACCGAACTTAAAATTTTTTACCAATATAACAACAACCATAACATGTTGAGTGGCTTTTAGGTCTTATACAATCTTAGTTTCATATTTAATGATTTTACATTTGTATTTGTAGCTTTACTTGCTTATCTTCTATTTTCTTGCTTTGATGTGAGGTTGATTTACTTGTGTATCTTATATTTTAGAGTTTTGATTGTATCGCTAGGTTTTTTTCATTTTATCGGTTTAGTGTTCCACTTGTAATTAGACTTTTTCATAGGGAGCATAGATAATATAATCATTTTATTTATGTCTCTAAACTTTATAATATTTTCATTGTCATAACAGTAGTGGCTATTAATAAGAAAGAAGATGCGCCTAGTCACAATTTTAATTTTACAATTGGATATAATAGAAACTATGTTCTAAATGTTATTGTTTGTTTCTATTTCAATGTTGGTTAGGAAATATAGAAATAGACGTCAAATATCCTTTTACTTATGGAAGACTTCATAGACATAATATTAAGGCAAACAACTTACATAAAATGTGTTTTAAAAGTGATACATAAAGCTCAAAAAATTATAGAATGGATAGGACACATTTTGTAGAATTGTATCATTTATTAAAAACCCACTGAGGATTAAAAAAAAATAAAAACATGGGTGCAAAAGAAATGGTTATTTGCTTTCTTCAAATAATATCCCACTATACCAAGAATAGGGCTCTTAAGCATCAAACTACCAGATCTAGTGAGACAGTGAGTAGGTAATTTCATGTAGTATTTAACTCAATATTAATGCTTCATTCAATGCTTCCTAACAAAAACTAGAACCAATACCAGCGAGATTTAACAGATGATAGATGGAAATGGCTTAAGTTATTATCTCATAGTCCCTATATCAAATATAAATTGCTCGATACAATTTAATATGTAAATAGGCACTTATTATATATTTTCATTTTTTATGAGTTTAGGGCTATTTAGGTGCCTTAGATGGAACATACATAAACATGAATGTGGAATAAATTGACAAACCTAGGTATAGGCCAAGGAAAAATGAAACTATTACAAATGTCCTTGGCATTTGCAACCTAGACATGCAACTTATTTTTGTTTTACCAAGGCAGAAAGGTTTTGGCAGTTGATGATAGAGTACTAAAGGATACCATTAGCAGGAGAAATGGTTTAAAGGTTCTATAAGGCAATGCTTAAAAACATAGTTATATATTATGTTAGGAAATAAAACATAAAACATAAAACATTTTTATGTATTAATTTAATTCTTAATTGGATGAAGTATTGCTATTTCTATGATGCTAGATATACAAAAGAGGAAGGTTTTCTAGCAATATATAGAGGTCAAAGATACCATTTGAATGATTAAAAATAAGAACACCAACGTTTTACACCTTAATAATACTTCAATATGAAACACTCTCGAGCAAGAAATTGCATTAAGAGATGTTTAGGCATATTGAAAGCTAGATGAGCAATTTTGAGGGAGAAATCATTTAATCTAATGAAAACACAATGTAGAATAACTTCTAATTGTTGTATTCATTAGGTCTGAGATGCTAGCTAACCCTATGGAAAGTGATATTATTGAAGTAGTTGGTAGTCAAGTAGAAACCGAGGATGAAGAAGACTTGATTAGGCAGTGTGAGCCAAGTAATGCTTGGACTGAGTTTTGAGATAAGCTAGCAAAGCAGATGTTCACCAATTAGCAGCCTTAAATTTTTATAGGTCTTAGTTTTTATTATTGATTATGTCATTTCTATGTACTTTTTTGCACTTTAAATTTTCTGTATTTGATACTATATATGAATTTTTCACACATGTTGTTGAATGGAGATAATGTTTAAATCGAGGTTATTGTTGAATATGATTTAGTGCTTATATGTTATGTTTAGAGAAATTTTTTTTTTTTTATTTTTCATATAGGTTTACATTACTTGAACTTGAAAATTTCATCCTTTAATATGGTGGTAAGGGTTCATAAGAAACAAATAGCTAGGAAGATAAAGACTATAACATGTAAAATGCAGTAGACTAAAAAAGATGATGCCATGCTTGTTGAATGTTTACATATCTTGGAAGAAGATCCACACTAAAAAAGGATAATGGGACCTTTAGGGCAGGATATCTATCCCAACTGGAAAAATTGTCAGAGAAAAAGCTTTTTACTATAGAACTTACAGCCAATCCACGTATTAAGTCTAAGGTTAAATTACTGAAGATGTAGTATAATGCTATATCTGAAATGTTTAACATTGGAAGTGGTTTTGGTTAGAACAAAGAAGAAAAGGGTTTAACTATGCCAATGGATGTATTTGATGATTGGGTTAGAGTAGTAGATGATATTTGTGGCTTTTGCTTTGCTTTTTTTTTCTTATTACCTATCCATAATTATATTTATGTACTCAATTTATTTAATGATTCATTTTTGTTTCATAAAGTCATCCATCAGCTATTGATTTAAGAAACAAACCATTTCCTCTTTTGATGACATTGTCCAAATATTTGGAAAATATAAAGTATCAGGAGCTGAAGCTAATATTGCAGCTGATGCAGTCAAAGAACTTGATGTTAAAGAAGATGAGTTTGTAGATGCACCTGATACTAAACCTGAAAACAGGAAGAGATTATGAATCGAGAGATAATATTGGTGCTCTAACTGGTTAAATTACTACTACTATTCTAACCAAAAGAGATATGACAAGTAAGAAAAAGTCTCACAACATTGATGGATTGTGTGAATAGGTGAAGGCAATAGCCAAGTTTGGGACTGCATATCGAAAAGCTACCAAAGATATTAAAGGCATTTTTGCATTCTTCAAGAAAGAGACTAAGAGAATTATGATTTTTATATAAATTATGGAAATTGAAAGCCTTTCCAAAGACAAAATGCTTACATTAAGAGAATATATTAGCGAAGATGCGCATAAGGTAGATTTCTTCTTCTCTTCGCCAAAAGAGTTAAAAAGGGATTAAATCTTTAAATAAATAAGTGAATATAACCCTTATTGACCCTCTTTCAACTTCTACCCTTCTACAGATGTGTAGCCTCTTTTTATGCTCAAAGCTTTTATGGAGATATCCATAACTTTTTGTAATTGCATACACTAATACTTTGACTTTGTGGCTTATGCTTTAAGATGCCATATATGCATATATGTCATCTATTATTTCTAACTTGCATGGGTAAAATAGCTGTCATTTGTTAACAGTTTTAGGTCATGACTACTGTAGTAACTAATGAACTAGAATTCTAAGTATGTTAACAAGTTTATACTTTTAGCATCTAATAGCATTTTGTCTATTGGTTTAGGTTTATTGCATTTTAGGTTTTCTCTTTTCTTTATTTTGCCATTTAAGTTTATTAATTTTGTCATCTACTAATATCATTTTCTTTATTACAATAATTAAAATAAAATGTTATCCAAATAGAAAACACTTATGTGGAGGGTTAATCAAATTACATATTTCAAAATAAAAAATTACACATGATTAGTTAAAAAAACTATAACTCCTATTAAAGTCATTATTTACTATTGCCTTATACAAAGACAAGGGTATTTTAGTGATACGATGATTTTAGAATGTTACATTCCTCACCAACCAAAAATGTTCATCTTTAATGAAGGGATGGTCAACCAAACGCATGCATGTAAGATTAATGATAATGTGACTTCATCATCTTGTAAGAGATAATCCTATTACCAAAGGTAATAAAACATTCTTCGATCTAAAAGCCCCTTTAAGGCTTGTGAATGTCATAAAGCCAAAGAGAATACTTGGAGAAATTTCTTGATGGGATTTGTAGGGCATATACTAGTGACCATATGATAGCTAGACAGATTATGAGAGTATAATATTAGTGAACATAGGATGGGTAGACAAATCATGAGAGTAAGATATTATTGGTTGACAATGGAAAACGACTACATTACTTATGCCTAGAAATGTCAGTGCTAGATCTGTGTAGATAAAATTCATGCTATTTTAAATGCCTTGCATGTTTTGGCACCTTTATTTCCTTTTTTAATGTGAGGCATGGATGGAGTTGGGTCATCACCCTAAAATTTTATAATAAACATTGATTCATATTTTTGGTCATCAATTACTTTAACAAAATAGGTAGGAGTTGCTTCATATGTTAATGTAACATGAGGAAAGAGTGCAAATTCATTAAAAAAAGGAGATAATATGTTGATATGGACTTTTAGAGAGAATTATCTTGATTAATACTAGTAACTTTAACATCAAGATGGTGAAAGAAGTCTGCTTCCTTTAAGATCT
Source organism: Adansonia rubrostipa (assembly GCA_038381775.1). Lineage (NCBI taxonomy): Eukaryota > Viridiplantae > Streptophyta > Magnoliopsida > Malvales > Malvaceae > Adansonia > Adansonia rubrostipa. Next base: position 6,357,178 of record JBBYHM010000025.1, read on the forward strand.
AACATCACAATTCAACATAATATTGCCCAAAATTGGATGGGGTAATAGAACTAATAAGAAAATCAAAAGAATTATGGAAAAAATGACTACTACTTATAAAAATTAGCATAAGAAGCTATCTTTTGCCTTGCATGCAAATAGAACATCAATGCACACATCTACTTAGGCAACTATGTTCTATATGAAATGGAAGCCATTCTATTGGTTGAAGAAGAAATTCTTTCTCTACGGATCTTAAGAGAAGTGGAATTAGAAAAATATGAATAGGAATGAAAACGTTATATAAGCAACTAATTATTACCTACCAGTATGGTACTGACTACTATGATTGTAGGGGTCCTAATCCTTTCTCACATGTAATCATATTATAGTAAAGTAGGCTAAGACCTATTCTTTCTTAATTAAATTTGATAAATTCATTTAGGTGGCTAATCACACCTAAATTAAAAAAATAGTGGTAACTCCATAATTTACGTCCAGTGGCTGAATTGGCATTTGACAAGACGCCAATTGTTATGCATCACTAAAAAAAATCAACTACACTAATGTTCAAAATTTATAGACCACATCACCTATAAAGTTTAAGCTATCAAATTATCTACTACCGTATGTAATCCCTTTTCAATATTGGACTTGGGAAGCATAAAATTATAATAAAAAAATTTTGAAACATAGCTTTGATTAAAGTTTGAATATATACATAGATGTGTAGCTGCAACACTTATTATTCATGCTTATGCAATATATACATGACATTGAACATACTAATTCTTGCTGGCTATATTAATTCTATAGCTAAGACAAAAGAAAAAAAAAAAAGATAAAGGGGAACAAAATTTGTTTAACAGAGTCTTACTCACTTGTCAAAGGGTGATAAAGAAAATAATTCACAAGAAAATAAATGGGATATGCAACAAGAAAGAAAATGCGAAAAAGATTAAACAAAGGGTCACGAGAGATTTATGTGGTTCATCTTGAAAATCTATATTTGTGAGCAAAAGCGACGAGAAATTTTACTATAATAACAAGAAAAAAGATTATAAATGTTTGACACTTACAAAACATAATCCAGTAGCTCAAAACTCCATACCTTAAAATACCCGAGAATTTTATGCTCTCACTTCACTCTGGGCTTCCACTTTTCACTCATTTGTTGCTCCCTTTGCCGAGGCCTAATAAAGGCCTATGTATACTATGTTCATGGGGGTCTTACATTCAAGGCAAAGTTCAAATGTCAATGGCAATTAAATTATGGCTAGACTTTATCAACTAAAAGCTTGCCAAACTTGGCAGGTTTCTTTGTCTAACGTTGACAATTATGGGAGTTAATTTCAAGCCATTTCTGACAGCTGTTGTTCTATAATTTATGTTTAATATATTGTTTGTTGTGCTTCCAAATCTTGTTTACGGTTTAATTTAGGGTTAGGCAATTTTTATAAGGTTATGGTTTAGGCAAATACCTAGGATTTTGCGTTAAAAGAATTACAAGTATTTAAGATGGAAATTTGCTTAGGTTAAGGAGGGAGTAGTAGCAGCAACACCCAGCAGCTGCAATACTTATTATTTTTGCTTATACAATATATGACATTGAACTTACTAGTTGTTGCTTACAATATTTATTCTTCAACTAAGAGAGGAAAAAAAAAAAGATAACAGAAAGGTGATTAAAATTTGTTTAGCACAGTCTCACTCACTAGCCAAAGGATGATAAGGAATGGGAATTAAGAACAAATCATTCCTTCTTCTCACAGTTATGCCATCACTTTCAGTCATGTCTAAATCTTCATACTTGTTTCCATTTGGGAGCTCCCAATCGAAATAGTATAGCAATTGTGCAAGGGGTAGCTCAATGTTGGGTAGTGCAAATGATATTCCTGGACATGTCCTCCTTCCAGCACCAAATGGAATATATTCAAAATTTGTTCCCCTGAAATCAATAGGATTTTCAGAGAACCTCTCTGGATTAAATTTTTCAGCTTCTTTCCAATACCTTGAATCCCTTCCGATGGCCCATGCATTAACTAGGACTTTAGTCTTTGCAAGTACATCATATCCACTAATTACACAATTTTCATCACATTCTCTTGGTATTAACAGAGGTGCTGGTGGATGTAACCTCAAAGTTTCTTTAACTACTAATCTTAAGAATTTCAATTCCTGAAGACCACTTTCATCTACTTCACCTTTTCTATCAAAAACCTGTCTCACCTCGGCTTGCGCTTGTTTCATCAATCGAGGATTTTTTAGCAATTCTGACATTGCCCACTCCATTGTTGTAGATGACGTTTCACTCCCAGCAGCAAGAATGTCCTAAAAGATAGTAAATTATGATTAACTTATATAACGTACATGTGAATTTTTTAATATATGAATGAGAATTAAATAATAGGCAAATCATTTTTTATGCATAAAATCTAAGAGAGGAATTTACTTTAATCCAAGGGAAAAAAAAAAAAACACCTATCCCCTAAGATTTGGTAGAAAATATACAAATATTTTTAGTTTGAAAAAGACTCACTTAGCCCTTAAGGTTTGGCAAAAATACACTAACCCTTAAGATATTATTTCTAGATTAATTTTAAATTAAAAGATAAATATGAAATTTGTTAATTGTTACTCATTTTTCTGTTTCTTCTTTCCATTGTGTTTTACTCTAAACTTTTTGTAACCACAAAATAATGAGAATTTAGTTAATCTTAAAATTATCTTTAATTATTATTAAATTAAATTTTTAATAAGTAAATTATAATTTAAGTGGATATGAAATATTTTAAAAATTTTTAGAAAATATTAATTATAATTATATATTAATTTTAAAATGAATTTTCAGAAAATATTTTTGTTTAAATTAATTAGTTACCATTATTTAAAAATTTTAGTGATAAAAAAATTGGTTAAAGAAAAAAATTTTTAAAAAAAAAAGAAGAAAGAAGAAAAAAAACATATAATTAATTATCTTTCATTAGATTTTACTAAAAATAAATTTGCCACTATTATTTTGAAAAACAAATTTTATCTCTTAAAAATGTAAAACTATATATTAAAATTAATGTAAGGGGAAGCTACCCAAATCTAAAGTTTGGGCATGCCACAAGCCTTAGAAAAGACTAACAATTATACCTATGGATTACTCAGCAAATGGGACCGTTGGTGAGACTCGAACCTTAGTACTTGCCAAAGACCTAATGAGCATTCAACCAATTAATTTAATCTATGTTCATATAAATTCAAAATATTTAACATAAATCTTTGACTTAGAATATAATTTAATTATAATTTAATTTGATAATAATTAAAGATAATTTTATAACTAAAATACTTTTGAGTAAAAAAATAAAAAGAAAAAACAAATAAAAATAATTAACAATTAAGAAAGGGCATAAATATTTCTGTTTAAAATTAACTAAGAAATAATATCTTAGAGTGTTAGTATATTTTATATCAATTCTTAGGAGAGGTAAGCATGTATTTTTTTAAACTTATGGATAAGTATATCTTTACCAAACTTCAAGAGTAATTATACGTTTCCCTTAATCCAAAAGTAACTATTCTAAGCATCACAATAATTTTGCTATTAATTTTTTTCTTAAATAGATTTTAGGTACTAAAGGAAGCTATGGACTTATAATAAGCTAGATTAATGTGTGAGAGAAGATGATACTAACGAAGATAACCGCTTTAATTTTGTCTTTTGTCAGAGGGATTTCCAAGTCACCACGTTCTTGAAGTTTGAGAAGAACAGCCAGAAGATCTTCCTCTTCTTGTTGATTGCCTCTTTCTGAAGTCCTGTTTGTTTTCTCTTTGTGCTCGTTAATAATATTTTCAAGTATCCGATCAGAAGCGCGTTGCATCTTCTCGAGTTTAAGCCTCATTCCACTTATCAGTTTAAGTAATTCATTGGAAGGATACATATCAGCTAAGCAGAAACCACTTGACAACTTTATAGTGTCCGTTACAATCCTTATAAATTCTTCTTGGGCCTTGCTTTTCTTGCCAAAGGCTGCCCTTGATGTTATCCCATATGACATCGAGAAAATTTTCTCACTTAGATTCATTGGGGATCCTTGGTTCAAAGATATATCTTTGATTAGGGCGGACACTTCTTGTTCTCTGATGGATCGAAATGATTGAACACGGCTTGGACTCAAAAGCTCCATCGTGCTGATTTTCCTCAACTGTCTCCAATAGTTTCCATATGGTGAAAATACAATGTTTACTGAATTATAGGACATTATCCTGGAAGAAAGAAGATAAGGCCTTTGAGAAAAGATGATATCATGATCTTTCAAAGCCTCTTTTGCAATTTCTGGGGAAGAAATTACAATGGTGGGAACTTCGCCAAGTTGAAGATGCATCAGAGGTCCATGTTTCTTGGACAAATCTCTTAGTTTGTGATGGGGCAAAGAGCTAATAAGCTGATGCATGTTGCCTATGAGAGGTAGTTTTCGTGGTCCTGGAGGAAAGTTTGGTTTGTGGTTTTTGGCTTTTGATCTTTTCAGAATTTTGACTAGCATCAACAAAAAAAAGAAGGCGAGGAGTAGGGTCATGAAGGAAGGAAATTGAAGCTCCATGTTGCTATAAGAATGAAGGGAATGGCGAAATGCCACTCCGCTTGCCTTGGAGAGAGGGAGAGAGACAAATGTTCAAGTTGATACCCCTCTCTGTCCCTAATGAAAACGCCCTTTTATAGAAAATATAAATTGTGAGATATCAGCCATGCTAGTGTTTGAATCTTCAATTTTATTTTAATTTAATTATCTATGATAATATAATAAATATAATTATGATATAAAATATACTAAAAATTTAAAATTAAAATTAAATTATAATGCAAAATATCCTAATTTAATCAGAACTTTTAAAGTAAAATATAAATATAAAATAACAAAATATGAGTTCAATACACAAATTTAACTCATTATATATATACATTATATGTTAAAAAATTAAAATTATATAAATATCATTTATATTCAAATTAAAAATAATAAAATAATAAAATATAAAACTAATAATATTAAAAATCAAGGCTCTGTTACTTAGCCTTTTCATATTTAATATTAATATTATTTAATATTAATAAATCATTATTTCAATATTAATATTATTTAATATCATTCACTTTAATTATCACATTAATGATTGCTATGTATATTTATATATTTTTTAAAAAAAATAAAAAATCAAATATTATACAACATGTGAATAAAAATTTAAAATTATTTAAATAAAATTTTATTTAAATATAAAAAAATAATATAAATACATAAATCAGTGAACGTATTCTTTCATCACTTAATTTGCTTTTTTATTGCGGAACTACCCTTCATTAATTTGGTCCTTCAATTTAACTTTTATTAATTGAGAGGATAATATTTATATTGTTTTATAAGATTTCAATAGTCAAAATTGATAAAGGCGGAATTAATTTTCCAAGTAAAGACTTGATTTTTCTTCTCTTCAGAAGCTGAAAATTTTAGATTTTCAATAAGCAGAGCAAATCTGGATCTTTCGCGAATTAAAAAAATAAAGAAATAAGTTTGCAACTGTAGTACGTATGTAGTGCCATACGTAACATTACTGTGCTTCTGATCTGACGCTTTCCCTACGAAAAGGCTTTCCCGATAATTAAGGATACAAAACCATCTTTGAAGTGAAACTCTTTAATAGACTTTATATATATATATATATATATATATATATATATGTACGCGTTTTTGAAGTCAAATAAATTTTATTAAACTATCACAAGATCACAAAGCTCAAGATAGCGTCATGAAATGGCCTTTAAACTAATGAGTATTTGCTCAACTTCGGTACCCTTTTACTAATATTTTTTCCTTTATGTCGTCATTAACTTGAAATTCTTCAATGTTTTTAACAAGTTTGTCAACAATGTCGTTCGCGATTCATGCATGGTAACAGGTTACTATTTGTTTATTTTTAAATTCTTAGAAAATTACATGGATCGAGTTACTGAATGAAACGTACCTAAATTTAAAATTTGAAAAATCAGGAAGTAGTTTGAACGCAGAACTTTGTTTACTTTGCCAATGAAGGAATGGCTGGGTAGCAATTTTGGGAAAGTTGTCAACTTTGACTTCAAACGAGACTATAACTATTTCTTTTAATAATTATTATTTGATGTTAGAGGACAGACGTTTTAATGGGGAATTTCAATTTTAGCTTTTATGATACATACAAATGCATGTGAAGCTTTCTCTTCAAAATATATATATATATATAAATAAGTAAAAAATAAAATCATGCATAATAATACATAGTGGTTGAGAGGGTAGTTCAAAACTGCATCTTTTATTAGTAAATTTATACGAATTACATTACAGTAAAAGACACATGTATCCTTGTTTTATATTTATAATAAATTTATTTAAATTATTTCTTGATAAATTTATCAATTGAGTTAGTGTCACTTAATTTATGTCATTATTTTAATAATAGTATAAATGTGCCTTTTTTTAAAGACCCAAATCCTAACCGAGGCCTCATCTCTGTGACCCAACCTATTCCCTTTTAAGCGGTTAGCATCACCTAAGGTTCACTCGTGATCCCACTTGCTCCTAAAAGTGCTAGGACGCACCACAATCAAGTATTATTTTGTTTGGGTCTTATAGACCCTCAAGGTTTTGTCACCAAAAAAAAAAAAAAAAGATAATACTTGATTTTGGCAAGTCCTAGCACTTTGAAAGGGAGCAAGTAGGCTCACAGGTGAAACCAAGCACTTCAAAATTGAGTAGATAGGATTATTGAGATGAGGCTTTAATAGGGACCGGGTCATAGGGGTCGTTTACTTAAAAACGGATGTGCCACTAGAGGTTGCTATCAAATATTAAGATCATAATTATATATTAATAATATGATGAAATAAAATTATCATATGTGTAGTGTAAAAGTCATACTAATTGCAGAAGACTGTCATCATGCACCCTCCCCCAATCGCTTAAATAACGCGCTTGATTTAAAAAATGTAATATCCTCGATTGGAATATTTATTGGTGTGATAAGGTGAGAAAATGATGTTTCTCGTGGCTAGAGTGGGGGAGATTGTTGGACAAATCACTCATCCAACTGGTCTTGAATGGCCACCACAAAGTGGCCAAAATACTTGGAGTCGCCACTGATCATTTTGGGCTAGGCATGATTGAACACCTATTGAAATTGGCATTTTCGAGTTACGAAATTCATAATATTGATTTTATGGTCTACACATACCAGCGTTAGTTACAAAGGGTCCAGGAGTTAGTTAGGTATACAGCAGGATTAGCACCCCCACGATGCCCAAAATTGGTGTATCTAGCTATAAATTATCTTGGTTTTGATCTTCTCAATTTTTACATAGTTATTATTCATATATATATTCCATGTCTTATGATGCAATTTTAAAAATATTAAATCCTGGCTTTTAATAATAAACTTGTATCTTTCTATGCTGCCTAGGAAGAAGAAGAAGAAACATAAAGGATTTGATAAAATAATTCCTAAATTAATTTGAAAAGGATATTCTACTTTGTGCACTAGAGGGATACCAACATAGAACATTGCCTATAGTTTTTTTAAATTTGATTTTTAAAACATGAATGCAAGATTATAATCAAAGGTTACTTACGAAGGTGGATTGTTCACTTCCTCCTAGTATTTAGGATCTTAGTTCCACCATGGCGTTTGGTGAGAATCAAATGAAAATGCAAGTGCACAGTGTGTGTCAGGAAAACAATCAAACCTTTTTATTTACCCCTTATTATCGTACTCATCAAATCAGTATTTATTCAGAAACTAGGCAGTCCCTGAATTTTCACATGACAAAGATTGTGAAAAGTTAAATGTTAATAGACAAAAATGCAAGGGTATTACAATCAAATAAGATCAAAACTAGACGAACTGAGAACAAAGCGGGACATGGCTAATCATAAACCTAACTCTCTAAATTATCCCAATGGATTCGCCAAGTTATTGCAGCATGCCCTTGGAAAGTCCTAGCTGAGTGGGAAGTGCGCATGACTTAAAATATTTATGGTAAATGGGTAAAATTCTTGACAAAGAAGTTTTCTCTCAACCTGGACTCTTTCTTTGTAACACGGAAGGTGGATTGTCAGATGAATCACTTGTCAAATTGGTTTTGTATGGCCACAAATGAAATGGCAAATGCTTGGAGTCACCATCAATCATTTTGGCCTAGGCATGATCTGATGCCTATTGAAACTGACTTGGAAAATTGATTCCTAGGTCTACAAGGTCCAAAGATTTGTCGATTGGGTTCAGAAATTAGTTACATGTGGGGAAGTACTAACATCCTCATAGCACCAGAAATCAGTACCTTTTAGTCATATCTTACATCGGTTTCAGTTTCCTCAATTTTGAATTGTTATTATTTGATATTCACCTCACAAAGGTAAGGAACATAGAGATTTTTGACTAAAAATGATATTCGGATTTATTTTTGAAAATTGAATATTCCATGTCATGCACTAGAGAGATACCATCAGAAACATTGCCTTGTAATTTTTGAAAGCAATTTGGAAATATATGTGCAAAATGGACACCATAAAGGGAAACATATTTGTAAAACGAAAAAGAATAGAATAAATATTGCATAAAAGTAAACACACAAAAGCATCGAAAAGGAATGACTGTCGGAATGTATGTTGTAATTATCTTTGCTTATTGAAGAATAACCGAAATGACAATTTTAAGACTCGTTTGGACTTAATGGTCATGTGAGGTGTGAAAAAAAGAGGCTTTAATTAAAAAGGATCAGGGATGTTCAAAAGAGAGAAAAACTGGTTTTTGAGTAAAGTTTAAAAAGCGAGTTGGGTATCCTTTTGGAATATAGTGTTGAAATATCCCTAAAGATGAAAACTTTGGTAATTTTTGGGAAATTGAGTGTTTTTGGCAATTTGAAATAAATTAGTAATTTAACTTAAAATAGATAATTTAAAATAAATGGCAAAATTAAAAAACTTTTGAGGCCTTGATCCGAGCATAGAGGACTCAAGTTATGGCTTATGACTCCATGGGGAGAGTTACTCCTACACGCTTCGTGGCATTCGAATGCCTAGAAAATGTGGTTTGGATAAATTCAATTAATTTCCCTGAGGCTAAAAAATAGGGTATAATATTGCACTGTGCACCTTTCAAAATTTACTTTGGGTTCGTCTGAAGCCTTCAAAGGGCAAATGAGGTGCACTTGAAAAGGTAATTCAACAAGGATTAACACAAAAATATCCCAAAAATCATAAAAAATCATTTTCTAGGTGGAATGAATTTTTTAATTTGAGTTTGATTTTGCCCTAACAGCACATATAAAGGAAAAGGTGTAACAAAATTTGAAAAATCACTTTGGACTCGTTCAAGATCATTAAACCACAGACAATACCTTTTCAGAAAGAAAATTTAACTTTTTTTTTTGGAAAAATATTTAAAAAATCCAAAAAAATTGTCTAATAGGCCAAAATGGCTTAAATAGAATTTGAATCGCTTATTCCAAATGTTCTGGATAGCAAAAGTTAGAAAAATCATAATTTTCTCATTCGGCCACATCCGAGGGCAAATGGGGTATCGTTGGAAAGGTAATTCATTGTCGTTTAACATAAAATATAAAAAAAATCCAAAAAAATCATTTAAGTTTAAAAATTAATTTTTAAGTGGAGGAAATATTTTTGCTAGGGCAAAACAAAAAAGTTTTTTTTTTCTTTTTTGTTTTTCAAGTCTCCTAGAGCTAGGCTTTGGTTACAGACATTCAAATATCTGTGACAAAAGAGATCAGTGTCAGTGACTTCACAAGCTTATTTTCACAATCTTAGATTAGTTTAGGATGATAGAACAGCCAATTAACCAAGTTACTAGCAAAGGTATTAGACCTCAAAATGAAAGCACAGACACTTTAGGACAAGTAAAAATATATTTTATTTTGAAAATTAGATTATTCAGCCTCATTCAGCCATGAATACAGACATGGAAAACTTGATTTTTTTTCTTGAAGATTGGAGGACCAATTAGTGAAAACATTAAATCCATGTTAATCTCCATTTATTGAAGTCCAAATGGACTTAACTCGGGGTGGTTTTAGAAAACATATTTTGCAAGCATCATAGAGACATGTCAACAAACAAATGATAAACCAAACAAAGTAAAAACATCAAACATACATGAGCATTCAAAACAGTACCATATATCGATGTTTAATCAATCCAATTATTTAGAAATGCAACCAAATGCATGGTCATGCTCAAAACATGCTAGGATTAACATTTAAACATTAAATAATTATGTCAAAATGAATAGAGTGTAGCAAAAATGCATGAACAGTGGTTGTTATGATGGCAAACTAAAACAAGCATTTTTATCAACCAAGCAACATTGAATATTAAGAAAGTTATAAAAATGTTAAAACTACCACAACTAAGGCCACAGTAATGTATAAGAGTCCTAACAAAGTTATGGTAATATGGGTGGTCTATTAAGATGATGCAAATAATGAAAAACAAAAAATAAATGGATATAGGATGGAAAAATACTAAGAAGCCTTAAACCTTAGCCTTGCCTTTGAGTAAAAAATAACTTCAGCCTCAAGCTCACTTATGTCCCTCTATTTGCTATTGATTAGCAAGAAGCGAATGAAAATAAGGAGCTTTTTTGGTTATGGTATCAATATAGAAGGGTTTTAAAGGTAGAAATAAAGGAAATGAGATGTTTTGGAAGGTTTTTAGGAGGGGTGAAGGGGATGTTTCAAGAATAGTGTTTTGGCTGGGGAGAGAATGTTTTAAGAGGCTAAGGTAATGTGTTGTATATTGCCTTTGGCTGAGCACATAATGTATTTTATATATGATTTAGTTTTAGAACTCAAAACCTAGCAAGGTTAAGGCATTTAGGACATTTGTATGTGTACAACATGGTGAGTCATTGTACCAAAAAGCAAGCTTTTAGCATTTTATTGGTTGTTATACAGTCGTGGCAACAAGAACAAACTATACATGAGCTACATAGTGAGCAAGGTTTAGCTTGCCATTCATTAATCTACATTATAGCTAAATTGCTCTTATAGTAAGCTTAATAGACCATTCAAAATTTTTAAAGCCCAAAAAAGAAGTCCACATGATATTTAGGAAGTTCTGTTTGAGATTAGATGGTTTTGGAGCCAAAGTCATGGCGAAGTTCATGTTATAATGTCATGGAGCAGAAAAGGTAAAATGGTCGGAACTAAGCAAGTTTTGCCAGTCTATATCGATACGAAGTGTTTTGTATTTGTATCAATACTCATAACAAGTTTGCCTAGATTTATTAATAAATTTAAGAATGCATCTATACAACTGGGCATGTATCAATACTTCCACCTATGTATCGATACTTTTGGCAAAAAATTATGATTTTAGCTACAATATAATTTGTATCAACATAAATGCTAATGTATCAATACAATGAGCAAGTGTATCGATAATGGCCTTTTATATTAATATAAATAGTGGGTTTTTGGATTTTGATGACTTAGAGGCCTTATATCAATATGATACATACTCATAGAAATGTGAATTTTACACATATTTGGCTCTCTAAGCACCTCACTTTAGCTAAGAATGATGGATGACAGACTAGTGCTTGTCTAGATAAGCTTGATGACATCTTAAATAGTGACTTGTGATGCTTTGGAAGTTGACCTGGATAAAACATGTTGTCTACATTGTGGAGTGACTCGATAGGCGTTCAGCTCTTTATGTACTACCTTGATAGGTGCCAAACTCTTTGTGGACTAATTTCGTATACGTACAGCTCTTTCTAAACTAACTCAATAACTGTCTAGCACTTTGTGAACTAACCCAATAGATGACCAACACGTTGTTGATTGAATTGATATATGTCTAGCTCTTTGTAGATTGACTCGATAGGCATCCTACTCTTTATGGACTAACTCGATAAGCACTCAGCTCTTTGTAGATTAACTCGATAGGTGTCTAACTATTCTTAAACTTAGGTTAGTTGAGCTTAGAGATCTTACCTAGATGGCTTTCTAATTTATAAGTTTACAGGGTCAGGAATTATTATTTGGAATTCCTTAGGGTTTTCGGAATTAAGAGTTTATACCTAGAGTTTTTTTTGAGTTTGGGACTTTAGGAGTTAGGAGTTTGTACATGAGAGATTGTTAACTATTTCATTAATGGTTCATGAGGATACGTTTGCCTACTTGAATGAAGCAATGTGATGATTTAGAACCTTAATTTGGTAATTACTTGCGAGATTTCCTATTTAAAAGTCACATCAATTGCCCTTTTGACTCAAGGGTCTGCCAATATTATGCTTTAAGTCCAAAAGTTAGACTGTTCAAATTATTTTAGAAAGTACTGAAGGCCTATTACTTGTGAAAGGGGATTCATAAGCTTCATTGGCTCGTGTTTGGGATTGGTTGACAAAATAGCTAGACTTATTTTTTAATTTGATTCAAGGGGTTGTTTTTGATAGTTTGGGTGAACCAATTAGGATTTTTGAGCGCTAACACCAAGGGTTAAAAATGGATTCTTTAGTTTGTACCTTTCGACTAAGGTTTGCAGAAAGAAAGTTTTGAACATGTTTTAAAAATAAGAAAATCCTAGGATAAGATTGATTATAGTTCCAAGATTCATTATTAACTTTTATACATGAAAAGATTTTCCTACAAAATTTGTATCATTTTCAAAGTAATACTAGAAATCTTGTTATCAATTTTGCATGTTTATCAAGTATTATTAATTAAATGATAAACATGATGCAACATAAGATGCAGCTATGACATAAAAAGGGATTAAAAGAGAAACAAATAATTGTATATCATTTAAAAAATAAAAGTACAATTCGAGAAAAGTTCTGAGATACACAAAAGAGTTAGAGATAGATTTTCTGGGCAATAAATATGCCTGATGATAATGTAATGAATTTTCCATTAGGCACTTTCGGAGACCTGTCTTGAGTAATCGATCAGGTTTGGATAAGGGTAGATTATGGTTACTTAAGCTACATTTTTTAATTTTTAACTTAAACAAGTTTATTTACTTTGATCCTTTTCAGGTTTTGATTAAAGGTTTTTTTTTTTTTTTGTTTAAGTTATAAATGCTCCCTCAAGTTTTCATCTGACAATCTTTTTTAGGATATTATTTATTTACTCTATTTGCATTCACTGTGCTAGGTAGGTCATTACCATCCATTCAGTTAAATACAAGCTGTTTTAGAAAAAAATGCAATATTACTACTTATGGCTCTTTAAGTTTAGGTCCATTTTCCTTGTGCATCCTTATGGATTGGGAAGATTTTCTTGAGCATTGAATCATCTTCACAAGACTGATGAGGATGAATTCTCTTATTATGGGCTATCGTTATCCATTTTTAGTATATTTACCCATGACGGAGAGCTTTCATTCTATCCTTATAAATGAGATTAAGCTACTTGTATCTATCCCTAACATATTCAGCTTCATTGAAGTATGATTCCTTCAACACCTTGAGTGACGGGATCTTAACCTTAATATGCAAAAAGCTTTCATCCTGTAGATTATAAAGAACAAGGTAGCACCAGTTGAAGTCTAAACTAATGTGCAATAGGTGTGCAGCACAAAAGGCAGCTTCTCACGTCTATCCTTATATGTTTCAACCATTTTTCAACTATTCTCTTAGTGTTCTTATTGGTTGCCCTGACTGCCCAATTTATTTTTGAATAGTATGGCATCGAGATATGATACTGAATTTTGAATTGAGAACATACTACTTGCATCATCTTATTATTCAAGTTGCATGCATTATCTATGATGATCTATTTGGGTAGCCCATATCGTCAAATTATGTCCCACTTCACAAATTTTCATACAATTGACATGGTGACACTAGCATCCAAGGCCGCCTTTAGTCATTTGGTGAAATAGTCAATTGCAACCAGGATGAAACGGTATTCATTAAAAGCTTTAGAGATGATAGGTCTGATCATGTCCATGTCCCACAGTAAGAAAAGCCACGAGGCAGCCATGATATGCAGAGGTAACAATGGGACGTGAATCTTGTCTGCATAGATTTGGCACTTATTGCATTTTTGAGCATGGTCGATGCAATCTCATTTAAGCGTTAACCACAATAGCCCAATCTTATGACTTATTTTGCCATTTGGTGTTAGTACATGCCACAGAACCCCTCATAGACTTCTTCTAAAATTCTCTTAGCTTTAGAGGCATCATATATCTGCGTAATATCTGATCCTAGCCTTATAAAATCCCATCATCCAAAACAAACTCGTGGCCATTCTTAGGATAGTTTTTTTGTTGATTTCACTGGCATGCTCAAGGTACTAATGGTTTTGAATGTACAAAAGAATTTTATGGTACTATGATAATCAATTATTTTTCCTTCTTTATGTTATGGCAAAGTGTCAGGGTTTCATAGATACTCATATGAATGAGTATGACCTTTGATTCTCAGTTTACTTTGAACATTAAGGTTAAAGTTGCTAGGGCATTAGCCATTTGGTTTTCCTCTCAAGGCGAATGTTGGAAGTTGATTTCATCGAATTCTTGTCTTAGTTTGGAGATTAGTTTTTCATAATGGACAAACTTGGCATTCCGAGTTTCCCACTCTTTTTTAGGTTAGTATAGTACTAGGCCTGAAGCCTTAAAAACTTGCAGGACTCTTGTACCCCTTTCAATAATAGCATGGATCCTATGACATAGGCCTCATATTTAGCTATGTTATTAGTACAATCAAAGTATAATCTGCTAGTGAAAGGATAATAATTTCCATCTGGTGAAATCAAAATTGCCCAATTCTTTGCCTCAATTCATATAATATGCCATCAAAGTACATTCTATAAGATTGACTAAAGTCAAAGGCATCTTCTTCCTTGGATATACACATTAAGTCCATATCTAGGAACTCAAAATCTAACAGTTCATAGTCATTCTTTGTTTGGTTTAGTAAGAAGTAAACTATCACGTTACTCTTGATGGCATTTTTGCACACATAAGTGATGTTATATTCAGAGAGTAAAATTGGCCACTTAGTTAATCTTCCTAATAAGATAGGGGCCTCTCATAAGCATTTAATGGGATTGGGTTTAGTTAATAGCCTTGTGGTGTGATATAGCATGCATCGTCTTAACCTCTAAGTAGTTTAAGATAGAGCACAACATGTCTTCTCAATTGTTCAGTAGTTGTTTTCACACTCTATGAACTTCTTGCCCAGATAGTAGATAACCTGCTCTTTCTTACCTAATTTGTCATGTTGACCAAATACACAGCCCATAGATTTATTAAAAACTAATAGGTACAGGATTAGAGGCTGATCGAGCAATAAAAATACTAGTACTAATGAGTTTGACAGGTAGTGTTTGACTTTATCAAAGGCTTCTTGGCACTCATTATTTTATTCCCTGGGATTTTACTTTCGAAAGAGTCAAAAGATCAAATTGCATTTGTCAGTTATCTGGGATATGAATTTGGCTACGTAGTTCAATCTCTCTAAGAAACTCCTCACCTTTTTTTAGGTATGAGACGGTGATAGGTTTTAGATAGCTTTGATTTTGTCTAAGTTAACCTTTATTCCCCTTTCACTGATAATGATGCCTAGCAGCTCGTCGAAGGTCCAACTAAAGGGGCATTTAAAAAAATTCAGTTTAAGCTGGTATTTATGCAACCATTAAAGATTTTTCAAAGATTTGCTATATGTTCACTCTCTCTTAGTGATTTAATGATCATATCATCTACCAAATCATATCATCTACATAGACCTTTTATCTCTTGGTGCATTAGATCATGAAATAATGTCATCATTGCACTTTAATGTGTTGCCCCAATGTTATTGAGCCCAAAAGGCATAACCTTGTAGCGAAAAGTGCCCCACATAGTTATGAAAGTGGTTTTCTCCATGTCCTCAGATGCCATTTTGATTCTGATTATAGCCTGAATATCCATGGAAAACAAGAATTTTTTTGTGGTATTGTCTACTAAAATGTTAAAATAGGGCAAAAAAAAGTCATCTTAGTCTAGGCCAGTTTAAATCCCTATAGTCTATACACATTTGTACCTTTCCATCCTTTTTAAGGATCAAGACTATGTTAGCTACCCATTCTAGATACTTAGCTACCTTGAGGAATCCTGCCTT
Source organism: Adansonia rubrostipa (assembly GCA_038381775.1). NCBI lineage: Eukaryota > Viridiplantae > Streptophyta > Magnoliopsida > Malvales > Malvaceae > Adansonia > Adansonia rubrostipa. The sequence continues at coordinate 6,373,303 of JBBYHM010000025.1, forward strand.
CAATTACTTCTTCACCTTTTCCTTGAATTTTAGAATCATCATTTGTTTCATTCTTTTGAGCTTTTGTTGTATGGGTTTACATTTAAGTTTAAGGGGAAGTTTATAAATCATTATGTTGGTGTCTAATCTGGGCATGTCCTGGTTAAACTAAGCAAATAATGTCTTGATATTATTAAAGTAGGTTTATTAATTCAGTTGGGGGTTGAACTGTTTATTGAGGTTCCAATCTTGAAGTCGCTGTGATCTTTTTTTGTTCCTAGATTTATGATCTCAACCAGTCCCAAGCAAGATCTATTTTTCCTCTTGCTCAATCAACCTTAATAGCTCGATGGTACGTGACTTTCTTCTAGATCCGTTTCAAAATCAATCTCATCAGTATAGATTGGTTACTTAAAATTGATTTTCAAATCTCAACAAGAATATTCATGTCATTGTCGTCCAGGACTTGAAATATAAAAGAGGAATAAAATAGTTTAAAAAATGTATATGAAGGTTTAAGGCTTGTAAATAATACAAAGATAAGACACAAAAGATGAAATGCCTCGTGTTTAGTCTTTTTTTAATAATACTTAATAAAAGATGCCCATAAAAGAGATCCTACAATGTTTTTGGGTAAGCTCACGTTGGCTTAGTTCAGAACATTACTTTGAATTAGACTTGAACAGCATCAATATCTCGGTTTCAGTCCAGGTGGTCAAAATAAATTCTAGCAGGCACAGATCAGGCTCATCAATGGCTTTGACAAAGAAGTCTTTAAATATATTGTTTAATATAACCATAACATTATTGGAGCCAGTATTTCTTAGTTTAGACTTATACTTCCTCCAGGATGAAAACTTTTCTATAGCTGTGGAAATACAATAAATTCATATCTTAAATTTTAGCCCCTCAGATAGGCCATTCTCTTTTTTCATGTTTTTTATGCTTGCTTCTTCTATTGCTAAGCAATAGGTTTAAACCCCAAATTTCTTTAATCTATCTTATTGATAACCTTAAGTGCTCTAGTAATATCTTGAAGGAGCTTTGCTAATTCTTTTCCAACTCAAGCTCCCTTACAGACAATCAACTTTAGACCCATAAGAGTGTTCCTTGACAAACAAGGCTCAACCATTGGCAACCTTTTCTTAACATTGGTGGCATTAATGAATTCAAATGATTGAAAAAAAGATTCTGGTACATTCTCATTAGGTGTGATATAAAAGGCATCAATGAAGGTGGTAGCAATGATGTTTTCCTCTCTTCCTATGCTAACAACCTTGTTCTCTATGATAAATTTCAACTTCTGCTGAAATGATGATAGTATTGGCCTTGCTGAGTCAATCTATGGTCTTTCCAACAAGCAATTGTATGATAGAACAATATCTACCACATGAAAATAAATCTTATAAGTGCATAGAACTGTTTGAAGCAAGATAGTGATGCTCTTGAAACTTCTTTGCATGTTCAATCGAATGCTTACACAATCATGCGATTATGTTTGACATGAGATACATCAATGGGAAATTTGTTCAGGTATGTCAAGGGCATTACTTTTAGGGCTGAACCATTATCAATGAGAACTTTTGGTAGTATATTTCTTTTACAATAAGTGGTGACATGGAGAACTTTGATAATCCCCCCTACCTTTGTGGGGAATCTTATCATCACTGAAGGATATGTAATTATTCATAGTAATATTGCTCACTAGGTGATCCAAGTTGCCAATTAAAATATCATGAGGAACATATGTTTCATTCAAGATCTTAAGGAGAGCATCCCTATAAGCTTTGAAATCTAGGAACAATGATAACATAGATATCTTAGTAGGTTCCTTGTTTAATTGATTAACGATGCTATATTCACTGTGCTTGATAAATTCGAGGAATTTGGTAGCTTTCTTCTAAATTATTAGTTCTTTGATCACTTTTAGGTCTAATTGCTTTGTTACCACTTTTAGTGCTCAAGTCATGAAGGTGTCATCCTTTTTCTTAACTTCAGCTTCTAGTGTAACTGTGGCATGGCATCGACCACTAGGTTAGATTACTTACACTCATTAGGTCGACAATGCTGCTTATTGCCTAGATTTCCTAGTAATTACCGCCTTACTCTTATATTTCTATGGCACCATTTTATTCTTTTTATAAGGAAAATAAGATGGGAACTAGATGATCATTTTTTATATATGCTGAACAAGGGCGGCCTTGATATTTAGCTAACTAGCAAATAAGATCAGTAGTCTTCAAACCTCGTAAAGAGGGTTATTCCTATTATTCTCTGTGCTATTGACAAAATCATTCATGCCTTCATCCTTCTCCTCATAAAATTTGACTTTCAAGCTATCCATCATTTCTTAGACCAACCCTAGAAAATCTAACCAATGTTGCAAGTTATGCCTTCGTCCATAGTGGCAACAATAGGATTTGGTGGTTTTTTTATTTTAATATCTAATTACTAACACTATCCCGGCCTTAACAAGGGCTTGCCATACCCTACTCATTGATGTCTTAACCCTTTTGACATTTTTCTTAACCCAACAATTTTTTCCATCAATCACTACGCTTACCCTTGGTTTTGTATGGTTTAGGAGTGGATTAACTCCAACATTAGTCTTGATCCTTATTCACTTTTAATCATACCCTTGTCTAGTAAGCCTTGCACTTTTCTCTTGAAGAAATGCCACTTTTAATGGAATAGTCCTATACTCTGGCATGGTATTCACAGTAAGTGTTCTTATCATACCATTTAGGATAAGGGAGTGACTTGGGGTTATAAACACCAGGGCCACTAATTGGCCTGCTAGTGACGAAAGTAGATCTATTTACAAGAATAGAGGAGTAGGTCAAAATGTTGCCTCTCTTGAGGTGCCTAGTGGTTATTAGGGGTTTTAGCATTGTTTGGTTATGAGGTTGAACATTCTGAATGGTGTTTTAGATAGGATTTGGTTAAAAACTCAATGTTGGCTTAAATCTGGTAAAATAAACTGGTTGCGAAACTAGCTACTATAGGTTGAAGCCTAGAAAGGTCATATTAAGTAAATACATGTTCGCCATTAGATACAGGTTCTCAATATATTTACCTAGGCCATCACTGATTATGGTATTCACTCATTTATCCTTATTCTTGGTAGTAGACTTTTTGATTAAGCTAGGAGATTCTCTTCTTACATCTTGTCACTTTTTATGGCATTGTCAATCATTTCCCTTGATATGACTGTATCATTAAAGTTCTTTATAGCATTCCTTACAACTAGCAAGGAGCTTGACCATTATTTTTTCTCCATCAATAGTGGGTGCACATAGATGACTTTTCTTTTTATCTCTAGGCGTAATGCCTAAAGCTTTCAGATGCTTTTTTTTCCATGTTCATTATAGAAAGGAAACATAAAGCTCAATTAAAAGAGAGCACGAGCTAAATTTACCTATGTTTGAATTCTAACTAGATCGAGTTTATGCACTAAAGGATGGCTACCCTAATTAAGTTGTCTTGATAGCATTGTATCAACAGTTTTTTATTTTCCTCATATTTGGTCATCTTTCAATAATACATGCAAATATAAGTAGTGGGATCCAGGGTCTTATTGTACTTGCTAAAATCGAAAACCTTGAATCTAGTTGGGATGATAAGGTTGGAAACTAGACTCAGGAATTTGGCATCTATGATTCCAAATTTATCATTTCTTTCTACTACCTTTAGGCTCTTCTCTAACAATTTATATTTGATTGCACTCTCTTCAGCCTCGATACATCTTAGACCAACTGCCTTTTCTTATTTTATTTGCTAGTTAAGGTCTAGGACCAAAGGATTTGTTGGTAAAGATCCTATGTTCACGCTATTATACCCACAACCTAAATGCAATACAGCCACTGGGTTTATGTAAATAAACACTTGAGCTGGTGCAATTAGTGTCCCTAGTAGCTATTACTCTTAGGATACCCTTTATGAGCATTAGTGGCTTTAGTACCACTGTTTAGGTTAACCTTAGGGTTAACTAGTTCTTTGCCTATATCAGTAATACTTGCCTACCCTTTGTCCATTAGAGACGTGATCATTAACTTTGTCAATTGAATGACTTAGGCTTATAATTCATCATTTTTATGGAGTATTTATTCTTGGGCTTCTCCTTACATAATCTCAAGTCTCTCAATGTGAGCTAGTAATCATTCTCCATTACTTTTCGATGAAGATAGGTGTTGTATCAATGTTGTATATTTAATTCTATATTTTAGAGATCTTCACATTTTAGAGCTATGCCGGATTAGACTTATTATGATACGACGAGTATGACGTATTCATTAATGAGAAGAAGCTATGTACGTGGGAGAAAAGGCATGATAAAGCAAAATTAAATTAGGTATGCAAATGCAAGATACAATTGGATTTTGGCGATAGTTTTGCAATAGGTATTATCCATGCAGACAAAACATTAGTTACAACATATCAAGTTTGAAAGTATTCAAACTTGAAAATATCACACACGATTACATTGTTTGGTTACAAGCTCCAAAAAATTCAATAATTATTAAGTCACTTAAATCTGTTCAATAAGATATCAAAGACATTCCTTATATTCCAATTGAACTTGGTCTGTCGTTATCCAGTTTTGGAGTAACACTTCAAAAGACTTTGATAACTTTCAACCTGATATTGCTAGACCTAAAGGAAGTACTCTAACTTTTATACGTTTGCCACTAAGGTTTTATACTTGACATTTTCCTTTTTGAGAGCTTGCACTTAAGCTTTCAAGCTATTTCTCTTCAGATATACTGATGCACTTGCACGAGTTCTAGTGGGTTCCTTTGCAGTTATCTCTGCTTGAGCCTTTCTAGTCTTTAGGTTATCGTGAGAGAAGTGAGCTCAACTTTCCATTCAAATGGGGACATACCAATAGTTTAATGCTTTTTCACTTTTTGAAATGCCATGTAGTCTTTCTTTAGATCTTCGAGGTTTTCATTGATGGTGTTCTCTATCTTGATGAGGTCCCGTATCCATCTCTCCTGGACTTGACACTCATGTTTCCATTAGCTCTTTCTTCTTGCAATTGATGGATCTCTTTAGCAAAGGTGACTTTCTCTTGCGCAAACTCCAGCTTTAAGATCTATATCTTAAATAGGGGATTATCTATTGAAACATGAAAAGTTTTGCTAGTAGATAACAGCGTGGTATCATTAACTCATCTGGCTATCCAATTCTTCTAGGCTAAAGTCACTATTTTTCTTCTTTTTACTATGATTAGCCAGTTTTCTTTCATGTATCAAAGATTTTTTGCACCTTGCTAGTGTGGTTATCCCCTTCATACTTAAAATCCAGTGTACCATGCCTATGAGTGATGGGAATAAAATATCGATAATCAAACTACCATAGAGCCATGAATGGAGCCTAACTGATATTCCCCATAATCCATTAAGCGATATCCATGGATAACATTCGCATCTGTACATAAATAGGCCAAGTATGATCCATGGAGGTACAAAGTTACTTTCTCAACACTCAAGTTTCAAAGCTTTTAATCCACTAATCTTTAGTAGTGTCTTACGACCACTACTTTTCCAAAAACTTGGTAAGGGGACTAAAGTTTGGCATATAAGGCTGTAGTAGTCTCTTACCCTAAAAATGATGGAAAAGCCACACATACAAAATGTACACGCTCTTAATTGTGTCTCAAGTGATGCATGCACTATTCCTTGAGTTTGACCATGTGCAAATTTATCCACTCTTATTTGACCCTAAGTATTCCGGCTAACTTTTTCTTAAAGGATATTGGCTTTGCTAGCTTGGAGTAAATCTTATCAAATTATGCTTTCCTAATATTGAGCATGGCCATGTATTCTTCTACAATAGAGACCATATCCTATACAAAAAAATTGAAACACTTATATGCCAAGTTCTAGATTTGCATAGCAGCTCATAATAGTCTTTAGTGAACTCTAACTTGGGTCGATAGAGCAATATCCCTATACTTTTCTGTAAAAATGGCTTAACCAGTCTTGTCTGAATTATCTCATATATCTTTCAGATCTTAAAGACTAAATTACCTGAAAATTGTTTTGGCCTACTCTAGGATCTTTGATATGTACCTAGGCAGGAGACTATCCCTATTCTGTCTTTATTCTCTTCCTGACTCGACCTTGACTGTCTCAAAATCTTCAAAACCTTTAGTCAATGCTTGTGCCACGATAAGATACTTATCAATGGACACTGCTGCTAGAACCAACTGTCTTGAGATCATATGAAATGACATGATGCATGCAACGAAAACAACACAAAAAACACTAAGTTAGTAACATATTAAGAATACAACAAAATAAAATGCCTCGATAGCATTATGACACTTTAGGGCAAACATAGAAAAGCTATAGGTATGATCGCTTAAGCAATCAAAGTTTAGGTTGATACGGGCAGATAATAGCATGTTCAAGTTAAAATTATCCCTACGGTATCTCATTGGGATGAAAATTAACATTTGAGATGGGGACAACTCTCTCATCACTATTCATAGGTCAATATCAAGCTATTTGCCAGACAGCATGACATCCTATTCGAGCAGTCTGTCTATAGTGAAAAGGCATGACACCTCTCAGGATACTACTAACGATTTAGGCAATGATGTTCGTTCATCATCATCTAGTAGTTGACGGGTGTTAAGTCATTAGTCGAATAGCATAACGACTTACTTGAACAAATTTTATTCCCTTGAAGGCGATACTAAGCCTTTAACGGGATATTAAGTGACAATATTCATATGTTAACCTTTAAGAAAAGTAAAGAAGCGTTAGCTATGGGTCAGAGAGAATAATAACAAGCATCAATAAATTATTAAGACAGATGATGCCTTTTTTGGTTGGAAAAATATAAGCATCGGCAATGATATTTGTTCTTTATCGCCATGTAACAACGATAAAATAGAGTAAAAGGTAAAAAGTGTTTCCCTGAGTGTCTTATTCATTAGGTTATTCTAGCAGCACTTCGATGTGATATAACATGGGTTAACTCGCATGGCTGATAATATGGGGTAGATTGACTCCAAATCAATTCCCAAACTGTTCCTCTATTTGATAAGGACAACCAAGGAACTCAAATCCTAAGTCCATTATAGACTTGGCAGATTAGGTTTAATTTGGATGTATGTTACACCCTTTGCCTGTACGAATAAAATGAATACCATGGAGCATAGGTAAGTTATACCTTAAAAGGTATCACTAACCCATGGCTAAAAAAAATACCACAGAGGTCAATAGCTTACTCCCACCTAATAAAGGTGCTAATCTCTCTCTGAGGCAAATATGGCCAAACATCTAATGCAAATGTAGGTACAATAGTGTATGTCGAGGAAACAACAAGCCTTTTTGTTTGATTCTTTATTACCATTTCAAAAGAATTGACATATTCATTTTCAGGCAAAAGAAAACCCTAGTAAACACGAAAAAAATAAGTATACATAAGATATTGACTAATAAAGGTCATGTACAAAGAGGATAAAGAAAAGGGATTAAATCAATAATGATAAAAAACCAAGGAAAACTGAAAACCAGTTAAAATTTGGCTAGTTGAAGGCCTGACTCAATTGAGAACCAGATAAAATTTGTATCTAGTATAGTCGACAAGCTATCACTATGTGCCCCTTAATCACTCGGATGACATGCCCAACTTAAAAAGTGTTATATCCTCGATTGGGATGATATTTGGTGTGATAAGGTGAGAAAAATATGTTTCTCATGATTGGAGTGAGGGAGATCATCAAACGAATCGCATATTCAATTGTTCTTGATGGCCACCATGAAGTGGCCAAAAAAACTTGGAGTCGTAACAAATTATTTTGGGCTAGGCATGACAAGACACCTATTAAAACCGATATTGCTGAGTTATAAAACTTGAAATACTAATTTCATGGTTTGCACATACTACAGTTCGTTAAAAAGGGTTCGAAAGTCAGTTATGTGTACCCCACAATGCCTTAAATCGATACCATCTAGCTGTAAATTATCTTGATTTTGGTCTTCTTAATTTTTATATGGTTATTATTTGTATATACTCCACATCTTAAAATGCAATTTTAAAAATATTAAATTCGGGTTTTTATAATAAATTGGTATCTCTCTATGCAGCCTAGGAAAAAAGAGAAACATATTTTAATAAAATAATTGCTGGATTAATTTGAAAAAAGATATTTTATGTTGAACACTAGAGGGATACTGAAATAAAACATTGCTTTGAGTTTTTTTTTTAATTTTATTTTTCAAACACGAATGCAAAATTATCATCAACAAAACAAATGTGTTAGTAAGGCATTGAGAAACATAATAAATGGCACATAAACATAAAACATATTAAGCAAAGAAAAGAGGAACGATCTGCATTTATCTTAAAATTGTCCTTGATTATTAACAAATAAACAAATAAAAATTTTGAGATGCATTTAGACTTGTTGGTCCATAATGCAAGAAAATCAGGGTTTTAGTTGAAAAGCTCAAGATGACCTGATAGAGAGAAAATTTAAATTTTTTATAGTGGTTTTGAAAAGTAAGGTTAGAGTATCCCTAAAGTTAAAAACCTTAATGATTTTGTAAAATTAAAATATTTTGAGTATTTTTAAGAAAAAAGAAAAAATGCAGCTATGAATTTAGGGAGGGGTATTAGCTTTGGAGACTATAATTTTTAGTCGAGAATTGCAGTTGTGTATGAAGTGGCAAACTTTTTTCGACTATATGTGGGTGGTGAAAATTGAGGGCCAAGAACATCCAATTTTCAAGAAGGAAAGCCTAAAAGGGGGTAATTGTATTTTTCTCCTTGTATGGTGATGAGCCATGGTACCATATGGCGTGTTTGCAAATTTCAATTGGCTAGTGGCTTGCGATTGAAAACCAAGTTAATCTCTCATTGGCTAAGCCAATATGAAAATCCAATAGTGCTCGTTTATCAAATTAAATTATGACACTGAATGTCCTACCATCCTAGCTAATAAGCATTAAAAATCAAATTAACTCAATCCAATTTTAGATAAAATAGGTTCAAATAAATTAACTCATGGATCATATTCTATTTAAACCTTAAAATTTTCATGCAAAATTGACCAAATATGATTAACTAAAATGTGGTCCAATTTCATAAATTATTATCAAATAGACCAAATCTCATTTAAATATATTTCGATAAGGCCTAGCCTTAATTAAAAATAATTTGTAAAATTAGCCCAATATAATTGAATAAAATAGGACAAAATGAATAAATTAAAAAAAGCATGCGGTTCATATTTTATCTAATATATATTTTTAATAAAGTTTGTCTTTAAATTAAATAGGTTACGACCTTACCATAGCTTAAGATGATAGGAATTTAATCTGGGCTTGGACATTCATCTTTGATGATGCTTTTAAATGCCTTGGATGTTGGCTCGGACAAAATAGGGTATATGTTTAAAGAGTTATATATTTGTATAAATTTTGATACATAATTAATTCATGTTATATAACTTTTGACATGTTTATATATTTGTATCATGTTTTAATTAATTTTTTCTTATTGCCTCGTGCTCAATATTAAAAGGTTCATAATTTGTGAATAGAAAAGGAAAATACAAAAGAGTAATAAAGAGCACAACCATCATAATATTTACATATGTCAAAAAATAATAAGACAAAAAATAATACCATGACAAACTATGTAAAATATTTCAACTTAATTGGAACTTATATATATAACACAATATTATACCAATACATGAATCTAATTCTTTATATGTATATTTTATTTTAAAAACTTAACATGATTTCAAATTTTAATTCATTTAAATTATATTGATGCCCATCATTTATATTCATACTAAAAAAATATAATAAGATTCAAACTTATAACTATTAATAATATTAAAAATTAAGACTGCGTCAGCCTTAAACTATTCATCTTTAGCCCATCATTTCAACATTACTATTATTTAGTATTCTTAACTTCTTCAATCATCACACCATTGACTACTATATATATTTTAAAATATAAAGAATCAAATATTATGCAACATGTAACACAAAATTAAAAGTTATTTAGCTAGGGCACACACAAACGTAAAATAAAAAAATAACTAAAATATGATAAAAAATAAGATGACCATAACATGAATGCATAAAGGTGTCAAAATCTTTATAAAATTGAAAGTTATTTGAAATAATTAAACCTAGCAAGAGAATAGAAAACCTCCCAAAGAGAAACATATGAATACATGAATAATTTAAATTTATTTAAAATGAATTATTGCATAAAAATTTATATAAATATATAATAATTTTTAGCACTTTCTAACAAGAACACCTTTCAATATATCGAAGCTTTAAGTTATTAGATATATGTCATTGCCGGTATTTGAATTTTGAATAGTTGAAATTGATGAAGGTGGAGCCAATTTTTCGAGTAAAGACACTTTTCTTCATAACATGAAATATTTACAGCACGTTTTATTCATTGGAATAAAATAAAACTATAATAAAATAGCTTTTTTATGAGAATAAAATAGAGTTGGAATGAAAAATAAGAGCTATAATAGTAATTTGTTCAGTAGAGTAGAGTAATATAAGATTTGAATCCTTGACAAAGGGGATTCAAATCCTCTAGATCAATTTTACATTAAAAGTCAAAATAGTTATTTAATGGAGGAGGTGCAAAGTGGTAATTCTGGAAGTTTGAGTAATAAGCTTAGAATCAGCCATTCAACATAATCATTATTCAGCGAACCAAATGGTCACATTATTGTAAAATGTTGAATAATCCCATATAAAATAGCTATGCAAGTGAACCATATATGCTGTAATTTATATTTCAATAAGCAAAGAAAGTTCGAATCTTTTGCCAATTACAATAAAAATGCTATCTATTATCTATATAGTGCTATAAGTAACGTTATTGCATTTTTTTTCAGAACATTGTTTTTATGATAAATTGAGACGAAGAAAGTGATGCTTAATATCAAATTTAAATTTACATATAATTTATAATGTACTTTTAATCACTAAGTTATAAAGTTGCCAGTAAATAAATTATTGCATTTATGCTTTGACTTTTTTCCTAGAGGAAGGCTCTCGATAATTATCAATACAAAACCATCTTTGAATGAAACTCTTTAATAGAATTTACACTTGTTTTTTCTCTAAAAAAAGTCAAATAAATTTTATTAAACAATCACAAGATCACAAAGCTAGATCAAGCTAGCGTCAGTATATGCTCAACTTAGGCACGCTTTAACTCTTACTAATATTTTCCTTTATGTGAACATTAACCTGAACTTCATCAATGTTATTAACAGTTTGTCAACAATGACGTTCGCGATTTATGCTTGGTAAGAGTTTACTTTAAGAAAAAAAAAACAAAAAAAGGAAAAATTCTAACCAAATTACAGTATTGAGTTCTTGAACGAAACGTACTTAGAAATTAAGATTTCAAAAGTCTAAAAGTAGTTGGAAGGCGAATCTTGTTTACTTTGCCCGCGAAGGAATGGCCGGCAAGCTATTTAATTGGGAAAGTTATCAACTTTGCATTCAACCGAGAAGATTAAAGTTGTTTTTTTATTTTGTTATTGTTTTCTATAGGGTTAGTGGACAGGCGTTTCAAGTTGGTTTTTTTATATTATATTTTATGCGACATTTAAATGCATATGATTTTTTTTCAAAATAATAAATATAAAAACAAATAAAGAACAAAAAATAAAAAAATACAAACTTCCACCAAAGTACTTAGTGGCTAAGTGAGAAATTAAAAACTGCACCTTTATTAATAAATTTACATGAATTATATAAAATTAAAGGAAAACGTACACCTTAATTTTATATTTATAATAATTTTTTTAAAATTATTTTTAATCAATTTATTAATTAAATTGATATCGTTTCATTTGTCGCACCGAAAATATGCCAGCCTTGAAAGACTTAATGCTGCTGTCAAATATTAGGATCAGACTTGCCTGTTAATAATATGATAAAATAAAATTATCAGCCGTCTGTCATGGGGTTACATCCAGTGTGCGAAAAAGTCATGTTGACTGGGGCACAGTTATCAAACTCTCCTTAGGGCATGCTCATGGGCTATATTTTTGTTAGATTTGAAAATTTTTATTTTTATATATTTATTTTATATTTATAAATTTTTATTATAATTATATTTAAAAAATTATATATTTATATAAATTTTGATATATTAAAATATATATTTTATAAATTTTAAAATATTTATATATTTATATCAATTTTATATTTCATGTCATATTTTAATTTTTTTGCTTGTCATGTAGTGTTAAGTATTACATTTATAAGGTTTATAATTTGTGAATGGAAAAGGAAAGTACAAGGGTTTATAAGGAGCACAACATCGTAATATTTAACCAACCTAATACTTTTCTATTAATACTACACCTAATATAGATTATTTTTATTGTTACGGGAAAAATGCCCTCTTTTCACTGTGGTCATGTTATTGGATTTGAACGGATACTGTTCAATAACTTTGGAAGATAAAAGGGTAAGATAATAAAGATGGATGAGTGAATATAAGAAATAAGATAACCACATCATTGTTCACAAAAAATCTAAACTCATTCAATGTTGTTTTTTCCCAAGCTTTTACATATAAAAAGACCGAATGCTGCTAAATGCTATGCATATATAACATAAATTACCATGGTCCCAAGCCATCTATACAAAGAGTAGCAATTCGTCAAAAAAAAGTATTTGCCAATGTTGTAGACAGAATAATGATGACAATTTGAACTTGAGCTAGTTAGAAGTAAGTTTGATTTTTTTTATTAGTAATCATACGTTAATCAATCTTGTCTTCCACTCATGTAAAATAGAACATGGAGTTATAAAGCCTTTTATTGTCCTTAATTTGTGCAGACTTAAGACCTCCCTAATAACCAAGCAATCTGTCTATAAGAATACATGAGCAAGCCTAAATGTTGGCAGCCTGACCATTCATTATTTCATAACCCTAATAACCAAGCAATCTGTCTATAAGAATACATGAGCAAGCCTAAATGTTGGCAGCCTGACCATTCATTATTTCACAACTGAAAAGCAACAAAGCAAATAAATATAAATTAAACACAAATAGATAAGTCACACACGCAAAATCACCCTAAATCACATAACGAAATCCAGATATGGAAAAACACCAACATTTATACAATGTTGCCATAAAAGAAAGAGAGGCAAGGTTAAGCGAAATAAAAGGCTCCAAAACCTGATTATGAAGCCAGACAATGTTTTTGGAACGAAAGGAGAATGGGTAGAAGCAGACCAAAGGTCTGCAAGCATGCCTGCTTAAAATTCAATGACACTAATATTAACTATGGAAGGAATTGATGCAAAAGAAGGAACTGGAACTTGCAAACAAATACATAAGCGAAAGTCGAAATGCTCAGACACTAAAACCACCACCAAAAATAAGGATCAGTACATGCAAGAATGAAAAGCTCTAGATAGAATTACAAAGTCACTATAAAGAGAAATGAACACATTTACAAGCTTTGCAACAAACACATTAAATGGAAGATTGCAGTTATAATTTATCCCTCTCAGTGAAGAGAGAGGATTATGAAATTTTAAATCGTCTAAGTCTGATAACAGTATAAAATTAACAAAGTATAAATTATGGTCCCTTAAATACAAATAGAAGCACAAAATGAAAAAAAAAAAATTAATAATTTGTTTTATATAAATTTTAACAAATTTATCTATTCACGTCAAGTTATTTAATTATACATACAGTATAATATATTAAGCTATAGAAAAATAATTATTTTAAAAAAATTATTTATAAAAAATTTACAACTCATAAATATAAAATTATTACGATAAATTAAAACTCTAAACCTATTGTTAAGCTTCTGTGCTCATTTAAAACAAAGAATAGGCTGAAAAACTCGTTGAAATGCATGGGTGAATTTTATGGGTAAGAGATGATACTTACGGATAATGGTCTGGACAGGCCCAAATAAATCTTTGATTACAAGGAAAGAGAGTTCATGAGTAAATTTGATCAAGAGACCATATCTAATTGGAATAAAGTTTCAGCTACTTACATTATCAAACCAACTTGGCACACATCCATGTCAAAGCAAACTTTGTTTAGTTCACATAAGTTAGTTACCAACTTTGAAAGAATTTGTCAGAGAAGGCCATTTGCTTGGGAATATTGAACTGATAATTACAAGCTTACATCCACCTAGAACTAAAATTAATAACAAATGAAGAAATAAAAAAACACAAACAAACGAACAAATATAACAACATACAAAAATCTGCACATGCACACAATATTAAAAAGAAAAAAAAATTAAACTGCAATTTCGATGTAGTAAAACAACTTATCAAAATAAGAAGATCAAACAATGAAAGTAAAGCCTCAGGAAAAAAAACCATGAAAGTTAACAGCAAGCTAAGATGAGAAAACAACAAAAATGTGAGAAAAAACAATTGGAGTACTGAACCTAGCAGTATAGATTTGGCATCGATTCACTCATGGATATACAAGGAGGAACTCAGCAGTCACAGCAACTAATCTTTCCTCACGAAGTCCTCCTCCTTAAGCACCGCGACGTCCCTGACATAGATAAAGTCGCTTCAAGGATAAGGTCCTAAAACACGGTCACATCAAATGGTAAAGCCCTGATTCTACTCTTTCCTTTGTCGAGAAAATTAGTCTGATTCAAATCTAACATGAATTGCTTTAGGCTATTCCCCTGAAATAAGCACTACCATATAGCAATTTGGCAAAAATCCTTGGAAAAAAAAAGTTTACCAAATCCAGAAAGCCAGACCCAACGTTGAATAGTCGGAAAAAGCATTAAATTTACTCTTCCCTCTCCATTTTCTCCTTTCTTCTTCCCTCTGCAGTGGTCGCCAAATCTACGGGTGAACCCAAAATAGGCCATGGACTTGAATCAAACAAATAGTAAGAATGGTTCTGATATTCGATCATAAACCACCTGTCGAAATATTACATTCTTTTAGCCTTTTTTTTCCCATTTTTTAAGAGTTAAGGAGACTTCATGATTCGTCTCCCCTTTGCTGTGGGAGGAAGTGAGTCTTGTCTTGTCTTGTACATGGTAAGAATGGTTTCTCCTTTCTTCTTCCCTCTGCAGTGGTTGCCAAATCTACGAGTGAATCCAAAATAGGCCATGGACTTGAATCTAACAAATGGCAAGAATGGTTCTGAGAGTCGATAATAAACCACTTCTCGAAATATTCCGTTCTTTTACCCTTTTTTCTTTTTTTCTTTTCTAAGAGTTAAGGAGACTTTACGATTCGTCTACCCTTTACTATGGGAGGAAGTGAGTGAGTTTTGTCTTGTCTTGTGAAAGGTAGTACTGTCCTCAAGGATTCTAGGATTCTTGTGAGAATCGAAAGGTGATTGGATTTGACAGTTTCTTAACTAAATAATGAAAGAAGACATAAGGGATTGTGGGCAAAACTTAGTTTTACCGAGGAAGAAAAGGAATCAATCAAGGTTGCTGATGATCAAAACTTAAAGAAAGACGAGGAATCCGAACCATGGCTTGTAAAGACGCTGCTAACCAGAAGGCATTTCAATGGGAGGCCATGATTGCCACTTTCAAGGTAGTATGGCAAAAGAAGTGGAAATTTGTGTGCTAGATAAAAATTTCTTTTTATTCAAATTCTTAACAACTTCTGATAAACTTCGAGTGTTAAATAGCAGTCCATGGAATTTTGACAAGAACTTACTGCTCTTTCAAGCTTATGATTCAAGTAAACGGCCCAAGGATTATGTATTTAGCACTGCAGATTTCTAGATAAGGGTTTATGACTTACCACTAGGCTGGTTTAACAAAGAGATAGCATAAAGAATTGGGAACAAGATAAGCCAACTCAAAGAGCTACACTTTGATTCTCATAATAGTGAATGGGGAAGATTTCTTCAAATATGAGTGGAGATTGATGTCAACAAACCTTTAAGGAGGGCTATATTGCTGTGAAAGTTAGAGAATGGTAGAAGTCATTGGAGCCGAATCAAGTATGAAAAGATTTCTAGTTTTTGCTATAACTGTGGCAAACTAGGACATGTCGAAACATATTGCAAACGACGGCATATAGATAAAAAACGTAGGGCGTTAATACAGTGAGTGGTTACGGGCATCACTAATCAAAAAGTTTGGAGCGAGGAAAGCACTAGGAAGTCATTCCAATGCAATCATGCCCGAAACATATCTACCATAATGTAAGATCGCTATGAGCACGTCAATAGGGAACAAGGTTGGAGAAATAGCTTAATTATGGAAAGAATAAGCCAGGAGAAAGCAAAGGAAAGAAGAGTTAATGCAAAAGTTGGACACTCGAAATTAGTGCAAAAAGAAAACGAAAAGGTTGTGTCGACACCATGCCTCCCGTGAAGGAAGCGCGTGCGACTTAAAATTATTTCTCAATGATGAAAAGTCCTCTCGACCAAGACCCCTTCTCTCTTTTTTTGATGCGATGGTAGTGAGAAAGTATGGATTCTCGGTTCTTGATCCTGAAAGGAGACCGTCGGATGAATCGCTCGTCTAACTAGCCTTAGGTGGCCACTATGAATGGCCAACAATTGCAGTCGCCATCGATCATTTGGAGATCGAATGCCTATCGAATCCGATATTTCGAGTTACAAAACTCGAAACATTGGTTTCACGATCTATGTGGTCCAAAGATTCGATGGTTGGGTTCAAAATTTGCTTACGCACAAGGATGAACGAACCTCCTCATAACGCCCGAAATAGGTACCTTTTTAGCCATGTCCCAACTTCATTTTGGTTTTCTTAGTTTTGACTTATCATTGTTTAATATAATCCCCTTTTTAATGCATGAATTTTGTAGAAAAAAAGTAAACCCGAGTTTTAAAGAAAATTTGAATCTCATGGGCTTCTCGAAGCAGTGAGGAACATAGAGATTATAATTAAAAATGGCCTTCGAGTTTATTATTTTTTTTAAATATCAGATATTTTGGGCCAAGCACTGGAAAAATACCGACACAAAACATTGCCTTTTGTGATTTTGTTTTTAAAACGATTTTGAAAATATGAATGCAAGATGAACAACACAAGGGAACCGTGTTAGTAAGATAAAAAACTAAAAAAATAATATCGCATAAAAATAAATCACACAAAAAAGGGGAAAGAGGAAGGGATGATAGGAATGTATCTCGTTATTATCATTAATTATCTTGAAATAACCGAGTCGACAATTTTAGAGATGTATTAAGATCGATAGACTAATCGAAGCATAAAAATTGAGTTTGAACATTGAAAAATTCGAAGGAAATCCCAGGAGAGAAAATTTGATTTTTTAATGATTTTATGAAAAATGAGATTGACAAATTTAAATTAATGAATTTTGATAATTTTTTAAAAAAAGGGGGTTAGAGTATCTCCTTGGAAGACGGGGTTAGAGTATCCCCATAAATGATGACTTTGGTAAGTTTTGAAATTTGAATAAAGTTTGCAAAAGCAAGGTTAGATTATCCCCTCGGAGGACGGGGTTGGAGATCTCCAATGGAAACTTCAATGATTTTAGAGAAACGAGCTAAAAGGATTTATCTTGACAAAAGTTTGGTGATTTCTTGACACAATGATATTTTTTTTTTACAAATTCTTTTTGAAATAGGTGATTTTTAATTAAAAAGAATTGATAAAAATAAGTATAATAAAGCTTAAAAAATGTTCATGCCTTTATCTAAGTCTACAGGAGTTAATGCATGTTCCTTTCGACTAGATGGATTGATTGGGATCACATGGAGACATTTGAATGCCTCGGAGTGGGAGTTCGGAGGAATCAAATAATCTTGAACAATGCTGAAAATAGGGACAACATCACACTGTTCCCATTTTTGATTTTATTCTGGACAAATCCGAAGGTTCCAGGGGTTGTGTAAGGTACCATTGGAAAGTTGACTCGATAAAAATCAATATAAAATTATTCTAAAAATCCTAGAAAATTGTCTCCTAGGTGGACATATTTTTCACATTAAGGATTGGTTTGACACTAGCAGCATATGTAGGGGAAGTGGGGTAGTTGACTTTGAAAAATCATTTCAGACTCATACAGAATCATTAAATCACAAAAGATACCTTTACGAAAAGGGAATTTCATAAACTTTTTGTGAAAAATATTTGAAAAATCCAAAAAAAATCATTTGGTGAGCTGAATCGGCATAAAACAAATGTGAATCATTGATTATAGGGGTTCCAGACTGCAAAAGATCAAAAAATCATAACTCATTCATCCGGAATGATCTGAGGGCAAACAAGACACCATTGGAAAGGTGATTCAATGCCTTTCTAGGAAAAAAATGTTAAAAAATTCGTGAAAATTTGTTTATTGTTCGAAAATAATTTTTCAAGTCATTAATACAGTGCTGCCAACATAAAACAGGAGCAATTTTTGGTTTTCTCGGACTTATTCGAACTAGATTCGAGCCATGGACATCCGAATATCCATGGCAGAAAACAATGAGTGACATGGGCTTCACGAGCTCATCTACACAATCCCAGAGTAGTTTGGGATGATGAAATAGCCCGTTGACCATGCGACAAACACAAGGGTTCTAAGCAAAGATCACAAATTTTGACACTAAAAAAGGCATTATATTTAAAAAGAAAAGAATATTTTGCTTCTTCTAACCTTGAATCCTAACATAAATAGCTTAATATTATCCCAACATTAAAGTATCAATTTGTTAAAATAATAGACCAAGATTAATCCCATTATTTAGGTTAATATTAATCTAACTTGGAGTGTTAATATTAATCTAACTTGGAGTGTTTTTCTTGACAAATGTGTATAAATATATATATATAGATATATACACACACACACATTATCAAGTCAAACAAGTATGATAAAAACAAAACAAATAAATAAACAAATAATATTAAAAATCCAAGACATAGAACAAATATCACTAAAAAATATTTAAACAAGCATTTCATAATGATAAAATGCAACCTCAAACATAAAATGGTACCTCACATCCCAATACCAGTTTTAAGAAGTTGTTTTGATATTTTATGTTTAAAGATTGGTGAGGCTTAGTGGCTAGTTGTTTTTCTTTTATATGTGGCCTCGGTTTAAAACCTAAGCTACTAAATTTGGTTTTTTTTTTCCTTCTTTTTCTTTTTCCTTTCTTTTTCCTTTCTTTCTTCTTCCTCACCATAAAACCAAACCATAGCAGGAAAAAAAAAACCCAGAAACCAACGACCGGCCACCACATTGGCTACCGACAATCATCGTCTACAATCGCTTGTCGGCAACGGTTGGCTCTCAAACTTCACCTCTAGACTCTTTTCAACATCCATATTTCAAATCTGGAGTTAGATTTTTCCAAATCTTTTTAGATTTTTCTAAATCTACAATAGAATTTTAAACCTTTTACCTCAAATCTGACTACTGTCCACCGTTGGATCGTTCCTAAATTCTAGTATGTTCTTCCCTTCTGTATGACCTTCCTTTCCACCGTTCGAATTCTCAAAATAAGCATCAAAATCTCTTTAAACAAAAACCTCTACTTTGAGTTTTTGATTTTCTTGTGGTTTTTTTTTTCTAAAAGCTTGAATTGTTTTTTTTAATTCTTGAAAATGTTTTTTGAGCTCATTTTTTTCCTCTCTGGTGGTTATATGCATTAAGAAAAAGCTAAAACGGTTGGTGGTTTGGGAACTAGATCTATAGCAGAAGCTGCTATGGTTAGTTCTATAAATGAACAGAGCTGCTGACATGCCCAGTTCTCTTTTTTTTCCTATCTTTTTCTTGTTGTTTTTTATATTTCATTTGTTTTTGTAATTTCATGTCAAAAACTTAGCTTAGGCATGTGGGCATAGGTGACCTATTTTACAAAGGTGGCTTAGGTTCAAAACCTAGGCCATTCATTCTTTTTTTTAATCTTTTTATTTGTTTTTTTCATTTTATGACACAAATTCATGCTGGGCATGTGGGTACCCACTTTATAAGGTGGCACGGGTTTGGCTTCTTTTTTTTTTTTGTTGTTTTGACTTTTGATATGTTTTTTTGTTATTTTATAACTAAAGTATATACTTGGTGTATTGGTCATGGGCTACATATTCCACAAGGGTGGCTTGGGTTCAAACCCAAGTCAATCCTTTTTATTAGTTTTTTATTTTATTTTTTTCCAAATAAGCTTAAATTGAAATGAATTAAGCCCAATTAATCCGGATCCAACAAACCTAAATTAAAAATGGCCTAATCAATTGCATTATTCAGAATAACGAGTGTCCTAAAAATTGCCCAGACAAAATTTGGTGTCTACAGCTACCCCTCTTTGGCTATTGCTGAGTATCAGGAAAAAAGACCGATAGATACTATTTTGTCCGAGGCATGCTCGAAGCTGCCTCATGTTCTTACATTGAAAAGACTAAATTTAATATAATGCTAGGAAAAGATATAATTTTGGTGGCGATTCCAAGATTTTCTTGGCAAAATGTAAAGTATGAAATTTTAGATGAAAACCCTAGACTGCGATCCTATGCTCAACCTATCCCCAGGTTTGATTTAAAATAACATTGTTCCAATGTGCCAAATCACGGCCGACAACATTGGACTTTTGATAGATTTTTTTAATAAATTTTGGATAAAAGACCTAGACTACAATCCTAAGCTCGACCTATCCTTAAATTCAACTTAAAATGACAAAATGCTAACATGTCAAATTATAACCAGGGATGTTGGTCCTTTTGAAAAGATTCCTTGACTGAGGTTCTTGACAAAGGATTTCTTGACAAAGTGTCTTGACTGAGGTTCTTGACAAAAGTTCTTGACAAAAGATTTCTTGATAAAGTGTCCTGACTAAGGTTCTTGACAGAAGATGCTAATTAGCCGGATCATAGCATTCCAGTGACATCAGATTTTGAAAAAGATTTCTTGATAAAGGGTCTTGACTGAGGTTTTTGACTAAAATTCTTGATAGAGGATGCCAATGAGTCCAACGTAGCATTCTAATGATGTTAGACTTTGAAAAAGAATTTCTTGACAAAAGGTCTTGACAGAGGTTCTTGACCAAAACTCTTGACAAAAGATACTAATAGGTCGAATCACGAAATTCAGGCAATCATGTCAAACTTTAGAAAGATAAGGGTCTTACTTGAGCAACCTTTCAATTTGCTAATTTTCACAAAGATTCTTACCAAAAGTTTGTCAAGATTCAATAGATACTACTTGACATGATACTGATAGGATGATGTTATGCTATGACAATATGAATGTATATAGTGATGTGAAAGTTTCTTGACAGTGTGACTACATGATCATGGTATAAGGTCTAATACGAGAACAGACATTGAAAGTTTCTCTTTTAATTAGGAGCCATTTTTTATGCTGCAATTTAGACATTAATAGGCCCTATGATCATGATTCCCTTGATGCTTGGATGATCATTTTCTTGACTCGATATACTAAATGAGCTTTTCTTGATAGGCTGAGAATTAGGTTGGTTATGTTTTTTTGACTCAGGGTATTTAATGTTCCTTTCTGATAAGGTGGTTAGATTTTTTTGGTGATTTGTGGGCTGGGTGACTATTTGGCTTGATTAGTGTTTAGGTCTTGACTAGATTTTCACTGAGTTTTGATGGTATTTTTTGATTGATGATCGTAGGAGTTGAGGATAAATCAACACATAATTGTGACAGGTTGGTACTGATGTAAGGGGTAATTCATGATCTTGACACTTAAGGCATGAACAAAGCTCCTTGTGTTCTTTCTGTCCTTTCGATGTAATATCAAGAAATCTTTATGTGAATTTTATTTGATTATTGAGTATTATCAATTGAATGGTAAAATGCAATGCAAATATAGGCAGAAAGGGTTAAGAGAAACAAGGTAATATTTCATTTATGATAAAAGGTGATACCATTCAGTTTACATTTGACAAACAAAAGGCAAAATGATAATAAAGTGACTTTTTAGTCCATTAATGCCCTTGACAATCTTGACATGAATGTTTTTGATACATCTCGAGAGGTTTCTCGAACGATCAATATGTCTAATGGGAGTCAATATTCTAAGGATGCTTAAGATTACCCTGTGGTATTCTACAAATGCTCCTAACTTATGTGTTTGCTTTCTTATCCCCTAAAAAAGGGGTTAGGTTTAGGTAAAATCTAACTCTAATTTAGCTAAGGTTTAATCTGATTTGATTGGAGTTTCGACTTCGTTTATTTAAAGTAAAGATAAGTTTGATTTGGTATGGCCACAGTTGGGTGAGGTTTGATTGGGGATTTTTTGATAGGTATTTGGCTAAAGTCTAAATTGGTTGAACCTTAGGTCAGGTCAAAGCTAATTTTCTTGAGTTGCCCTTTCGGGTTTTCGACTGAAGTTAGGTAGGTTGCCCATATGCCCTTTCAGGTTTTCGTCTAAGACTTCATTTTTTTTTGTTTTTATTTTTTTTATTTTTTTCACTGAGGATACCCTATTGGTTTTTCATCCTTTAAGCATAATATTTCTTAATAGAGTCTAAATTGACAGGGTTGGACAAGACATTGCCATCCATTTCCATTAAGATCAAGGCCCTTTCGGAGAAGTCTTATTTTACGACATGTGGTCCTTCTCAATTTGGGGTCCACTTGCCCCGAGCATCTTTATGGATTGGAAGGATTTTGTCATAGGCCCTAATCATTCGCTTTTTATACATTTGCTCATGACAGATTACTTTTATTTGTTTTTCTTCGATAAGGTTCAGTTGATCATATCTGCCTTTGAGCCATTCAGCTTTCTCGAGTTTAGTCTCCATCAAAACTCTTAGAGAGGGGATCTCAACTTTAATAAGCATGATGGCTTTTATCCCATAGAATAGGGAAAACAGGGTAGCACCTGTGGATATTCAGACTGAAGTGCGAAAGGTAATTTCTCATGCCAATCTTTGTAAGTCTCGACCACTTTTTTAATTACTTTCTTAATGTTTTTGTTGGCTGCCTCGATTGCCCCATTAATTTTCGGTCGGTATGGCATTGAGTTATGATGCTGGATTTTAAATTGGCAACATACTGCTTGCATTAGGTTGTTTTTCAAGTTGTGGGCATTATTAGTGATGATTTGTTTGGGAAGCACATATAGACAGATGATGTCTCGTTTTATGATCTTGTAAACAACTAACTGAGTGACATTGGCGTATGAGGCTACCTTCACCCATTTAGTGGCCTTAAGGGTGATAGGCCCAATCATATCCATGCCCCACATAGAGAATGGCCATAAGGTTGTCATGACATGAAGTGGTGAGGTGGGACATTGATCTTATCTGCATAAATCTGACACTTGTGACATTTTTTTACCATAGTTGATGCAGTCTTTTTTTAAAGTTAGCCAATAATTAACCGATCTCTTGACTTGTTTGGCCATTCGATGCCCATTAGCATGCGTGCCATAGATTCCCTCATGAACTTCTTCTAAGATCCTTTTGGCTTCAAGAGCATTAACGCATCTGAGTAACACTTGATCCTAACTCTTCTTTTATAAGATGTCCCTATCTAGAATGAATCCTATAGCCATTCTCCTAATAGTCCTTTTATCATTTTCTGTGGCATACTCGGAATACTATTGAACTCTAATGGATAAAAGGATATCATGGTACCATTATAGGTTGTCTTTCTCTTCTTCGACATTCTGACAATATGCTAGAGTCATATAAATCCTTATCTGAGTATGAGCGACATCCGATTCTCGATTAACTTTGGATGACAATGTGGTTAAGGTGTTGGCTATTTGGTTTTCTTCTCGAGGTAAGTGCTAAAAGCTAATATCATCAAATTCTTTTTTAAGTTATGAGATCAGTTTCCTATAATGAATCAATTTAGCATTACGCATTTTCCACTCTCATTTCAATTGACTGATGACTAGTGCTAAGTCACCAAAAGTTGGCAGAGTCTTGACATTTCTCTCGATAGTTGCTTGGAGCCCCATGATACAGGCTTCATATTCTCCTATATTATTGGTGCAATCAAAGTTTAACCTAGCTATAAAAGGATAGTGACTTCCATCAGGTGAAATGAATATTATCCAGATTCCATACCCCAAAGCATTTGATGCTCCATCAAAATACATTTCCCATGATTAGTCATGACTATTGATAATTTCCCCTTTAGTGATGCACATCAAATTTTTATCTGGGAAATCAAAGCTTAAAGGTTCATAGTTGTTTGTCGCCCGACTCGCTAAGAAGTCAACTATTGCTCTGCCTTTAATGGCCTTTTGGTTGACATAAACAATGTTGTATTCGAAGAGCAAGACTTGCCACTTAGCCAATCTTCCTAACAGTGCGGGGCTTCACACAAATACTTGATAAGGTCGAGTCTTGTAATTAACCATGTGGTGTGGTATAAAATGTAATACCTAAGCCTTTTGGCTATCAAAACCAAAGCACAGCATAATTTCTCAATTATGGAGGAGTTGTTTTCACACTTCATAATTTTTTTGCTTAAGTAGTAAATTGCTTGCTCTTTCTTTCCTGAATCATCTTGCTGCCCAAGTGCATAACCCATAGACTTGTTGAAAACCGCCAGGTAGAGGATCAAAGATCAACTAAGAACTGGTGGCACTAAAATTGGTGGGTTTGACAGATAGTGTTTTACCTTGTCGAAAGCTTCTTGACATTTCTCATTCCATTCCCTAAAATTTTATTTGCAAAAAAGCTAAAAGATAGGGTCACGTTTATCGGTGAGTCAGGATATAAATCCAGAGATATAGTTTAATCTTTCTAATAAGCTTTTCACCTCTTTTTGGGTTCGAGGTGATGGAATATTTTGGATAGCCTTGACTTTATCTGGGTTAACCTTTATTCCTTTTTTGCTGACAATGAAACCCAATAGCTTGCCTGAGGTAACACCAAAAGTATATTTGGAGGGGTTCAACTTTGATCAAAATTTTTTCAATCGTTCGAAGAGTTTTTGAAGATATGTGACATGTTCATCTTCTCTTGTTGACTTAGCAATGATATCATCCACGTAAACCTTAATCTATTTGTGCATTAAGTCATAGAATAGCATCACCATGGCTCTTTGATAAGTTGCCCTCGCATTTTTTAGCCCGAAAGGCATGACTTTATAACAAAATGTGCCCCACATGGTTACAAAGGTAGTTTTCTCCATATCTTCAATTGCCATTTTAATTTGATTATAACATGAAAACCCATCCATAAAGGAGAACAAAGAGTTCTTGGCTGTATTATCGACTAACATATTGATATGGGGCAGTGGAAAGTTATCTTTTAGACTAGCCTAGTTTAAGTCCCAGTAATCAACATATATTTGTACTTTGCCATCTTTCTTAGGTACTAGGACAATGTTGGCAATGCATTCTAGATATTTGGCTATAGCAAGGAATCCTACATCAAATTGTTTCTTGACTTCTTCCTTAGTCTTAAGGAGTATTTCTGGTTTCATCTTTCTTAACTTTTGCTGGATTGGTTTGAATTCAGGTTTAAAGGGAAGCCTATGGACCACAATGTTGTTATCTAATCCAGACATGTCTTGATATGACCAGGCAAATATGTCTTGATACTCTTGGAATAGGTTTATCAGTTTGGTTCTTGTGAAGGGTTTTACAGAACTTCCAATTTTAACCTTTTTTCAATTTTTTTCAGTCCTTAAATTTATAACTTCAATTGGTTCATCATGGAGCAAGATCTATTTTTTTTCATGCTAAAACAATCATAGTAGATCTAATGGTACAGAGTTCCATTAAAATCTCCATCAAAATCAACTTCACCAGTACAGATTGATTGTTCAAAATTAATTCCTGGAAGCTTATCTAAAATGTCCGTGTCACTTTATTAGAGTACTTGAAACGTGAAGAAATAAACAATATAAACAAAACTATATACAGACAAAGAATTGGAACAAGGGTAAAAAATAAAAATGGCCATACAAGATGAAATACTTTATGGAAAAGTCTATTTTATTGATAATATTCGATAAAAAATGCTTATTACAAAACCCCTACGAGCTATTGGGCAAAAGAAAATAGGTTTTTTTTTCTTGACATTACATGAAAATATACTTAAAAAACACAAGGGTTTTCGACATGGCCTCGCTGTCAAGAGCAGATTCTGGTGGATGCAGTAGGTTTCATTGCTCTGCTTTAACTGGCTCGACTGATCATCAATAGCAGGGATATGAAGGTTGCAAAAGGCCCGGTTCAAAATGATCAAGACATCAGTTGCTTTTTTTCTTTCTATTTGACTAGGATCCATGCATCCTTCCAAGCGAAAAGTCTCATAGATTGATGAGAATACCATTAATTCTGGTCTTACTTCTTCACCTAACAGTTGAGCTATTCTCTGATCTCTAGCTTTCTTAACTTGTTGTTTCTCGTACTACATGTTAGACTTAAATCCTAAGCCCTTTTTTTTCAACTTGGTTAATGATATCGAAACCTTTGGCCATTCCTTGCAGATTCTTACCAAGCCCTTTTTGAACTTGGCAACCCTTGCCCACAGTCAATTTTAGACCCATGTTTGTATTCCTTGATAGTCGAGGCTCAACTATTGGCAGGCCTTCTCCTATGAATGTAGCATTGACAAACCTAAACGACTAGAAGGATGGCTCAGGTGCATTCTCATTTGGTTCAATATAGGTAGCATCAGTAAAAGCAGTGGCAATCATCTCTTCTTCAACTCCAACACTAACTACTTTGTCTTTGATTATGAATTTTAGCTTTTGAAGTAAATACGAGGGTACTTCCCTAGCTCAATGTATCCACAACCTTTCAAGCAAGCAATTATAGGATAGGGTGATGTCTACTAACTAAAAATCAATCTCGTAACTGCATGAACCTATCTAAAGTGGAATAATGATGTTTCTGATGACTCCACGATAAGTCTCATCGAATGCTGGCTATGCCTGATATAGGAAACATCAACAAAAGCCTGTTTAAGGTAACCAAGGGCATTACATTGAGGGTAGAACAATCGTTTATGAGAACTTTTAGTAAGATACGACCTTAGCAGTGGGTAGTAATATGAAGGGCTTTGTAGCTACCTCTACCACCAAGAGGGATCTTGTCATCAGTCAACGAGATGTAGTTATCAGAGGTGATATTGTTCACTGAGTGATCCAATTTGCTTATTGAAATATTGGATGGCACATATGACTCGTTTAACACTATCAACAGTGCATTTCGATGAACTTCTGAGTTAAAGAGTAAAGACAGTATAGAGATCTTAGATAGTTGTTTGCTCAACTAATCGACAATGTTATATTCACTGTGTTTGATAAATTTCAAAAACTCAGTGGCCTCTTTCTCATCTAGTGGCTTTTTGATCTTCTCAAATTTTGAGTCCTTTGTCCTAACCTGAGAGGTGTTAGAAACCAAAGCAACATTGATCTTTTGATTATCTTGAGCAAGAGGACCATAACATCTACCGTTGTGGGTTAAATGGCTAACTCCTAACAAGTCCACAACAATGGTTAATTGAGTAGGCTCCCCGATCATCATGACTCACCCCTCATATTTTTAAGGAATAGCTTTTTTGCTCTTATATGGCTATGAACAGCCTTGGCATCAGTGTCAAAGAACTCACCTTAAAAGTTGATTATCCATAGAGGATAAGGGGTCGTCTGCTCCCATACGGTGATTGTATCATTTCTTGCCCAACCATATTGACCGATTCAATGAAAAATGCTTGCTTCTTATCATAGAATTCAATGCTACCTTCATCCATCATTTTCTGGACCGTTTGCCTAAATTCTTTGCATGTTTAAAGAGTATGCCCATGAATAGTGTAAAAGTCACAAAAATCATCCAGTTCTTCTTTTGATCTTTCAATTGCATTAAGCACTTCCAACTGAATTAATATTTGCTAAATCAGACTCATTGGCATCTTGACTTCTTTTATTATCTTCTTAACCTCACAATCATCTTTAACACCAATCATGTTTACTACTGGCTCAGTATGGTTTGGTAGGTGATTCACAGTGACATTCGGCCTCTAGTTCATCCCAAATTGTAGAACCTTAGAATCAATGAGGCTTTGTACCCTCCGTTTGAAAGAAATGCAGTTCTTAGTATCATGACCTACTACCTTGGCATGATAATCACAATAGGTGTTAGGGTTATACCACTGAGGGTATAAAGGTTTCTTATTTAGGACATACACAGGAGCAACTAGATGCATATAAAGCAAAGCTTGATAAAGCTATTTATAAATCATGGGGATAGGGTCAAACTATTATCTTTGCTAGTTTGCACCATGATTATTTGGTGCATTGTTGATAGGATTGTTGACATTTTGGTTCACTTATGGTTGGTTGTTTTATAGTTGATTCGGTGGGACATTAAAGAATGGGTTATAGTTTGTGGGATAAACTGATTGGAGAGGTATCATAACAGGGCTAGAGTAGGGCGCACTTGAGTAGTAAGACTAGGCACTTGACACTGGCTCAATTGGGATAAGTTGGCATAGCTTATGGCATTTGCCTCTTTTTCTTTCTTTTTTTTTAGCAGTAGGTCTCTTGCTCGATCCAGATGACTCACCCACGGATACCCTGCCACTCTTAATTGCTATGTCAATCATCTTACTAGACAAAACCAGATCTATGAACTTTTTAGTGGCATTTCCTACCATTTTCTCATAGTACGAAAGCATGCAGGCTGTTTATAAATGTCATGGTCATCTCCTTCTCAGTTAAAGTGAGTTGGACCAAAGCTGCTTCCTCCCTCCATCTTTGAGCATACTACCTAAAACTTTTAATTGGCTTTTTCTCTAAGTTCATAAGAGAGAAACCATCAAGGGCCTAATCTGACATATACTGGTACTGGTTCAAGAAGGCCCTAGCCAAATAGGCCCATGACTGAATTTTAATATTATTAAGCTCTACGTACCATCGAGCGGCTACCCCAGTCAAACAGTGCTAAAAATAATTGATAAGGAGTTTTTCATCTTTCTCATACCTTGCCATCTTTCTGAGGTACATCTGAATGTGCACAGTAAGGTCGATAGTTCCATTAAACTTTTTAAAATCTGACACCTTGAACTTTGATGGAATGACAACATTGGACACCAAAAACAAAGATTCAACATCAATGGCTTCAAATTTGTCACCCCCTTTAATAACTTTAAGGTATTTCTCTAAAAGTTAAAACTTGCTCATATCATCAACAGACGTTGCAGATTTTTGGGCATTCATCCTTTTTTTCTCTTCATGGTCAAGGGTTATGGGATCAGTCAGAAAAACTCTCATATTTACTCTTTGAAATCCAGGAATGAATTAATTCGCTGCCATAGGGTTCAAATAAATTACCGATGGTACCGATAAGGTTAGCATTGTGTTAGGTTGATGCTCTTAGTGAGTCTCTTTCTGAGTAGCTTCAGTACTACCAGTGGGGTGATTTTTAGGGTTAACAAGTTCTTTTCCTATATCGATGGTACTAGCTTGTCTTTTTCCCTTAACAAAGGCTATTATTAACTCCATGAGTTTCATGATCTGGGCTTGCATCTCATCTTGTCGATGGAGCATTTGTTCTTGAGATTCCTTGTACGTTAACTCAAGATGTTCAATACATGCTTGATGATCATTTTCCATGATCCTTTTGCAATGGCGTGTGTTATAACAATATGAAATAATTGGTTCCGTTGTTTGACCTTAGAATCCCTTACATTTTTATGAATATTCCCATATTAGACTCTTATGACATGTGTTTATTGATGATTGCTCATGATGGAATGATGTTATGCATTGAATCATGATAGTGAATGATTATTGATATGAATAAAGTAGCAAAAGAATCGAACTAATTATGCAAATGTGAGAGATAATTGGCTTGTAGGACTACTTTAACAATATTGTCTTTCATGGAGCAAGAAACAAAGTTTGATCACATATGGTTGCATTTGAAAGTGTCTGACATGATTGCATTATTTAGGTACATGTTCGAAGAACTTCAATGACTTTTAGTCATGGTCTCTAGTGGGTATTATATCTTGCCTTAAAGACTAGGCTACTTCGATTATGTCCATTACATGTCTTCGAGAACTATCTAGCCCTCTTTATGTGTCTTCGAGGCTTGACTGTGTTTAAGGTCTCGAACTTATCTTTGAAAAGTTGATTCTTGAACTATGCTTTGACATCTTTAAAAAAATGAAGAACGAAAGTGAGCTGTTGTTTCATGATAGACACTCATTGTTGAACACTAAACCCTTAGCCAATTGTCCCATGATGATGATTATGATGCATGCAACAATCAAAAAAAAAGAAAAGAAAGGAAAATAGGTCATAACAATATAAAATGCCCTAACAATAGGCATTACAATGCCTAAGGGCAAACAAGACAATTATGAAAGCAAACAGACAGCATAGCGATGTGTCTGTGTTAAAAAAATTACCTATAACACATGATAACTTAAAGGGACAAAACTGAGTGACCAGGTGGCGACATTCATTCGTCACAGCCTAACAGTTTGTTTAGGTTAGATATAATTCTTTTAAGATGACATGGGGTATTATATGTGATGACATTTACTTGTTATCACCCACTTATTAAAGAAGGTTAGCCATAGAATGTGATAGCATACCCTAAGAAATGATCATGAAAAGTATAAATGTGGGTGACAACGTTCGTTCATCAACACCTACATAATCATGGTATATAAGAGTCAAGGTAAGAAGTATTTCCCTGAGTGGCCATATTCTCTGGGTTATTCTAGTAGCAATCCGGTATAGTTTGACATGGTTTAGCTCATAGAGTTCACTATATGGGTTTGAGTTAACATCTAAATTAGTATCCAAATTGCTCTTCCATCCGGTAAAGACAGCAGAGGCACACCGATCCTAGGCCCATTGTGGGTTTGGTAGAACGGGTTTGATTTGATGGATGTATTTCCCTATGCAAATGTGGAGAGGCACTCACAAGAGACATAGGTAATTTACACCCCGGAAGGTCTTGCTATGCCAATGTGGAGGGTTACTCACGAAGGCAGATAGCTCACTTCCTCCTCATAATTAGGATACTAACCTCACCATGGAAGTTGGTGGGAATCTAATGCAAATGCAAGTGTACAGTGTGTGTCGAGGAAACAATCAAACCTTTTGTTTACCCCCCGTATTATCATATTTATTAAATCTATATTTATTTGAGAATGAGGTAATCCTAATTAATCTCATGGCAAAAATCATGACAAATAAAAGATTACTGAACAAAAATGGAAGGGGATTATCGTTAAATAATAACCAAAACTAAAGAAATTAAGACCTAAGAAGGAAACGGCTAGTCATAGGCTTAACTCTCTAAATTTGTCCCAGCGGAGTAGCCAAGCTGCCGACACCATGCCTTCCATGATGGAAGGGCACATGACTTAAGAGTATTTCTTAACAAAGAAAAGTCCTATCAACCGGGACTCCTCATTTTTTTTTGTTTTGACTTGATGGTAACGAGAAAGTATGGATTCTTGGCTTTGGACCCTAAAAGGAGACCATTGGACGAATCGTTCACCTAACAAGCCTTGGATGGCCACTATAAAGTGGCTAACAATTGGAGTCGCCATCAATCATTTGGGCTAGGCATGATCGGATGTCTATCAAATATTATATTTTGAGTTACAGAACTCGAGACATTGGTTTCACAGCCTACGTGGTCCAAAGATTCAATGGTTGGATTCGGGAGTTGGTTACACACAAAGAGGTATAAACCTCATCGTGACGCCCGAAATCGATACATTTCTAGCCATGTCTCAACTTCGTTTTGGTTTCACCAGCTTTGACTTGTCATTATTTAATATAATCCCCTTTTTAATGCATGCATTTTGTATAAAAAAGTAAACTCAGGTTTTCAAGAAAATTTGAATCTCATGTGCGCCTCGGAGTTATGAAGAACATAAAGATTGTGACTAAAAATAGCCTTCAATTTTTTTTTTAAATATAGGATATTTCGGGTTAAGTGTTGGAGAGATACCGACATGAAATATTGCTCTTTGTGATTTTTTTTTTTTTTGAAAATGACTTTGAAAATATGAATGCAAGATGAACAACATAAGGGAAACGTGTTAGTAAGATAAAAAAAAAAAATAATATCGCATAAAAATAAATCACACAAAAAAGGGGAAAGAGGAAGGAATGACATGAATGTATCTCATTAGTGTCATCGATTATCTTGAAATAACCAAGTTGACAATTTTAGAGATGCATTGAGATCTATAGACTAATCAAGCATAAAAATCAGTTTTGAACATTTAAAAATTCGAAGGAAATCCGAAGAGAAAAAATTTGATTTTTTGACAATTTTAAGAAAAATGAGATTGACAATTTTAAATTGATGAATTTTGACTATTTTTTTTGATAATTTGTTAAAAAAGAACGGGGTTGGAGTATCCCAAAAATGACAACCTTGGTAAGTTTTGAAATTTGAATAAGGTTTGCAAAAGCAAGGCTGGAGTATCCCCTCAAAGGACGGGGTTAGAGTTTCCCCAATGGAAACTTCAATGATTTTAGAGAAACGAGCTAAAAAGATTTATCTTAACAACGGTTCAGTGATTTTTTGACACAATGACTATTTTTTTTTTACAAATTCTTGACGAAATAGATGATTTTTAATTAAAAAGAATTGATAAAAATAAGGATGATAAGGCTTAAAAAATGTTAATGCCTTGATCTAAATCTACAGGAGTCGATGCATGTTCCTTTCAACTAGATGGATTGATCGGGATCACATCGAGACATTTGAATGCCTCGGAGTGGGAGTTCGGAGGAATCAACTAATCTTGAACGATGCTGAAAATAATGGACAGCATCGCGCTATTCCAAATTTTAATTTTATTCTAGACAAATCCGAAGGTTCCAGGGGTTGTATAAGGTACCATTGGAAAGTTAACTCGATAAGAATCAATATAAAATTATTCTAAAAATCCTAGAAAATTGCCTTCTAGGTGGAAATATTTTTCACATTAGGGACTGGTTCAACACTGACAGCATATTCAAGGAAAGTGGGGTAGTTGATTTTGAAAAATCATTTCGGACTCATATGGAATCGTTAAATTACAAAAGATACCTTTACTGAAAGGGAATTTTGTGAAATTTTTGTGAAAAATATTTAAAAAATCTAAAAAAATCATCTGGTGAGCCGAATCGGCCCAAACAGATTGTGAATCATTGATTCCAGGGGTTTCAGACAGCAAAACTTCAAAAAATTGTAACTCCTTCATCCAGAATGATCCAAGGGCAAACAAGACACCATTGGAAAGGTGATTCGATGCCCTTATAAGAAAAAATGTCAGAAAATTCATGAAAATTTTTTGAAAATAATTTTTTAAATCATGAATACAGTGCTGCTAGCATAAAACAAGAGGAATTTTTGGTTTTCTCGGACTTATTCAGACTAAATTGGAGCCATCGACATGCAAATATCTGTGGCAGAAAACAATGAGTGACATGGGCTTCACGAGATCATCTACATAATCTCCAAGTAGTTTGGGACGATGAAATAGCCCATTACCATGCAACAAACACAAGGATTCTAAGCAAAGATCAAGGCATGAACAAATTTTGACACTAAAAAAGAAATTATATTTTAAACAAAGAATGTTTTGCTTCTTTTAACCTTGAATCCCAACATAAATAGTTTAATATTACCCTAAGATTAAAGTGTCAATTTGTGTAAAATAATAGAGCAAGATTAATCCCATTATTTGGGTTAATCTTAATCTAGGTTAGGGTGTTTGTTTAACAAATGTATGTGTGTATATATATATACATTATCAAATCAAACAAGTATGATAAAAATAAAATAAATAAATAAATAAATAATATTAAAAATCAAAGGCATAGAACAAATATCATCAAAAAATATTTAAACAAGCATTTCATAATGATAAATATAACCTCAAATGTAAAATGGCACCCCATGTCCCAATACCAGTTTTAAGAATGTTTTTTGATATTTTATGTTTGAAGATTGGTGAGGCTTGATGGCTGGTTGTCTTTTCTTCTATTTTGGTTTTTCTCTTTCTTTTTCTTCTTCCTTTCTTTTTTCTTTCTTTCTTTTTCCTCACCCCAAAACTAGACCACAGTAGGAAAAAAAAAACCTAGAAACCTGTAACCGATCACCACGTCAACTACCAGCCATCACTGTTAGCCATCGTTCGCCAATGACTGTTGGCTTTCAAGCTTCACCTCTAGACTCTTTTCAACCTCCTCTTTTCAAATTCAGAGTCATATTTTTCTAAATCTATGAAAGAAATTCAAACTTTTTACCTCAAATCCGACCATCATCCACCGTTGGATCATTCCCAAACTCTAGTATGTTATTCTCCTCTATATGAGCTTCCTTTTCATCGTTCGGATTCTCAAAATAAGCACTGAAACCTCATTAAACAAAAACCCCTCACTTTGAGTTTTTAATTTTCTTATGTGTTTTTTTTTTGTTTGAAAACTTGTATTGTTTTTTTTTTTTTAATTCTAGAAAATTTTTTTAGAGCTCTTTTTTTTTTCCTCTCTAGTGGTTATATGCACCAAGAAAAAGCTAAAACGGTTAGTGGCTTGGGAACTAGATCTATGGTAAAAGCTGCCATGGTTGGTTCTGCAAATGAATAGAGCTGATGCCATGCTCCGACTCATTTTTTTTGTCTTTTTTGTTGTTTTTTTATTTTTTATTTATTTCTGTCATTTTATGACAAAAACTTAGCTTCTACGTGTGGCTCATAGGTAACCCATTTTACAAAGGTGGCTTGAGTTTGAAACTTAGGCCACCATTTTTTTTGTCTTTTTATTTGTTTTTATCATTTTATAATGCAAATTTATACTTGGCGTGTGGGTCATAAATGACTCACTTTATAAGGACTCTTTTTTCTTTTAATTTTTTATATGTTTGTTGTTATTTTATGACTAAAATAATTGTTTAGTGTGTTAGTCATTGGTTATATCTTCCATAAGGGTGACCTGGATTCAAACTCAGGTCACTGGTTTTTATTATTTTTTTATATTTTTTCAAATTAACCTAAATTAAAATGAATTAAGTTCAATTAATCTAGATCCAACAAACCTAAATTAAAAATAGCTTAATTAATTGAATTATTTCAAATATCGAGTGTCCTAAAAATTGTTCGGACAAAATTTGATACTCACGAGTTGAAAGTAAATTATCCATTGAATACGTTAATGACATGGCATGGAGTGGACAGAAGGCGCAGAATAAGGTGAATGAGGATCGTGGACTAAACAAAGAAGGTCATCAATTGTCTGATAACAGTGGTAATGGAAGAATCATAGGGAAGCAAGGAGAAATTGGAAACTATTCCTTAATTGATGAGGAGATTCCTCAAACAAATGTTGGTTGTGGAATCATACATAGGAAAATAGGAGCAGAAGGCGAGTATGGAGATCGGCATTATCGGGTTTAGAGAATCAAAGTCAACATAGCACTCAACAGGCAATTGTGGAAAAAGGACACATAACAACTGGAAGAATCAAGCTGAGCAGGCCACATGTAACAAATCATCGAAGACAACAAAGCAAAAAATATAGAACTTTCAACCGAAATGGCTAGCGAAAAAAAGAATTCAAGTGTAAAAAAAGTCAAATTGTATAGCAGAGATGACTGAACAGCAATTTTAATGGCAAAGGCTGACCATAACCCATGCCAGGAGCCATGAAGTTAATAACGTGGAACTGCCGTAGGCTTGAGAACCCACAGACAGTAAAAGCTCTTAGACAGCTCATTCAACAAGTTCCCGATGTGGTATTCCTATGTGAAACAAAGTTCAGCAATAATGAGTTCGATGGAGTCTGAAGATAGTGTGATATGGACAATGATTTTGTAGTCGACCATAACCAACGGAAAGGTGGTCTAGCTATGATGTGGAGGAATGAGTTGATTCTCCAATTAAGAAGCTTCTCTAATAGCTACATAGATATAGAACTTTTAAAGAACAATCTTGCAGTGCAAAGACCAATTGGTTTTATGGTGATCCGATTGCCAGAAATGGGAAATGTCATGAACACTTCTTAAAACTTTTATCCCGATAGTCCACGTTACCATGGACTTGTTTTGGTAACTGCAATGAAATAATGCATAATGGAGAGAAGAAGGGCATTGGTTTAAGGAATGAACGTCAAATTGATGATTTTAGAGAGTGTGTTGAGGATTGCAGACTATTTAATGCAAGTTATCAAGGCTGCTGGTTTACATGGACAAATAGAAGGTGAAAAGCATAGCTGATTCGAGAATGACTAGATAGGGTCTTTGTAACAACAGAATGAATCGATATGTTTCTAGATTATCTTGTTGAACATTTTGTAAGCTTCCGGTCTAATCACTACCCAATTCTTTTGAATACAGAAGGAAGAAGACAGCCAAATACAATTCGAAGGAAAAAAATAAGATTTCACTTTGAGAAAATATAGGCCATGGAATCGGCATGTGGAGATATCATAAATAGAGTCTGGCAAGATACCACTATTAATGTTACCAGATTAAATTTGGAGTTCAATTGACTAGGTGGCATAAAGTAAACATTAGTGGCTTCAAGACTAATATCAAAGAACTATAAGTCAGATTAAAGGTGCTAAATGATCTTGCACCTAGTGAAGATGTCCTAAATAAAGAGATAGAGTTAAGGTGGCAGCTGAATGAGGTACTAAAAAAAGAATAGATGTACTGGAAACAGCGATAAAGACTTCAATGATTGAAGGAAGATGATCAAAACACATTACTTTTCCATGCCCAGGCAAGGGCTCGTAGGAGGAAGAATTTAATTCTGGGGTTGGAAGATAGTGAAGGAGTCTACAAAGATAAAGAAGATAAGATACAAGCATAGCTATGTCATATTTCTAGTCACTTTTCGAATCCCATGGGACCAGTCGGATTGAAAGTGTCCTTGAAGCAGTAGAACACCGAGCCACAAGAGAGATGACAACTTTCTTCTTGCAGAATTCAAAGTTGAAATAATTACCAACGCCCTCAAACAAATGCACCTTTTCAAAGCAACAGGACTAGACGGTATGCCTGCATTTTCTTTCAAAAATATTGGCATATTCTTGGCAATGATACCATATTGTTTTGTCTTGATGTGTTAAACGGGAAATCTGATATGCATTCTATAAACCAGACCCATATTGCTCTCATCCCTAAAACCAAGAACCCAAAAAACATGATGAATTATAGGCCTATCAGCTTATGTAATGTGATATATAAACTCATTGCAAAAGTCCTTATTAATAGATTAAAATTATTCTTCCTTATTACATTAGTAAGAATTAAAGTGCATTTGTCCTAGGGAGATTAATTACAAATAATATCATGATTGCTTATGAGCTCATAATGCGATGAAGTTAAAAAATAAAAAGGATCGAAGCTACTTTGCTCTCAAACTTGACATAAGCAAAGCTTATGATAGGGTTGAGTGGCCTTTCCTTCAGGCTATCATAGGGGAAATAGGGTTTGCCTGTAAATGGATAGACTTCATAATGGAATGCATTTCCTCCATTTCTTATTCTGTCATTGTCAATGGGAAAATCACTGATTCTTTCACACCGAGTAGAAGTCTTCGACAAGGAGATCCCTTATCACCATTCTTATTTTTGTTTTGTACAGAGGATTTATCAACAATGCTTGAACAATTGCAGAAGACTCGACAGGTAGCAGATATACAGTCAAGTATTTGGGTCTGAATAAATCATCTTTTCTTTGCAGATGACAGTCTATTATTTGCGTGAGAAAATAAAACCACAGGAGGAAAGTTAAAGGACGTGCTAAGGACATGTAAGGATAGCTGGGGCCAAAAAATCAATTTTAAGAAATCAGTGCTATTTTTTAAGTCGAACACTTCAGATGAACCGTAAGATGCACTTCAATGGTTGTTTGGAATCCAAGTTGCCACAAATCCGAAGAAATATCTAGGCTTGCTGTCTATGGTTGCGAAAAGCAAATTAAGGAGATCGTTAATTGAGTGCAAGCAAGAGTCCAGAGCTGGAATTGTAGGTATCTATCCATTGGAGGAAAAGAAATATTTATTAAAGCAGTCCTTCAAGCCCTTTCTTTATATGCTATGGTCTATTTTCTGCTACCACGGACATTATGTGATGATCTATCTTGAATTATTAGAAGATATTAATGGGCCAACAAGTAGGATAATAGATGTATACACTGGCTCACTTTGAATGAGGTATGCAAGCCGAAGAGTATGGAGGGCTTAGGTTTCAGGAATCTGTAACTTTTTATCATGTCTCTGCTCGGTAAAAATGTTGATGTCTCATTCAAAACATGTCCTCCTTGACATGCAAAATCCTAAAAGCAAAGTACTTACCCAATTGTTACTTTTTAGGGTCTGCTTTAGGTCATCGCCATTCTTTCATTTGAAGAAGCTTATGGACAGCAAAAGTAGTAATTAAGGTAGGGATTAGATGGCGCGTAGGTGATGGGAGTCTATTGGCATTTGGAATGACAAATGGTTACTAGTCAACGGCCTACAGACCTTTACATTTGAAACACGCAATATTCCAAGAACTGCTAAAGTCGAAACATTGATCAATGGAGAGAAGCGTACTTGGCGAGAAAAACTAATTAGAGAGGAGTTTACTCAAGTGGAAGCTGATATAATTTGTAATATTCCCTCGTATAAAAGAAGAAAGGTGGACAGATTAGTTTGGCACTATACCAAAAATGGTAAATACTCGATTAAGAGTGGCTAACATGTTCTTTTAATGAAGCAGCTGCTAGAAAAGACGTTTTTGAGAAAAAGATTTTAAGATGAACTTTGAAGTGTGAAAAATACTTTCCTTAAGGCTTTATAATGCCTCTAGGATACAACAAAGTTAAAAACTTCTAAAACAGAATAGTGAAAATGGCATAATAAAAATGTCCCTTTTATAGACAATGTAAAGTTACCTTGGTAAGAACTTATCTTTTGGATAAACCTTTGGTTAAGTGTTATGTTTTTACATAATAATTCTTTGGTGAATAATGTGTTCTTTCAACACAACTTTTCTGATGCAATTTGGGCTAAGCTGTTTACTCAATTGCCAATGTAATAAGATTAAACACTTATAAATTATTCACTCTTAGTTTTTCTATTTATTGTGGGATTTTGGTTGTTCCCACCATCATTACAAACTACCAACAATCCCCCATTATTTTGGAATATTGGTGATTTAATTTTGTTGCCTTTCACACAAATAAATATTATGCATACAAGATGGTATCTCTCGATTTGAATCACCAATTAGCGAATGTATCTTAGAATTTTAATAAAATTGTTGGTGTTCGCAGATTGAACCATAATTTCTTGCATTAAAATTAAAGAAACATCACACATAATTTTTATTTATACTTCTATCACAAGTTTTCACTTTTAGCACTAAATGGCCATATGCTTATCATGTTCTTAATAACATTTACAAGAAAAGTCCCTAATTTTTCTTGTTGAAGCGACGCCACTTCTTATGTTTATATAGGTAGAGTTCTTTATTGTCCCCGTTGCTTTAGACATTGAAAACAATAAACAATGAACTCTATTAAGAGTGCTTAAACTCATCCTCTATACGCAATGGTCCACACTAGTATGAAATTTTCTTTGGAATGGGTTTCACTAGTGCATCACAAACACATATCAATAACTCGTTTTTACCCTTTGAACTTTATAATTAGAGGTTACTAATTAAAAGTTGGGTTCCCGTTGTTGGTGTCTAATATTAAGGGTTTTAAACCCATTCCCTTTTTAGTACTACTTACCAAGTCCTTTGGTAGTCCTTTAGTTAAAGGATCTACCAAATTATTGGCAAATTTCACATATGGTATGGTAACTACCCCATTAGATATTAATTCTCTAATATAATCATGTCTTATACTAATATGTCTAGATTTTCCATTGTATATATCACTATATGCTCTAGACATTGTAGCTGCATTATCACAATATAAGGATATGGCTAGCATTGGTTGTGGCCATAACTCTATATATAATAACAAATTTCTTAGCCATTCTACTTCTTTGCCTGCAGCAGCTAAAGCTATAAATTCAGATTCCATAGTTGAACGAGAATGCAAGTTTGTTTTTTAGATGCCCAGCTAATAGCACCTCCACCTAGTGTAAATATCCAACCAGATGTGGATTTATTATCATTTTGCACTAGTAATCCAACTTGCATCAAAATAACCTTCTAGTATGATTCGGTAATCTAAATAATGTAAGCTAAAGCTTTTAGTCCTCTTAAGGTATCCAAGAACTCTTCCAATAGCTTTCCAATGAATTGCACAAGGTTTACTCGTATACCTTGATAATTTGCATACTGCAAATGCTATATTTGGCCTAGTACAATGCATGGCCAAGTTGTGCAATTACTTGATCACAATTCTCATTCAATTTCATACTTGAATCATATGGAGTATTAAATTGTTTTATATTTAGATGTTTAAATTTTGTAATCAATTTCTCAATATAATGACTTTGATTAAGAACATAGCCATTACTATGCTTTTTAACTTTAATTTCCAAGATTGCATCAACCTCATTTAAATCTTTTATTTTAAAAATAGAGGTTAGATAACTTTTTGTCTCTTTTATGCCAATCATATTGTTGCTAAAAATAAGCATATCATCGACATAAAGACATATTATTACTCCATATTCTTTAGTGAACTTTGAGTAAATGCACTTATCAGCCCCATTATGTCTAAAACCATTTGATAATATGGTTGAGTCAAATTTCTTATGCCATTGCTTAAGAGCATGTTTTAGTCCGTATAGTGACTTAATTAACTTGCAAACCTTTTTCTCATTTCCAGGAAGTATAAAACCTTCTGGTTGTTCCATATATACCTCTTCCTTTAAGTCACTATTTACAAAGGCTGTTTTAACATCCATTTGATGTACATGTAGCTTAAAAATAAAAGTTAGAGCCATAAGAACTCTAATGGATGTTATTCCTGCTATCGAAGCATATGTATCAAAATAATCTATGCCTTCCTTTTCCTTGAAACCTTTGGCAACCAGTCTTGCCTTAAAGGTTTGTATTGAACCATTATTATTGTATTTTTTTTCTAAACACCCATTTACATCTAATAGGTTTAGAACCCATAGGTAAATCAACTAAAACCCAAGTATTGTTGGACATTATTGAGTCCATTTCATCATTCACAGCTTTTTTCCAGAAAGTAGCATCTTTTGAAGTCATTGCTTCACTAAAGATTTTAGGTTCTTCTTCTACATTAAGAAGTAATGGTGTTTTACTGAGTACTTTAGTTCTAGTTCCTTCAGCTAGGAAGATTATTGATTCAGGAGAAACAAAGTTAGAATGTAAATGTTGCTCTTTTCTTATTCTCTGACTTTTTCTTAGCTCAATTGGATCATTGTTTTCCTTTCTTTTTTCACCAATTGAAGGAGCTAATCCATATTGTTTCTTATTTTCCTTTTCATGTTCAAAAGCATTAAAAATAAATTTGTCTTCAAAAAATTCAACATGTATAGATTCAACAATTATATTAGAACTTAATTCAAGTAATCTATATGCTTTTAAATTTCTTGCATAACCAACAAATATGCTTTTAATACCTCTAGGACCTAGTTTTGTTTCGTGAGGATCAAGTGCTTTATAAAATGCTATACACCCCCATACTTTAAAATAATTTAAACTCGGTTTTCTACCATTGTTCCATAATTCATACAGTAAAACATGTAATTGTTTTAATGGAACTCTATTAGTAATATGACACGCTGTTAGTAAAGCCTCTCCCTATAAATTATGAGGTAGCCTAGCATTTAACAACATACTATTAACCATATTTACTAAAGTCCTATTTTTTCTTTCAACTAAACCATTTTGTTGGGGTGCATACAGTGCAGTTCTTTGATGAATTATTCCATTCTCTTCACAAAATAAAGAAAACAAATCTGAAAAATATTCACCACCTCTATCACTTCGAAGAATTTTAATTTTCTTCTGCTTTTGGTTTTCAACCATTGTCTTGAATTCTTTAAATTTCTTAAATGCTTCGTCCTTTGTTTTAATTAAGAAAACATAGGTGAAATGAGAATAGTCATCAATAAATGTTATAAAGTACATTTTTCCTCCTCTTGTTAGCAAACCATTTAATTCACAAATATTAGAATGGACAAGTTCTAATAATTTTGAATTTCTTTCAACTTTTGGAAAAGGTTTTTTAGTCATTTTTACTTCTACACAAATTTGACATTTATCCTTATTGTCTTTTTGAATAGAAATGTAACCATGCTTAGGCATATAATTTATGGATTGGTAATTTAAATGTCCTAGCCTAGCATGCCATAAAGAAGAAGTGTGCTCAACAATATAAACAAAAGCAATATTAATTTCATTAATACTTAGTTTGAACATACCATCACTATATACATTGAGCAATTTTAGTTTCTGCCCTGAAGTAAACTTTAGCTTAACAGTTCCTTTGCCAAGAACCTTAGCAGTATTGTAGTTTCCTATTAGGATCTCAATAAGTCTTGTTTCCAGAATTTCTGTATCTGCAATTCTTGATAAAATGCCCTTTCTTTCCACGATGGAAGCACATTTTATCAGTCTTGTTTTTCTTGGTCCTTTTGAACTCTTTTTTTTGGATTCGAGGCCTTTTTTGACCTTTGCCAGAATTTTTTGGGCTAAGCTTTTTACTCAATTGCTAATTTAATAAGATTGAACATTTATAAATTATCCACTCTTAGTTTTTCTATTCATTGTGAGATTTTGATTGTTCCTACCATCATTACAAACTACCAACAGCAGCTCCCTCAAGACCTGCAAAGATTTATTTGGAGGTAAATCTAGAATACTGCAGTTCTCCCAAAAATAAAGTTATTCACTTGCAATTGTGTCATGGCATGGTTCCTACAAGGAGCAAGTTGGCATGTAAAACTTAAAAAAGGTGATCCTAGTTGCCCGAGATGTAGCCACTGTGAAGAAATGGATATTCATGCAATAATGGATTGTGGCCCATCTAGAAACCTTCTCTACAGAGCTTTTCCAATGCTTATCGGTACTGA
Source organism: Adansonia rubrostipa (assembly GCA_038381775.1). Taxonomy (NCBI): domain Eukaryota; kingdom Viridiplantae; phylum Streptophyta; class Magnoliopsida; order Malvales; family Malvaceae; genus Adansonia; species Adansonia rubrostipa. The sequence goes on from JBBYHM010000025.1 coordinate 6,416,230, forward strand.
TGATCCTAATAATAGCCCATAAATCATTGATAGGATTGAAAAAGCAGCTAAATGCTTGTCTACAGAGGAATTTGATAAATATCTCATAACTTTATGGGCGTTGTGGTATACCAAGAATATAGAGATTCATCAAAATAATAAGTTAGAGGAAATAAGGGTGTCGAATCTAATAACAAGATTACACCATGATTTTAAAACAGCAAACAGTCAGCTCTTTCCTAGGCTACATGTCTACAATACAGTACGTTGGAAAGCAACGGATCAGAACACCTTTAAAATCAACTTCGATGTTGTCATGGATATTCCGTATGAACGTGGAGGTCCAGGGGTGATTATTTTAGATTTGAGGGGTTTGTCATGGGAGCAGCTGCACTCAAAATAGATCATTGTATAAGCCCAAACATGGCTGAAGCAATTGCAGCTTTCAACGTGATAGAAGTGGCAACACAAATGCTTTTAAGATGTTATTTTTGAAGCTGATGCTCTGAAAATAGTCAAGAAATTGCAAATAGAGGAGGAGGATTTTATCGATCATTGGATCGATCATGTAAGAAGGTAGAAGCTAATGAAGAATTTTAGAAATTGCAGAGTTCAACATATTGCAAGATAAGGAAATGAAGTTGCCCACCTTCTAGGAAAACACAGTATATATCTTAGTAATGATAGTTTTGGATTGAGGAATATCCAGATGTAATTCATCAAGCTGTAATGACTAATGCTATAAACATTTAAATAAAATAATGGTTGTTTTTTCTTCAAAAAAGGAGACTTCATGAGTTTTTTTTTTTTTTGGAAGTGATGTCTTTAAGGAGTAAGACACGTTTCTACACGTAAATTATGGGCAAGACACGTAGATTTTACGGGTTTTCAGATATCTTTTAATGGATAAACTTGACCAAAATAAGTTAAAAGCAAAAGGTAAGGACATTACCTAGTTGGCTGAAAAGAATGAATTTGATTTTCCCAATCAAAGCTTTAGATTGCTTTAAGGGATTGCTTCTATAAAGTGTTATGTTATAGATAGATTATTATTATTATTATTATTATTATTGTTGTTGTTGTTGTTGTTGTTGTTGTAACTTAATAAGATTTTTTCTAAAAATGGTACAAATTTTCTAGAAAATCATTTTAATGAATTAAATATATTTTGAAACGCAACATTGCCAGCAGGAGCAGAGGGTTTGAGTAATGATATGGAAAAATCGTCACAGATTCATTCGGACTCAAAAAGTCATATACAACACACCGTAGGTAATTCAATTTTTTTGTGAGAAAATATTTAAAAATTACAAAAAAATCATTTGGAAAGTCAAAATTGGGGCATTATTAGTGCTAATAGCTGAATTCGAAGGTTTCAAATAGCAAGTGATAGAAAATTCAACACTTCTTCGTATAGATGCAAAAAGTCGCATACGATAGCTGATTAAAAATCTAACTTAAAATAATTTAAAATAAAAATAATTAGAATGTTTCAAAAAATCTTTTAGTAAGGTGAAAATATTTTTAATCGAATTTACTACTGCTATTGATAACTAAAATAGGGGTAAAATACTTTTGATCATATAAGCGTAAATCATGTTTAGATATCGAACACCTGAATATAGGGATCCATAATCATATGTTATTGAGTCCATGTCAATCCCAAATCCAAAGAGTCATGGCGCCCAAATGATACATTAATCATGCAACAAATTTACTAAAAATCCTAAATTGAGCATTTAAATTCTCTTTAGCCATTGACCATAGTACTTCCGTTATGGGATGCTTATATTTGACAATCATAAAGCATGGAAAATGTCATTTTTCCAAGGTTGTAACAGCTCCCAAACAGTAGCTAGACATCTCACAATACCATTTACTGTTAATCCCACAAGGGTCTAGAGCAAGGCTCTACATTTATTAACTCAAAAGTCGACTTGAAATGACTTTGAAATTTATTTATTATGGACATTGAAAGGTGAACATGTGTCAAAAAAGGGATGAAAAGGGTATAAGAAGCCTAAGGGTGTCTTCCACCCTCTAAAGGAGCTTTTTTCAATTTTTACTCTCCCATGTGGTCTCCCTTCTCCTAAAATATGTGCTTTCAATTTTTGGTTGGCTAGAATCCCCTTAGTTTAGACCAAGTGAGCCTCTTATTGGTTCAGGCATGTATTCATCCTCCAATAATAACAAAATTGTCATTTGGAGTAATGATATTTACGTTCATTAAAATGAAATCATCCCTTGAAATATCCAACATTTCTATCCTCCTTTAGGCCACCCCTTCGTGAATTTAAGAATTAAACCCCAATTGCATTAAAATGAAAAATGGCCCAAAATTCAAATAATTTCATAATTGGATCCATTTTTCATTTAAAATGAAATCCAATGGCTAAAAAATTTTGCATTATTTTTAAGGCAATAACATAAGGATGAGTGGGAAAGAAAAACCTTGGAATTTTGAAAGAAATTGCTCAAATTACCCAAATTTAGCGCCAAAGTATTGATACTCATCATGAAATATCAATATCTTGGCCTAATATATCGATTTTCATTTCAAAAAAGTTTCGATATATCGGTGCCCTAAACCACATTTAGCATTAACAAGCAAATGTATCAACACTAGTATCGATACCTACCATGATTTTGGAAGTTTCGACCATTGGAAGCCAAAATACCCTAAGGTAAGGTATTGATACCTTTAACATATTTTGGATGGAATGTTTTATTTTGGCTAGCAATCACTTTCACTTTCTAGCATGGTTCGAGATTATCTTACTAGTTCTTGGCATGGGAAAATGGCTTTGTTAATGGCTGTTATTCTTGAAAAATCATTTATAGAGGCTCGGATAAAACTAAGTGACATAGCTACCCTTCTTTCGCTATTACTAATGATCAAGAATAAGATAAAGACTATAGACTCCATGTTGTTTGGGACACTAAAAAATCTCTTGGCATGCCTACAAAGAAAAAATAGTAAATTTTGACTATTTGAGGGCAAAACCTTGGTGGGCATTCCAAGATTCAAAAAGAACAAGAATTAGAGGAAAAGAAAAAAAAATGCAACAAAAGACCTAGGCAATGCTCCTAAGCTTAATTTATTTCTTAAAAACAAGTTCGACTTAAAAATAAAAAGATCTCGATATTGACTCAAGGCTTGAACTATCTCTTGAAATAGGTTCAACTTAAAATAAAAAGACCTCAACATTGACTCAAGGCTTGACCTATCTCTTCAAAACAAGTTCGACTTAAAAAAAAAAAGAATGAAACACTGACTCAAGGCTCAACATCTATCTCTTGAAAGCAGGTTCGACTTAAAATAAAAGACCTCAGCATTGGCTTGAGGCTCAACCTATCTCTTGAAACAGATTCAACTTAAAATCAAAGATTTATAATGATTAATAATTTTATATAACATGCAAACAAAAAAGAAAAAAACAAAGAGATAATAGTGTTCGAAACTTAGAAGATGAAAAGATAAAGATAATATTTTAAAAAAGAGATAAAAAGTACAAAATTGACCTTCTAAGGTTTTTTTTTTTTTTTTTTACCTAGAGTTTCTAGAATTAATTTTTTTAAAAAATAAATATATAATATTTTAAAAAAAAATTTGGGACCATGAACCCACCCATAAAAAACGCTCCAGTTTGGAGGAAGAGAATAGATTGTGTAGATCTTATTCCATTAAAGAAGATTGGGATTTTCTAATGCGGGCTAATGGTGCCGTTAAAAGATGGACCATCACAGGCAGGTTATCTGCGTCGGGAGAAAAGAAAAATATAATGGTAAAGCCCAACCTCTTTTTAAACCTTCAAGAAGAAAATGTCCTTAAATTTAAATTTTGTTTTAGTGAATAAAGCGACACTAGTAAATCTTTTTCTTTTTTCGGATTTAAGTCTAACCATTATCCAAAGATTATTCTAAAGTTAAGTTACTACTAATTATCATGCTTAATTAAACTATCGATTTTTTAATAAAAAAATTCAGGCTATATGTCCATTAAATTTTTAGTTCCAGATTCAGTATAAATTAATGATGGAGCAACAGAAATGTACATAACCCTACATCTACGGACTTGGGTTGAGATCAAATTGAAGCCAGCCTAAGCGTAAATTTACATACAAATTGGAATTCTTTTAGCTTTAGGAAATCTTTTTTTTTTTTTTTTTCAAATGAACTAGGGAACAAACTTGACTCTACAAGGTTTATAAAAAAATACCGACTTAACCAAAACCACCATCGATTAGTCATTCAAGTTAAGGGAAAAAGAACAAAGAAAGAGTACAGAATGGAAGCGAAAGAAGTGAAGGTTAAGGCCCTTGGAAGGGGATCATTTGATGTTGATGCAGTCAAAACTGGTGCACTTACAAATGAAAGAAAAGTAGAGGAGTTTAGAATGAAGAAGAAGAAGAATGAGAGAGAGAGAGAAAAAGGGAGAGAGAGATGAAGAATATTTTAGAGAGAATATAAGAGAGAGAATTATAAAATAGAATTCTTTTCCAATGGATAAATTTCAAAAAAAGAAAAGAAGAAAATAAAATTTGTCTAAAAAAGTCAAATAAGCAAGCATTGCTTTGTAAGACACGAACATATTATAATTACATAATATTAAAAAATTTTGTTTCTTTTTAGGATATTCAAGCTAAACATATATGCCTTCAGCAAAGTACAACCACCCCCCATGTTTCTTCAAAAATGCCCAACCTCAAATTGTGCAGGGATTGACCTTTACTAGGATAGGAAGACCATCTTGCTTTGCTTATTCGACATCCAAATACAATGCAACTTACAAACTCAGAGTTCAATTTATTTGACTTGTGAAAAACCTATAAAAAAATAGTATTCGATTTTCAGTAATGCGAAAGTACAGTCTATTATCTTATTTTTAGACCTTAGCGTTAGAAGAAAAAACAATTTTGCATTGTGATTTTATAAGTACGGGCCATCATTCTTTTATTGAAAAATATTTTCTCAACAAATAAATCTTGAAAGAAATCATTTCAATCTTTCGAAGTGAACAATATTTCATAATAAATATAGTTTAATCATTTTTACATTAACAATTAAGCAAAAACAAAAGGTTAAATTTAAGGTGGTTAAACCATTTTTGTCTCTTGAAAATTGTCTTAATCGTGGCTGGGGTGACATTTAATAAAACAGGCAACTGTTTTGCTTATCACTATTAAAGATTCAGATAACATCTAAATCAACATATTACCCCACTTTAATCCCATATTCACTGTACTTAATTTTAGAAACAGGCTTATGAAAGCAACGGTGCAGAAAAAATAAAGCAAGTGAATTGGTGTTAACCGTTAAATGTATAGGTGTCTGCGGATTTGTTAAGCATGAGTTTTGAACATGAATTTAAAACGTGAAGAGACTCTGATGCCACTTGTTAATATTTTTTTTGGATGAATACTTTCGTCATGTCAAAATTTTCTACGATAAATCATCAAAAAGAATAGACTAGACGTGAAAGCATATCTGAATTCATAGAAATAGATGTGATTCTTAAGTTTTGTGGTTTTTGACCTCCTAAATTGATGCATATGAACTTTTTAAAGAAGAAAGCTCTCATTTTTTTTACGATGGAATGTTAGAAAAGAATCTTACGTGTAATTTGAGGACCAAAACCATTTATAAAAGCACACACTTTTTTATTTCTAATTTTAGCCCATCATAAATTAGAAATTAGAAATAGGTCTCTAAACATGATAAAGCCCTAATCCAAAGATTATTCTAAAATTAAGTTACTACTAATTATTATGCATAATTAAACTATCGGTTTTTTAACAAAAATTTCAGACTATAATCCATTAATTACTTCCTACCTAATTAAATTTTTTGTTGCAAATTCAATACAAAATGGTGGATCAACATACATAAATCCACATTTAAGGGCTTGCTTGGGTTAGAATCAAATTAAAGCGAGCCAAGCGTTCATTTAGATACAAATTTGAATTGTTTCAGCATTAGAAAATCCCTTTTTCCAGATGAACTAGGGAGCCAACTTAACTCAGCAAGATTTATTGTAGATGTCTATTTTCGGTTAATAATATATGATGCAGTTATTAGCACACGTACTTTGGCACTAGTATTTTGATAACAACACTTCTTCTTAGTAGCATTACCTGGCATGGCAAGTTTTATTTAATAAAAACTGTGAAGTTAACACCGAAAGGTTAACGGGATTCTTGAGTTTTCTCCACACTTGAGATGTCTTGGAAAGCATAGCTTGGGAGCTCAGATATGGAAACTGTTAAGACTTCTTAACCTTTCCCTAGAATATAAGTGCTTCCATTTCCCATTGAACAGGCAATACACTATTAAGCGTGCTATCATATAACTATATCCACAACCTATTACCAAAACACTTTCAAGGTATAACTTTTAATAACCTCTACTCTAATCCATATCCTTAGCGACCTCTTATTCTTTTTCCCACTAGCTCTTTAATAACTTCCTACTTTCTTTTCGTAACAGTTCTTGTTAATTTCCTTGGGGAGGCTATAAATAGGGGTTTAGAGGCTTCATTTAGGATTTTTTTTGGCAATTTAGCAAACTTTCAATTATAACGAATTTCCTACAATTTTTTTTTGCAAATCTTACAACCCTTGCCTTTTCCACCCTTAGTCACTTATAACCTTCATCATCACCACCACCTACCACTGTACTTGTTGTCTAGTGTCTATTCCAATCTTTATTTCTACTCTCTCTCTCAATTACATCCTATTTTATTGGTTTGCAATGTTTCCTCGCACAATTAAAAAGAACCTTCTACATTTTGGCGACTCCATTAGGAAAAGAGTGATTGCATTAAGTAAATTCTTTTAACTTTATTTTGTCAAAAAATATGGAAGATTCTGCTAGAAACCAAAATAAAGTAGTCCCATTTATATCCAAGACTTGATAAAAATGATGAATGTAAATGCTTGAAAAAAATTATGGAGATTATTTCCTAGTTCAACATCCTCTTCTAATGCCACTACTTCACAAGTCTCACCTGTGAATAATGAAAATGGAAACAACTCAATTAGAGTTATTCCCATCAAATGGCAATGGAGAAAACATATCAAATGCCTCTAACCCTATACCTCATGGGACCCTTGGCTTAACTAAGATTATCACCTACACCTTAGCCAAATCGCTTTGCTTAGAAACCAAGGCATGATGAACACTTAAGATGGAACTTCCATATTGGTGGCATAGCCTACTGAAACTCAAAGCTTTGTCACGAAGAAGGAACTTGAGAGATCTTTTGATCATAAGAATAAAAGCCTTACTTTCTCTAAGTTTGAGTTTAAGCTTTCATACCCTGCTAGGGTAACTGCTAAAAAAGACTATACAATTCCTAAGTTTAAGCAATTTAATGGAAAGTCTAGTGATGCCCATTAACATTTGATGAATTTTATGGAGACATTGGAGGTTGTTGAATTGGATGATGATACAAGGTTGAAAGAATTTTCTAAGTCTTTGACAGAGAAGGTATACACATAGTAAGTCAACCTTGCTCCTGGTTTTGTCGAATCATGGAGCCAAATATGTAGAATGTTTGGTAAAAAGTTCTTTTCCACCTAGGAAAAGGTCAATTTGATTAATTTAAGAGAGAGCACCAAAAGCCAATCAAAGATCTTACGGATTTAATGTAAAGCTTTAGAGAAAGGGTGTTGGACATCCAAGACTCACATAATGAGACAGAGTTAGCGAAAATGTGCATACAGGGGATGTTTAGTGAATATGGATACATATGGAGAACCTACCCTTGCCAACCTTTTCTACACTTAAAGCAGCTACAAAGAGAACTAATAATATTGTTATGAGACAAAAGTAAAGTAATAAATTCCTAAGAAAAAAAATATTCTGACAATAAATGCCATCCAAGAAAGATAAGGAAGGCAAAGAAAAGGTCCATTGCGGCCTAACATACATCTTAAGAGGGATGATTCCAAAAAAAGGCATGATTATAGGTTGAGTTCCACCTCATTCCTAGTTCCAATAGATAAATTAAAAGCTTTTCTCCTAGAATGGATTAGAGATGATAACATAGATATGCCTTTCGTGCCAAAACCCCTAACAACTAAGGCGAAAGTTAACCCAAGGTACTATCTCATATGAAGGTAAGTCATCCAACTGCAAAGTGTAGGAACATTGGCAAAATATTTCATTAGAAAGTATAAGTAGGGAGATTATTATTGAGAATAATATAATTCAGAACAATCCACTTCTAGCTCATTAGAATACAAGAGGGCATGTGACTACTATTATTCATGCATTGAATGATGACCTCATTCCTTCAAATAATCAATCTGAAGACGTACAGGTCGTTGAAATGGTTACCTTCTCTACTGCACACTCCCTTATGAAAACATTAGATTTTAGACTTTTTTTTAATCAATTGGAATTTTTAGAGGAATCATGGAGGGAAGTTACTTAATTATTGGTTAAAATTGTTGGTGAATAGTATGTTGAGTGTAATTTAGTTAGAAAGCCTATAGGAAAAATGTCTAGTGGTATACAAATGCAAGTGTTTATAGAAGCAAACACGTGCACACTATACCCTTATCATAATAAGCCTCTTTATAGGGAGAGTAATATTAAAGGCTATCCTATTAAATGGACTTTCATTGATGATAGGTTATTTGTGAATCTTATGCCTTTGTCCACTTTGAAGGTGGTGAAGATAGATATTAAGAGCATGTAGCATTCCATAACCATTGCTTCATTTAATAGTAAGGAGATCAAAACTTGGGGTAGGTGACAGTGAATTTTAAGATAGATTATATTCAAAACTAAACCTACTTCCATGTAATTGCTGCACATGTGGCACAGCATGTCCTCATATGAAAGAAGTTTCTACACACTCATAATATTATTCCTCTTTTAGGCTTCTAGTGTATCAAGGGTTATTGGAAGGGGAAAGAAATTTACATTCTAGCTACTAAGGCACTTTTTGAACAAAATGATGTAAACTATATAAAGGCTTCATTTTTTAAAGATCTAGCAAAAGAGGGAAAGATTGCTATTACTAGATCTATTAGAGTTTTGATCCCATAGTGGCAAGAGTATGTAAATAAGAAAGATAGAAAAAGTCAGAAAAAAAATCACCAAGGAAGAAAAAAAGCATAGGAATGCAAGTGTAGGTAAGAAGGTGAAGAAAGAAGGAGTATAGGATATAGGAGTTAGCTCATACACTCATGATAATAGAAAGACAGTGTATTACTTATGATGGGGCGTAAAGTTAGAAGAAACCTTTCTTTCCTAACTCCATATTATAGGAACCACCTGTTAAACAACCATATTGTTCTCAAGTGCAATCTATTTGTAAAAGGATACAATAGATAGTGCAAGCACTAGAATAGTTACAAGATCAGCCAAAGTCCCAAGATGATGAGTTGGAAAAGATAAAAATGGTGAGGGAAAAAGAACCAATAGGACTTTTATTCGTAAGTAAGAATCATTCAGATGAACAGAAGACTTAATTGGTTCAGCTTTTACAGGAGTATAAAGATGTGTTTGCCTGGACTTATGAAAAAAAATGCCTGGGCTAGATGAGAACCTTATTACTCATAAATTGTATATCTTTCCTGGAAGTGAACTTATTAAGCAACAAGCTAGGGTCTTTCAACATGAAGTAAGACTTAGATTAAAAAAGAGATTAATAAGTTGCTAAAAGTAGGATTTATCAAACCTACACACCATCCTCTATGGCTAGCAAATGTTATGCTAATGAAAAAGAAAAATAGGACAATAAGATTGTGTGTTGATTTTAGGGATCTAAACAAGTCATGTCCTAAAGATGATTTTCCTCTTCCAAACATTGATACTTTGGTCGATGCTACTGCTGGTCATGAAATGTTCTCTTTTATGGATGGGTTTAGTAGTTATAACTGATTAAAATGGCTCCAAGTGATTTAAAGAAAATAGGCTTCAAAACTTTATTTGTAACTTTTACTACATTGTTATGCCATTTGGATTGAAAAACAAGGGGTAATGTACCCACAAGCTATGACAGTGATCTTCCATGATATGATGCATGATTGCATGGAAGATTATGTAGATGAGGTTGTGATAAAGTCTAAAAAAGCCTTCAATTACTTGGAAGATTTGAGAAACGTGTTTGAAAGGTGTAGAAAGTATAAGCACCGTGTGAATTTTTTAAAATCTGCCTTTAATGTCACTATTGGAAAATTCTTAAGCCTTGTGGTGCATAGAAAACATATAGATGTTGATCCTACAAAAGTAAAAGCTATTTAATCTATGCCTTCTCCAGTATGTTAGAAACAACTTAAAAGTTTGTTTGATACATTAGGAGGTTCATTCCAACCTTAGGAGAAATAATCATACCTTTTCAAAGCCTATTGAAACAGAGAACTCCTTTTGCGTAGGGTGGATAACTATAAAATACTTTTGATAAGATCAAACAAATCTTGAGTTCTCCAATGGCAATCATAATGCTAGTCAAGGATCAACCAGTGATGTTGTTGTTAATGTATGCCGTTGAACCAATCAGATTAGGGCATGAGATACATAGTCAATTGACTGCATACATGTTACTAGTTAAAGTAACACAAAGGTTTTCCTTCATATTAGTGACGTGATTGACACTAATGCAAACACTAATTAGATGAAGCCCATGGAACTTTAAAAAGGCCTTGCAAAAAAATTACAATGAGTTATAGTTATGAGATTGTTATCCATCAAAGCCTAGTTCTTCAAAAATATTTTTGGTTATCATATTGTCGAGACAGGGCATTGGCAATGCTAAAAAAATCAACTTACATTTTGCTTTCTTACTTAGGAAGTAAGCAACATTTCTCATAGGTTGAAGTATGTGAGATATTAAGGATGGCGTTACAACGTGGTTGAACATGAATCTTGACCAAGCTTTACTTAAATGCCTTCTTTTCTATATTTATGGATACGAATCCTGAACAAGCCTGATTTAAATGGCCTTCGCTTCAATGTTTATTGATATATCACTATTTTATATTTTGTTGTTTCTATAGGCCATATTATTATTATATTTTTTTTTATTTTTGGGGACTGGATAGTCGAGATTAATAGCTCATTCAACTTAACCCTAAATAGTCTGTGCGAAATGATTACTTATTCAGAATCGTCATCAATCTATTTGGGTTGGGTGCGATTGGTCACCTATCAAAGTTTATATTTTGAGGCTTACAAAACCCTAGAATACTAACTTTAAGGTCTATGATCATACTAGAGTTCATATAAAAGTGTCCGAGAGCTGGTTACAATTATAAGTAAGGATCGACCCTCTTATGATGCCTAAAAATTGATACCTTATTAATTACGTTTTAACTTGGATTTTAATTTTTATTCGGTTTCAACATATGGCATTTAATTATAAAATCCCAAAAATAATATTTTATAAAGTAAATTTATTATTCCGTGTCGAATGAAATCGATTTTTTTAATTTAAATATGAAAATCTCTTACGTACTCCATTGGAAGATCAATGGAACAAGAAAGCTTTTTGTTATTCTCTTTTGTACCCCAATGGAAAACTAGAGGAACACAAAAAATTTTAAAATGCAAAATATCATTTGCATACCGTTGAAAGGCTAAAGAAATACAGAAGGTTTTATTTTTTTGAAATTTACAAAAATCCCTATTTCACTCTAAAAAAGGTATCTCATTATTAAAATAATCTGTAAAACCCCTCTCATATTTTGGGAGAAACTTCACATATTATTTTAACTTAGAGACATTGCCTTAAAATTTTTTTAAAAAAATTATATTTTATTAAAAATATTTATAGAACATTTTAGACCTGATAATAATATAAAATGATGAACCTATTCCTAATGTATACATTTGAAATGAAAATATATTAGTAATCATATAAGACTTGGTTCTAATGCAAAATTATCAAAATACCCTTTGGTTATATCTTCGATATGAAGGTATTTCGATAACCCTAAAGAACATGAAAATGATTATGTTGAAGGTTGAACCAATCCTAAATGCACATATTTGGCATAAAAGCATCTCAATAATCATATAATTATGTGCAATTAGAATACATGATATTTTATAATAATATTATATATAAATAATATATTTAAATACTATATAGTATTATTTGATATAATATAATATTATAATAAGAGGAAAAATCTACTTTACAATAGTGTAAAACTAAATATTTGCATAACTATTTATAAGATTAATATTTTGACAAACGGACTGTTTGTCGCAATGTATTTGTACTTGTTGTATACATTAAATTTCGAATCGATCCAATATCTCTATCATATCAATTGATAATATTATTTTTTAGTATATATTTAACAGTTAAAACTTTTTAACATCGAATAAATTGTTAGAGGTTTTTAATTTACTCAAAACTAGATGTGCATGATATAAGTGAATAAAATATGAAATATGGCGTTCAAATTAAACAAATATAAATTGTGTAAAGAATTATGAAAGTTTGTAAAATTAATTTATTTATACATTAGTGTTAAATGGATCTCTCCCCTTGTAATATATAATACTATGATAACATATTTAAGTAATATCAATAGTATTATACGCTTACAATGTAATACTATAAAAAATATTAATATATTATATTATGTAATATATTATAGTAACATTATGTAATATTTAAATTAATATATAACATATGATATAATATAATACTATATGATATAGATAATAATCTACCATATAAGTAACTATAAAATACTATATCACTTATTTAATTATAATATATTGCTTAATGATAATTTTGTTATATGTATTATATGTATATACCATTAATAATTTAACTTTACAAAGCTACTATATACTTTACATTACTAATTATTTTTAGTTTATAAAATAAATACTTTTAATTAATGAAATTAGTTCTTCGTATTATTATTTTTTATTTTAAAATTACTATTTTATTATTTAAGTTGTTATTTTTGTATTGTAAAACTTATTTGTTGGTTATTATTTACAAGTAACTTTGAATTAAAATTAGTTTTTTTTGTTTAAATTTAAAGTTTTTTTAAAAGAAATTAAATTTCTAAATTTAAATTTTTTATAAATTTAAATATCTGATGAATAATATTATTTAATTTAAATTTAAATTATAAATAATAATATGTGCATTTAAAATAAATAATAAATAAATTTATTTTAAAATAATTTTATAAATCTAAATTCAAATATTATAAAAATTACACATGTTCGATTCTGTACCATTCTATGTTAAAAAGCCGGTTATAAAAATTAGAAGGGAGGGCAGTTTGAAATAAAGTAATTTCATCGTTCATTTTTTATTCTTTAAGTCAACAAATCAAGGAGATCCACGCAAAAACAGCATACAAAAGCATGCAATCTAATGTGGTCTTGCCCTAGGCAACCAAAATTCCTGGCCTCATCTCCAATTGCTTATATAAATAATCTCAATCTCCAAGCCAAGCATCCAAAAAACGGATTCCCGAAACCCTAACTTCTGTCACTAGAAAATTTTCTTTTTTCTCAATCCTTCGGTTTCAGGTAAAAAATTTTTAGGACTTGCAGTTTGTTTCGATGATCTTTTTCGTTGATATTTCTATATTTTGTTAATTAATTATGGGTTTCAGACTTTTTTTTTTAATCGTGGATGAATTTATGGTTCTCTTGATTTTTTTTTTTTAGATTAATTATTTTTATTTGATTTATTTTCCATATCGTTTTTCTAAGGTGACGGAGCTGATTATATATTGAAATATGTTTTAAGTAAAATCAATAAAAAAATTTTAATTTTACTTTTAGAAAGAAAAGGCCAAACTAAATTTAAATTGAATAAATAGCTAATTTAGTTGTAAAACCAACTTAATTGCATAATATATTAGTATTTACTAGTAGTGATTTTTTTTTTTTCAAATAATATATTTCTATTCTTATATTTAATGCATGATGTAAAACTTGTTATTTTATTAGCTTTTATTTTACTTTAATTTTTTTTTAATTAATAAGATTGTTATTATCTTTGTCATGAAATTATGCTTTTGATATATCGAAGATGAATTCGGGTCTTGCTTATGAGTTATGAACATGCATTGTTGTTACAAATTTTATGTATATCTAAGTTGTGTTGACATTATGCAGGTGTTTTTTTTTTTGATGAATCTTGCAGGTACTGTTGCTATCAGCAGGTTTCAAGGTACAGTGTGTCAAAGTTCAAAATTTCTTTTATGTTCATACAGGCCATTCTGTATTTGGGATCGATTGGATTGCTTGGGGAGTATTGTCCTTCAGTTAGAAAAAAGATCAGACCTTTTTCAGACCAATTTGGTCCTATGCATCTTGGATCACTTCAAGAACACCAATATTTTCGTGGTTGCAGCTAGCTGTTGCGATCGCTGAAGATCTGTCTTCTCTTATACCTTATGAAACTTTAGAAGAGTCTATTGCTGCTTCCACCTTGAGTCCTAGCATTTGCCGCCCTTGACATTCAACTATTTTGTTTTGAATTGTTATTGAAGATGGCTTTGCAGAACATTGGTGCTGGAAATAGCGATGATGCCTTCTACAGATATAAGATGCCCAAAATGATAACCAAGATTGAGGGCCGCGGAAATGGCATCAGAACGAACATAGTTAACATGGTTGATATTGCAAAGGCATTGGCAAGGCCTGCCTCTTATACAACCAAGTATTTTGGTTGTGAGCTTGGTGCTCAGTCTAAATTCGATGAAATAACTGGGACTTCTCTTGTTAATGGATCCCATGATACTGCTAAGCTTGCTGGACTTCTTGAAAACTTCATCAAGAAATATGTGCAGTGTTATGGTTGTGGAAACCCTGAAACAGAGATACTGATAACTAAGAATCAGATGATCCAATTGAAGTGTGCTGCTTGTGGATTTGTTTCGCATGTTGATATGAGAGATAAGTTGATAACTTTCATCTTGAAAAACCCACCTGAAGCGAAGAAGGGATCAAAGGACAAGAAGGCATTGAGGAGGGCTGAAAAGGAGCGACTTAAGGAAGGTGAGGCTGCAGATGAAGAGCTGAAAAAACTTAAGAAAGATGGAAAGAAAAAAGGCTCCTCTTCTAAGGAAGGCACCAGCAAAGTCAGCTCTACAAAGAAGAAAGCTAGTGGATCAGATGATGATCATGTTTCACCACCTCATAGTCAAGTTGATGAAAAGGAAGAGGTTGATGATGATGATGTGCAGTGGCAAACTGATACATCAGTGGAGGCAGCTCAGCAGCGGATTCAGGAGCAATTGAGTGCTGTGACAGCAGATATGGTCGTGTTATCTACAAATGAATCAGAAAAGAAAACAAAGGTGACTAATGCAAGCAACAATTCGAATGGTTCATCTTCACCAAGGCAAGACAATCACAAGGCCGAGAATGGCAACTCAGACCTTCATGAGACCCTTCTTGTTGAGGAGTTGAAAGCAAATTTGAAGAAAGGTATTTCTGCAAATCAACTGAAGTCGCATTTGGGATCTCTCTCTGGTTCTGACCAGGAAAAGATGGTCGCTTTGTTAGAGGCTCTCTTTGATGGCATTGAGAAAGGGTTTGCAAATGAGGTGGTTAAGAGGAAAAACTACCTTGCCGCTGTTGTTGCTCAAGGTGAGGGATCACAGCTGCTTCTACTTAAAGCGATAGAGTCATTTTGTGGAAAGGCTAGCTCAAGTGCATTAAGGGAAGTTGCTTTAGTTTTGAAATCACTCTATGATGCTGATTTGTTGGAGGAGGAGTACATACTGCAATGGTATCAAGAAGGTCTGAAGGGGGAGAACAAGGGCTCTAAGATATGGAAGAATGTTAAGCCTTTTATGGACTGGCTCCAGAGTGCAGAATCAGAATCTGAAGAGGAATGACATGGTATTCTTTCTTGCAGGTGGTTGGTGCCAATGGTTGTGTTTTCTGCTTTTTTTAAAGTCTTTTTCTACTACTACATAAAGAGTGGTGAGTGAACCTGCTTTGATTTTTTTTAGGGGGGGGGGGGGTGGGAGTGGAGTGTCATTTGTGTTTTTCTGTGCCTAAATATTGGGGCATTGGTCCCGGTTGTCAGCTGTTATATTGTTGATTTGTGCATGAACAGCTGAATGTTATTATTTAGATTTCCTTCGTTCAATTTAATTTTTAACATTATCCATATTAATTGAAGTTTTCAATGTTTAATTTTCTGGTGGTTAATGATCAAGTGAAGTAGATTTCTGATTTTCCATTGGTGACATTATCTGTATAATGTGGAATTCAATGGAATTTTTGGAGGAATAGTATCCTCTTGGAAGTTGGAACTGTATATTCTACACGAATCTACCTGAAATTTTGGATTTGAAATAAAGGGCTTTCTTACTTTTTTAAAAAAATGAAATTTTTACGATTAATAAGTGGATCCCCTATAGGCAAATGGTAATGGATAAAAAATAGTAAATTGGGTCTCCATCCAAAGTATAGGTTCTATTTATTTCATACAGAAAATAACTTTGGAAATAATGCCATTGTTTCATGAAATTAACTTGATCAAGAGGAACTAAACTTTGATTCAATGAAAAATTATTTTTTTTTATTTTGAAAAATGTCTCATGTTTTTACTGATCCCTTTTAGTATTGGGATGGATTTGTTTTTAAAGCAAAAAAATATCAATCTTTTATGTCGATCTCCTTAAATATAGAAGGTAAACTGAAACACATACACACCAAAAAAACAAAAGAGGCAATTCCTTAAACGTAAGATCAATCTTTTTTATATAAATGGAGTGTTTTTTTTTTTTTTTTTTGGCAAAATAATCTAATAACAAAAATATTTTACTCGAGCATTCAAGCAACAGAAAATTATATATATTTTTGGAGATTACGTTCAAATTTTAAAAAATTATTTTTAACAAAATATTTTTTGCAAAACAAATTGTTATATATATATATATATATATGCATATATAACCCGTCAGTTTCAAGTTGTGAGAGACGCATGTCTCCAATTTGGCTCCCATTGTGATATCTGTGAGGCTGATGATAAGAAGCAATAGGTGATCATCATTCCATTTTCTGTTGCCAGATGTATTTGCGTTTTATATATATATATAAAACATTCTTAAATATCTCCATCCCAAGTAAGGATGACACACAATGTCTTGATCCTCCCAGTCTTTCTATGCTATATTTATATTTTACTATTCAATAATTTCCTAACTATACACAGTAGTAGCAGTAGACTATGCATTCTGGTGAACACATGAATCCTTGCTGATATCATTTATCATCAACTCACTTCTGCCGTGACACCAGCTCCTTAACCATCATCAACTACATATACTGCTTGTTTTCTGTGCTCTCCACTGCTGCAAGCGAATATTCACTTCTCTCAAATGATTCAGCACTACAATTAAACTAATGTACTTGAATCAAACGTGACTGCGGCTGCTGCAGTTGTGGTAAATCACTTTCTTCATCTGATGCAGCCAGGGAAAAACGAGGATCCTAGAAAATAATGAAGTCATGGGCAATTAAGCACCAATTTATCTGGTAACAATCATGATAAAAGCAGTTCTTGAAATAGCAGATGCTGATAGAAATATACCCAGCAATAAGTCAGGTGATTCGATACGTTTATTAAGTTTTTGTGGTTATGCAACTATGCATATATACCTGGATATCATATATAGTTCAATTGAGGAAACGCAAAATTAAATTAGACCAATGATTGTCTCTAATTATTGCATTCAGGGAAAAACTATAAAACATTAATATGTTCGTTTGAAGATATAAGTTCACAAGCATAATATGGCCTTGTGACAAAGCACATGAAATGACGTGAAAATGCTTTATCAAATGATTAGGGAGTGTAAGTAACATTAAAGAAAACCAAAGTTGATAGCTTTAAATAAAGTGACAAAACAATTTTAACTAGCTTATCTAGATTTACTGATTTTCCAAAAATCATTGAGAGAAATGAATGTATTCCCAACCTGGTGGTTTCGGCGACGTTGGATTGCAGCGAATGCCTTAACCATGATATATATAGGCAACATAATCCCAATGGTTCTCAACATAAGTAACTGCAACATGGGACTGAAAAGTTAGACACTCACAACAGTGTGCCTAAATGGCGCTATCTTGCTATTGTGCAAATAATAATTAGTTTTACCCCTTACCGTGAACAATGTAAGAGAGTAGCCTCCAGCTCCACTGATTATGATCGGAAGAGTGTGTCGCAGAACCAGAAGAACCATAAACTGCATATAAGCATGTAAATGAATGACCTATCATTAAAATGATGTAACCAAATAACCAATTCTAAAAGTACCTAAGAAATTAGATATCAACAAAGTGGACTCAAGATGCCTTAGCATTTTTACATATGGACTTATTAGCAAATCTTGTTTGAGAAGAGTTCAAATATCAACTAAGCATTACCAATAGAACAATGACTGTTACTGCTGAACTCTCGTAACTATATGATTAAAACTCAAAGATGACAGTGAAACATTTTCACCAACTAAAAAGCAAAACACCAGAACAATGCAAGAACTGGCTACGTAGCAAGGTCCATTATCCAGCCATCTTACCTCAGTTGCGGCTGTTTTATGAACCGGCAATCAACCATCTTTCGCAGAATTTTTTTTTTTTTCAGCAAGATTATTTTTCTTTTAAATTGCTTTCAAAACAAATTTTGTTGGAAAGGTTTTGTTTCAAGAAAAATGGATTTTTGAGAAATTTTCAAAGGATACCATATTTATATTAAATTGGGAAAGGTTATATTTCTTAAAAGTAATAATAGAACCGCCCCAACCCCTTCCCAATCCCCAACGTTTTTCTTTCTAATACCACGCTTTATAATTTCATCAAATAAACTTGAGCAGTTTAAAGAGATATGAACGTTCAATCAGAACCCGATGAGAGAGAGAGCTACAATTGTGGCAATGGCACGACAACAAATCAGGCTACGAGAGCTGGAAGCCGAGTAATCATCAATGTCTGATTCCAGAAAATCACGATCAGCAGTGACCATTGCTACAAAATGAGAAGCTGGCAGGTCTCTCCTGTGAATTTCCCAGTTTCCTCTGAGATGACATCACAATTTTTTCTTAATGAGTGAAGGAAAACAACTCCATTCCCCAAAGAAGGCTAGAATCTGGCTAAGACAGATCAAAATATACCTGTAGTTCATAGGAAGAGCTCCATAATGAAATAAAGGAGGCGGTGCTGTATAACCAGGCTTAAATTGCTGCAATTTTGCAAATATTCCAACAAAAGAAAGGGTAACAATTACTGTCTTTCAATTTCATAGAAAAAGAAGAGATCAGATTATGAATTGAAAAAATAAAACAATGGTTCAACCTGGTGGCAAATCTCACAGATAATGTTGCCCTTTTCATTGCACCACCTCTGAACACATTTGCGGTGAGCATACTGCAACAATCAACAAAAGAGTAGCACAAGAAAACATGTTATCTCTTTTGCAACGACTCAAAACATGTGGGAAGTTTGACATGCCAATGGAAGATGGGAGAATGCCCTCAGCGCATGGAGGGAATGCACGGATATAACATATATGTAAAAATGTGTAGCACTGTAAGCTTGTCCTAGTTTTTTCTTGAGGTGCAGGTTTCCAATATTTATGTCAAAAGTAAACTATGCACCCTCTCAAATTGTAACAGAGCTTCTCCAGCACACCGTATAATTCCAATATAATGGCTCCCATAGGCTATATCTGTTTTTTAGGCATTTGATCCTCTTCTTTAAAAAAGGGAAAATACTACCTACATGGAAGGTAACATTGGATTTTAAAATATAGATGCTAACTGATTTAATTGATCTGGAAATAAGATATTTGTCCTGCAGTGTCCCAAAATAACATCCAAAGCTGAATGTATAAGACCAGATAATTCGGAACTGTGAATCTGGCCAATGAAGAACAAATTTTAAGTTGATAATGGATGCTTTTGATAAAAGTAATAAACATTTTCAGAGAAGCCAGAAACACAGGTAACAGTTTTATGAAACTATTGATGCTTCAGAACAAATTACCATTAGCCATACTTGCAAACATTTTTCAACTTAACGCACTGACATTAAAAATCACTAGTAAAAAGAACCAGTTGATCTGCAACTAACCTTCAAGCTGCCTCGGCAAGAACAGGGTATCTCCATGTTCAGATCTTCATCTTCATCATGGCAAATCCTACATTCCACCAATTTACTCGGAGAGGAACCAATATTCTCATCCATTCTATGAGATGAAAAGTCTATTATATCATGTTTGCTTGTTGAGGGCATGCCCTGCTGTGATTGGTTTTTACCCTCAATAGCAGCTTCAAGGGTGGATTCAGTTAGCAGTCGGTCCACAAGCAACACAAAATGATCTCCCATCCCTCAATTCATAGTTCATTTATATATATATATATATATATATATGAAAGGGAGGACAAAAATAGTAGAAACTGACAGAAGTTGCATATTAAAATCGCGTGCAATCCTAAAATTACCACCAATAATAATAATAATAATAATAATGGAAGTACCTTTAGAGCAGTTAAAACTAAAAGCTGAATCTGCAATGGAAATAAAACCCCTTATCATTTGACGAACAAAAAAGTTATAAAAATGAATATATTACGGGACCAAAAATGCAGACAAGATATAAATTCGAAGTTGAAACGAATATTCCACTTTAAAAGCATGATTTCTACCATTTTTCTAATTTTTATCAAGTAATTTTTAGCTTACTTGACAAGAATTTTTCATATCCCAGATACCTAAAACAACAGAAAACATAAAGATCTGGCTTGGTCTTCTTAGGAATCAAATGTAGTACAAGAAAATACAGCATTCTTAGAAGCAAATGAAGTATATAAAAGCGGCCAAAGCCAAAATAAAAGTTGGCTGAAAATGAACGGTCAAACAGAATGATTTTAAAGGAAAAAGATAGAAGGTAAAGGATCCTTTAACTAGAAACAGAAAGATATCACAGATATGCTACAAAAGCCGAAAATCCCAACAAAGCAAAAGCAAAGGATTAACAAGATGGAAACTAAAAACAGGGCTTGAAAAGCTACAAGAAATGAGATGAAAGTGGAAAACCCAGAATGGAAACGAGGAAAGAACAAAAACCCAGAAATCAAGAAGCAAAAAAGCAACGATTTTTGACTATATAGAAAGAGAGAGAAAGAGACCCATGTTCCAAAAAGACATCAACTTGATAGATGAATAAGAGTTATTCGAAGTAGAAACAAAAAATCATGATTAAAATGGACAGAACTTATTAATGCAATTGAAAAGAAAGGAAGAAAGAAAAAAGAAGAGGCTCACATTAAAAGCAAGGAATGGAATTTTCTGTTGGAGAAGAAAACAACAATCTTCTTCTTTTGTTTTTCCTTCCTGGGTTGTTGTTTCTTCAAATGAAGCAAGAGATTGAGTGTTGTCGTTATGACCACCACCAACGTCACCACAACTCCATTTTCATTTCAATTTTCAACCCAAAAACAAAGCCCCAAAATAATAATAATAATAATAATAATAAACAAGATTCTAATGGCAAAAATGCCAACACGATCGCTTGCACAGACTCGCCCCATGACAGGCTTTTCTAGTGGCCGTGTGTCTTTTTCTTTTTTTTCACCATTTTATTTTATTGGTAAAATCATGTCGTGGGACCAGGATGAAATGAAATGATTTGAGATTGTGTAATTAAGCCAAGTGTGCTGAATCGGCAAATGTTGTCAGTTGGGATTGGACCCTACTTTGGTGGGGGAAATTGGGACCACTTTGGGCCCTGTTACATTGATCATCGCCGTTAATCAGCAGGTTGATGTTCGTGCTCTTTGGACCATATTTTTTTGTAGGGCCATTTGTTTTGGATCAATGCTAAAAACATGGGGCCAAGATTATTAGAGTGATCACAGAAGCGATCTTAATTTCAGTTTAGCAGAAATGAGATGGGACTACACAATAGTTCACAATTGGACGATGGAGTTGGATTCAGTCGAGTCATTTTGAATAAAGAACAAATTGAGTTAGAAAAAATCCGATAGATTAAGTTTAAATCAATTTGAATATATACAATAAAATTTTATTTGTTTTATGGATTTCACATTCAAATGTTTTTATGAAATTTTTATTTTTTTTTAAATTGGCTGGTGAAATTAAGCCAAATGGAATTTTTTTTTTTTAAAAAAAGCGAGTTGGAACGATTAGTAAATGCATATTCTGTCTTGTCTCTTACTTGTTTATCTATAAATGTATCATTTTTCTCTTACTCGTTTATCTATAAATGTATAATTTTACTTTTCTATAATTTTATGCAAATCGTACATTAATAGTATCGGACAGTGTATAAATTGTAAATAAATCAATTTAAAAGCAATTATATTTGTCCGGTGTTCTGGACCCCTTCACCTTTGGAGGTTAGTTGAAACTTGAAACTTTGCCCATCCAAGAGATCGTAGGGGACCATATTGGAGGATATTCACATAATTCCTCGGTACTTAAAAAAAAAAAAAAAAAAAACCAAGAATCCTTGGGATTTCTTAATATATATTTTTTTTCCTTTTTGTTTCTTTTAATATTACTATGTGAAAGGAATTTTATGGGTTATAAAGTCCATTTATCCATTGTTAAGAGTCCACGCGAATTGAATAAGGTACAAGTATCTTCTAACCCTTGAACCCTAAAAACTGCTAGCAAAGCATAGAATCATTTTATTTTGTATTTGCGTAAAAATTTTTACTGAATTAGAAAATATAGTTTCATTGCAAGAATGTTAATGCAAAGAAAACCAACAATTTTGTAATAGATTTTTATTATTAAGGAAAAAAACAATACAACATTAAAAATCAAATCAATAGCTTATATAAAACCTTTTAATTTCGAATCTTTTCCTTTCACTTGTTGAGCAAACAAAAACTAAGTGCCTCGTAAACACCTTAGTTATTAGAAATTATACTTTTTCTTTTAAAAATATTATTTATAATTTAAAGAAATGCGTTAAGAAATTATTAATAATTAATCTTATTGTTAATGCGATACTTGGTAGGCAATATGATAACATTCCATTTACTAAATGAAAATATTACTTTTAATCTAATAAAGCATTCTTAAACCATAGTTTAAAACAAAACTATAAATTAGAGTGCTTTTCTTGACTAATGACTACTCAATCTTTGGCATTTTACTGCTCAAGTTTGCATTTTAGAGTTACATAAATTTAAATTTAGCTTTGAAGGTTTAAACCCTAAATCTCAGTTGAAATGGCAAGCAAAAAATCACTCTTTTTACATTATTGTAGAACTAAATAATTTGTACATGCTTTTTATAATTTCATGTATAATTAATATTTAACAATTCAATTGTTGAAATTACAGCATATAATCGTGTTCATAGTGCAAATTCTAAATTGATTTTATATTTTTATTATATCAATCAAGAATACTATCTTTTGCAATTTATATTTAATAGTTGAAGTTTTTTTTACATTAAACAAGTACTAACATTACATGCAAAATCATTTTTCATTGAAGAAGAAAACAATCATTAGAAACTATTATGAATAAGACATGGAATATGATAGTTGAATTAAACAAATAAAAATAATAAAAACATGTAAAAATAATTTCATTTTACAATAACATAAAAAAAAAATTCCTTATCACATATATTCTGTAATTCCATGAAACAAGTGTCGGCAATAGACAGAAAATCATGCAAATGGTTGCACGAACTTGCAGTGTATGAGATACATAGATTTAATGGGCACATGGAATCATATCCGACTGCTAAAAGCCACACAAAATAATGGCGATGAAAATGTCATGGTCATGGGATAGGATAGGGGAGTGCATGCAGATTTGCGAGCATGTCAAAGTTTTGGTTGACAAGCCGTCCCATACGTATTCTTTAATAACTGTTTCGATGACGACTCAAACCCTAACTACCAAACATTTATTTCTATTCATCAGCTAAAACAAAATCTCTTTGCTTCAATTTTACTATTTTTTAGTTAAATCTCTCTCTCTCTCTCTCTCTCTCTCTCTCTCTCTCTAACATTATTTTATTTTGACTATCTAAGAATCTTATTTCAACAGATCAGTACTTCGGAGATCGACGCAAATACGACCTAAGAGATATTAATTATTTTAATTGTTCATTTAAACATCTTAGTTTTAAAATTCTCATGATCCGTTTACCAAAACTACATTAATGATATCAAAATTTTAATAATTAGTGTGTTTAAAGCTCTTGTTAAGATTAGTGAAGTTACTATTTTAATAATATTTTATATTAAATGCAATAATTAATAGTTATTTTGATGAAATTTAATATACTGATAATTTTAACTTATATAATACTAGGTATCATACCCATCTTATATTTTGAATCATATTATTATTATTATCAATAATGAAGTTAAATAAAATTCATATCACAAAAAATAAATTTAAATGATATTAATGAGAGGTTATTGGATTCATATTACTCAAATTTTTTGACTAAATAACTACTTAAGTTACTTTTAAAATCCTATTATTAATGGCTATTATAATTAATAAAATAATTTTAATAATTAAATGGCATTATCGGTTCAATAATCAGATCACATTATCAAGATTAATTAAATAATATTTATATTACTTAAATTTATTCTCAATTTAAGTTCTTGAGTTATGTGTAAATGGCATTCATGATGAATTTATTAATTTCAATAATTATAAATTCTATTTATTAAGTTCAAGTGAATGGATTTTGCCATTATAACATGAAAATCATCTTATTTAAATTTTTTTCTTAATTTGACTACTTGAGTTACATATAATATAAGCGGCATTAATAATGAATTAATTAATTTTAATTATTATATAATTTCTTTATTAAATTGAAGTACTTGTATATTCTTATTTTCAATAGATGTTATTATTAGTAAATTAATTTGAATATTTAAATTATATTATCATGATAAACAATGAAATAATATTATGAATATTAATTAAATACATGCATCAATCAGTTCAATCTCTCCACAAAATTCTTATTATGAATATTCGATGCTTTACTCAATGAAATGAGCATTTTCATCTTTATTAGCAAAAAATTCATAGAATGGCAATTCCATTCCATGTCTCATTCCATAGAATTAGGATATATTTTAATTTTTTATCATAAATAAATTAATTTTTGTTATTTTTTTGATAACATTTTTGTTATCAAATTGTAAAAAATAAATAAATTCAACCATAAGAGAATAAAAAATTTAAATGTATTGAAAATATACTAAATTTCATTACTTCATGGTTCTATTATTTATTAAAATCAAAGTAAGATAAATTAAAAAAATGTAGCCAAATATATATTCCTTTCAAGAAGATAATCATATGCATACATTGAAGCTACAACTCGATGATGTGTTATACTTACTTTAATTAAAAAAATCTATTTAACAAATAAAAATAAAAATTATTCAATCTTGAAGAATATGGAAACATATTTAAAATTTTGCATTTTGTCTAATCAATCTCAAGCCATCTTCTTCCATAATAGTGTAAGTATTCACAACATATTGCTAGAATAGTTGACTTACAGAGATAAATGCCTTTGCTTCACATCTTCATTGTTGAATTTTGAAAGCATAATACTCTTTCATATTCAAATTATCTCTTTTCATCTTCGTTCTTCCCTTATTCTAACAATAACAACTATACAGCTTATTACTTGCTACAATTCTCTTGGTGGAAGATATTTTATAGATTATAAATTAAACTTTTCAAACAGTTGCTTTAGAGTGTATATTGTTAGAGAAAATGTATTATATGTGGAATTCAATAAGAATTCTTTCATTGTAAAGTAGCCATGATTCCATAATAGGAGGGAGAGGTGAATACATTTAATTTAAGATATTAATTTGATTCATGTATGGGAGAAAGAAGATATATAAATTTGATTCACAATATTAAAATAACATAATTATGGTGATACTAAAATAATAAGGAGAATGTTAAACTATTTAAGATGTCATTCATGACATTTATTATTAGTTCAAGTTAATTTTATTATATAAATAAATAAATAAATAGATTCAATACCTCTAAATATAATTATAATGACAGGTGCCAATAATAAATCTTAGATTTCCTAAAGGAGATGAGTATTTGTAATAATAATTTGGAATAAGTTAATGTAGAGACCATTTTTACTCGAGGCGTTTAATCCATTGATTCGTGAAGGTCAAATGAGCATTAAATTTGGTGAGTTCATTTGTTCCGGTTCTTCAAGTCCTAAATTGGATTCAATCCAATTTCGCTTGGGCCCTAATGTTTAGAGCATATTATCCCAAATTGGAGTTTAGGCTATATATTAAGCAGGCCTATACTGTTTTCTTACTAGATTCCATTTTACTTTTATAAAAAATAAAAAATATAAAATGTAAAATATAAAAAATACAAGTGAAAAAAGAAATGGGTAAAATAAGAAATAAAATATAAGTGAAAAAAGAAGTTACCTAATTACGTGTAATATTTTTTAAATTAAGAAATAGTAGCGCAAAGGATGCAATTAGTTTTTTTTAAAATAAATTACTTATATAACTGTATTAATATATTATTTTAATTTTATAATATTATTTTTTTGTCATTTACCATTCGAGTTGATGTTACTTGACTCGTAACATCAAATTTAGTTAAAATTTTATATTAATAGATGATATTATTATTATTATTATTATTATTATTATTATATTTCATTTTTTTCAAAAGCCTTATCCTTCTTTGTTTGCCTTCCGATTGCCAATCTTTGATTGCGTTTTTGAAAATCACGAGCCGAACTAGATTTTAAGAAGTAAAACTAACGAATGAAATTAGTTTAAAATTTTGATATTAGGATTAGTTTTGAAAATAAGTAAAATTTAAAATTTTGGATAGAGATTAGATTGCATAACAAAGCTTCATATTGTTCCTATCAAAAAGAGTAAGCGGCACGTGCAATAGACGAAGGAAGTAATTGAATCATACACAAATCATAGCCAAAAAAAAAAAAACTATTATAGGTTAAATTGTAGTCTAGTGGTTTGTTACAGGTTAGTCCAGTCTTGAGTTCAATCATCTTTGTTATCAGCCAAGTTTATTAAGCTCAATCCAAATATATTGTTATGGGAATTATTATTTAACCGAGAAGAACTGGAGAATAAACATTAAAACTCATGAATAGAAACTTATCTTATTTTCTCTTTAAATTCATTCTTTACAATGTCTTCTTTAACCCACCTTACAATCTTTCTCTTGTTTTCCATCCCTAATCTTCTCTTGCAGTTTAGCATGTATCATTAGTATCAGAGCCAATGATCCATAGCAGAACAATGGTCTACGAAGAGGTGCGATGAACTGTGCAAAGATTTGGAAGACATGCACGCAAAAATGGAGCCGTTGTTCGAATTGACGTTACAAAGTTTCGATGAGATCATTGCTAGGGAATAACCCCAAAGGCAACCCAAGTTAAATCACCAGACATTCAAACAGATTTTGTAGAAACAAAATAGGACCTGGTGTTGGATAACTTTGATGAGATCAAGACCTAACTAATATGCGTAGCTTTGTTTTCCATTATTTTTAATTTTATTATTTTTATTTTTTATTTTTTAAACTTTCTTTTTTATATCTTCATATATTTCATCATTTTTTAATTTCTACATCAATAAACCAACCCCCTATTTTAAACGATTTTTAAAATTAAATTTATTGTTCTTTTCTATTATTGATGTTAGGCATGAATTTCATTTATGTGAATGTTGTTTACAATTGATTGTTTATTTAATTTTTTATTTATTTTAGAATTAAATCTCATTAAATATAGTTGCCTCATACAATTTATAGTAATATACTAAATTAAAGGCTCTCATAATGTCTCTCACGCTTTAGCAGTTTTCCACTTAATAGAAATTCATTAAGATCTTCTTAATGATGAAAATATGAAGGGTCGTAAACGATTGATTTTTAAGAATTCTTAAGAAAAATCCACTTAAATTTCACTAGCATGGCAGAGAGTTTAAGTGGAAATTTTCAAGGTTAGAGATTGATGGTGGTTTTTATTAATTTTATAGGAGAAAATGCTAGGAAATTATTATAGGATTTAAATGTTTTGTTGTTTCACATAAAATATCAAAATAAATTCGAAAATTAAGCTTGTTCAAGTGAGCAAACGGTTTCCCTTGAATACTCTTAGTTAAGAAAATTTTTCAAGAATTCCACCAAAATGACGGAAAATTCCTTGAAAAGCATTTCTAATATTCAAAACTTTGTGTTAAATAAGAACAAAAAAAATATCATAATAGAATTCAAACCGCTCTTGCTTCTAAAATAGTTAAAATGAATATGACAATGAAGCTTATTCAAAAAAACAAATGATATCCATTGAAGGAAACCTTTCTCGAAGTTCCATCAACACGATGGAGAATTCAGTAGAAAGCATTTTCAATACTTAACTAGTGGAATAAAATATAAAGACAACTAGACCTTAAGACCTTTAGGACAACATTAAGCTAATCGTAACACCCTCAATCTTATATTTAGAAACTCTGAGTATTCGCTATAATATATATGTAAAGAATTAATTTTATATAAAAATAATAAACTCCATTTTAATTTGAAATAATTTGGACAAAGAACAAACTTTACATATTAATATAAAATTTGATTACTATGCATTTTATTAATTTTATTATTTGTAAAATTTACAAATATATATTTAATAATAAAAAAATAATGAGTATCCACTATACATGTGATGTATGTGAAAACAAATACTAATCAATATAAAATTAGAGAAAATATGAATTCATGCAGGATAAGATTTAAATTTAAATTTTAAAATTTCTAAAACATCCTCATCTTCTTTATCATTGAGACAAAATGTTATTCAAAAACTTGAGCAAAAGTATTTTTGAGATCTTTTCCAAGTTAATTAGTTTTGAATTCAGAGTAAGAGTATTTTATTGTAATCAAGACTTTGTTCGGCCAATCGAAGTTTACTAATGTTAGAGGTTGTTTGAGCAAGAAAATTAGATTGACTTGGCCGTGAAAATAAAATAACGAAGGATACATATTTAAGATATTTTCAATGAAAAATTAAAAGATTTGCTTCTACAAATATGATTTAATTATCATTTTAAAAAATTTTGGTGAGAAACTTAGGTTGACTTGGCCATGAAAATAACGAAGAACACATAATTAAGATATTTTCAATAAAAAAATTAAAAGATTTGCTTCTATAGATATAATTTAATTATCATTTTAAAAATTTTGCATTTAATATTTTTTTGAATTAAAAAACATTAATTACATTTTTATATGATATTATCTTAACTAGCACCTATTAGCATTTTTCAAAATTAAAATATTAGTTAGAAATTAGAGGTGAGTCTTAATTTTATTGATTTTTCAAACAAAAAATACATATTCTATTTATATATTTTTTATTAAAATTTTTGTGTGAGCAGGTCTTCTTCATTAATTTTGAATGCATAAAACATAAAAAAAAAAAAGGATTTTCACTCTAATTATTAGATTCTATTTAGAACTCTAAACTAAATAGAAATAAATTAAATCTTGTTAAATCTATCTATTAAAAAATCTATCTATTAAATTAAATCTATATCTATATAAAAATATATATAATTTAAATGTAAAATATACTAAAATATAAAATAAAAATAGAGTAATATTAAACTAATATATAGAATATACTAAATAGAGCATATAATAAATAGAATAGAAAAATGATAAATAGAATTGAAAAAAAATTTAACTAAGATATACAAAAAGATAAATAATATATAGATAATT
Source organism: Adansonia rubrostipa (assembly GCA_038381775.1). Classification (NCBI taxonomy): domain Eukaryota; kingdom Viridiplantae; phylum Streptophyta; class Magnoliopsida; order Malvales; family Malvaceae; genus Adansonia; species Adansonia rubrostipa. Next base: position 6,446,001 of record JBBYHM010000025.1, read on the forward strand.
AATAAATATATAAATATTTTATAATTATAATGAATTTTTATAAGTCTAATATTATCTTAATAATAATATAATATCATTAAATTAAAATCTAATTTTTAATATGATTAAAATATAATCAAATAGAATTGTAGAATTAAATAATTAAAATAATTAAAATAATTTTTTAAAATTTAAATAGAATTATTATATTCTTAAATATTATATTCTATCAATATTAGATTCAATATTAGATTGAATCGACCATTATTATATTAAATATGTTATATTAAGTATGTCATTAAAAATTAGAAAATCTATTTTTTATAAATTCTAGTCTATAATCCATGTTAATAATTCATGGTAATTATGAATAACTAATAGATGGTTAATAGATAAGATTGTAATAGTTTGCTAAATTGCTATGGATACAAAATTTCTATTATTTGAGCCCGCTTAGCTCAGAGGTTAGAGCATCGCATTTGTAATACGATGCTCATCTGTTCGATTTCGATATCCAGCTTTCCCTATTTGTTTGCTCTTTTACTTTTTTATATGATTGATAATGTACACATTGAGTACACCAGATGTAGATGCTAAGATTCAAACTTAAAACCTATTGGATGTCAACTCTTAAAGGTTGAGGCATGAATCAATTGAGCTATAATCTGAGTTCAAACTCTTGAATTTTGATGGTAGAAATCATACACATGTTAGAATTATCTAATAATTCTTCTAGGTTATAATCAATTTTGTTTTTTGTTTTACCAAAATGGGCTAATATATGATCCGTATGGGATGCATTTGAGCTTACTTATTAATTTAAGTGATATACTCAATATGGGTTTGGACATTTATAACATTGATTAGTGTAGTTAATAGTGTAAACCTTAGCTTATAGGCTCAGGATGGGAACACACTAGGGTTAATTTCTTTGGTTAGTCCCATTGCATTCATAAATGACAAAAATAGTTACTCTGCAACTTGCCCCATCGAGAGTTGTGATTTGGGAGTGTGAACTGCAGAAGAAGTCTTAGTCTTTTGCAGAGGAATGTATATGTTATGTTGGCAATAGTTTATGAAAATTTAGAGCTATATTTTGTCTTTATTGTGTGTTCTAATGCATTCTGGATTTGTCTCCTGTTGACTTACTTATCTAGGGTTCTAACTTTGGTTGCATATTCTGCCTAAAGGGGAATTTGTGATGTTATGTGTAGACACCTAATTTTGTCTAGACCTACTTTCTTGATAATATGAAAATATCTAAGATTAAGGACATAGTAGTGGCCCGATAAGTGTAGATTTCCTTAGGGAAGAATGAACATTTGTAAGACCTATTTAGTTGTGCTTAAATGACCACAGGTACATGTGACGAAATTAGCTCCATTTCAAGGATCATAGAGAACAAATCTCGGATAAAAAAATAAATAACAAGTTAAAATAATTAGCTTTTAACTCTATACTTATGAAATTTTGAAATTTATTTTTGTGGATGTTATCATGATCAAAATTTTCATTTTTAGGAATTTTTTCAGAAATTTTGTTAAATTTGAGAAGTTGACCGTCATATATTTTTACTTATACTAATGTGGTATTTATGCCAATATGCACTTTGAAAATCAGAAATATTCAAGGACTCATATTGGCATTTTTTTTACCATGAGGCATCAAGTTATCCATTTTGGTACTGAAATTTGATTTTTTTCACAGTATCACAAATATCATACTCGTGAAAATTTTTTCAATAAAAATTGTTCCGGATTTCTAGTTTTAACCTTTATTATTTTTATAATTAATATTTTGGTTAATGTGTTGGATAAAATCCATTTTTCATAAAGTTTGAAAATATTTTTGGATTTTTCTTGTTTCTAGGATACGAAGTTTTCAACTCCATAAATTTTTTGAGAATATTTTTTTAAGTTTAAAATTTTTAAAATATTATTACTTAATTCATATTAAATCATTTTTTTCAAAATTCACTTTATTTTATGAGTTGTTTTTTTTAGAATTTTTCTATTTCAAAATATGAAGTTTTCTACTCTGTAAATTTTTTCGAGAAGATTTTTCTAAGTTTATAATTTTTAAAATTATTTATATATTATTATTTAATTCATATTAAATTAGTTTTTCAAAATTAAATTTATTTCATGAGTTTTATTTTACTTTTTAAAATTTTTCCATTTTCAAGATACGAAGTTTTATGCATTATAAATTTTTTTCGATATGAATTTTTTGAATTTATAATTTTTAAAATTCTTTAATTATTTGTATTAAATTCATATTAAATCAGTTTTTAAAAATTTAATTTATTTTATGAGTTTTGTATTTTTTAAAATGACAATTTTCTAATGCAAGGGTTTTGCTCGTAAAATTTTATGAGTTTGAAAATTTTAAACACCTTTTCTTGTATGTAAAATTTTTTAAAAATTTATTTTTGAATTTTTACATGGAAATCTTATTAATTTTATTTTTAATGGGCCAAAATTTATTTTTTTTCCATTTTACAGGTTTTAAAACTCATAAATTTTTTTATTGGGCCCGATAAGCCCATTAATTGTCTGAAAGGCCTAATGAGCTCATTCTTGTTTTTTATATGTCCAAGAAGTTTATTTTGATTAAATTTTTGATTAAATTTATTTTGTAAAATTTTACTCTTTGAGTACATAATTTTTTCTTTGTTACGGTTTAGTCTCTATAATTTATTTTTTGTTCAAAGAAAATTTTTTCTCTTCATATTTCTAGATTTGATGATGTCATGCATGATGTAATTCATAAAATGACAAAAACTAGAAATTTAAATCAAATCAAAGTTAAAGAATCAGAAAAAATAAAATAAATATTAAATAAAAAAGAAAAACAAATCCTGCAGAATTCAACAACCACCATTTGGTAAAGGGCTTTCCTTCTGCCCTTGGCTAACCTCCATTCCCTATAAATAGAGGATGGTTTCCATCAGTTGAAGACTTTAGCTTGAAGGAAGAAAAAATACAAAGAAAAATCATAATATTCATTAGGTTTTCAAGCTTTTTAAGGTAAATTCTTTTACTAAATTTTTAGTTTTCTTATTTTCATTGATTTTGCTTCCTTTTAGTAAATCTATTGATATTTTTATGTATATATTTTTGTGTTATTTTTCTTAATAATTTCATGTTGATTTATTTATTATTTATGTTGATTTTATGCATATTTTAACTTGGTAATAATTATGACATGTATATATGTTGATATTTATGCAAATATGTGATGAAAAATATTGTCTTTGTTTGAAATATATGCTGTTCAAAATTGTTTATAGGCCTTGAATAATTTTTCATGCTTGATTTCATGATATATAGGGCTGTTTTATAAAGTTTGAAACTTTTAAGGGCTCAAAAATAAATTTCCCAAATTTTTGCTTTGGAAGGTTAAATCCAAGCTTGGTTGAATCTAATCTTGATGATTTTATGATATTTTGATTTTGTTTAGCTTATTTTGTAATTATAGGAAATATAAGGACTAAATTGTAAAAATTACAAAGTTTTGAATGTGTTTTCATGCTTGGCCAATTCCCTATGGTTATTTATAAATCTGTTTTCATGTTTTGTTTAACATACTTGAATGTGTTTTATGCATTTTTTAATATTTGGGCATCATTTTTAGGTGCTTGGCCGAATTGAAATTGTGAATATTGGTATGACTTCCATAAGTTTTTTGTGATGAATTTTAAGTTTGATTATCTGTTTATTTCATGTAAGGACTAAATTGTAAAGTTTAAAACTTTTACGGACCATTTAGAAAAACTTTGTATTTTAGAGTTAACATGATATTTTAACATTTTAAGAATATTTCTAACATTTTTCATAGGGGTGTAGAAATTATTAAAACTTTCTGTTAGGGTACGAAATAAAATTTTGAAAAATTTAAGGGCTTATTTACAAAGTTGCAAAATTTTTGCTCCAAGGCCATAGGTGCTTGGCGAAATTGATATTATGATCATTGGTATGATTTCCATAACTTTTTGTGATGAATTTTGTGTTTAATTATGTGTTTATTTTGTTTAAGGACTAAATTGCAAAGTCTACAAAGTTTATGGATCATTTAGAAAAACTTTTCATTTTAGGATTAATGCAAAATTTTTGAGATTTTAAAAATATTTCTAACATTCCTATGGTTTTATGTAGGGGTGTAGAAATTATTAAAATTTTTTGTATCCTTCCAGTTTTTTGTTAGGTGCAAAATGTAATCTTGAAAAGTTGAGGGACCCATTAGTGATTTTTGCATTTTATGTCAATCTTAATATCTAAATCACTCATGGAAATTATAAATGTCATTTCCTATCATTTTCGAGTCCTCTAGGTTACCAGGATACTTATAAGTTGAAGGTACAACTTAGGGATATTTTAGTAATTTTATTAGGACTATGTGATCATTGGGATACTTCTATGTTAAATGTGTACAGTAAAAGTAGGTTTGTTTATTTATGAAGCCAGCTAGCCTTTTAGGTTACCGGGATAGTTATAGGTGAAATGTATACACGATGAATATCGTGGTAATTTTACCTAGAATTGAGTCTTTTATGATTACCAAGGTACATATCTGTTGAAGGTGCACAATAGGGATAGGTTCATCTTTTTATAGAGTTGTGGAGTCCCTTAGGCTCACTAGGATACTCCTATGTCTAAGGTAGACCTTAGGGATATTTTAGCAAGTTACGTTAGAACTAAGACCTATGTGATCATTGAGATACTTTTACATCGAAGGTGTACAATAGGAATAGGTTCTTTTGTTTATAAAATTTTAAAATATTTTAGGGTACTTAAATACTTATATGTCGAAGGAACACCTTAGTGACATTTCATTAGTTTATTTTAGAATCATGTCCTTTAGGGTCACTGGGATACTTTTAAGTTAAAAGTGTAGTTTAAAGGACATGTTGGTGAAAATCGACCAAATTTGGATCCTTAGAGTCGAGTTTAGTACATTTCATCTAAACTGAGTCTTAGGATGATTTTATTATTATTAATATTATTAATAAATTGGAATTTTTGCAAATCGAGACAATATCTCTGAGTTAAAATAGTACCCAGAATTTCTCCCAGCATATGAAAGAGGTTTTACTAAATATTTTAATAACGAGATATCTTTTTAAAAAATGAAAATTGAGATTTTACATAAATTTCAAAAAAAATTAAAACTTTTTGTATTCCTCTGGTTCTCTAGTGCAGTACAAAAGATATTTTGATTTTTTAAAACCTTTCATAATCCACCAGCTCTCCTGTAGGATATAAAAGAGAATGTTAAAACTTTCATGTTCTTTGGATTCTCTGGAAGTGTGCAGAAGATATTTTGATTTTCAAAAATATTAAGAACCCAATTTTTTCATTTGGAATAATAAATTTGTTTCATAAAATTTTATTTCTAAATATGGGAATTATAATTAAATATCAAATATCGAAATTGAATAAAAATCAAAATTTATGTTAACACATGATTAATAAGGTAACGATAGCCGGGCATCACGAGGAGTCGATGCTTACTTGTGATTGTAACTGACTCTTGGACCTTTTCATACTATCTCTAGTATAAGCACAAACTTCGGAGTGTGTTTTTATGGGTTTCGTAACCTTCAAAATATGAACTCTGACAGGTAACCAATCTCTCTTGGCCAAAATAAGATTTGTGACGACTGCAAAAAAATGTTCATTTTGTAATGACTATTCAGGGTTATGTTAAGTGAACGATTCATCTCGATAATTTTATCCCCAAACACAAAAAAAGAATGATAAGAAAAATAATAACGATACGGCCCCTAAAATAAAAGAAAACTAATGATGTGAAGATATATAAGAAATAAAGGGTACACCCACCATTTTAAGTCGGGCTGATTAGGATTCATATTTAAGCCATGTTGCGATAGCTTGGTAACTCCACCACGGACCGATTAGAGAGTTAGGACTAAAACTAATTACGTGTTAACTAAATTTTGATTAATTCGATTTCAATCGATATTAAACTATAATTGCTAATATGTTCAAAAAAATTATTATATTTTGTATGAAAATTCTGGTGTATATAGTTTATATTTTTCATATTTTTCACTAACCTTTTTGTTTCATTTGCAGCGTTATTTTTATCAGACATTTAGGATAACGTTTTTATTATTTTTGAAAGTGTTGAGTCATAAAAAGTAAGGTTGTTCCCCTGCACACACTATGCACATGCATATGCATTAGATTCTCCTTCAGGTATATGGAGAGGGCATAGGTTACCCAATATTTTAGGAGAAAGTGAAGTAGCTCTGTCTTCTGAGGTGTTAGCCTTTATTTAGGCTAGTGAAAAACCTACTAAGTGTAAATTCCTACGCATGCTAGAGGTTTTAGCCTCGCTATGGGTATGGAAGATACTTCCACTCAAATTGAACCCTTTCTGAGATAAACCCGCAATTGATAAGGATTAAGGCACCTCTTTAATTTTTTCTGGACTCGGGGAGCAATTCGAGAACCTATTTAGATGTTTAACCTAAACTTCATGTAATAAACCATAAAGGCCTTACCTAGTTAGAGCCAAACCTAATTCTAGAGGGTACCAAATTAGGTACACATAGGGGAACGCTTCTAACATTTTACTTTCATAATTTGATTTTCTTGATATCAATAAGTATATATCACTATGATAAATTTATTTTTTATTTTTGTCTTGATTTGCTCTATTGAGATGGATTCTCTCGTAGCAATTTTTGGTAGTTGCTATTTTATTTTTAACCAAAAAAAAATTCCCATGGCTAGAAAAATGGATTTCATAGATTTTTCCTTCATCTGAGAAAGAAAAAGAGAGAAGAAGAAAAGAAGTGAAAGAAGAAAGATAATGTTAGGACTTTTTATTTTTAATTTTTGCATTATATCTATATTTCATGGAAATTTGCAAATTCATTCAAGCATTTTTTTAGTATTCATTTGTGTCTATACTTACGTGTTCATAATTTCCATAATGTGCTGAAACCATTTTGTTAAGGATCAAGATATGGATAACAATTTAAAGGCAAGAATTAGTGCAATGTAGTCTATCCAAGAAGAGTTTCGTTCATGAAGTTTGGGGAATGAAAAACCTATTAAACATATTGATAAAGATGGTTGAGGTTCTACATGGGGCAAAAAAAAACTTTCCCCAGAAGCATCCTTTCCCTCGATGGATCTAAAAAATCATAGTCTGCGAGATCAATTGGAAGCATGAATAAAGGGTTTAAAAGAAATAGTTAGAGGAATGGAACATGAAATCCGAGAGATAAAGGAATTAGGTGATCCCCAAGAGCCATCGATCTCTTCAACTTAACCCTTGGCACTTGAAAACTTGAAGGCTCAATCAAGCGTACTACTAGACAAAGATTCCAATCCCTGGTTTATTTACATAATTGATATAAAGCCACCTAATTTCGCACCTATACAAATTAGTTTGCCTGCTGACCTTACTTTTTTTTCTAGCACTACAACATCATTTTCTAAAGCTCATACTAAGCAAAAACCATGATCAAAATATCAATTAGATTTGATTCCACTAACCTATGCAAAACTGCATTCTTTTTTGTTCAAATATCAACTTATTGCTCCTAAATATGTTCTTCCATACCAACCCCCTTATCCTAAATGGTATAACATTAATGAACATTATGAATACCATATTGGAATATAAAGACATTAAATAGAAACATGCAATACTTTCATAGAAAAGGTTCAAAAACTACTCGATGTTGGCATAATCTCGGTTAAACTCAGATTAAATGTTGCTTTGAAACTCTCGTCGCATTTTTGAAAGCACTAAAATATCTGGGGCAATGTAGGGATCATGAAGATAATCTTTTTGCTACTGGGTTAGTGTTGTAAATATAAGGTTTAAAAAGAATGACTAGAACCTACAAGGATTCCTCAAGAAAATGAAGTGTTTAAGCAATCCTTTTTGTTACTTTTTGAATTTTGTAAATATAGTTTTGTATGCCAATAATGAATAAATCAGAGTTTGGTTAATGAAGCAATGATGTTAAATTATGACTTGAATTCCACATATTCTTGCCTCTACAATAATCTCCATGTCTAATATTTAGCCCATAGCTTGACATCCAATTTGTTTTATCAATTCCTGCTTTATTCATTCACTCATTCATTCATACCTTAGTTTCTTAGTTTTTCCTTTCATTGACATATATATATGGATGGTAGTGAAGACTTTTATGAACAAGACATATATTCATGCAAACTGATCTAAATTCCTTTTTTTTTTCATTTCAAGGTGAAGTAATACAAATTGCTAAATGGAAGATACTACGCAATAGGAAGAAATGCAAGCACAAACTTTAAGTTTGATAGAACCACTCATGATAAGGGAACCAGTTCTCTAATAGTCAGAAGGTATTTCTGCCCAAGAAGTGCAAGCAGAAAGACAATTGGCCAATATTCAAGATACACAGATGGCAAAAACCCAGGATACATAACAAAATATGCCTTCACCTAATTCAGCACCAGCCATTAATATTAACTCTCACACCTTTGTACAAGGGGTAGATGCAAAAATCACCATTGCATAAAAGAAGTCAGTGATTCCTGACTTTTATGAAAAAGAAAGGTGTAAGCAAAAAGGCAAAAGGCTGGCTAAAGCAAAAATCAGAAAAAAAAAGTTACAGCTTCTTGAAAAAGGTTGAGGCCATAAAGAAAGATAAGCCTCATAGAAGTATTAATGTTGATTATCATAGTCTAGTGCTAGATCTAATTATCGTGCCAAAGTTTAAAATTTTAAAGTTCAAAAAGTATGGCAGATTCACATGTCCTAAAGTACATTTGATGATATATTGCCATAAAATGGCTGGGTATGCTGGAGATGAGAAATTGCTCATCCATATTTTTTTTTCAAAAGTTTGACTGGGGTAGCTTTAGAATGGTCTTTCCAATAAAAAAAAAGCCAAGTAAGCACATAGAGGTTTCTGACTCGAACATTTTTATAACAATACGAGCATAGGTTGAAAATTGCTCCGGATCAAGGAACCCTCCAAAACATGAGAAAGAATCCTAATGAGAGTTGCAAAGAATATGCCTGGAGATGGAAAGACAAAGCTTTGCATGTTCAACCACCTCTCACTAATAGAGAAATGCACACCTACTTCTTGGATACTTTGCCACCTCTATACTATGAAAAATTAGTCAAAAATGTGTTCCCTGAGTACGTAGATATTCTATTTGCTTTAGAAATAATTGAACATGGCATAAAATAGGAAAGATCATGGATAATAGCCATGTGGCATACGTGAGACAAGAAAGTGATCCTGCCATTGAATACCAATAATTCATGGTCAATAAAAGCTAAGATAATAATGAGTTGAGAAAAATAAGGAATTCCATTCAGATAGTGTTCTCAGCTCCAGCATTTCATCACTTAGCGACCTTGGTAGTTTTATCCTTGCATCTCACAACTCTTCGTGTAAACTTTTTTGACGTCAGGTTTTAAAAGCAAAGAGGCCCAGAAGAAAGTTCAATTGATTCTCAAAAGCAAAAAAGAAAAAGGATGAAGGTGTATCATTCCCCATCGATTTCCTACATCGAGCTTTTCTTTTTGCTTATTCAGAATCAGATGACCTCTACTGTCCCAACAAAGCCTAAAAGACCTTCCTACCCAGAATGGTACAATTCGATTGTCAAATGTAAATATCACCAAGGGGTGGAAGGTCATTTGATGGAGGACTGCAATATACTCAAAAATGAAATACAAGCTCTCAGGAATTCTGACCCAGCAAAATTCTAGGAGCTGGTGGATGCCTATCAAAGACTATTGGTCTAAGGGTCATCGACCTTATGGTAGTACGTCGATCAGGGGCAATTTCTATTTTGACTTTAAAACTCTACAAATTTTTTTTTAGCAACTATGGATTTTGAAATAAATTTTTATTTATGAATACTATGTATACTAGCATGAACCATGAATTTTGTTAATAATAATTTCCAGTATATAGGATAATGAAAGCATTTAAAAAATTTTTTTGATAGGTGATCACTAATAGGTTGAACATTTTTAGAAATGATTTTCATATATATGTTTGTCCCAGACATTTAACTATAAACCTTTTGCTGCAATGGACCTTTCACACCCAAACGTTCTTTTCCATGGATTCTTTGAAGGTCGAACAATAGGTTATGCTCTTAAAAGATTCAGATATTGATAGTTTAACAATTATTAGAATAATGATAGTAATTTCGAGATCTTCCACATTTGGTTAATCTTTTGCCATGACTTCCTTAAAACTTTTCCAAATCCTTAATTTAGGAAAAGTGAGAGTAAACATGAGCCAAAAGCACTTTTTCCTTTAAATAAAACCTTTTTAATCCTAAACCTGATAAATAAGATGTGAATGTCAAGATGTTTTTCCATGTCCATTCAGTTTCTTTTCTTAAAGGCTAAACAAACCAAATTCAATAGTAGCTATAAAGTTGAAAATGTTGAGAGGCATACCTTAAACCTATAAAACTTGATTGTAACATCATGTTAATGAGGTACTCAAAGTGATTTCAGAAAGAAAATAATCTTTTTTCCTAGCAAAATGCTTGCCAGTTCAAATGGCTTTGTTTGAAATGAAAAAAGGCCTTTTTTTCTATCCTTTTGCGAATATAAAAAATTATTCCTTGTAATCCCCTTTAAGCCTGATAATTTATTTTTTTCTTTAAACCCTATTCAAGGATCACCCTCCACACTAAAGGGCAAGAGAAGAAAAGCTTCAACATCAAAAGAGGCAAATGCCATCTAAAGTTGCAAAAAGAATGAGTCAGATGTCATAACACAAATTTTGAAGAAAGAAGTTCAAACTTGAAGTTTCAAATTTTCAAAGTAAAGAATGAAGAAAATTTTAAGTTCTTTCAAAATGAAAAATGAAAAAAAATGATGAAAAAAATGAAAAAATACAATGAGAAAAAAGAAAAAGAGCAAAAAAAGATGAAAAAGTAAAAAGATAAAGAAATGAAGACTTGTTCATCTTAAAAGATATATTGGGTTAAATCCTTTCTAGAAAGAAGTGATCCATGATTCAATTACCCTTAAAATAGTTGATTTAGGCTAATTATCATTTATTTTTTAACTTTGAACCATGGCCTACATTATATACCTAGCAAGTATATTTTAATCAAACATAGTTATTTGAGCTAGCGAGTCATTCCCATGAAGCTTATTTCAAATTCATCTTTTTTGAATGATTTTGAGTTTTGAAGAATATGATGGGGCAATTAATTAAAAAATGGACTTCTAAAGTGAAAACCCAAAAATGGCAATCACGAACAAGCTTAAAGGCTTTGGAATTGTTCCTAAAACAACTAAGATAACTGCCAAAGGGAAAAAACCCTTCCATGTTAATTCAGGAATCATCTTGAAACTTTGGAAATTTCATGACATCAATAAAAGGCTGAGTGCAATGACCAAGCATTAATTCTTTTCAAAACAACCTTTTAGAATTTTTGTACCTAACCTTAAGAATTGATGTTTACCAAAGGCCTTTCAAATTAACTCCTCAAGAATTAGTGTTTACTAGCATTAGTTTAACTCCTGTTAGGCTATTGTATTTAAAGATTAAAATGATGCTATAACTTTACTGTTTATCTTTCAAGGAATTTCCATGAAATGAACATTCACTTAAACTTGGTCTTGATAAACCTTGACCTTGCCATATCAATTTCTTTAAGATTGATTTTAGTAGTGCCACCTCATTTGTACCTCTAAATTCATTTCTTCATCCCATTCAAAGATGTTTTGAATGGTGATAATCAATCAGAAAAAAACATTAACTTCATGATGAAAATAGCGTATCCATTATCCTTGGTATTAGAAAATTCATGGTTGAAATTATTTTAAAATTTTCATAGATTTTGATCAAGTACATTCTCTCCCAAGTTAGAATGAGAAAGTGATCTCATTTCGTAAATCCTAAAATCTTGATGAAATATCATATTTTTCATAACTTCAATTGAAGTTTGTAAATATGCCTAGAGCAAATACTTCTTTAACTACATAAATTATATCTTTGAATTGATGAAAACTAATTTGATATTTGATTATGCTTCAAGAAAACATTGTACAATTCCTTAAAGAAAATGGCCTCTTCAGACGGTCCTATTGTCAAGCAGATGAAGAAGATTTTGAAGAAATCTATCACTTTTTTATGCGATCTTACTGTTACGTAGGTAAAAAAGACTTTCAAAGCTTTAATGGTGATATTTGAAGCATTCAGAAGTTGTCATTTAGAAAAATGTTTTTAAAGCTTCGATGGTGATATTCAAAGTATTCAAAAATGTTTTCAAAGCTTCAATGGTGATATTCGAAGTATTTAATAGTTTTCCAAGCTTTAAGGCTGATATTTGAGGACAAGGCTTCAATGGCAAAATATACCTATCAAAAAACAAGTCAAAGAGTAGTGGATGGTTATTGCCATGCGAAATTGGCACTAAGCCCAAAATAGATGATGGCTAGGTCCCTTTGAAATTGACATTAAGCCCAAGACAAGTTGATGGTTATTACTCAGTGAAATTGGTACTAAGCCCAAAAGTAGATGATGGCTAGGTCCTTTCGTAATTGGTACAAAGCCTAAGAATAACTAATGGTTATTGCCCAACGAAATTGGCACTAAGCTTAAAAGTAGATGGTGACTAGGTCCTTTTGAAATTAGCACAAGCCCAAGAGTAACTGAAAATTATTGCCTGACGAAATTGGCATTAAGCCTAAAAGTAGAAGATGGCTTTGGCCTAATTGAAATTGACACGTAAATGAAAAAATTGATGCAGTTGGATATATATGTAGGAAAAATGATGCAAATGGTTTATATATGTAAAAAAAAAAAAAAAACTCTTGTGGAAAAGCTTATACGGCCTGAACAAAATCGTGTCTATTTGGTCTTTACCCTATTCTTGATCTTCAGTAACAGTCGAAGAGGGGTAGCCATAGCACCCAATTTTGTTCGGGCTCCCTTTCCTAATAACATAAAAAATATTTAAGATTAAAGATGTAGTGGTTGCCCAATGAGGGTAGATTTCCTCAGGGAAGAATGAACATTTCTAAGACCTATTTGGTTGTGCTTAAATGACTGCAAGTGCACGTGACAAAATTAGCACCATTTCAAGGGTTTTAGAGAATAAATCTCTTTTCTCGGATAAAAAGACAAATAACAAGATAACATAATTAGCTTTGAACTTTATACTTGTGAAAGTTTGAAATTTATTTATTTATTTTGGATGTTTACATGGTCAAATTTCTCATTCTTAGGAACTTTTCGAGAATTTTTCATTAAATTTGAGAAGTTAATTATCGTATATTTTTACCAATATCAGTATGGTATTTGCGTTGATATCCAATCTTAAAATCAAAAATATTCAAGGAAAAATTCATATTTGCATTTTTCTATGAGGTATCAAGTTGTCAATTTTACAACTTAAATTAATTTTTCACAATACCATGAGATCATACTTGTGAAATGTTTTTAGGTTAAAATTGTTTCGGATATTTAGTTTTCACCTTTATTATTTTTATAAATTAATATTTTGATTAATATGCTAGATAAAATCCATTTTTGTAAAGTTTTGAACATATTTTTGGATTTTTCTCGTTACCACGATATGAAGTTTTCTATTTTGTAAATTTTTTTGAGAAAATTCTTTTGAGTTTATAATTTTAAAAATTCTTCAAATATTATTATTTAATTTATATTAAATCATTTTTTTAAAATTTAATTTATTTTATGAGTTTTGGTTTTTTTAGGATTTTCTTGTTTTCAAGATACAAAGTTTTCTACTCAGTAAATTTTTTCAAAAGATTTTTTTGAGTTTATAATTTTTAAAATTCTTTAAATATTATTATTTAATTCATATTAATTTTTTTTCAAAATTTAATTTATTTTATTAGTTCTTTTTATAATTTTTCTATTTTCAAGCTGCGAAGGTTTCTACTCCGTAAATTATTTCGGGAGGATTTTTCTTATAATTTTCATAATTATTTGAATATTTTTATTAAATTTATATTAAATCATTTTTTTCAAATTTAATTTATTTTATGAGTTTTGCATTTTTTTCAAGTGACAATTTCCTAATAAGAGTTTTTGCTTGTAAAATTTAATGAGTTTATAATTTTTAATTACCTTTTTCTAGTACGTAAAATTTTTTAAAAATTTATTTTCAAATTTTTATATGAAAAGCTTATTAATTTTATTTATAATGAGCCAAAATTTATTTTCCTATTCAACGGGTTTTAAAACCCATAAATTTTTTTAATAAGCCCGATAGGAGCATTAATTTTTTTAAAGGCCCAATGAGCTCATTCTTGTTTTTTGGCAATCCAAAAAGTTTATTTTGATTACATTTTTAATTAAACTTGTTTTGTAAAATTTTATTCTTTGAGTACATAATTTTTTATTTGTCACAGTTTAGTCTCTATAATTTTTTTTTGTTCAAATTAAATTTTTTCTCTTTCATATTTCTAGAGTTGATGATGTCATGCATGATGCAATTTATAAAATGACAAAAATAATAAATTTAAATCAAATAAAATTTAAAAAAATCAATAATAATGAAAGAAATATTAAATTAAAAAGACAAAGGAAAAATACTAGAGAATTCTAGGACCACCTTCGGTCAGGGGCTTTTCTTCAGCCTTGGCTAACCTCTATCCCCTATTTATAGGGGATGGTTGGCATCAATTAAAGACTTTAGCTTGAAGGAAGAAATTTAAGCTTTTTAAGGTAAATTCATTTACTAATTTTTTTAGTTTTTGATATTTTCATTCATTTTTCTTCCTTTTAGTAAAAGTATTCATATTTTTATGCATATATTTTTGTGTTATTTTTCATAATAACTTTCATGTTGATTTATTCATTATTTGTTTTGACTTTGTGCATATTTTAACTTGGTAAAAATTATGACATGTATATATGTTGCAAATATGTGATGAAAAATATTGCTTTTGGTTGAAAAATATGCTGATAAAAAATGTTTTTGGGCCTTGAATAATTTTTCGTGCTTGATTTCATGAAATATCAAACTATTTTGTAAAGTTTGAAACCTTTAAGGGCCTAAAAATAATTTTTCCAAATTTTTTAAGCTTTGGAAGTTTGATTCCAAGCTTGGCTAAATCTGATCTTGATGATTTTTTGATATTTTGATTTTATTTAGCTTATTTAGTAATAATAGAAAATATAAAGACTAAATTGCAAAATTTTTCCTATGGCCATTAATGCTTGGCTGATTCCTTATGGTTATTTGTGATAGTGTTTTCATGCTTTGTTTAACATATTTGAATGTGTTTTATGCATTTTTTTTAATATTTTACGGTCACTTTGTAATTTTAAAAAATTTAGAGACATCTTTGTAAATTTGTAAAATTTTTGTTCCAAGGCCATAGGTGCTTAACCGAATTGAAATTGTGAATATTGTATGATTTCCATAAGTCTTTGTGAGAATTTTGCATTTCATTATGTGTTTATTTCATGTAAGAACTAAATCATAAAGTTTGAAACTTTTAAGAACCATTTAGAAAAACTTTGCATTTCAGAGTTAATATGATATCTTTAACATTTTAAGAATATTTCTAGCATTCCTATGGTCTTCTTTGTGGGTGTATAAATTACTAAAACTTTCCATCTTCCTTCGGTTTTCCATCAAGGTATGAATGCAATTTTTAAAAAATTTGGGGGCTTATTTGCAAAGTTGCAAAATTTTTGTTCCAAGGCCACACGTGCTTGGCGGAATTGATATTATGATCCTTGGTATAACTTCCATAATTTTTTGTGATGAATTTTGTGTTTAATTATGCATTTATTTTGTGTAAGGACTAAATTGCAAAGTTTAGGGATCGGTCAGAAAAGATTTGCATTTTAAGATTAATATGATGTTTTTGAGATTTTAAAAGTATTACTAACATTCCTAAGGCCTTCCATAGGGGTAGAAATTATTAAAACATTTTGTATCCTTCTGATTTTCGTTAGGGTACAAATTATAAATTTGAAAAGTTTAAGAACTTATTAGTAATTTTTGCATTTTAGGTCAATCTTAATATCTATGTTACTCATGGAAGGTGTAAATGTCATTTCATATCATTTTTGAGTCCTCAAGTTATCGGGATACTTATAGATAGAAGGTACACCTTAAGGGTATTTTAGTAACTTTTTAAAATCAAGTCCTATGTGATCATCGGGATACTTTTATGTTGAAAGTGTAAAGTAGGAATAGGTTCATTTATTTATGATGTCATTTAGCCCTTTAGGTTATTGAGATACTTATAGGTCGAAGGTATATCCAAGGGGTATTTTAGTAATTTTTTTAAAATCAAGTTTTCTATGATCATCGAAATACATATATGTCGAAAGTACATTATGAGGATAAGTTCATCTTTTTATAAAGTTGTGAAGCCCTTTAGGCTTATCGAAATATTTTTATGTCGATAGTAAACTTTACAGACATTTTAGTAATATACGTTAGAACCAAGTCCTATATGATTACCGGGATACTTTTATGTTGAAGGTGTATAGTAGGAATAGGTTCATTTGTCTACAAAGTTTTAGAATTTTTTAGGGTACCGGGATACTTATATGTCAAACGTATACCTTAGTGACATTTTATTAGTTTATTTTAGAATCGTGTCCTTTAGGGTCATAAGGATACTTTTAGGTTAAAGGTGTATTCTAAGGGATATGTTAGTCAAATCTGCCAAATTTGGATCCTTAGATTCTAGTTTAGGACATTCCATCTAAACAAGTTCTAAGACAATTTTTATTATTATTAATACTATTAACAAAATTAGAATTTTTGCAAATCAAGGGAATGTCTTGAGTTAAAATAGTACGCAAAATTTCTCCTAGCATATGAGAGAAGTTCTACTAATTATTTTAGTAATGAGATATCCTTGTAAGGAATAAAAATCAAGATTTTCCATAAATTTTAGAAAAATAAAACATTTTGTATTCCTCCTGTTCTTCAATGGAATACAAAAGATATTTTGATTTTTAAAATCTTTTGTACTCCACTCGCTCTCCAGTGGGGTACAAAAGAGAATGATAAAACTTTCATGTTCTTCAGGTTCTCCAAAAAGGAGTGGAAGATATTTTTATTTTCAAAATTATTAAAAACTTAATTTTTTTCATTCGAAATAATAAATTTGTTTCATAAAATTTTATTTCTAAATATAGGAATTATAATTAAATATCGAATATTAAAATTAAATAAAAATCAAAATTTATGTTAACACATGATTAATAAGGTATCGATTGTCAAGCATCACGAAAAGGTCGATTCTTTCTTATGATTATAATCGACTCCTGGACTCTTTCATACAATCTCTGGTATGAGTGCAAAGTTTAGAGTTTAGTTTTATGGGTTTCGTAACCCTTGAAATACGAACTCCAAAAGGTGACCAATCTCACTTGGCCAAAATAAGATTAATAGCGACTCCAAAAAATAGTCATTTTTTAATGACTACTTAGGGTTAAGTTGAGTGAGCGATTTATGTTGACAACTTGGTCCCTAGACACAAAAAAAGAATGATAAGAAAATTAATAATGATACAGCCCTCAAAATAAAAGAAAAATTGATGTATATAGATATATATATATATAGAAACGAAGGATACACCTGCATTTTAAGTCGTGTTGGTTAAGATTCATATCCGGGCCATGTTGCAACCTTATGTTAGCCTCACAATGGTAACTTGTTTTAATTTGGAGCTACATCTTGTCCTTATTGTTTATTCCAGTGTTTTCCTATTTTATCTTCAACAATTACTTTTTTTCATTAATAATTGTTTTGCATCAATTAAGGCTTTAACTGAATTGAGCTATAACAAATGAAAGCAAGATTTAGAATTTTCTTTCGGAATTTTTGATCTTGATATGGCACTATGTGAAAATGAGCCAATTGTTCATAATGAGGGTAGTACACTTGTTAGCTAAGTGGGAGCGATCCAACCGACTTAGTTTAACTGCCATTAAGAGTACCATTTCTATATGGCTTGCTCGAAATCAAATGTGTTAAGGAATTCCTTACGACTTTAGGAAAGAAAAGAGTGATCAAACCCTTTGACTCTTTAAGCATGGTCAATTTGAAAGAAAGAAAAATCCACCTACTACTACTACTAAAATTCAAAATTGAAGAAACTAGGTAACGGTCAATGCCATAATATATGAGGTCCTAAGCTAGCTACCTTTAAGAAAGGTGTTTAGTGTCAATGCAAGAAGCATAAGAAGGCCAAGTGTGATAAGTCCAAGGCTTTAGAGCATAAGCAAAAATCTAGAGGGCTTTAAAAACCTAAGGAAACTAAGTAAGAAGGAAAGCAAATTGAGAGTAGGAAATAACATTGGAGTCGTAGTGGAGTCAATTAGAGATATTAGCTTAGTTTTAGCAACAGGCCATAAACTTATTGTAAAGGATACTTTTTTTGTATCTTTTTTAGAAGGAATTTGATTTCTGTTTCTCATTTGAATAAACTTGGATTTCACTTTTCTTTGGTGATAGAAAAATAAAACTGATGCTGAACTCCCAAATTGTTGGTTATGGATTTATAATAAATGGTTTATATAAATTGTCTTTAGCTTTTTAAAATCTTTCTTCATCTTTTAATGTTAAGAATACTTTTGCTAAAAGGTCTAAGAGTAAAGAAAAATCCTCTTTATTATGGCATAAATGTTTAGGTCATATTTATAGAGAAAGGGTTAATAGATTGATCAAAGATGATATTTTACCTTCCTTAGATTTTGATGTTTTAGGAACTTGTTTGGATTGTATTAGAGGTTTAGTGGACCTCTTTCCCAATTTAGAATCTTTATTTAATTAAAGAGAAATCCAAAATACTTGAAAAATTCAAGTTTTTAAAACTCAAGTTGAAAAGCAATTAGAAAAAGTCATCAAGATAATGATATCTGACGGTGATGGAGAGTATTAGATATGATGCAACAAAACAGCACAGAATTTTTGCTAAATACTTACAAGATTGTGGAATTGTTCCACAACACATCATGCCTAGTAGTCCTAAACAAAATAGCATAGTTGAAAGGCATAATCGCACAATGAAAGATACAATGAGGAGTATGATAAGTAAATTTACTTGCCATAAGTCCTATAGGGAGAAGCATTAAAAACAGGTGTTTGGTTGATACGTGCTATGTTGTTTTAATTGTTGATACATTGATTTTATTTATTATCTGTTAATATAAATTCATTTATTCAATTACAATACTGGAACTCGGTGTTGTTAGGACCACCATGCTCATGGTTTACACTACATTAGATTTTGACGCATGATGGTTTTTCATGAACCATACAATTTCTATAGCTTTAAAAGCATATTTTGGAGAGAAATTGTGGGGACTGAAAGATAATGAAAATAACATTATGGTTGTTAGATCACATTAGCATCCTATTTTCTCGCTACACTCTATACAAATGACTAGTTAATGGAATCAGTGATATTTGTAACCTTGGATTGGTTTTACATCAACAAGGGGTGTAAAGATTGCCATGATTCGATGTTACTTGATTTTGTTAGGCAAAGTCTTATTCGAATGTCGCATTTTCAATTATAAGTTTTTTTTTTTTTTTCAAATTGTGGCCATTTTACAAAATAATTTATTAGCTTAAAAGTTATTTTTCAAATAAATGTTTTTAAATTCAAATTACACAATTAATTTTGCCCAAGTAAAAAAATGTTAGAATTATCTAATAATTCATATGGGCTATAATCAATTGTGGTTTTGTTTTACTATAACAACTAATTTGTGATACATATGCATGGATTTGAACTGCCTTATTATAAGTGATATAGTCAATATAGGTTTGGACATTTGTAAAATTGATTAATATGGGTAATAGTGTAGGCCTTAGCCCATAGGTACAGAATGGGAAGGCATTAGAGTTAATTTATTTAGCTAGGCCTCTCTGATGACAAAAACAGTTATTTCACAGCTTGCCATATCGAGGGTTGTGATATGATGTTAATAGAAGCCATAGTCTTTTCTAGGATTTGCTAGTCGTCAGATCAACGCAGCAATCAGTCATCGTGTCTTCCACGAATAGCCTTTTTGGTGTTCTAATTTTATGTAATCTTCATGTTATTTTACTTACAACACATGCATTTGTATCGAGTTAAAACTCAGGCGTTCAGATTTAATTATGCTTTTTTTTTTTTTTTTGAGATTAGAGGATTCTTGAGAAAGGAGCAATCATTTGTTAGTTATAAATATCTTCTTCATATATATATATATATATTAGAAGTTTGACTAGAAGAGCATTAAAATCTTCAACTACAAAGAAGATTAATTTATTATATAGTCACTACAGTTCTTCATGCTTTTAATTCTTGGTGGTAGCAGCACATTTCCCATCGCCTACGGGATGCTGCACGTTGGAAAAGAAAGAAAAAAAAAATTAATGAACCAGTTTAAAACCAAATCAAAATCAAAGACTATGCTTAGCTTTCTCATTGAAGATAGAAGAAATTTTTACTTGTCGCAGTCAACGGTGGGATCAATGGGAACGGAGACGCTAACACCGCACAGCTTAGGAAGTTGCTTAGCTTGGTCCGGCTTAACCCCGACAGCTGGTGCAGCCTTCTCGAAACAGTGACACAATTCCCTGCGGGCGGAAGTGGTGGTAGCCGCGGCAATGACGTTAGCAACAGCTGAACAGCAAGGAGCAACAGGTGCAGGTGCTGCACCTGTCAAGAATGGCTGGCAAGGCTGCATTGCAATTAGGGCCTCTTGGCATGTCATTGCATCCACAGATTTTGATTTTGCGACCAAAATCATGATTAAACCCAAAACCCCAAGAGACCAAGACAAACCCATGAATTTCTTCTCCATTTTTGTTTTGTTTTTTGATTAAAAGTATAATCCTAGGAGCATTTGTGTTGTGGCCTTTGCTAGCTTGATACTTCATTTATAGGGATAACTTTGATTCTCGCATTTAAGTTGAGTTAATATTACTTAATACACATAATTAATGTTTATGCTGTCAAAATTCATTTTGGGAGATACCCTTGTTATTACTTGAGAATATATTAATTGCTAGTTGAGTAAAGTAAGAGATGATTACTAAAAAATTAATGCTCATATTAAATTAAGGAAAATTGTGGACCCAGTCATTCTCATATGGCCTCATATCATATTTTACATTTCAAAATTATGCTAATAAATATTTTAGAAATTTAATGAGTTTTGTTAATTAATGTTTTAAGAGTACTTTTTAAAATTATTATATAATAATATTTTTATTAAATTTATTAAAAATGATTAATACAGTTATTAATTATTACGTTTAATATCATGGTCTCTTTTTAATACAGACTTTTAAGACTATTATATGTATAAGGTCCGGTTAAGTGATGAGTATAAGTATTGATTAATAATTATTTAATTATTAATTTAAAAAAATTGCACTTAATGCATTATCTTATTAAATTTAAAAAAATTCATTAATTGCATTTTTTAATATAATCTTAACTAATACCACTAGGAATTAGTTAACATTTCTTATGTAATAATATCTCCATCCAACATATTGAAATAATAAATAAAGTTATCAACTACGGCGTTTAATATGATACTAGTTTTACATCGTGTAATGCATGGGTATACAATTATTTATATAAACTCAATTATAATATTATAATAAACTTTATAAAAAAAGTATAAAAAAACTAATGTAAGACAAGTAAGAAAATAATAAAATATAAGAGATCAATATGCAATTATGATAAAGTTAAAAAAAATGCTATTGTATCGTATCTCATCTAATATTAAAAAAAAGAGAGTGCAATATGAAATAGCAATCAATCAAGTTCGTAAAAACATTGCCAAACCAAACAACTTAAAAGTTGATCGGCCATTGAAAGATGACTTGAAAAGTCTTGCCAAAAAAAAAAAAAAAAGTTATATATGTCGTATGTATGGATATGGAAATTTAAAACAAAAAGATTAATCACAACCTCAATTGTATAATAACATATAAAAAAAAATATACAAGTTACCGTCAAGCAGAGTGAAGAAGTGGTTTAACTAAGGCATGTAACATTATTTGTAAAAATTTATGTAATTGCATTTTCTAAAATAATTGAAAAAAATATTTTGAAGAAGAAATATAAAAAGATTAAAAAAATCATAGTCAATAAATTGAGAATCACTTAAGAATCCAATGGGAAAAACCATCACATGTTCACATTTTCCATTCCATTGGAAGTACAATATTTACAGAACCAGCAAACACAGATTCAAAAAAAGAAATCCTAAATGTTAAAAAACCTGCAAACTATATTGGTAGTGTTTGAGAGTTGAGACACCTATTTATAATAACGAATAAGAGATAAAATAATTAATATTATAAATATGAATATTTAATGTATTTGATCATAATGGGAAAATAAATATATACATGAAGGATTTTGCAATAATTTCAGATTGACATTTAATTAAAATTAGTATGCCATTAATTATTAAAATTATTATTGCCATTAATTTCAGATTTTTTAAAATTTTGAATATAAATGGCTCCAAGTGATCATATCAAATTAATTGTAGCAGAAGTTCTACTGTTTTTTCAAGACTGTCCATGTGTTAAAAATATATGCCATTCATATAGGATTTTTTTTTCTTGTTTTGCCAAAAGCTTTGACTTTTATGTATTTATATAAGATTATTACTATAAAAAATATATTAAATAACCTTAAAAAAAATCTCCAAAGCACTCTTTAATAAAATCCCTTTCAATATATTAAGTAAATTTAATTTTTCCAATGCGGTTGAAACTAACACATCAATACTAACGGGTGTTTAGTTAGAGTAGTAAGTATTCTCTTTATTTAAACAAGATCTTGAGTAGACCTGCTCAAGGGCCGGGTTAGCCGCCCGAGCCCGAAAGTCCGTCCGAAATTTGGGAGGGTTTGGACAAACATAATAGGCCCGAAAAATGGGCCTGGGCAAAAAAAATAGGCCCGATTAAAAAATGGGCCGGGCCTTGGGTTTGACTTTCAAAGCCCGAGCCCGGCCCGGCCCGACCCGATTTATTATTATATTATATTATATTTATTTTATATTTTATGTATTATGTAATTTTTATCATATAAATAATACA